>CM031975.1:13117705-14317705 GCA_018804465.1 Populus tomentosa
GCCAATTTATGATTAATACTGTTGAGAAGATTGCGGTGCAGAAATGAGTTTTGTGAGCGACATAGCTCATAGTACTTAATCCTGTGATGTTCTGAGAGCTCAGAGTCTATAGCAACACCGTTTAAGAGAACGCTGAAATTATCAATGCCTTCAAAATTATCAAAATCAGCAGTGGATCCGGAAAGTTTGACGACTCCCAAGTTTCGGAGGCACGGTCTTCACTTTCATTCTCAGATTGACTGGCAGCGTACCCTTTATTGTTGTCCACTACAATCAGACCATTCTCTTGAATATTCTCTTCCAGATGGCCAGCTGGAAGAAGCTCCAAATGCTTGGCCTTTTTACCGCCTTGTACATCTTTTTCATCTGGTTCTTCAATGTTAGGAAAGAGGAAATTATGAATGTATTAGATCAAGTTTAAGTGATCATATATAAATAGCGAACAGCTCATAGAGAATTATATACTAGAGATGATTTCTTTTCATTAGCATCTGAACCTTGGAATGCCAAACTCCCCATCTGCTTGGGAGGAACCATTTCCTTTTACAATGTACACTACCGAAACATTGTGAGAAGCAATTGTTATAGTAGAAAACACAAAGCAATGAGTAACAGTTTTATGCAAAGCAACTTCAGAAAATAAGCCCAACCACTCAGCATTTAGAGTGAAGAAAACAAAAACCTATCCCCACCGAAAACCAGTAACCTTGTAGTTTTTTCTTTTTCCTAACTGTATGTGTGCTTAGTATGACAAACTTTTGCTTCAGTTTTTAAAGAAAAAGAACAGCTCCTCTGTTCAAACAGGTGCATCACACGATACCTGTGATTTCAGTTTTTCAACAAATGAGCAACATCTCTGTGAATCACCCACTGTATGTGTTTTGTGTGAAGTTGTGTAATGAAGGTGTTTCCTCTCTGCTTCTCAGAGATTAAAATGCAAACCTGACAACACAGGCCTTGTTATTTTCAGGACTATCACACTGCGAACTCTAAACAAGAAAAAGAATCTACTCATTTAACTGTTCTAGCCTTCAGCTTTGGTTGTTTTCTTCTTCATGTGATCATTCTTGAAAACTTGGCACAGAGATAGAATGTTCTTCTCCAGTTCTCTATACTAAGAATTTAATTTCTGACTAGCAAAGTTTGCTTTGCTAAGAGGAGTCCAAAATTTTCCCTATTGCCAAATGCTTTTTTCCTAAATATTCATTTCTAAAAGGATATCTAAAACAATTAGTGACTAAAAAAAAGAGGAACATTAGATTACAAAAACAAATGTACCTTAAACCTTGAAGGTTTCATTAAATGGAAAACAAGAACATCACCCTCATGTAAATTGTTGCAGCACAGAATGCTTTCCATCCGCCACTCAGTGCTGTCCTTTCTGCAATGTAGTTAGTATGTATTCTTCCCCACTTTCATTTTCCAGAAAAACTGTCGTGTCATTCTTTGGCAAATGCATTTTGCAGAACCGCATGGGAAGATGCTGTCAAGAGAGAAAGAACATATAAAACAGTCTAACCCATAGATATAGCATCTGATTCTTAAGTTTAGAACAGAGTTTCTTGTTACCATCCAAAACCCCACAGTCACATTTGAACGGACCAAAGTTTTTGCAAAGCTAGGATATGCTTCTTCTAAATTTGCCCGAATCTCTTCAGCCAGTTCCATAGCAGGAGACTTAGTTTCAGTACTATCATAGAATACACTGAACGTGTCTTTCTTTCGCTTACGGCTTTACATACAATAAAGGAACCAGGATGAGAATACAATAAACTCAAAAGTTTTATGCTTCAATCTAAGAACAAGACAGGTAGAATCTCTAACCTTCTGGGCTCCCTTGATTCCCCTGATTTATCATACAACACCTGCTTCAGAATTTCCACAAAGTTTTTCTTCAATTAATTCATCAAACAATAAAAGATGAACAATTACTAGATAAAAGATGAACAATTACTAGAGAGCCTGGGTGTTTCAAAGGACACTATGACTGATTTTCTATTAAGCATCAAATCAGGCTTGTAATTGAAATCTGTCAGTCTGTCACAAGTACAAACAACTCAGAGCTGAATACAGATTTCAAGCAAATAAGAATTCATTTTCCATTATTTGCTGAACATGTAGCTACTATCTTTGAAAAAAAAAAAAAAAGAACTTCTCTTTATGATTGGCACCCAATACCCTGACATATCTAAATATCTTTGGAAAAATAAATAGAAGGATGAAAGGGACAAAACATGGAACAAATTTGAACCCAGTATTTATGCCTACCTTAAAACTTCAAAACTTGTAACGTAAAGGGCTTAATCTAATGCACCTATCAAGCATTGTGCTGCATTTGCTTTATTTACCTTAGTTTAACAAATTTGCAGTCAGGATAGGTTCAGTGTCATGAATTTGGATTAGAAGAGGGACTTCTCTTGAGAATCGAAAATCATCAGAAACAAAAATGACAAAATGTTGGCAGAGCGAGACTTGGAATTGAAAGAGATTATCCACCCAAGAAAGGGTTACAAAGAGACAAAGTATAGAACAAGATTTGCCAGTAATTATGCTTCCCATGTAAACTTCGAACCTCAAATCATTTGATGTATGCCAACATTTTGTCATTTTTATTAGAGATTGGTGTATGTGTTTAGTCTAGTTATAGGGCTTAATTTGATGTATGCCACAAACCATTCTGCTGCCTTCACTGCATTGATTTTATTTCGACAAACTTGGTATTGGAACAGGTTCAACATCTAGCGTTCGGGCTGGAAAGGGACTAACTAGACTACCTTGACAATAGCTATCATGAAAAAGAAAAATGAAGAAATGTTGCCAATGGAGACTTGGAACTGAAAGAAAAGACACACACAAAAAAGGGTACCTAAGGGACAACGTAAGATGTTCCAAAAAGGAGTGCACAAGTGCCCCAGACAGGAAAAGATGATAGCAGCTTATTCTAGGTCATAATTTTGCTTAACATTGCTTTAGCAATGCTTAATTGCTGTCAAAGTGAAAAGGTTCAAAACAGGGTTAATATTTCCAGTTCACAGAGGACAGCAACTACAGTATACTGGTGATCTCGAAGCTCCCTGAGGCTATCATCATTTCACCCAAAAATTTAATGGCAGTGTTCACCTAATCTGACATTTCAAACCACAAATTGCTTTAAAAAGCCCTAGAACCTCGAAGAAACAGCAAACAGCTGGAAAAGGCACAGGATACATAGCAAACGAAGTAGAAGAAAAGAACCATAACAAAGTCCCTCAGCACAAGATAGAACCCATTTAACTAAAAAAACACCATCAAGACAGGGATAATAGCCAACTTTACTCTGAAATTAAATTAAAGATTGCAATCTTTAAAGAATATCAAGAGAAGAAAAGATTCTCACGAGTTCATGACCATTCTTGTACTCAGGTTCTGGAGACTTCTCATGGATCTGGGTCAGTTTTAGCTTGGACATATTTGGCTTCCTTCTCCTAATCTAAAAGAGAGCAAAACAGATGTGCAAAGATCAAGAAACATAAGCAGGCATGCTAGAAACACAGGAAAAGAAGAGAAGAGAGAAGAGGAACAAACCCTGGGATAAGTATTAAGGGGAACTGGGTTGGAGATTGGAAGCCGAGGCTTAGGGGAAGTGTTTTGGTCTTCCTTGGCATCCATGTTAGGCAGCAGAAAGAAGGCTTTGTTTCTTCTAGCTTCCAAGGTTTTTGCTGTTATTGCAGGTTTCTCTTTCAGATTCCTGTCCTTTGATAATGTTGCTGACACCGAGACACATGAACTAAAGGTTGGTGTATATGTTTTTTCTTTTCTTTTCTTTTTGTCTGCTTTTTTCAAGGGCAGATGCAGTGCTACAGGCTAGAGAGATTATCGGAGAAAAAAAATCATGTTTTTTTGGAAAGGTATTTGGCTGCTAGAATTTACCTTACCTCCTCTTTCTTTTTTTTTAATATATCTAAGAATCTGGGACTGTTTTTTTTTTTTTAAAAAAAAAAAAAAAACATTAATGACTGTTATTACTGTTTCTTTTTTCCCCAAAATTTCTTGGCTTACTTTTAAAACCTCAAAAATATCGAACAAGGCATGGAGCAACTTTTGAACCTGATATTTGATCGATGCCTTCCAAAGCCCCGGGAAAACACACTTGATAGTAAGGGAGTGTTTCGGTTGCATGTAGCTTTCATATTTTGAAATATTGATAGAACCCTAGTTTTTTTCAATCATCTTGTTAGAGATCGAGTTGTTTCCTTGACAAGAGAGTCTCTACAATATGCGTGTTCGTAAAAAAAAAAAAAAATGCAGTCTTCACACAACTCAAAAATGATTAACAAGTTACGCATGCCGGACTATTTTTCTGGGGTGATTCGATGGATAAAATGCCTCAGTTCTCAATATAAGCAGTGTTAATGAAGGGTTGAATCTAATTAGAGGTTGTGCCAGTGCTTAATTTACTTCGATGGTCTCGAAAGATAGGGGGAAAAAAATGTAATAATGAGTGGAATGAAATATTGGGATTGAATATCTTCAACATGTAGATGTGGCTTATCTGGGTTTGATTGTGGATCACGGGTTAGGTAGGGTTTCTGGCCGGAGCATGAACCCGTGAGTCGGTCTGCTCACAATGGTGGTGCTGTGAATTGTAATCCGTTCATAAAACAACTCTTTCCCGGATCCCAACGTTAACTTGTAATCTCAGTTAATTAGCTGTGACCTGTGACTAACACAAATTTCACCATGAAAGCATTAAGCACAGGGGTCAGTGGTCACAAGTGGATTTAGCCGGAAAGGTCACGAGTGGATGGAAACCGGAAAGTTCACAATCTTGACGCTTCCCCTGCAATACAATTTGAAATTGTTTGCAGGTTATCTTCACACTGATTCATTGCATATGTGGAGGAAGGCCTTTCATGTGCCTCTCTCTCTCTCTCGTGATCGTCATGTTGATATTGCCAAATTTACTGCGTAAATAGTCAATGGTGCTGGTACGTAAAGATGGATTATTAATTTCTAGCAAACAGCATTTATGGTCCTACTCCTGAGCTAACTGGAAAGAAACTGTATTTATCTTCTAAAATGTCTGAGCTACTGTCATACGCAGATTGATTTACTGAGGGACAGAGATTAGTATCTGTTAACATCAGGGATTCCTCGTTAATCTATCTCGGGGAGTCCTCGTTAATCTATCGGTGAACTGCCATCGGAAAAGGCTTCAGGAACGTTTTGTCCTGCATGATCATTTGAAAAGTTCAAGAGAAACAACGTTGGTAGATAAGATTAGAGAACACAACTGCAAAACTTCCATCTATTTGTCCCTTGAATGATTCAGAGGACAAAACTGAAGACAGCCTAAAGACAAGCAAATATCTATTTTTGCAAGCATTTTTTAATGATAACGGAAGCATCCTGGCTGACCGAGAAGCACGCTGCTTACCAAAATCTGTTCGTTTTGCATGGGATAAATGCATAAGGCCAAGAGCACCATCTGTTTCAGACAATCGATTTGCTCTGACAATGTAGACCTGTAGAAGTGAGAGAAGCAGCTGGGGTAGTGAGTAACAAATCTCCATCATATGACAAAAAAAAAAAAAAACAAAACAAATTTCAATAACAAAGCTGAGCATCCATGGCTACAATGGCTATGATCCTTTATTGTGGCAATGATGAACTACGAAACCCAACATTTTTACTATAGTTTTTGCAGACTAACACACGTTGCTTAACAGAATAGTTGTATTGAAGCCAGTGCTTAGGTAGTTAACTTTCTTCATAATTATCAAACCAGGAACAAAACTGAAGAGGGTTAAAAAGGTGACCTTAAGTTTGTCGGGTTCGATCAGCTGGAAAACCAAAGCATCTTGCTCAAGTAATCTATGTTCGATTGAAAACCCTCTCCACCCTCCACTTAACCCAGTCCTTTCTGCGATATACACTACTTGATACTCCTTCTCAGTTTCATCCACCAAAATGATTATGGCATCATGATTTGGCAAATGCAGATGACAAAACTTTCTTGGCAAACCCTTAATCAAACCAAAAAGAGAAAAGAAGGTATGTCAAGAGTCCTGAGATTTTGTCAAGATCCAGTATGAACGTGGAAATAAGAATCTACCAGCCAAAATCCCCCAGAAACATGAGATGGGAGCATGGACTTGACACAGGTAGGGAATTTATTTCCGAGATAGGCTTGAATCTCTTCAGCTCTCTCCATGAAAGAATTTTTTTCCCGCGAGATCATTTAAGTGACCAAGCATAGCCGTCTTTCGTTTATGACTGTAAAAAGATAAAGAAAGGCAGAACTTTTACGAAGATAGTTCTTGTACGCAGGAAAATGGACGAGTAGTGATAAGAACATGATAAAACAAATCCACTGGCCCAAAATTACTTGGGAGTGAAATTCCTTGAAGTGATGGAAACTACCTGATCACGATCAGTTAACGTGATTTAACTCTATTAGTTCACAAATTTGAACCAATCAAAGACTGATGGTGACATATAATTTATCACAGGATATTTATCAAGAAAACCTTGATTAGAGACACCATATACAAGGCAATTAAATCGTCCACATAATACAACACGAGAAGATTAGCAATGGACTTTTGGGTTTTGGCTACTGCTAGAAAAAAGGAAAATTGGGCAAGATTTTCAGTATCGCTGAAAGATGGCAGCCTGTATAGCTGATTTTACCGCAGTTGTAATTGAACAGGACAGCCTGCGCACCGGCTGACAGGCAAGTCACCAGACAGAAACAGAAACCGGCGCAACAAACAAGCAATCGAGGTGCCATCAGTTCCAGGTAAAAGGAGAGTTGGCCACTTAGCCAGCTATTATTCACGCCATTTTACACTTGCTCCCCCGTACATTAAAAAAAAAAATGAAATTATGATGCACTAAAGTAAAATTGCAAACTGTAGTTCAAAATCTCAAAGTTGCCCGAAACCTGGGTGGCACCCTTGCCAAAGACGATCGGCGTTGTAATATACGGTCATATTTTCTTAAATCTTGACCACTTTTCCTTAAATCCCTAAAGTTTCTACCGGAATCTGGCCATGATTCAGAAGGATTTGACTGGAGGTCATAAAAGACAACGTTTTTACCTTTTTCAAAAACACAAAAGGAAGTGCCTCCGAATTAAATATCAAAGATTGAAGAAATCACAGCATAACTAGAACCAACATTCATAAAAAAAAGGTACCTGCAAAAATCTTTTCTTTACTTTCTTGTCTAGCATGATGATCTGCTTCTCATTCTTTTGTTTGACCAACCCTCATCATCTCTAGCACAAACTCCTCACTTCCTTGCTTCTTCTTTCTTTTTTGTTATAATTACTGTACTACTGCACGCACACATCCGTACACATGTAAACATGGTGCATATGTATAGACAGAGAACAGAATGGACAAGAGAAATAAGTGAGCTTAGCTAGGATCAGGGCTGAGCAGGAGGTTGGCAAGGATGAAGGTGCCTGGATATTGCTAGCTCACTGTTTATCAAAAGTGTGCTCCAACATTTTAGGCACACAAGGGTGGGATTGAAAATGGAATCTTAAATTTATTTCTTTTAGCAGCAATATTCCATTTACTGCTCCCACCGGTCAAGTCTCTCTCTCTCTCTCTCTCTTAAATATTCTGTACTCTCATGTGACGTTTGAGTTGAGCTTAAGATTTAAATCTAAAGTTGTTTAGCACATTTGAGGGCAAGTCAAGGAAGAAATCTAAAGGAGGGAAAAGCTTGTGTTTTTTAGCTTTCCTTTTCCTTTATAGAAGGGAGCATCAACTTTTCTTCTCTTACTTGCAACAATAATTGATCCCATTAATTAATGTTCATTGTTTATTATTTTATTTAGTTCAGGATTTGATCCTTCACATTTTTGAGCTCGAAAGCTCCTTGCTTGGCCAATCAGGGTGCTGAATGAACCACGAGACCGGCCTGGTTTTCGAGAATTTGGCCGTCTGCGGCGGTGCACTTCCAAATCAGTAGCAATAGTGCAGCCAAGTACGAGTCACTTCTTTGAAAAGTAATTAAAGGGTGGCATTTTCTGTGATGACTGTGGAAGACTTCAATGGTATCGCTCTCATGACGTTTCTTCTCCCTCTTTTTTCTCATCTATTTATTGCAATGATTTGTCTTTCTCTCTGAAATAACTTAATCTATAAAGACTAAAACATCATTAACAGCAAATTCAGTGCATGTATCGTAGATAACCAATTAGGAATTCGACTACAGACTGGCAAATTCAGTGCATGTAATTATGGCAATTTCTTTGGTTTTCCTGGGAAAAACGCCAAACACATCGTAGTTGCCAGTAAAGATAGACAGCGCTGCTGCTCTCGAGGATTAGTCTCGGTCATTAATCTCATGAATTAATGTCGAAAGGGCAATTAATGGAGAACGGTGGCTCAACCGGCAAAGCAAGCACGCTTGCCCCTTGCTAGTTCGAACTGAAACATTGTTAGACGTTTAGATTTTAAATTCATACTAAAATCCCCTCAAATTTGAAGAATTAGGATTTTATTTCACCAAATTAATAGGTGATGAGAATTCTCTTAAAAAACCTAGTACTCTGCTTTTTTCCTCTATAACAAAATTCAAATCACTGGTTTCAAAATCAACGGTCTGAATTCATCAAACACGATGGATTACGTTTCTCTATGCACCATGCCTTTGTAAATCCCCAGTCCCTGCTCCTACCTGGTTGCCGGTTGGGTAAATTATCACCACATGATCCCGATTTTAGCCATATTTAATCTCTCTGCTAAAAGTTTGTACGAACCAGTCCTTACACTTTCAATTTGCGGTTCTTTTGATCCCTTTTATCCACTTGGTTGTGTACATATGCAAGATACATCAGCCCTACAAGGCGGGCAGTTTATATGGAGGGGCCGCAACAACCACGAATTATAAAAGCTGTGGTGTCCAGATTTTAATAGAGAAATTGAAATGACCAAAATCAGAAACTTGGAGGACCACTCTGGTAATTATTCCCACCTGGTTTTGTCAAGTTTGATCTAACTGGAAGACTATTCTGGTGTCAGCATGCAGATCGATGGCACCCGTGACTTGTCTATTGCGGCAGAAGGCTCTTACCTTTCTGGCTGTGGACAAGATTGTTACGCGTATTATCTTGCATGGAGACAAAAGGAAGCTCAGGTTGACCGAACCGTCTTGATTGGTTCCTCTGCTGCTAATGCATTGCTCCAAGGAGCCTACAATAGATCGATTTAGAAATTGCATAGCAAAATCTAAACAAACAAAAATGAAAAAAACCGAGTACAGAACTCACTGCTCAGCTAAAAAATACCCCTGCCTGAATCTTGATAATTTATTGAACATACATTTTCTATAATCACAAGAAAATGTATGCATAAACTACTATACATCTTGTGCTGCTAACTCCTCGTCAAATCACAGGTCATAGAGCAGAAAGTTTAATCAGAAGCCCAGACCCTAAGCTATAAAAACAACCATAAACTTCCTTTGTTTTCTTCTCACAAGCATATCACAGACCAGCCGATCATACATTAAAATTTCCTAGCAACACATATCAAGCAGCTCTGTCACAAGCACTCCACTGTACACATAGTATTTCTACCTGTACACTATCGTGCCACAGGAATGGCTCCGAAGCTAGAGCAAAGATATCCAAGCCACTTGTCCTGCAAAATGTCAAAAGACCTCTACTTCATCGCTTAGTTTCCAGCATTACATCTCCAGCATAAAGACAGCTTGCTCAAAATCTCCTACAAACTTTTGATGGATGCATGGAAAGCCAATGGCAGGATTATGCTATGTCCAGTCCAGACAGCATCATAATCTTGAGCGACGAGTGAATTTGATACCATGAAAAGGTGAGTGTCTCCTCTGAGCAGAAGCAATTGGCTGCCCATTCAGAGAACTGGAAAATCTAACATCCCAACCTTCAACATTCTTCGGGACACATGCATCAAAGAGGATTTGGCCAAGTACACTGTGAGCGCTAATACTTGGAGGGTTTGGCAGATAAATTGATCTTTCTTTCCTTTCGTCTTGGAGGGGTCCCGACTCCCTGCTACTGTAATATTCTGCTGAACTGGGGACAAAGAAGTGGTCACCTGGCTCAACAGCAACTCTTCTTAAGCTTTGGTTTGAGTTAACAGCGGCTTTCTGAAGGTCACATATTAATTCGGACATCTCATCATGCATACTGTCCAGGCCAATTCCTTCTCTGAGTTGTTGGATTCTTCGATAATAAACTGAAGGTGCCTTGTCAAGCAAATTGGTCACTGCAGCCCTGTACTGGATTGGATTGTGCTGGTAATGACCTGAAATGGCAAGCGGATGGAATTAGTTTGGTCTTAACATGCAAGAGACATGCTGCAAATAGAACAGTTACAAGTAAGATAGAAACTCAATTCCAAGCAACAAAAGTAGTCCAATAACTTGTCAACTAATGGGATTTGAGCTGTATAACTTTTATCCTTTGCTCTCCTCCTCATTTTCATGGTTGGTAAACAGTAAGAAACCCACAACATACAGACACTATTGGCTGAACATGTCCATTGGAAACGATTACTGCCATTGATCCAACTGTAAACCATAAATCTGCAAATCTGCAAGCAAAGATACTCAGATTTGAAGAGGCCATTATGGTCTTCTCCCTATTCAAAGAACTAGATGAACATAAGATATGAATTTCCTTATTCATCCACCTTTCTCTTGGAAGCATTTTAAGGTACTATTCACAGTTTTTCAGAGATTTGTGCATCCTGCATACGAAAGGAGGCAAGATGCAACAAAAATCATAATGGTAGGACTTCAGATCTCGTCAATGCTTATTCCCAAGAAATAATATTGTCTTTCATTCCTTACCTTACAGAGTGAACATCAAGTAATGTCATTACGTAACATGAATGATGATAAGTGCCCATATTACTATCATCTAGAAGCTCAGCTTTCTCACTAAGAGCTGAACCCATCGCCTCTGGCTTTTACAGGAAGCCACTACTAGTGGACCAAAGGCCAATTAGTGTCAGTGCCCATATTAAGTGAATCCATGCCATTAATAAAGTGCTATTATGCAAAGACTATTTTCTGGATCAATTTCATTAATATATAATAAAAGGGCAACTTTCATTTTAGACAAAAGATTAGTGATCAAACAGAAGATTTGTATTGATTATGAATTATAAAGCAAGTAATGCTATCCACACAAGGTGTCTTGAGAGACTATCATGTGTTGGGTAGAAGGATTTCCTCCTGCCCATGACAGCAGGAAACTAATGTTCTTTCTTGACAATATAGATGGAACAATACAAAATTTCCATTGCTCATTACTACAATCACCAAATAGGTATGATGACTACGGTTTATCAAATGTAATAAGGTTCAACAATGAGAAAAAAGGTCAACTCAACTTTCAAGCACTCACCCAATCAGTATCACCAAAAGAGAAGGTATTCAACTTATCCGCTAACAAGCACATTAGCGCTTAAATTTTGGTTGTATTTACTTGATTACCATAGTGGCTCATAATCAAAACCCGCACATAAAAGATTCTTATATTTCAGTAAGGCACTTTAACCATTAATAGCATTCAAAACCACTGCAAACTGTATTAACAAAATACAAAAGAATGGGTCTGAAACAAACCTGCATGAGGTGAATGATTCCACTTTACAAGCTTAACATCCCCCCCTTGATCTTGTAATCGTTGAGCAAATTTGGAGATAACATTATATGGTGCGAGGTTATCATTCTCTGAGCATAAAATTAGATATGGAGCACCCATGTCCTACAGAAGAGAAATGAAAGTTAAATATAATGATTGAGAAAGACAGACAACTTTAGGAGAGCTGAAGGCCAGTTAGAACTTACAACCGAAGAATACAGAGTCTGCCAATACTCAGCATGCTGGGACTCAAACCTCGTAAGGTATAAACCATCTAGTCCAGAAGCAAGGCCTTTAGCAACCCAAGACACAAATTTTGACGGACCAGGCATTCTTTGAATTGCAGGGTGTAGAGCAAATCGGGCACCCAAATCACTTGTAAAATCTATGGGGCAAGAGTCATAGATATGCCCAGAAATGCAATTCTTAACCAATCTACTTTCATCCTTCACGGAATAAAACAAATAGAAAGAAAATTAAAAAAAAAATCAAAACTTTCAATTAAATAGAACCACGAAGGTGAAAGAATATATCATATAAGAAATAGAAGAAAGACAATGCGTACCATATTAAGGTGACCTTCACATGTTCCTTGAATAATCTGATTAAGTACGGTAAAATTACTTCTAGTGTCAGTGTTGGAGAAAGGGGAAAAATACAAATCACATTCTTAAAATTTCACTAAAATTACCTGAAAAACCTTGTACATGCAAGCTTTTGGACCCCCAGAAAATGCAACAAATACAATTGGACATGGTCTAACCCTTAGATCCTGCATACCAAAAACCAGTAGGTAATTACTCTATGTATTATGAAAAACATAAAAAGTTCCAAACTAATAGATGCTCTATTTCACTGCTGTCACAGTAATGGCAAAGGGTATAAATAATTTCATTGGCATAATTTTGACCAATATGGACCCCACAAACATAGTCACTCCCACACATTGCAACTCCATAATAATATACTTTTGGATGATGATCTAAATCTAATCAAACAATTGAAAATTAGTAAAAGTTTAAGTAACTGACCTCAACAAGCTCATTGAGGAGAATATATGCCACTGACAAAGCCCTTTCAGGATAAAATCTGTAGATCATTAGCCAGCAACAAACACACATCAAGTTCAACATTATGGAGAAAACAATTAATCCAACCATCCTCAACTCCCCACCCCCTCTCCCAACACAACCCAACAAACACAAAAAAAAATTAGCATCACTGTCTTTGCATTTGAGTTTGAGCAAATGATTGCATATAAAAGAGTTGATTGAGCTTATCCCTTCAATCATGGTACACAAAAAGAGATCCATAGAATGAGCCAGACACAATAGTCACTCCATTTAATAACATATAGCCATTCGAATGAAAACAACAACAACAACAACATATAGCCATTCAATTCTCTCTAATACAAACCTTATTTCGCAATCTAACAAAGATTTTCACTCCATTTAATAACATATAGCCATTCGAATGAAAACAACAACAACAACAACATATAGCCATTCAATTCTCTCTAATACAAACCTTATTTCGCAATCTAACAAAGATTTTTCCTTTCTTACCCTTAACCATCCTACTTTTTGGCCTTCATCCTCCTATATAAGTCGTCATGAATGCAATTATCACAGAATTACCAAAATACATACACATTTTCTTTCTCCTATCGCAAATTAAATCAAATTTCACCATTCAACACTAGAATCCGCACATAATTGGACATTATTAAGTTGATTAGAAAACCCTAAATGCTCTGTTTGGCTACTCAAAAGCTTTCGAATATCACAGCAATTAAAAACAAAATGAAATTATTTAGGTATTTATTTCACTAAAGATCTACAAAGCTGAACTAATTTTTTCACTATAATCAGTAAGACACTATAAAACTATCAAAAAAAAAACTTATAAAAATTGATTTTCTCAGCAACCAAACAGTGACAAAGAAAGAAAGACTAACGCGGAGAGGAAATCGGCATGAGAAACGAGGGAATTCCAACCAAGAGAGGAATACAAATCCAAGTAACTATTCAAGTGTTTCTCAGGAATCGAATTCCATGCGAATATGACCACAATTCCTTTCGATTCACTTTCTTTCCTTCCCCAATACACACTACCGCCACCGCCACCGCCACCAAACATCACTGCTGGTTCTTCAAATCGTATAAGACTTCTTCTCCTCTTCTCTTTGGTGGAGAGTTGAACTCTAAGAAAGAAAACAAAAACAAGAGGATTGCGTGTGGATTGTGAATTTTTAGGTGAAAATATTATTTCTTAGCTTATGAGGGCGTCCTTTTTTAAAAATATTTTCCCTTTTTTTTTTATCCAATTATTATTTCTTGATTTTTTTTGCCACGTTAGATTTAACAGGCACAAGCCCGTTCCGGATTAGTTTGTTACTCCCAGCGCAATGCCTGTTGACCAAACACGATGTCGTATCAAAGTTGGTGAGAGAAGTTTTCTTTAACTTTCTTCTTTTCAATTTTAATGCAAATTAATATTCTCCAACCCATTTAGATTTTAGCTGCTCTATGACGAAAGTTTTTTTGTTAGAGTAGTTAAAATTGTATTTTGTTTTAGTTATAATTTTAATTTTTTTTTATTTAGTATAAAGTATTTTTAACTTTAACATGTATCAAAATAATTTTTATGTAGAAATTTTTTATTTTATTTTTAATATTATTATACTAAAATTATTAAAAATAACATTAAAAAATATTAATTTAATAATTTTTCAAGTAAAATACATTTAAAATCATAAGTCACCGCATTCTTAAATACTTACTTAAAATATTTGGTTAATCATGTTACGGATCCCACTAAATTTATTTTTAAAGATAGATCTTTATTAAAAAAAAAATTAAATTTTATAGTTTTTTAAAACTTGTATTTCAAAAATAAAAAAAAAAAAGCCTCTCTCAAATAGTTTGGTGGAGCAACTGAAAATCAACTATTCATTTTTTTTTTTAATTTATTGTTTGGATGGACTGGTTGGTGTGCATGAGAAAGGGTGGTGCCTCTCTTATCATCTACGTAAATCTCATGTTATCTTCCCGAGTTATTTTCAATGGCGCAAAATTGTCTTATCCAAGGAAATACAGGTAGGAGATGAGTCATTTTCCTCTTAACGAGTCAAGAAAATGAAGGTTAACTTATTATTAATTAGAAGACTAACTGCAAGGAACTCCAATCGTAGGACCATTTCAACGGTGCTTACGAGTCTCACCACCAAATGGAACCAGTCGCGGTGTTTCTGATTCTCCCTCCATTTTTAACTGGTCAACTAAACACAAGCCGGCAATCTTGAGAGCCCAATTCCAAAACTGAAAATGTAGCTATTAATTACCAAACAAAAAGAAAAGAACTTGAAATTTATATAATGATTGGTTTTATTCTCTGAATCCAGTTCGACTACTTTTTTTTCCACCTCAGTGTTATCCTAAATATATAGAAGTGCGTTTCTTGCAAGTCATCTTGATGAAACTATAATCTGTTAACTGCTTTTCAGGTTGCAAGATCGTATGTTTATTTAGGATTTGTAAGGCACAAGCCACTGATAGTGCAAGCTGAAACTTACTTAAAACACTGAAAAGGCGAAGCCCAGTAAAACAAAATATCAGCAATCACACCTTGACTGGGTGTGTATTTCCCCCCTTTTTTTGATAAAATTGATGAATATTTTAGAAAAATAACATGGTTAGTACGTAATCTCTAAAACCAATCTCGTTTTTTCTTTGTTTCTTTCAATGAATCATTGACAACCCATCATTAATTACATCAAATGGCTACGTGGAATATTACTATTATTGCCAGACGGTGGCTGCCATGTCGTTACAAAAAGGAATTATCACCTCAGTATCGTACAGTCGCCTTCTCTTCATGGGCTGAACTGGGCAAAACGAGGTCCGAAACAGCCCTGGTTCAGGTGAAAGAGAAAGAAGCCAGAGAAAAAAAGGCTGAGATTCCCAAGCAACTGCAGCAAGAAGCAGAAGCAGCTGGTGAGGCCAAGTCACTTGCTCAAATGGCTCATGAAGAGCTACATGAGGCGAAGGAAGAAGCAGAACAAGCGACGGCTGGTGCAAGCGAGATACAGGAGAGTCGATTAGCCATCACCAGTGTAACACTTTCTTTAGGATCGAGAGTACTATGAGCTCAGCAAGCGAGCCCACGCACGATGCAGAAGTAAGCAAAAGGAAATACCCACGAGCATGTACCAAAGTAAAATCCGAGTAGACTCATATTATGTATTTTTAAAAAAGTTTGAGTGGATTTAAGTTGTTTATTGTATCATGTTTTTAAATTAATATTTTTTTAATTTTATTTTTTAATAATAAATTTATTAAAAATTAAGTTTTATAATTTATTTTAATTTTTTTATATAGGTTATTGCAATCTTATAATCTTGGTTGTAGATTTAATAGGTTAAATCATATTAATTTTTTTTTTTAATATTTTATAAGGTTATCTAGTCTCATGACTCGGGTCACAAATTTGACGGATTAATTCAGGATGATTTTTTTTTTATTTTTTTTTAATTTCACACTTTAACATTAAATTCATTAAAAATTAATTTTTATAATTTTTATAAATTATTATAATCTCATAATTCAAATCATAAATTTTATAAATTAACTTAAATTAACCTCATTAATTTAATATTTTTACCAAACACTTCACTCTAAAAACTTGAACGAGAGAAAAAAAGGAGGGTAAACAAATACAAAAACACGAGGGAGAGGGAGAGGGAATCTTTCTCCTAGTTGACCAAAAAGAAAGCTGTAAAGATGATGGGTGAATAGAATATTTGTTACTCTTACTTTATATATACACAAGGAGAGATTTAATTTACAAAGAGGATATAGTTGAGATGCAAAAGCACAAACGATTCTTCCTTGTAAACAATATCAGAATCAGTTTCGTACGCAGATAAAACTGTAAGAAACAGCAAAATCGAAAGAGACCACTGATCTCCTCCGTAACAAGCAATGCATTCTATGCCCCACCGCCACCCTCCACAAGGACCATATCTGTTTTTTTTTTTTTTTAATTGCAAATAGCAATTAAATTAGTGGCTCATCAGATCGAAAGCCAGCCACCACGCAGCTATACATGGCAAGCACACTGCACGTTCTGGCCTGTTTCTTTCAATCGTCTTTTTCCAAGTTTATGAACATGTGGCTCGCTATGATCTTGCCACTTGTATGTCGTTGTCAGTGCCCTTCAGCTAGCCAACGTGCAATATACCGCCAGTGATCTAGCTAGTTTCTCCCCCGGCGAGCTTTTTGCTTGCTATCCTGATCTGGATAACGATTTTAATTTTACCCTTCTATGGGAAGATGCTGCCGTGCTTTCTTTTAAACGGCGAAGATCTTCTATCCTGTAAAGCTGGCTTCCTGAGCAAGAAATATCTGATATGCTCTCACCAGTACAATACAGCCAATTATGTCAGCTCTCCAACGGACAATATATCACAACGTATCCGATCCCCAGAAGCATGTTTCCACCGCGAAGCAAACAAATTAATAATTGATTACAAGGCCACGGTAAGCCTCCAAATTTACCATTTTCGCCCCTCATGCGTGCGTGGCTGCGTGCACGTCTCTGGTCCAGCCTCTCGTATATGCATGTATGTATGTATGGATCGATGGATAAATCTTGAATTTCTAGCTATTTTTTCTCAGAAATTAAGCTAGTTCGACATGATCTCAATGCAGGAACGGTGCTTTTACAAAGAAATTAAACTCCAGAATTAGAAACCCTTTTCTGTTTGTTTTCATTCAAGTTTATAAATTTTTTAGCCGCGGTTCTAATTTCTAAACAAAAAAAGAGAAAAAAACCTCCAAGATATATATATGTTTGCAGAAGAAATCATCATGGCCTGATATTTCAGATAATATTCCAAGATTAAGCAGAAAAGGGACATGGAGGTAACGATAAAAAAAAAAAGATTGCTCTGAAAAAACAAACAAGAAAAAGAACATCCATAAACAGCCAAGCCTAAGGCTCAAACAAAAAAATACTTTTTTCCCCAATACAAGAACAAAATAAAACCCATCCCATGCCTGCAAGTCCAAAAAACAACCGCCGGAATTGCTACCGTACCCGCCACTCTATCTAGCTCAAAGTCCTGGGAATTTTATTCAAGAGCCTCGTTTCTTTCGATCACTGTGTAGTATCGGCCTTCAGATATTATATAAATAATGAGAGACCTCCACGAGAGGAAAAAGAAACTGTACAGCAGCAAACCAGACAAGCTTCCCTGAAATTGGCAATTTCAATGGTGGTCACATGCTAGACGAAGGCTACCCCTGTAACTCTCTTGTCGATCCTCTATGGCTTCAAGCAAATCCACTGGTAGCGACCCTCCAATGGCAAATCCATCACAACATCATAGTTGTACCTGCAAATCTCGAATACAAGTTTGTTAGCAGTTAGTTACTCTTCCGTCCTCTCCACGCTCCTTATCCCACGCCACACCACATAAAAAGTAACTGCCACACTGCACAATATGACCACTTACTTCTCCGCGAATCTTCTCTGCTCCTCTCTCTCTGCCCCCGTGAAAAACGCGTCGATCTCCGCCTGACTTGGCATTTTCACCGCCGGTGAATCTCTCGGGCGAAGACTTTCCTTCTTCTCTATAACTGCCGGTGGGTCCATCTGATCGGTGCTGCCGTGAAACTCGCTTGAAGGAGTGGTTTCTCTGCTGCCAAGCAAGGGAGGGTGAATTTTAGTTTGGAGAAATGAAGAGGTTAAGGACGGTTTCGTTTTCTGAGACCATAGAGGAATATTAATTAATGAAGCGAAGGTGATAGATTATAAATTACTTGAACCTGAATTTCCTGTCGTTGCACGTTGAGCTTTCCGTTTCGGGACTCTTCGCCTGCAAATATAAATAAGATTTCATAATTATTACTGCTAATTAATGCTATAGGTACTCCTATTTAAACATGAGAAACTGAAATCTAAAGAATAAAGGAAAAAATAGTAACGACCACGAACAAACAAAACTTATTTAATTTTGAAATAGAGAGTGTGAAATCCTGTTCCCTTCGTTTTTTCGGTAAACAAACAGTAACAAACTGTAAAATCAAACCACGTCGCAAATTTTGTATGTCTTTGTTTGTTTAGTGAGAAAAACCTGCGTGGACTGAGAAAAACTTCATATTCATAAAGCTTGTCAAAATCTAAAGCTTCCCGGTTGTTTTTCTTTCTTTTCTCACAAAACAAGCTGCAACACACTGCAAAACTTAAATTCCATGATAGAATCTGAACGAACGCCTCTGTTTGTTCACTGAGAAAACGAGGGAAAGTTTACGCATACTGAGAAGAGTTTTAAACTCGCATGAAGATTCCAGAAGCATCTCAAATACTTGTTTATTTTTTCCTCTATTTTCTCTGCGAACAAACAGACACAAAACATGACCAAAATTTAGCCAAATTCTAACTTTTGAACTTCAAATTCACCTCTAGATCTAGAAACCTCAAGCTATCCTTCACAACCTGGACCGGTGCATTGCTGGAGCAGAAGGAAAGTACTGGAGAGTCGCCGCAGCTGGAAAATCCGGTTAGAACGCCACCGGGATTCGAAGAATTTCCCGGTGAAACCACTTTCTGCGGCGACATATTGGTGCAACGATGAGGTTGGAGCTTCAAATTCAACGAGGGTGAGTTAAACTCTTCGAAATCAAAATTCATTTTCTTTGAGAAACTTGTGATCGAGGATACCGGAATCTCAGTTTCTGCTACCCGCGTACTATTTCTCGCGCTCTCTCCCATTTTTTCTTTTTTAAGTTTTACTTTAATTTTGAGTTTTTGTGTGCTTTGATTCTGGTTTCTGAAGAGAGGAGCGAGCGTGAAGTGAAGAGAGTTAAAAACGGAGGCACTGAATGAAGGAAAGCCGTTGATATAATGGACGGGTGAGATTTGTGTTTTTAAATGTTCCCTTTTGACTTGGTCCTGATTACAATGACGGTGATTAGGAAACAACATCGGGATCCTTTAGGGAGATCTGGCTGTTGAGAGATTCTTTTTATGACCAATGAATTGCTAACACGTTAAAATGCATGCCATTTGTGCAGTTTTTTTTTTTTTTTTTTTTTTTTTTTCTATTTTTTACCCATGGTTTATGTATTTATGTATTTTTAGCCTGCTAACACTTCTTACTTATATCATATCCTCGACCGGTGATCTCAGATAATTCTAATCTCTCTTAAAACGACATAGTTTTATATCTCTGGTTTTTAATTTTAAAAAAATTACTGAAGTCTTTTCCATAATACTTACAAACTTAAAACCACATAGATTTGTAATTGGCCTGGTTAAATAAAGGACTCACGAGGTAAACAAAAAATTAAATTGAAAAAAAAGAGAAGAAAAGGGGGCAAACAAAAAATTAAATTGATATCCTTTTGTTGGTGAACCCGTTATCCAAAGGAAGGCGTGAAGGGATTAGGGGAAGGAGATGGACCAGTTGAAGTGGTGGTGTTGTCAAGTGAGGATTTGCTAGAGAGAGAGAGAGAATATTTATTTTTTGAAATCAAACCTTTTCATATATTAACCTGGATGACCTGATTTAATTTGGTAAAACCTGGATAATTATGATTCAATCACTTGACCGATCCTGATTAAGTTTAATAAGTATGTTTAAGGTTTTTTTTTTTTTTTTTTTTTGGAAAGTGAATTTTAGAAAGATAAATTATTTTTTAATATTTGATAATATAATAAAAATAAATTGAAAAATATTTTCTAGTGTTTGGTTATATCATGGAAAATGAGCTGGAAAATAACTTATTAATGTTTAATTTTTTTTAAATTTATTAAAATAATAAAAAACAAATCTTACAAATTAAAAAGTTGAATGAGAATGAAATTGAAAAAAAATATAATTTTATAAATTATCTTAAATAAAATAAATAATAATCAAAATAATAGGGATCAAATCTAAAAAATAAAAACAAATGAAAAAAATTAAAATAATAATAATTAACATTTCATAAATTATTTCAAATAAAATAAGTAACAATCAAAAGAATGAGGACCAAATTTGATAGATAAAAAATTTCAATTAAAAAATAATAAGGAAAAAGCAAATAATAATTATAAAAATGATGACCAAAAATAATATAAAAATTAAATTCTAAGGGATGAAATTGAAAAATAAATATTCAAAATAAAAAATATATAGAGCAATCAAAAGTTTGAGGATCAAATTTGATATGATCAGCAAGTAATATGACGTTTCTAGATTTTTTTCTAATTTCCAAAAAGTAAAAAGAACACTTTGTTAAAAACCAAGCTAAATTTTTCTTTGACTGGAAAGTGTTTTCTGTTGACCAACTTTTATAATCACAAACAAACACAGGAAAGTTTGGAAAATGGTTTCCTAAAAAGTGATGATAATACATGTGTATCTTATATCTTTAAGGAGTTGTTTTTTTTTTTAAAAAAAAAATTCAGATATCCAGGGGCAGGGGCAGGGCCCGACCCTCTCTCAAGACATTTTAATATTTTTTTCATTACCAAGAGGTTAAGATGGTCTTATTACAGTGATTTTGCTTTTGATTTCTAATTTACTCCCCTGTTATTACAATGATTTTACTTTTGATTTTCAATTTACACTTTGACATACGTGGAAATAAAAAAAAAATAAAGATATTTGAAATTAAAAACAGAACCACATAGCTATCATTTTATCCTAATATAAATCACACGGCCAATCAAACAGAGAAATAAAAACACAAATTATGAGCAAAATTTTTCTATAAAAAATATTAAAGTGGAGCCATCAATTAATTTATCTCTCGTCAAACAAAATAAGATAATTTAAATTTAAAATCTATTTTTTGTTCTGTTTTGAGATGTTTGTTAATAATTTGATGAGTTTTTTTATATAATTTTATCATTTTTACTCCTTTTTTTCCTCAAATCTGCTAGTTCTACCCATTATTTTTTGAATTCTTGTTATAGTGATTTTTTTTTCTAATTAATTAGATATATTTTATTGGTTTGTTTTGATTATGTTTGGATTTTTTTTTATATTTTGATTTTAGCAAAACCACCAAAATTATCAATTTTTTCTTACGATATATGTTTTGATTTTAGATTGAATCATGAACAAAATAATAAGAATTGATTTTTTTTTTTTTTAAAAATATTGATAACTCACAACCTTCTGAACCAACTCCAATGTATAATGTTGAAGTTATGATTAAGTAGTCCTAATGTGCTTCAATTTACAAAGAATCTGCGTTGATTAGTGATTAACCTCTTACTAGAATCGATATTGTTTATTTAATTAGAGATCCAAGTAATCGTTTTTAAATTTGGAAATATCTGGTTAATCAACAAGATGAAATTTGAATGGCATACATTAATCTGGGGCCATATCAATCTTTGATGTCTGAATATCTGCTGACTAGTAAAAAACATTCTCGTCGATTTCAGTCTCATTGGTTTAAAAGTTATCCGTGACTTGAAAATTTAAAGAAAAAGATATTATATCTTATTATATTAATTTTTGTCCCCTCTAAAAAATAATCCAAGCTCCGCCACTGCAGATATCCTCACATGGTTTTTAAAAAGTAAAACTAGTCTCGTTCGAGATTTATGACTGTCCCTCCTAATAAGTATATTTTTTAGGGATCAAACTTATGTTTTTATACTTGCAGGAATATAGCAGGGTCTTAATTACTAGACTAACACTTTGTTTGTAATTGTTTTAGATTATGTTTTTTTTAATAATTTTTTTATATTTTTTAAATAAAAAATATTTTAAAAATCAATTATTACCGGTATATTACACTAACATGCACCATCTTTAACATGCACCCTCTAAAGATGTGGGTTCAGATAAGTCTAGCTCACCTAATTATTTATCGCCAGACCCACAAGCTTGTACCGACTGAAGCCTTAATACTGTATAGTTAATGTACGAATCATGTAGTTATAATTAGTACTGAAACTGAATTTGCTCATATAAATGTGATGGCAGGCGGCAGCTATTCAGTTATAGAAGTGCCAGCCAACCCCTCCCATGGACAATTCAATTCATGGGATATATATATATATGAGCACGCTTATTTTGCATAAAATATGTTTTTTGGTTTTATTCTTTATCATATATTTTATAAAATATAAAATATTTTATAATTAGTTTTTAAACCTAATTTGTTAATTAAATACTTTCAGCTAATCAAATTCTTATAAAATATTTTATAAGCATCATTTTGTTTACAATACTGTCCAAATTATTATTATTATTATTATTATAATTAACACCATCATTTTCGTCATTTCCATCTCAAAATCCCTATTTTCACCTTCATTGTTATTATTAACATTTATGAAGTTTTAAAAATCTAACCAGATTAGAAGTAAAGGTCCCAAATTAAATAATCTTTTAATTAATTAGTTTTAGTAATTTTGTTTCTTAACTAAAATAATTGATAGCTTATACTTAGTACTTGACATGTTAAAGTGACTTATAATCAATATTTATAAAAAGTTTCTTTTAATAGAAATGAAGAATCTCTAATATTTAAATAAGTATTTTTTTAGAGATAAAAAATACAAAAATATTATAGAAAAAAATACTCTATATATATAATAAAAAATAAAGATTGTTAATCTTTATTTTAAAGTTTCATTAATTTTAACTTTGAAGTATAATTTATTATTTGATTTTTTTATGTTTAAATCTTAAGATAAACGCTTTAAAGAATTAATTTAGATACACCATGCTGACGTACAGAAATGTGTTTTTTTTTTTTTTTTTTTCTGATTAAGAGAAATACAAGTAGTCTTGATATGGCATTTTCGCACAGTGAAAGATTAGATGAGGAATTCTATGTATACATTACTGGCAGATAAATCATTTTAATTCCATAGAGAGAGCGGTAGTTTTCCGCATTACGCTGCGTTTGTTTTTCACCGGATTTAAAATTTACGGTAAAATAAATACAGTAAAGTATTTAATAAGAAACCAAATTATTTTTCATACTATAAATATATTACAAAATTAAGTTTAAAATGTAGTTTTTATATATATTTTTATTGAGTTTCATATAATTTTATTTGTGTTTATGTTTTAAAAATGTTTTTTTTTAAAAATATATTTTTTTATTTTTTTATTTTAAATTGATATATTTTTGGTGTTTTCAGACCATTTTGAACCGATGATATCAAAAAAAATTTTAAAATAAAAAAAATATTATTTTGATGTATTTCTAAGTAATCATAACCATATTTTTACTAATTATTATATATATATTTTTTGCTACATGTAAACTTTAATCATAATTTTTACTAAATATGTATTTAAATTTAACTAATCATAACTGATTATCTTTTTTTTTTTTTTACTTAATTTTTAAAAAATTATAACAACAAAAACTACGTTAAAAACAAACATACTCTCTGAATAGAAGCATTGAGACACTAAGGTAAGTCGATGATTATGATCATTAAACCTTGAGTGACATTACAAATATTATCAAAGAGACAAATTTCTATGCACCACAAGAGGGCAGCTCCTTATAGGTTCTTAGTTGTTGTGCTGGGGCACTATGGACTTGCTTTTTCGGCTGGCTCTTTTATGGGCAGGTTCTCTTCTGTTTAACTTGGTGTTTTCAGTGGCTTGGCTGGGCGTAACAGGGCCTTTATCTTTCTTCTCTTTCTATGATTGATCTGCTAGCATTTCTCTCGGCTGGCAAGCTTCCTTTTCCAGGAATTTAGGGCCTAACATGCGTTTGACAGTCTCACTTGAGGCTACCCATAAGTTGCTTCCTTCAATCTCGCCATGTTATTGCTTGATGGGTGTTAGATCATTCTGCTGGGTTCTAAGGCTGTTGTTTTGGGTTTCGCAGGGCTGGGGGCGTTTCTCCTTGCTCATGAAAGGTGGGGAGGGCATTACGGGTCTGGGTTCTTTGAGCCGACATCCATCCATTGAATGCATGTTGAGGTTGGCATGTTGCTAGGCATGTCCTTTGTTGAGGGGAGAGCTGTCCTGTTTTTTCTTGGGCGGAAAATATGGATTCATAGTGAGGGATTCTGATGGGATTTTTTTTTAATACTCATGCACTTTCAAGCATGTCTAATCTAAACTGTTCCTTTGTGCTTGGTTTGTGGCATCCTGTTGTTTGTTTTTTGGTCAGCATGGCAGGCATACATTGTCCTTTTCTCCTGCCCATATATAATGCTTTAGGTTCTGCTTTAGGGTGTACTGGCACTTCTCCCTTTTTGGTTTCTGCTTAGACAGAGGCAGGATGCATCATCTCTTTTTATCTTCTCTTCCTTAGTTTTATTATTCAAGCAGTTTGGATTGCAGCTTTTCAGCTTTGTTTGGGATGGGTTGCTTACACTTCTCTATACTCTTTTCTTGATTTCTTTTGGTGTTGGATTTTCTCATGTAAAAGTTTGATTTGCCTACTTTTTGCCTTTTGTTTTCGCTGCACTTCTGCTTTTTTATTCCTTTTGATTATCTGTTTTATTTTTTATTTTTGCTTTCACAGGATCCAGTGTCCTTTGTGGTCCTCCTCAACATTTGAAGTCGTTTTTCTGTTGTCTATGCCGTCCCCTTTCAAGGTAAGTGTGTCAAGCCATTTTCACACCGTTTTTTTTTTTTTTGCTCTGATGCTGGAATTTTGAGCTTTTTCTAGCTTTTTTCGCTGATTTTCTTTGAATTATCCTTCCTGCTGTGAACCGATGCTTTGTTTCATAATTCATTGCTTATTCTTTGCTGGTATGGGAGTTTCAGAGTAGAGGTGTGTTGCTCCTTGCTGCAAGATATATACTTTCTGAAATGATTTTTTTTGAACTCCTGCTTGAGCTGCTGTGAGAGGTTATTTGAGAAAATACATTTCAGATTGAGAGGTGTGAGCGTCATACGAAAACAGTCAGTTAAAAGGTTTCCCTTATGGATGTTAGTGGCTAGGTTGGCTGATGCATTGATCTAGTCTCTGTAAATGTTGTTATAAGATTGGTTTATGACGTCTGATCAGGTGTTTACTCCTTTTAATACAGAAATGATTCAGTCAAGTGAAACAAGAAAACGCAGGATTGCGTCCCATGTTTTTGACATTATAGGGGGGAACTGCATGCTCAGTTGAGGAAATTGCCCTGAGATTGGTGGCCTAGAGTTTTTAAATTCATTTTGATTAAGATTCAGCCTATAAAAGCTACAAGGTTATGACTTTTATGTTGGACCGAAGGGGATAGGATATTTTATTGTGAAGTTAATACATGGAATAGACGTGGATAGGAATTTTTTTTTTCATTTTTCATTTTTGCTGACTTAGCTACCTTTCAAAGTTAGCTGAATGTTGGGGTTCCTTTGCTTTTATTGGTTTTCTCCAGACATTTAAGGTGATGCATGTAGGTTTGCGCATTTTCGACAATTTGCGAATTATTTCTACATTTAGAGTCCGCTCAGGGGAGCCTTGAATTCAGGGAATAGGGACCGGCTCATCATCTCCTTATCCGCTGAGAGGTCATGGTGTTTGTTACTTTTTTTACAACATTACATCAAAAGTTCACAAGGGACTGTTGATTGGATGTCCCGAGACCTGTTACCACTCTTGCTTTATTTTATTTTTTTGTCTTTGATAAAACCGTTACCTTTGGCTGCCTTTCATCACCTGTGCAAATCCTGTGACACTATCTCAGGTGTTTTCCGTTACATGGGACAATGATGTTGTTGTTCCATCTTATACAATAAAGGGCATGGCTGGTTGTTGTAGGGAAATCTATTTTGCTTATCTTTCCCTACTGCCTCTATCTTCTACTTTGTTGCAATCTGTCCTTGCGGTTGTCACAGCTGCATCTGGCACTTTGGCCTCCTGTTTTTTTCCCAACCAGCAGCAATTTCTTAGCTACTGAAAACTCTGCTCCCTTTTGGATGGTCCCATTACAGGATCGTTTTCTTTTAGTTGTTCTGTGGTTTCTCATTCTTTTTAGCTTCATTTTTCCTTGCCTTTCTTTGATTTTTTTTCTAGGCTGTAATTTTCCCAGTTTTCCATAGAAGTCCATTAGTTTTGGGATTTGTTATGATGTTCACGCATCCACTCGGGGTTTCTGTTGAGAATGGAACATTGCTGTCAATACAGTGTAGGTTGTCGTTGTTATTTTATTGTCAGAGCTGTTTCGGCAGCATGTTCTGACCTGCATCTAAGAATGTGAGACCAAATTGAGCTGTTGATTCCCCCCCCCCCCTCGCAATTTCCGGCCTTTTATGGCAGTTTCAAGCCTTAGGAATTTGATGAATTCTCATTACTTTACAGAGTTCAGGTCTCTCAAACTTCTTTCAATCAACAGCCATGGAAAAAAAAAAAAGTTATTCACCTTGAGATTTGGTTTTTGGTTTTTAGATCTCAATTTATATTAATGCTTGTTATTCAGCTATACATTGTTTATGCAAGCTTTTGGCTTTTTATCCAACTCATCTTGATTTTTTTTTTTTGGATCTCATGCCTTTTTTAACTCCAGCTGATGCCCCCCCCCCCCCCCCCCCCCCCCCCCCCCCCGTCTTACCATGTTTTCTCTCAGCGACAGTTGCGTTTGGGTTATCAGGTTTCCTGCTGTTTAAGAGCCCCTTCTCAAGGCACCTCAGGTTTTTTTCCTTGGAGCTTATAGGTCCTCTCTTTTTCTTCTCAGATGTATGCTGTTCTTTCCTTGTCATGATTGCGTCTGCTTGGTTCCTTTACACATGCCTTTCTACACATGCTCAATGCACTGTTATTTTATATTGCACTACGTTGACTTTTTTTCTTTTTCTTGAATTTCATTTCTTCTTTGTTTGTTGTTTTGCACGCCTAACCTCTGTTTAGTGCACCTTATTTTCCTCTTCTTTTTTTTTTAATGTTTTATGCCTTCTTACTTTCTCTGTTTCTCTCCCTTATTTTCCATTCACAGCCTTTTACTATAGTATTTGGTTTTTCGTCTCTGATAAAAGATAACGACTTGATGTGTTGCCTCCATTAGTTGATCTTTAATTTGTCTGCTTACTTGGCTTGTTTAGCGATCTTACCAAGTACATTTCTTTTATTTTCTTTCCCTGCGCAACTTTTTTTTTTCTCCCGTTTCATGAATCAAACATTCTATTTCGGTTTTTTCCCCTACTATCATATGGTGCTGTTTGCGCTAGGTTTCATGTTTAACCCAATTTCAATGACTACTCAAGAAAAGAGAAGAGAGTTTTCTTATAGATTCACTTGAAAGGCTTTGTTTGTAGGATATTTTCATGTTGTTGCTTAGACTTCTTAGGTTTTCTTTCCTTTTCCTTTCGTCCCGAGGTTTCATATCCCATGACTAGCCGACACCAAAAACTACAATCTCACCCTGTCATGGAAAACTTATGTTAACTCGGCTTTTGAGTTCCTCGACAATGAAAATGGCAAAAATGACTCATTTCCACCGGATGTAGACACATGCTAGTCTATGCCTTTGTTTTGTGATCCAAGCAATAGGTCGTAGATTCCCATGCATGCTCCGCAATGTTTTCCCCAATCCTATTAGCCTAGCAAATCCCTGTGAGATTAAATATCTAGAAATCCTAATCATCAAAGTTTGTTGTGCAAAAATTACATCAAATAAAGACAATGAAGTTTTCACGAGTCATGAATTTGCAAAACAAATCCATGCACATCATTATAATAATAAAATCAAAATTTATTAGTCCTGACTAATCTTGCTTAAAATAAAAAAATACTATTTTTTATATCTCAAGGAGATTAATATGTCCCTTGTAATTTTAATTTGAGCTGAACTGAAGTTTTTTTTCTTTATAAGGTAACTCTGATTAAAATCACACCTCATACTAGGAGCAAATATTAAAAAATAATGAGAATGGAGATATTTAAGAATGTTCATTAGCGATGAGAAAGTGATAAAAAAAAAACCCAAAAAAATAGAATACTTATGAACAGAATCCACAAGATCTTGATTAAGGTCTCAAAATAGGATAGCCCAACAAAAAAAGTTGGCTCTGCTAAATGAAAAATCTTGAAAAGACATGCGGGTATCTAAAAAATAAGCAAAAGTTTCGTATATAACTTGATGAACAAAGAAAAGGAAAATCATTTAGGAACTTGCGAATGAAATAGAAAAGGGCATTGATATCTTGATATGGGCAAATAAAGAGATTTGAGGAAAGAAAAGCCGATTAGGTGTTCGATCAAAGCTTTAAAGTGAAAAGAAAAACCTGTAAATATTCATTGTCTCAACTTCTAAAAGTGAAGGTTTTTGATAGCATAACGTATTAAAGGGCATAAAGGAGTGAAAGTGATATTGGACCAATAAAAACCTTCAAACACCATTTGAACCTGTGAACTCCTTTTCTTTGGTAGCCATGAAACTCAGCTTTCATTATATGCTTTGAAAAGTCCATTCTAATCAAGCGAGAAAAAAAGACTGATAAATAATACTCTCAAAATGTAAGGAACCATTTATAAGAATCATGATAAAGTGAAAAAGTATTTATTTTTATCCACATTGAGAAAATCCATACACAATATTTCAAACAAGTATTTGATCTATTTTTGAATCCAATGCAAAATAGACCATCTCCCTAACCAATCACCATGATGAAAATATCTTTTTTCAAAGACTAATACAAATCATGAGAGTTACATGAACGTTGCTATTTCACATGTCATTACAAATATCTTAGGTTTTCAAAAAGAAAAAACACCCTAAAATAAAACAAAAACACGTGTCACAAGTATTTGAAAAAAGCACACGAAAAACAACGTTTTCATAAAACAAAGAGTTTTAATTGATTCTCAATTAGGAAAAAATATATTAGCGTTCGCCACGGCCTAAATACTCAAAAAACAAAAAGCTACAAAGACAACTTGACACTCAAGATTTGAAAGTAACTTGCATGGACTTGCTCGAGTAATCTAGGAGGGTGAGCTGACAAGAATGGCCATCTCAAAAATTACAACCCTTAGCAATTAAGAAAGGAAATTGTAAAGAAAAGAGAGGCTATATTTTGAAAAGCATGACATATGATTTAACCTCAAACTTTGAAATAGTATTGGCACAAGATTCATTAATAAAAAAAAAAGGTGGTGAAATCTATATGGGTGAGCAGAAGCTGAGAAATGACAAAGACATCACATCCATAAGGTGTGGATAACTAAAGCCATAAGACAAAATGCTTGTTTTAAGAGTTTACTCTTGGAGGGTACTTTTTTTTAATTTTATTTTATAAAAGTTTTGGAAGGATCCGATGTTGATCCTAATATTTTCTTTTTTGGAATTTAGAAAAAGACAAATCACTTGTGAAAATAGACTATTTTTTTTTTAATTTCAAAATGAGCAGATTGCCCGTGAAAATAGATAAATTTTATAGAAGTAAGGAGGGTTGCATAAATTATTTTTGGAATTTAAAAAAAAAATAGGTCGCCTTTAAAAATAGATCCATTTTTCAATTTTTCAATAGTCTCTCATGAAAATAAACTAATTTTTTTATTTTTAAAAAGGGTAAGTCACTATGATAATAAGACTATTTTCTTTTAAAAAAACAAAGTTTTTGGAATTTCAAGATGGGTGGATCACCCAATAAGTCCAACATACACTTTTTCTTTACAAGCTCACTTTGTGAAATCTTAACGAGATTTTGCTTTGTAAGGATCGTAAAGGGGATATGTATTGTTACTCACTTTTAACCCTATGAAAAAATCAAACAAATAAAAAAAAATAGAAAAAAGAAATCCAACAACAAGAGAATGTACATGAAAAAAGCATATAAGATTTCCTAAATTGGTGGTGAAAGACTAAAATGACAAGTGGAAAAGTTGGAGGACAAAAATAGATAAGATTGACAAAATTAGCAACCTAATTCTGATTGATATAGGACCTATTTGGTGGAAATATTTTTATTTGGGGTAAAAAAAATACAAAGTTGGGTAGGTAAGGATTCAATGAGAATTTTAGAAGGTTTTATTAATTTTACAGAGGACTTAATAGCAAGAAAACAATTATATTTAAAGTCAATTTAGGCTTTTATTAGAAGAAATTAAAGTCCGGGGGTCAAATTGCAATTTTAAAGAGTTAATTTAGTCAAATCAGGGGATTAATTTCATAAATATTGAAGTTTGATAGGCAATTAAGAACTTAATTAAAGAAATAAAAAACTAAGAACCAAAATGAAAAATACTTGTGATTGTGGGGGCTCAAATTAAAGAAAAATAAAGGTTTGATGGTTAATTAAGGGTCCAAGTGCACAAACCAGAAACCAAGGACCAAGATGAAAATGAAGCTAAACTTTAGGGATGATGATTGAGTTTGGCTGGGGTGAAATTACATGAAGTTAAGAGTTTGAGAGACAATTGCAAGTACAATTAAAAACAATTAGAAGAATATTTACTAAAATGAAATCTGTTATCCCAAATTAAAAACTCTAATTTCTAGGGTTTAACCAAATTAAGGTGTCGCTCAGTCACTATTTAACTTCTTCTTCAACAGTTTTGACTGATCGAGTATGCACTTTTTGACAAATAATTGTGGCATTTTCGACCACTTTAAGGGTTGTAATCACCACCATTTAACTAAGAAACACCCCCTCTATAAAATTCAGCTACTCATATCAAACATTTAGATCCTATTTTTTTCAATGAACTTAACATTTTGTCTTCCGATTAACCGTCACTGCATTTTCAAATTCTAGGTTGATTGGGTTAATACTTTCAAACAAATGAATGTGGTGCTACAAGCTTCCAAATTAATCAAGGTTGGATCCAAATGAAAGGTATGCACCCTATTTACCAAGATCAGGTGGTCTTCAATGACGATGATGTTAGAGGTGCTCCGACAAAGCCTTGAAAGTTGTTAACTCAATCATTAATGGTTGTGATACTCATTTCATAAAACCATTAATCTTTTTCGTGTGTTCACACTTTAAGCCTTTTTAGAGGGTTTTAAAGATTAAAAGGCCAGAAATAAGCTTCTTGGTCTTTAAGTTTGGGAAAACCACTAAAACCTTTAAAAATCAAGTTTGTTCCAAAACAACCATTGAAAAACCATCATAGGTATAAAGCTCACAGCTATAAAATGTACTAAAAACCCTCTTATTTTGATCAAAGGGCCAAACTTTGATCAATCTATGTTGGAACCCATAAAAAACCCTAGCAAAACCCCATAAATACCCCTTGAAAAATCAGTGCAAATAGGAGAAAAAAGAGAGGAGAAGTGGTTGATAAATGAACTCTAAGTGTGAAGGTTTAAAAGCCTAGCATAAGATTTTTTTAAGTTTTGAAGGGCCGCAAGCTTGTGGAAGCAATATTTTACAAGGAAAGCAAAGAGGGCAGTAACTACTCTAAGAGCTTGAAGATATAATTCCTAACCTAAAAGTGGAGTCTATATGGCTCGGTTGAGTGGTGTTTTTTGTTTGGTTTGTATTTATGTTTATACAAGTAGTTTTGTGGTTGCCTTTTTTGTTTTTATAATAGTTATTAGTTTGATTCCATTTTCTAAAGTGTTTTTTGATTTTTAGATGTAATAAAAGTCTTCTATTTAAGTTGTTTTTTATATATATATATATATATAAAACAATGTTGTTTAAGTTGAACTTAAATAATGCATGTTGAAGTAATGATGTTTATACTAGATTTGTTAAATCAGCCTAGAAAAACTAAATTTGAATCCATATTGCTTGAAAATGTAAGCTATTTTAAGTTAATAGTTTTTTTAATTTGAAACATCTTGTGTAATCTAGATGATTTATTTTTATTTGTTGGTTCTTTTGATTCAAATATGCTTGATTATAGTAATGTGGTTTGTTGAAACTAAAAAGTATGTTTTAGAGGCCTAAAATATCAGTTCTGGGTTTGACAATGACTAATTTTATATCTAGGTATTTTTTGGGTTCTAATGTAGTGTTTTTGTGTTTTTGGTAAGAACATTACCTTAGTCCCAATGATTTGGATCGATTTTGATCAAATTCTTTGTACAGAACCCTTTGAGTGACTTTATTAGTCAATAATCTAGGGTTTATTTGTATTAATAACATAATTTAGTAGGTTTTAATTCTAGGGTTTTGGTTTTGAATCAAAACTCATGCTGACAAATTATGTTTTTTGAGTGATAATTAAAGTTCATGAATGTTAGGTTATTGAACCTTTCATGATTTCCAACATTTCTGTATCATTGGTTTGTCCATATCTAGTCTGATTTGAAATCTACATTGTTAGATTCATGTTGAATGTTCTTTATGTCTTTGTTTTTCTAGGTTTTGATAAAAAGTTTTTCAATTTTTGTGTTTTTTTAAGTTTTATTTTATTTTGAATTTTGGTTTAGGTTTTGGTTTGTTTTTCACGTCAAACCAGTGGAATTTGGTTTGGTTTATGGTCAAACCAAAAGTTCTAGGTCAACCCGGTCGGGTCAAAATCAGGTCAAAAGTTAAGACCTTGTTTGATTGATAATGTTTTTGTTAAAGGTTTTCTTTGACTTAAAGGTGTGTTTAGAAAACACCCTTTAAGTCTATTTTAACAGTTTTGGTTTAAGGAAAAAATTAGTTTTTGCCAAACATGGCCTTAAAAAAATGATTTATGCTTGTTGCATGCGTCCTAACCCTTACAAAAAATTGCATTTTATTTATAAAAAAGAGAGAATTTTTTTTAGTATTGTTTTAGAAAATTTTTGTTTTTTCATTTTTTGAGAATTTACAATAAGTTTTTAAAATTCCTTAAAGATTTAACTAATATTTTAATAACTCTAATTTTTTATATGAAAATTTAGGGTCAACATTCTGATATAAATGTTAGACCTACAAACAAACTGATATTTAAATATTAAAAGTTAACTAGAAAATATTTAGAATTATTTTGAATATTCACCAATTTTAATTGATAATGTTTTTCACCATAATATATGAGTTGTGGAAAATGCTTTCACCTTACAGGATAGGTGAACCCTGTTAGGGCATCTATATGGATTCTTCCTATAAGAATTTATCTGGACATATGAGCTTATAATAAATTTAAAATGTCAGATTTATTCATGAATATAAATCTTTGTTTTGGGCCATAAACGGACCACCGATTAGAAATCCATTAACTCCTTTAAACCACATCCAGATCACATAATGCAGCCTACCTCATGTAAGGTGCGTTAAAGGTACTAATACCTTTTTTAACCATATCTAGTCTCTTACCCTAGAATCTTAAATAAGACTAGTCCACTTGGGTTTCATAGCGACCCTAAATCAAACAACTAGGTGGCGACTCTTTAATCCTGATGTCCTGCCATATCGCGTGCGCACGTGCAACATTGTTGAGATGAAATCTTCTTCTTCTTTTCCCCTCTTACTAAACCTGAGAATATATTGCCTTGAAAAAAATCTATAAAATATATAGAGTAGCCCACCATAAAAAGGGACACTTAACTAAAGTTGTAACTTGTACATATGGTAAATAAAAGAGAGAAAGAGAAGAGAAAGAAAGAAATGAGAGATGCAAATATCCGAGAGAGGGATGAGTGAGAGAACTCGATTGGGTTGTGGCCCAACCGAGCTAGAAAAGCTTGGTTGGGCCATGACCCAACCGAGCTTGAGCTAAGGCTTGGTTGGACTTGGCCTAACCAAGCTTCATCTTGGAGCTTAATCGGGTCGTGGCTCAACAAATATATATATATATATATATATATATATATATATATTCTTTGTATTATTAGTAGCTACTTGTTCTTAGAATTGTGTTACGGGTAATATCTCATAAAAGAAGTGACAAACATTAAACCATCAGAAAAGTATTTGATTGAGGAGAGAAAAGATAGAGATATATAAAAAAAATATGTATTTAGAATACTTTTGGAGTAAATTTATGTAATTTCTAGGTAGCTTTTGTGGTTATGGTTTTAAAAAAATACAGGTTAGTTGGATTTAGATACGTGTTTGGTAAAAATTATTGTTGAAATTTATGTGTAGCAAAAAACATGTATAAAGTATTTGGTAGAATAGTAATTGTAGTAGCTTTTCAAAGTGTTTTTTATTTGAAAATGCTTCAAAATAATATTTTTTTTTTATTTTTTATATCAACGCATCAAAATGATCTAAAAACACCAAAAATATATCAATATGAAGCAAAGAAAAAAATTAAAAAATTTTAATTTTTTTTTAAAAGCGTTTTTGAAACGCAAAAACAAACAAAGTTTTACGAAACTCGATTAAAAAAACATGTAAAAAATGCTAAGCAAAAACTGTGTTTCAAACTCAATTTTTTAGTAGGCCTCGTAGTACAAAATACAGTTTAGTTTGTTTCCAAACACCTTACTGAGTTTGTTTCACTGCAAACATAAAAGCTGGTGAAAAACAAACACAGTCTAAGTATAGAGAGACATATCCCTTGTTTTTATTATCCCCGTCTTTTTTATTCCAAGGCGATAATCAAATGATACCTAGAAAATAATACAAAAACATGTCAATAAAAACAGATGGTAAAGAAAATAAACCTTATGGCTCTGAATAATAAAATATTACTACTTCTAATTGGAGTAGTAATGGGGGAGAATTTAGTTCATGATTCTATATCTTTTATCCAGTATTGCTCTTGCAAGTCCATAGGAATCTACTCTTACAATTTCATCCATCTTTTGATTATAAATGATGGAACTATATTCTTACAAAAGAATATCATATCAATTCATATTCTAAATTTCCAATCATATATCACAAAATAATAGTGCTTAAGTTTTTGCCCCCGCACATGGTACCAGGGTAATCAAGTACTTGTTCACTCTCATTTTCCTTTGGAAACTAAACTCCTTATTTCCTTTACTTCCTTTATCCAAACATGCCATTAGCATTTAAACATGGTCTCAACTTCTAATTCCAAAAAATGGGTGCCGAGATGCAGTAATAGTCAGATGCAAATTCCAAAAAATTCTATAGTTGAGTCACACTAGACTCTTCTGTTCGTTGAATCACTTTGGTCCTAAACACAAGTGCGCCAAAAGTTTTTGGATGGAGTGTAGTTGGATGAGGCAAAAACCCATGTAAAGCTTCCGGAATAGCCTAGCTTGGGGACATAAAACTAGCCGGTATGACCTGCGCATGATGATGAATAAATAGGTCACAGGCCTTTCTCTGCTTCTTAAAATGGCGGCACTGCATGAATGTGCCATACATGTCCAAAAATAAAATTTCCTGGCGAGTAAACTGACGAAGCCCTGGATGCATATATACATGTGGACGTGGTTAAAAAAAAAAAGATTCATAAACGGCAAATGGTATGCAATTATGATAGCAGATTCACTGCACATACTGATGCTGAGTGGTACTAAATTATTGATATTGATGAGTTTTCAGAGTTGCTGACACATTGAGCTATCCTCCTCATATTTTATGTTTTTGGCCTGCTTGCATTTGTAGATTATCTTCACGTGGTATGGGAGCAACGAAAAAGAAAAAGGTGCATCACCCAACTTTTATTTCTTCTAGTTAGATAATCTACTTTCTTTTTTGAAAAATCTTGAGGCACGCAGCGAAGGAAGAAAAATATAGTGTTGAAAAGCTTTTAAAGCGATCCCATTAATGTAAACATTCCGGGCAAAAGTCAAATGGTCTTCTCATTCCTAAAGTATATGTCTCTGCTTTCTGTAAGGTTTTTCCAAGCTAAAGTTTGCGGCCAAATGGTACGTTCATAACTTCAGCAGCAATAACGCTGACAGGTTTACTGGAACATATTGATTGAAAATTATTTTCAATAGATTAATCTTGTTGCAAAATTAGGAAAATTGATTAGAAATTTAAAACAATACAAGATTTGTAACCAAAGCTTAAAGAACAATACATCAAACCAGCTCTATACTAATAAAATAAAGATAAATCAAACTGGATAGTTAATTATTCTAAGAGATGAACTAGGAATAAAAGAGAACAAAAATAATAGAACGCTAAAAAAAAAAAAGGAAGACAAAAGCTTTCAAGTTGTAGAGTAAGTGCTGACGGGAAGCTAGATAAGAGGTAGAAAAGAGATGTCTGTGGTCATCATCATAAGAGGTCCTAAGTGAGGCAAAAGCAGGAGGAGACCTCTAAGAATGGTTGTAAAGAAAGAAAGATTTCAAAGAAAGCAATGAAAGTGAGGGAGAGAGTATTACATATATACTGATTTTTTTAAGAAAGGAAAAGCATTAAAAAGCAAAAGGTTTTGTCTTCCGCCAAGAGAGGGGAAGAAATTTTTTTAATGGAGACGAGCATGGTTGTTAAAATCGCGTTTTGACTAGTAAAATCGTACGATTTTACGAGTCAAAACATGCATTACGGGTTGAATCGCTTGAAAAAATAAAAAATGGATAAAATCGGGTTGAAATCGGGTGAAATCGCAAAAATCGGATGAAATCGTACAAAATCGCGATTTCAGGACCGATTTTGACAAAATGAGGCGCTGAAACAAAATTCCCCCCTCATGTCCAGCTGTCAGACGCCTATTGGATTTTTCTTGCACAGTCACGGACTCACGTGACTGTCTTCACTTCAGTTTTCAGGCGAAAATACTCACAATTCACAAATCACAATGCACAAATACTCTTTCCAACAGAACAAATCCCTAATCGGGCGGCGACAACGATCTATTCTCCATCCTCCACAAAAGCGGCCAGCGACAGTGCTCATGGTCCGGTGACTCCAGTCTTCACTCCTTCTCTTTCCAAAGTGCTCACGGTCGCGGCTTTCTTTTCTGGTTATCATGATCTTAACCGCGACGAGCCGACAACGATCTCCTCAACAGCTCACGGCTTCAGGCTTCCTCTGCAGTCTTTATTAACAGCGGCACGCCGGCAACGTTTTCCTTTCTCTCCCATCTTCAACAGCAGCAGGCGACATCGGGCGGTCGGGCCTCTTCACCAGCAGCCGTTTAGCTCATCATCATCATCATCTTTGTCGCACGTGTGCGGCGGCGCGGCGATCATCCATCCTCAAGGAAAAATTGGAATATTTATTCCTGGCAAATAGGGAGAGGAATTCTTGTCTCCACAAGTGAAAATATGAACTGGGAGTCGCCACCTAGGAACCCTAACTGGTCTTTAGAGATCGGGTACGGAGACTGGTTGCGTAAAGGGAAGGTATTAGCACCCCAACTACGCCCTACCTAAGGCAGGCTGCATTGTTTTGTCTGATAAAATCTAAGGTCGTGTTGTGATTTCTTATTATTCGAAATATGCATTACATGTAATGTCATATACCAGATTCTATTGTCCAAAAAAATTTTAAAAATCCGGAATATGCATTACGTGTAATGTCATACCCAGGATACTAAGTGACAAACAAAATACAATTTTTGTTGTTTTTGAAATTTTGACCAATATTCTCTTGACTTTAATAAACTGGTTATTAAAGCCAAAATGCATGCTAAAATATTGTTTTTTGACATATGAAAAATACGATATGATTTTTTAGATTTGAGACACTTGGCCGTATGCACAAAAATATATATTTTTTAATTTTTCAATTGTTTTTGTATTTTTGGAAGTTTTTGTTTATGAAAAACCGGGTATTTTAATACCAGATTTGTATTTTTACGTAGTAAAAATACTACCCAATATTAATCAAAATAACATAAATCAAAAGTGGGAACATCATAAATATTTTTTTTTTAAATAATATATATTTTTTTTATTTTTTAATGGGCCGGATCAGGCCCAAATGCATGGGCTGGGCTGAACCTGGCCCAAATGCATGGGCTGGGCTGACATCCCAGCCCAGGCCCAAATGGGCTGGTTACTGTGCACACAGTAACCGGGTTACTGTGTGCACAGTGACCAGCTAATTAATTAGCCGGTTACTGTGCATATGCACAGTAACCGGGTAATTAATTTCTGGTTGCAGAACGTGCACTGTGCACGTTCTGCATGCAAGAAGATGAACAGTAAAACGAGATAAGGGGTTGAGGGCTGATCTGTGGTGGCTGTCGTCGATGGCGGAGCTGCTTGTGGCGACAGGAAGCGGCGCTGACAGTGGGGTGGCCGGCAGTGGCTCTGCGTTTTCCTTCTCTCTCTCCTCTGTTTTTTTCGTTTTCTTCTCTGCAACTTCTTCCTTTCTCTTCTCTGCCTTCTCTCCTCTCTTCTCTCAGTCTTCTCCCTCTTCTCCCTCTCTTCTCCCTTCTGTTCCCTCTCTCGGTCTTTTTCTTTTTTTTTTTCAGCACCCCTCCCCTGTATTTATAGGAAAACAGGGGAGGGAGAACGTGTTGGGGTGGCTATTGTTGGCCGCCCCCTCCACTACCTTTAACGGATAACAACGCTAGGCAAGTGGGTGTCCATGGTGGGCGTCTTTTTGCGCAAAAAACAGGAAAGAAAGTAGGCGAAAAGAGAAGAGAAAAACGATTCTTCTCCCCTGTTCTCTGCGCGTCCAGGGGAAGAAGAGGATGGTGCCGTTTCAAAACGGCACCATTTTTGTGTTTTTCCTTTTTTTTTTTTTAAACAGTGCATGAAACAGCGCCGTTTTGGTCAAAACGCGCCATTTCAATTAAATGGATTTTGGCGCCAGAACGCGTCAGATTTAAAATTAAGCCCTCAATTTGAGCGTGTTTTACAATTGAGTCCTTGGTCTCGGATTTCTTCAATTAAGTCCCTAATTGGCCATTAAACTTCAATATTTATGCAATTAAGCCCCTGATTTGACCAATTTAACTTCCAAAAATTATAATTTGACCCCAGAAAATTAATTTCTTCTAATTAAAGCCCAAATTAACTCCAAAATCAAATTTTCTTGCAATTAAACTCTCCATAAATTCAATTAAACCATCAATAAAATTTAATTGAGTCCATAAACTTCTGATTTTAGACTTTTCTTTCTCAAATTGAATTTTCTTTATCATCGGGGCTCTCATTAGTCAATGATATACTGTCAAATTTTAATTTTTATATTTTTGAACATCCTCAATCAATTTTTGAGTATTTTTAGGACGCTCTGACATTTTTTTTCACTGTTATATTTTTTATAATATATTTTTTTGAATTTTTTTTTATGTGGGGACCTAAAAATGGATTACAACAATCTTCACCAGCAGCCGCCGTTCAGCTCATCATCATCATCTTCACCAGTAGCCGCCGTTCAGCTCATCATCATCATCTTCAACACCAGCCGTTCAGCAGCAGGCGACATTGTAAGTTCATTTTGCCTTCATCATCATCACTGCAGTTAAGGTTTTTTTATTTTTGCCCCTGTAATAGATTTGTATGTTGCCTTGTTAAGTGTTAATTGTTAGTTAGTCTGTTACCCTGTAATTCATTTTGCCCGGTCCTATAATTTGTATATGTATAATGTTGAATTGAATGGAATTGATCGGGTGAGAAAATTGTTGAATTGAATGCCACAGTATATACTATATATGACTGAATTAGACTAAATATTACTCGGTGAAAATTGGACTGAATTGATTGTCATTTCAGTATTATAGGACTGAATTAATTGGACTGAATTAATGGGGTGAAAATTGGACTGAAAAATGTTGAATTGGATTGAATTTAATGTCATTTCAGTATTATAGGACTGAATTAATGGGGTGAAAATTGAACTATGTATGAATTTTTAGTTGAAGCATGAATTTTTTTAAAATGTATTTTAAAATTCCTTACGATTTTACGATCCGTTTTTACGATCCGAGTTTGTGAACAGCTTTCCGTGTCGTGTTAAAATCGCGATTTTAATAACTTGAAGACGAGAGACAGAAAGGTGGGCAACTGGCAACTGCTTTTAGGGATTGAAGCAAATTTAACATTTATATTTGTTTTTTTATATATTTTTCAAGTAGGTCTTGTGTTGGTTGAACCATTCTGCAGGCTTGGTTTAGTTTAATTAATTTTAAGTTTCAGAAAGCGAAATTGAATCAGATTTTTTTTCTTCAACCAAGAAATTAATGGAATGAGATGATATGAAGAAAAGGTTATCTATCAAAGGGAGCACAATATAGAAATTTTCTATATCAAACTGAAGAAATAATACGATATTATCAGTCATCAAGAACACTAAAATTGCAATCCAACAGACTGGCTAGGTAAATGCATGCGAGGACAGCATTGATTCTCATCTAAAGCAAAATTTAATTTATAAGTGAGGGTATTTTCCTGTAATATGGCTAGGTTATAAGTTTGTTTCAAGTTTTTAGGCTCAAATATTTTCACTAAGTTTTATTTTTATCTCCACTTCTAGACCACCCACAAACAACACTAGGGCTTGTTCCTCACTAATTTCTGCTCTATTCCACAGGATGTCAAAATCCTGAATGTATGTGTTCAAACTGCTAGTTTGTTTAAAGTCTTTAAGTTCCTCCAATGGGTCCTGCTGACCCCAAACCTACTGTACAAAGCTTCAATATACTCATTCCAGCTCACTTTCTAATTTCTTACACTCTTCATGAAGTCTTGGTGTCAATAAAGCTTTGTTGATTTGGTCCACTAATAAGAACTTTTAACTCTCCAAACTTAGCCTCGTGATTGGAGGTAGTATTTTTCACTATCTGACCATAAAACTCCAGCAGCTTCATAACTTGTTCAGACTCCTGAGATTGCTCCTTGCTTGCAGCATCCAAAGAATCTTCAATCCTCTTAAGATCTTGTAATCGAGTTTCAAGTGCCATGTCTAGAATATGAAGGTCTGAGGCTCTACTACTACTTGGTGCAAGATCAATATTCAATGAGCCAAGTACCATGTTAGAGTTTTGTGTAGATTAACCATGGATTAAAGAAAGAAACATTGGAAAAGATAAGGAAACAGTAATGGATAGAACAGAAGGATGATTCACCCGAATCCCCTCTTCATTCATTCATTCATTTTTTGTTATATTTCTTAACTGTTCTTTTCTCTGGTGCATTCTATTGCATAAATAGCAGCAGTACAAAGGAACCTCCTACAAAATAGGAATTCCTGACATCCAATTACCAAGCCGCATGTGGCCTCTAAAAAAACAAAGAAACAAAACGTAAACATAACATAAAACGCTGCGTTGGACTTAAGCCTCCTAGGACGAAACGCTGCGTTGAACTTAACATTAGTAATTAAAACGCTGCGCTGAGAAGATTTGAATGTGCAACGGTCATCTCCTCTCCTCCAATTTGAAATCAATTTCCCAGTGATCCTTTCACTTGCAGCAATAAAGGAACCTAGTTCTTGGGCTCTTGAAGGGGCGCCAACGAACTCTTCTTCTACCTAGCAATCGGGAAATGCTTACAGAGAAGAAGGCCATTCTTTTTAGTGGTGATTTTGTTGAGATGAAGGGTAATCAAAGTAGGACTGGAAATTAAAAAACATCATGCTTTTGAAACGCACCTGAGTCTCAGGAGCGATTTCATTGACAAGGTTTAGATTTGAACCCATAAATTAAATGTTAGACTAGAGCTAAAAAAAATGTTTTTAAATTCGTTCTGGTTTTTTAGTGCCCTTGATGATGAAATCAGGGACTGCTACTTCATAAATTTATTGACAGGTGACCCTTGTCAAGTTTTAAGGCTTTTACTAGCCAAAATACAGAAAAAGTTGTTCTTAACATAGTAATAAGTTCCACTGTAGTTGTTCGCATATAAAGAAAACTTGAATCAATGGTGAGATCAAGTGCAGGAAACGTCTGGGATGGTTTATCAACCCATTAAAATATGGGGAGAAAAGGACGGCGACGGTTCTTGAGTTAATCTTGAAGGAGATATACAATACTGTTCAAAGTTTAAAGATACAGGTAACCTTTGCGGCACCACTGACATGGTGTATGGTTTAAGATTAATTTTTTTTTCCCTCTGATATCTTTTTCATTTATAATTTGTCAATCACAGTAGGAAAAAAAATTAGTTGATCTGATCTGATATTGCCATGAGGCATTAAAGGGCTTTCTTCACATCAAAGTAATTAGAACGCTCTTTGTTTGCGGCATGAACATCCTCTGGAGATGCCACAACAACTGAAACCCCTTTATCTTTAACAGCCTCGATTACCTCCCCAAATTCCTTGAAGTCCTTCAAGCTGTCGAAAAAATAGAGGAGAAAGGAAAGGTTCAAAATCTTGAAAAAGCTCCGAGGAAATGACATGTGCTGGTGTGGATCTATATTCAAAACCGCATTCATGTTCGTTCTTCATATATATATATAAAATCAAGCCAATGTCATTCAAATTGTCTATGGCTAACAATCGAAGTAGTTGTGCTAAGAGGAAAAATACATCTAAATGCTTGAGCATTGACCCTGATTTCAATTAAGAAAAGAGAAGCCGCACAACTTTAGATTCCTTGACATCTACAAGTTATATATCATTATAGTTCTAAAAAGAATGATGTTAGTTTCATGATGAAAATAATTTCAAACCATCAATTATAATGACATGATTACGGAGAGATAAGCTTTGTCAATTTCCACGACTTGCATTGTTATCATTAAAATACATGTAAATGATATGGCCTTGATTCTCCCATTATTTTCCTCTCCCTATCACGTTTATTTAAAGGATACTGGCTCTGTCTTGCATTCTGGGTGATAACCAACCAATGCTTTTGTATTTTCACAAGTTTAGTGTTTGGTCAATGCAGAAATTAAACAAATAAACCTTAACCGTTACCTGGTTGACAATATTTCTTCCCGTCTCTTTTGCCTTTCTTCTTCCGTGATCCCCAATAAATACCGCAATAAACTGAAAGGCAAGGGATACAACAATATAGTTAGTGCATGTGGTTATAGTACAAAGAATAAAAACCAATTAGAATTGCATTTCCTTAAAGTTTTTTGCTTAACTACTGACTTCCAATTTCAGGCTCATAGATTTTGATTCCACGTATTGAGGTTGTGTTTTGTATTTTTTGGATAGGGGTTTGGCGGGGCGGGGCGGGGCGGGGCGGGGCGGGGTTGGGGAATAAAGAGAAAAGTGTTTAAATATTCCTTGTTTAAGCACACCAAGCAGATAAAAAAGCTCAAATCAAAGAAGTGCGTTAAAAAGGCAGCCAGAGAAGCTAGCAGTCAACCTACAAAACACACACACACACACACACACACTCAATGGAGGAAGCTATTGTCAGAAGTTCTAAGTGCCTCTGACAGGGCCAACGTTATGGTTGCATCTCTCATCTCAGTAAAAAAATTCCAAAGAGTGAATTATTAACAGTATGTGTCACCCAGACATGTGTTCTCTAGAGAAAACTTTGAAGACTAAACGATGAAACAAAGGTTTTTGAGTGTCCAGAAAATTGATGAGTCAAAAATGGTTCTAAAACATGCTCTCCACATACCTACTATAACCTTTGGCATCTGCCAGCTGGTATGAATCCACGTCTCCAATTGTTCCAATAATTGCTTTTGTAAGAGTATCATCGTCCATTTCTAATTCACGTAGAAAAGCACCAGACCCATCGTATACGTCAAGTGTCTTCAAAAGGTTGGGATCACGATACGATAAGAAGGAGAACACTCCTACAAAAAATCATAAATTGAATTCCAATGGTTAAATTTATATTTTGTAGCTGTTAAAACTCCTTTCAAGTTCCAAACAGTGTGTAATTGGAATTCCATGCTGGGCACTACATCTCCTTATTGTACCTGAGTGAGTATCAAAATCACAAAACCCTCCATATGCCCCACCACTAACACGCACACGATCCCACAACCATGTATTACTAATGTATTTGGAGATAACATAAGCACTCCCATTAAGCTGATAACCGGTGTCATAGATATTAGCAGCTTTGCCTACATAATTAACCTGTAGAAGGAGAAAGCTCAGAATTTTACCCTGGCAACAAGAATAAGAGACAATATGGCAGACAACATTGTAGTTTGTTCACCTGTGTAGGAATCACAATAGCTTCATTTCCTGGAGAAAGGCGAGCATTCCAGGCAGCAGCTTCAACAGAAGACTTGCTAGGAAGCAAATCAAGAAACTTGCTTAAATACTTTTCTGAGTTGGTGAGATTTTTCCCATCAGCAGTCATGTTTATCAAGCATCCATTCTTTGAAAATAAGGACATACGAATTTCCTCAAGAGATGATGAAACTCCAGCCCAATCTTGATCAACTCTCTTCTCGAGAGTTTTTAGGAATTCCAAGTAACTATAGAACCCCAACAATTGAGCTGTGTTAGTGTCATTTCATGCAGCGAGAAAGCTATCCATGAAACTTGAATCTTTAATTATTTATTTGTACATTCAAAGCAATTAGCATTATGTCAAAATCACAAATCAATGTTATTGCATTTGTATTGAAATCCTAGAGCTGAAACACTAGTTACGTATTAGGTTGTTGGATGAAATCAAAGAGTTACAGATTAATCCAAAAGGTGAACATTCTAACCTTACACCGCCCATTTGTTCTGAAATCCATCCTGCAACATTTAACTTTGCATCCATTCTTGCAGCTGCAATTCCGTGGCCACTGCCTCTTAAACGGTTCTGAAGATAGTTTTTGAGAACATTGAGATGATGTTATTAAAGACAAAGACCCAATTTCATTTCTGATTCATCATACAAAAATATGAATAAGTACCTCCATTCTTGCTTTACTTTGGGAAACAAATTGCTTAAAGCGTTGCTGGTCTGTAAATTGGACTTCTTGAAGAACACAATTGACCTACAACAAATAACATTGCATCCATTGGTTGCATCCCCAGGCAACTGATTCTGTAAATGTAGCTACAGACTTTGAAACATAAAACATCTGCTCAAAGTATCAGAAAATAGGTCTCTTACTGTGTACAGATGTTTGCAGCAAGAAACAAATGCAGGCTTGAAAAAGGAATAAAAATAAAACCATGTAAAGCCTTTGTCAAAAAAACATCTTCATGAAACTAAACCAGTAGCTATATAGTATTCATGCTTAAGCAAAACCAATACTTCAAAAATGTTAATTTGTTGCAATCTGGGTTTCTTCAACTGGTTCAGGTATCAAAGAAGAATTTACAAGGACATACAATCAAAAGAAAAAAGAAAGCATTTCCAGATTCTAGAATGCATCTTCCAGATTCTAGAATGCATCACCTATCAGTAAGTTCAATTTCTAGAAACTAGCACTTCAACAAACAGGAGCAAGCAAGAGAAAATACATTAAAAGACACTGGAGCAAAATTAATCAAATTTCTCCCAGTGTGCTGAAGCCTTCAGGGAAAAAAAGGCAACTGCAATACCTACAATGACACAAGTGCTTGAAAGCCACTTCAACCGGCTATAGTAACAAAACAATTCAACCACACTTACCAGGTTAAATAAGTCTTCAACGCGCCCTGCCATGGCTTTCCCCCGAGCAACTATATGACTGCATGGATCTTCCCTGCCTCGAACAGATGATGTGAATGGATAAACTGATATACCTCCAGTTTTTCTTCCAATCAACTGGTTAAGTTGCACAAAGGTCAAATCCTTTGTGCCCATTTCAAGCAATGACTGGCTGGAAGTACATCGATAAATAGTGAAAAAATGAATAAATAGTCTGCAAAGAAATATACAAGACACAGGGCCCAGCTAATAAAATTGACCAAGACATTGTTTTTAAGATTTCTGATCAGTTATCCTGAACTGAGCAAAACTCAATTTGTGAACATTTGTTAACAGTGGAGACAGGAAAGAAAGCATGCATGACAAGTAATGACCATGGAGATAATCTTCGAGGCAACATCTCACCAGAAAAGTGGCACCAAAGGAAGAAGTTCTTGCTTCAGTGATCTCATATTGAAGACAATCTCAGCATAAAGGACATCATTTGTGAAGAGGTCATGCTTCAATACTTTTACTCCATTGATATCCCCAACCTACCGTTAGTATATAAATGCTCAGTACAAGTCTCCAAAATTCTTGTATGCAGGATATTCAAGTACAAAACACTAAGCTTAACAATAACCTCAGTGGGAACATGTATGGGTTCTTTGGGGATGTCACACAGAAAGAGGCTTGGAACACTTCTTAAAGCTTCAGGTGGGTCAGGAGTTTCCTGCTTCAATTTCAGCTCCTGTGTAGCACGTGCTAGCTCAGCAAGATCTTCTTCGGTCATGCTTGCTTTAACTTTCTCCAAAATTTCCCTTTCAGCAGCTTCATCATGAGAAGCTTTCTCAGGATCAGGCTGAAACAGAAAACACCCAGTGTCATCTGAAGCAATTACTTTACAATACAAATAGAAACTGAACTTTCAGATTTAACTGTTTACCTGCATTTCAACAGTAACACGATGAGGATTGTTCAAGATGAATTTCTCAATTAAAGGAGAAAAAACAGCTTTGTAACCTTCCTCGGCTATTCTTGCTTTTAGGTCCATCAAAGGTTTCTCATACTTTAAAGGCTCAAAGGGATTCATATCATATATCCATTTGCTCTACAAAACAAAACCACATAAATCATGCTTGAAATGAATAAATGATGACTGGTTTGCAGAAGCTAGGGAAAAAATAATCAAATCTTACCATGGATCGAAGCATCAGTGATAAGCCACGGGGAAATGACCCTGTGTTGTTTTCCCTGAGAGAAAACTCAATTGTATTCATGGATGCCTCCACAGCTTCTGTCTCAAATCCTTCCTCTGCTAACTTTTTAAGTGTACTCATGACTAATTCTTCTACCTTTTGAATGTCCTCTTCAAAGACACCCTTCAACCCAATACTAAATTGAGGCTGAAGCAGCTCATCTTCAATTCCACCACCAACAATGGCATCTCCAAGACCACTTTCCAGCAAGATTTTCCTCAAGGGAGAAGCAGGAGTTCCCAACATAAGATGATCCAAAAAGCCAAGTGTAAGCTCAGTTTCCAAGTCTAGGGGCTTATCTGCTAGCAGCCAATTAAGGCATACCATGTGCTTCTTTTTCAAATCACCTCCATCACCAGCAGGATATTTCTCAATGATCCTGACAGGCTCTGAAAAAAGTTTCTGTTGCCCAACCCTTGACTCGTTTGGAGCTGAACTTGCATCAAACATATCTAGATACTCTGAGAGAGAAAGAGAGAACAATCAAAGCACAAGTTTTTCAGAATCCTGAAATTTTCTTAACTACTGAGCTGAATATTACAAGTGATGGTATATGAGACGAATGTTGACTGTATAATGATCTTAAGGTACACAACACAGTATTCCTCTAAAGCAAATTGATCATAGAACTAAAAAAGAAACATAAACAATCTATAGGCCAGCCTACATGCTTTGTGAATACACGGACACATAACTTATTCTACTTAAACAGTATGATAGTGTGATAGTATGATGAAGCATGATGACATAATTATTTGGACAAATTAAAATATATGAAACAGCTGCAAAAGTCCACCGGACAAAACCCATTAAATGAATAAATTTTGGTTTCATTTCAGCTGTTTTGTGAGCATCAACTCTTGACACTCATGGCCAACATCATTTCACCTTTAACACCTGTAGCTCTGCAAACACTTTCCTTTAGGACAAAATTACCTGGGTATTTTCTAATAGGCTCACCGTGCCTTGTATTTAAATGGGAAAAAATGGTTTACATACACTGCTTGCATAATTTATCAACAGAGATGGGACTCAGATGCAGTACCACTCAGAATGCGTAAGCGCTCAGTTGGATCATCATCTCCATAAAACCATATCCTGGCATTGCTCGGGTGGTAATATTTACCATGAAACTCCTGTGATATTTTAGTCAGTAAAGAAGAGATTACCTTATGTGTTAGTCATAATCATGAATAGACTGATCCTAAGTAAAGCCAAGGATAAGCTATGTATGCAAGGAAATAATATATATATATATATATATATATATATATATATATAGCATACTCACTACAGTGCCAGAGATTGCACACGGGCAAAATAAATTAAATATTCATGCATAAAAATATTCACAAATTATTGAAAATATTAGGCACCAGATGTACTTGACGAGAAAATCACACCACAAAGCAGAAGTTATTGCAGCAGGCAATACATAAGAGTGAATGGATAATAAAATATTCACTGTCCTAGTCTATATATTGTTTTGTAAGTATCCAGCTTCTGAAAGCTATAATGAAAACACACAAGTTTTCTAAGTCCAGACATATGGATTAGTGCCATCAAAGTTCCAGAAGTTTTCAGTCAAGACAGTGAAAAAAAAAAAAAAAAAAACAAATGGTCAGCTTGACACACCAGAATATCATTTCAAACCTGGAAAGAATTTACAACCCCCCGCACAAAAAAAAAAAAAAAAAGCTGTGGATTGTATAGTATAGACACTTCTACATTAACATGCTAGAACAAGGATGTTGAGACTGACCTTAAATTGCTCAAAAGTTAATTTGGGAATAACTTTTGGATCCCCTCCACTATCAACACCGTAGGTATTGTCTGGGAAAAGAGCCTGCACAGAAGTTGCGAGCGATAGTTATTAAGGATAAGATAATGTGTAGTGGAGACATGTCCATAAAATAGCACTTAGTGAACTAAATATCAAATTAAAAGCATTTGAATAACTGCATTCACAAAATTGCACCCATGAATGATTCCAAACAGACATAAAGGAATATCAAAGTAGTCAACACTTTTCATACAGAAATGATTAAAATCAAACAATTAGAGATGGGGGAACTTGCCTGCTGAGCAGTCCGCCCTAAAATATTATCAGGTTGGGAATAGACACCCTTCATCTCATTAAAAACAACACCTGAAATAAAGGGAAAATAAACTCATTAAAGATGAAGATGCTGCATGCAAAAAGAGCAAATAATAGTGCCTAACAAGTAGCTGGATATATTTCTATGTGCAACCTTTATAAGATATTTCTTCTGAAGGATCGTTGAGCTCGAAATGCCAACCCTCCTGTTGAAAAGTCTGGTAATCCTCCACACATTTTGGGAAGAATACAGCATCCAGGTATACATCAACCAAGTTATAGAAATCCTGTTTTGGAAAACAAGGTCCAAGAATTAAAATCCAAACAGAATACAAAAAAAGAACTACTCTATTACCCAAAGTTGCATATTGTACATTTATCAATTTCCTCTTACCTTTGTATTCGTGGAAGCAACTGGGTAGCAAGTCCTATCAGGATAAGTGAATGCATTCAGAAAAGTATGCAAACTTCCTTTCAATAACTCAACAAACGGTTCTTTCAATGGGTACTTTCTTGACCCACATAATACACTATGTTCCAATATGTGCGGTATCCCAGTTGAATCCTTCCTGCATTACACCATTAGCCACGATCAGTAGCTTGCACATCAACTAAATTAGTCACTAGTCAGCTTGTGATGCTTGTTACAAAATCTGACAAGTTTAACATGTTCTCAGGTCCCCTCTCAAGAAACTATTTTTCACTGATAACCAAACCGAGAAGAGCATAAAACACAATTTTTTTTCACGAAGCTTTTAATTTTCAAATACAAAACACTCCATAGCCGTTTTCTTTCACAAATTCAACACTTGGACAATCATAATAAATTCAAGATTTTAAATAGTATCCACACTCTTCTACTATAAACCTCCACAACTGCATCCACGTAACAATAAATTGAGCTTTAAAACAACGAAAAAGAATGCTAAATGCTATAAAATTAACTATCACAACTAAATCAAGATTTCAATAATATCCAATTTTCTTTATCTAAATTACATAATAAACCACTATAACTGCATCCACTTAGCATCAAATTAAAACAAGGGATGAGACTAATGCTGATACTAAGAACTTACGGAGGAGTGCGAAAAACAATGCCGAAAACTTTGTTCTCGTCATCATTAGAAACAGACATGACTTCAGCTCCGGTTTTTTTATGCTTGAATAACACAGCTTTTGATTTACACTCTCCGATAAACTCCTCCGATACTTTCTCAAATCCATATTTCGCCGCAACCTCGTCAGACACGTTGCTGACATCTGCATCCACACACAAAATCAAAACTCAGTTATTCGTTTTTCTGATTTTAAACTGCAAAAATGAAATACACTTGACCTGGAGAGTACTGTGTAGAGATGGCGTGAGGAGAGAGAGTAGAGAAGTGGTGTTTGTTGAAGTGAAAAGAGTGGGAGGAGGAAGACGACGTGGCAGAGAGAGGAAGGAGTTTGCGGCGGCGGCGGTGAGGTAGGGAGCGAGAAGTGAGCGGGTTGATCGAACGGTGGAAATTTCGAGGGGTGAAGGAGGAGGAGGAGGATGAAGAGGAGAGAAGGCGAAAGAAGTTATGAGGAGAGCAGTAGCGATGGTTGAGGATTAGTTTGTTGGAAGAGCGCAGGAGAACTGCTGTCTCCATTTTTGTGGAGATAGAGAGAGGGGCCAAGGTAGAGAGGTGGGTTTTGTTTCTTGTTTTATTGGGGTCCAACGGAGGAAGGAGGGAAAATATCAAGAGGTGAAGGATGGGAAGGATGCGACTTTGGAGTGTCGTTTTGGTCTTTTTCCTTGATCATAAAAAATAAAAATAAAAACATTTGATGAATTATCATCTTATTTATTCTCAGTTCATGCACGTGTCATGGAAACATATTCTTACCCTATAACATTGTCTTTATATATATATATATATATATATATATATATATATATATATATATATATATATATTATACCTTGATTGGAAACATAAATCTTGATTTAAATTATTTATAGACGGGAAGTACAAATAAATTCATTTATTCTTACTTTTTTTTTTTGAGTTTTTAAAGCAACCACACATAACATAACTCGATGTTGTTTTTGCCAAAAAAACAAGGAGGATGAGTTCTCCACCGAGTTGAAGTTTAACCTTATTGATACTACAGCTGTTTATATATTTAGAGCATAAAATAAGTTTTTAAAAAAAAACCAAAAAAAAACAAGTACATTTCCTCTTCTTTTTATTTTTTTGGGTGTAATAATGCCAATTTAACCAAAAATCTTTCCAAAAAAAAAAAAACAATATCAAATAATGATTTTGAAAAAATATAAGAAAAAAATTTTCAATCCTTATTAACTTTTTAAACTATGACTCATGAGGGTTGAAATTACACAAAAAACTAAATAAAAAAACAACAATAAAAAACAAGGGTTAAAATCATAAAAAAAAAAAAAATAGATGGCAACAACAAGTTTTAAATTTGAAAGTTAAATTAAAAAGAAAAAAAAACATTAACAAAAGAAAAAAAAAAAAGATGAAGAATAAAATGAAAAAAAAACAATAAACTATAAATTTGGATTGAATGGTGAAATTAAAAACAATAAAACTTCTATAAAAATATTAAAAAAAAAATCAAAAATCATAAAAATAAAGATAAAGATAAAATCTAAAACATCAAAACATAATAATAAAAAAATATTATGGGGTTGACAGGGTCAAGCCCAAGCACGAGGGCCTTTATTTTTTAAAAAGAGTTAATAAGGCCCCATCATTAAAAAAAAAAAAAAAAAACAACAACTTATTATTTAAGAATCCCTAAAATCCAGCCATTGTGGTGATAAGAAAAAAGGGTCCGCTAGATTTTTCAAAAAATAAACTCATCTTTAACCCATTTTTTTTATCCAAAATACATAAAAAAAAAAAATCATATAAATCTTGATAAATTAATCAATGGCCTTCAAAAATGCAAAAACCTCACCCAAAACCCAAAATTAACTAGAAAATCAAAATCTTCTCAGACTCAAATCTTTTTTTTTAGACACTTTTAAGGTAAAAAAAATAATAATTAATTTAAACTCTTTGTTTTGGTGGCTAGAATAATCATCAACGACAACTTTATCTCTATATGTTAGAATCTAGCAACTCCTTCTTTCTCCTCCCATAAAAAAAGAATTAAAAAATAAGAAAAATAAATTTCAAGACCAAAATTTAATTTTTGAAAATTATAAGGATCAATTTCCTAATAGATCAAAAGGAAATGAACTTTTAAAATAAATTTCAAATTCCCGACTCTTTTAGCTCATCTTTTTTTAATTCAATCCCTTATCTTTCAATTCAACCCTCCCTCCTAAAACAAATATGTAATTGGGTGCTATTTTAGGATTAAAAAGGCTAAATCATGCAAAATAAAAGTTTGAGGATCAAATTTTTTAAAAAACAACATTGTTCCAATTCACAATATTACATATATAGGTAAATCATAGTAACAAAAAGATCTCTTTTAATTTCTTTTAATTTGTCTAACAAGGACTTGAAGTATGTGAATCAATTGTTTGGTATGACCCGAGGGGTGTTCATCAGAAGAAGAAACATGTATCTCTTCTTCAATGTCTCTTTTCTTTGTTATGAGTAAGATATTATCCAAAAATACTTCTAGCTAATGCCATTTTTTTTTAATTAACAAAAATGTTTGATGTACCTAAGGTATATGTGTATACAAAAATGGATCCACTAGATCTCATTTTAGCATTGCATGTAATGAAATATCAAGATCAATTAGTACATTTATCCATCATAGCTAGACATTGCATTCTTGAAGGTCGTTTGGTATTATAATAACGGTTATTTTTAAAAGTGTTTTTCATATGAAAATGCATTGAAATAATATTTTTTTATTTTAAAAAATTTATTTTTAATATAAGCACATCAAAACGATTTAAAAACACAAAAATAAATTAATTAGAAGCAAAGAAAAATTAAAAAATTTTAATTTTTTTCAAAATAATTTTAAAATACAAAAACAAGCAGGCTCTTAGTCAAAGGATTTATGATTGTATGACAAACGCTTAAACATGTAAACCCCAGTCTAAAATTGATAAATCAATGTTAAAAAAGAAATTCTCAATTGAAAAATAGTAAATTAAGAGGAAAAATTATTATGATTTGGGATGAAAATCCTTGGTGAATTAATTTAAATATTGAATGAAATAAAGTAATAAATTGATACGCGAAATGTTAGTTAGTAATAAATAGCATAAATTTCCAATCGGGTAAAATAATTATTTAAAGGGAAAACAATTGTGTAAATTGAGGTGAAAATATTTAGAAAATAATAATAGAGTGGAATTTTGAATAAACTAATGTATGATTTTACGTGCAAATAACATTGACCGCCGGTATAAACCCTATGTACAATGACACATTTTTTTTTATATAAAAGGTGGTGAAAATCTAATAAAGAATATTATGATTAGGGGTATAGGTTCCTTGAGAATTAGTTCAAAAATGTCAATGAAATTAGTCATAACCTAGTGTACAAAAGTATTGATAATCGAGTAAAATACAAAATGAACACCGAGACAATTAATAATGATATTGACATAAATAAGTAAAAATCTCCCTCCCCTCGATACTATAGCAACCACCAGCCATTAAAAGGGAAATGAAGCTTAAATATTCTCATTTCCCTTGCAAATTTAAGATTTTTTCTTCTACGTCAAAGGTTTTGAGAGTGTTGAAGAATGAATTTGGCTAGAGGAGACCACTTAAGAAAGCAATACTAAAGAGAAAAATGTATTTGGAGAGTAGAGAATCTCGGAGAGAAAGCTTTGAAATTGAAAAAAGATAAGGGAGTTAGAAGGAAAGCTTGCAAATGAATCTTTGAAATTGCTCCAGACTTTGTGCTAAAGTGTTCTCATAACTTAATTCTTTGGTTTTTGTATGTTGCTATGAAAAGGGAAAGAAATCCCTAATTTTAAATTCTAGGGTTTGAGTAAAAAGTATGGGAAGGAGTGTTTAAATGCTAATTTCTTAAGTTGGCATGAGATAGATGTTATATAAATTAAAATATAGTTAAAATTAAAATAGAGTTCAATTGAAGATCTTTAACCTTAGGGTCAACTATGAAGGGATTTAGAGAATGAGAAAACTTTTAATTTTTTTGTGACAATTACATGTGGAATGGATGTGTATATATGAGATATTGGACGTGGAATAAGTTTTAAGTTTGATCATGTAAAGTTATTTTTTATGCATGTGTAAGAAATATAAATTTTACATTGAGAAATTGGGGAGAAATGTTTTGATTGTATGTATAAGTATTAATTTGAGTGTGTATGGTATTTGGCATGGAAAGAGAATAAGGGTAGAATCTAATTTTGAAATGCTATGTGAAAGTTACAGAATATCATTAAGCTTGACTTAGAGCTTGATTTTTAAAAAACACCCTGTTTGAATTATATGTGACTGTGTATTTAAATGAAGTATTGGTATAAGATATGCGTGTGAAAAATATCTTAGTTGGATATGATGTGAAATGGGCTTGAAAAAAGTATATGTGAATGTCAAGGACTTGGGTGTGTAAAGAAGTAATATAACCAATTGGAATTTTAAACCAAATGTGTTGGAAACAGTGAATTAAATGCGATAGATTTAAAGGAGAGAAACTTTTACTTTTAAATGGTTGGACAACTATATATATTAAAGAGAGAAGATTTAGTAAATAGTGTAATGTGTATTTGTTAGTGTAAAAGTTGGGAATTGTATTGTATATGAAATTTGTGAATTGGATTGAGTGTTGTGTCTAACATTAAAGTAACATGTCAAAAAGAAAATGATTGAGAGAGTTATGATAAAATTATGAAATTTTATTTTAAAAAATTGGTCAAATTATTAGTTTATATAATTTTGCGGAAATATAAGAAGTTAACCATGATTAAATGGTCAAATTGTATTGTCTTAAATTTTTGGATGCTTGATGGAGATTGTAAATAAGACGGGAGTGAGTTTTTATGTAAATTTAAATATTTTAAGTATTTAAATTTGAAAAATATACATGTTCAGTTAAATTGATTTTTTTGGGCCAAGTTGTTAGTTTAGTTGAAATTGAATTTGGTTGATACGTGTCAATATAAAAAAATATAACTTTGATATGTTTGAGCATAATTGAAGAGGTTAAAAGCATGGAAAATGTGAGAAAGTGTGTATGTTGGGATGCAAAATGGATGTATAGGTGTGGAAAATTGTATATTAATTATTAGTTTGTGATGTGTTAGGCATTAATTTGAAAATTTTGATGATTGAAACAATTTCCGGTGAGAATTTATTTTGAAGTATAGGTGTGGGAAATAATATATTAAATATTAATTATTAGTTTGTGATGTGTTGGGAATTAATTTGGAAATTTTGATGATTAAAATAATTTCGAGTGAGGATTTATTTTGATGAATAAATACTGACTTATAGAGTGTAATGAAAAAAATTATATTTGAGAAGTGTATGGATAATTATTTGAATTTTAGGGGTATTGTATGAAAATTTTCATGGATGAACTTCTAAATTTAATGGTGTGAATGTTAATGGTTGTTGGTTTGAAGTTTTAAAAGAAGTGTCCAGAGTGAGATGGTTTTTTAAGAGCTTGTATAGTAGTAATTTAAGGTAAGTATAGTCTCCTTACCTTTTTAATTGTTTAAAATGATTTTATTCTTGCTAGCTTTTCAATGCAAATTTATGTGTTGTGTAAATCTATTGTCATAAGAATGTATGCATATAAGGAAAAAAAATGTGTATAATTGACTGCAAAAACGGTAACATACATATGAAGTATAATCATCCACTATATATAATCATCCACTATATATATAGTGGATGATTATACTTCATATGTATGTTACCGTTTTTGCTGTTAATAATCACAACAAAAGATATTCATTTATAAATTATAAATGTTTGCAATGTCGTAGAGCAACATATAAATTTTAAATGTACTAAAATAGTGAACTTGATAAAGATACATAGTCAGCTCCTATGATAGCGATTGTGGAATTAATTGACAAAAGATGACAATCAAACGGTCGTTGATTTCATATTCAGCCCTTGGACGGGACCATGAATATGCATGTGTTACTTAGTCAATCTAAGGTTATGGATAGGGGAAAAGATATATATATAAAAAAATGATGTTGTGACATGAATTTAATATGTGAAATAAGAAATAACCATAGCGGTGAGATTTAATAAAATTGACCGTAATAATGAAATTTAATGCATGAAATAAGAATTAATTACAACAGTGAGATTTAATTAAATGGATCACATCAACTGAATTTAATACATGAAATGATACAATGATGAGATTTAAATTAAATTGATCATAACAACAAAATTTAATGTGTAGAACATTTAATTCACTCACAATAGCAGGCGTAGATTGGAAAATATGTAAATGGAGAAAAATAATTTGAATACATTAAAAGTGAGCACATGAAGTATTTAAATTAGAAAGAAATTTGACAATACCAGCCAGAAATAGGTATAAGAAATATTTAAGTTGAAAAATATTATAATGTGCCATAAATGTATATAAGAAATATTTGAGTTGGAAAAAATATTGTAATGTGTCATAAATAGCCATGAAAAATATTAAAGTTGGGAAAATATTGGAACACATCACAAATGGATATAAAAAATATTTACGTCGAAAGGAAACATTAGAATGTATCATAAATGGATCTAAAATATATTCAAGATGAAAAATATATTTGAAGGAACTAAATGGGTGTAAAATATATGAGAATGGAAAAAAATTATGGATAAGCTAAAAATGAACTAGAAACACATTGAGTTTGTAAATTTGTATGGAAGAAATATAATGGAAATAATAGATATTGGAATTGAAATTTTTATTTCCGAGTCAATAATGATATAATAAATGTTGAGATGAAATAAAACAATCAGTTGGTTAAAATGAGATAAATACTTGGGAAAGCTGAAAAGATATATAATTGTAATTGAGAGATGAAATATGATATGAATTAAGGGTGTTATGAAATGAAATAATAACATGTCATTTGCTCATGAGATGAAATGGGGCTATAGATTATGTGGAAAGGGAACATGAAATGAAAATGTTGCAATGAATTCGATGAATATAAAAGAAGTGAAAAAAAATTTGTATTGAGATGAGTTATGGAATAATTGGTAAATCAATAAGTAGTTATATATATTATGATGATAATATAATGTGTTTAATGAAAAAGAAGAATTTATTACTAATTTATAATAAAATATTAAATTAAAAAGGATCAAGATTGATGTGTTTATAGAAAGATTAATAATATTAATTTTGTTCATATATTCTTAAAATGTAATAATCATAATATTGTAAATACTTACGATAATGTGATCCTGTGTATTTTACATGAATTTTTTTAAAGGTCTCAATTCTTATAAAAAAAGTTATTCAGTTATCTAGTTTATCCTATTAGATAGGTTATAATATTATCTAATAATTATATTGTAAGCGAGTTTATATATGTAATTTATAAAATATTATAATCACACTAATGTGTATTATTATATTTGTAGAAAGAAATATTAGAGGGCGAGCTTAACGATATCCTCATGTGAGTGTGAGTAATATATTACCTAATTTCATATTCATTACAATTGAAAAGATAATAATTACATAAAAAGGTTCGAAGGCGTTACAATACGAGATCCCTCAAGTGACAACCAAGCTACCTCACCTCCTTTAAGTGCAATTTGTATTTTTTAATTTTCAAATGAGAAAAAAAATAAGTTTCCAGTCGAACTAATTTGTTCTCACGCAATGAAAACAGATTCGGATGGATGTTTCTGGGTGGTATTAGATAGGTGGTCAAGGGTTACTGTGTATGCTTAGATTATTCTTGTTTTATTACTTAGATTTAACTAGTTAAGTGACGTGTGTGCTATATCACGAGTCAATTTTTTATTTTTTTATTTTTATAAAAAATATTAAAAGAATTTAAGATTGAAGAGTGTTGAGTATAGTTGTAATTTCAAACCCAAGAGCGTCAAGTCTGACTGCAATATGATACCCAATAATAATATTTACATTATTAATAATAATATTTAATTTTTTTCCCAAATTCTTATATTTTTTAATCTTTTTAAAAAATGATGGTTTTTCTTCAATAATAATAATATTATTTTTTAAAATTTATTAATGATGATGATAATAATAATAATAACAATTTTTTTCAAATTTATTAATTATTTTATTAATAATATTTTTAATACAAATAATAATATTATTAATTATAATATGATTAATTATAATAAAAATAATAATATTTAAAACACAAATGATAATATTTATAATATTAATACTATTAATTATAATAAAAATAATAATATTTATAACACAAATAATACTATTTTTAATAATAATGCCTTCAATTATAATAAAATTTATAACACAAATAATACTATTGTTAAAATGAATACTTTTAATAATAATAATAATAATAATAAATATAATAATATTGATAACAAAAATAATTACATTTAAAAACTCAAGACATAAGAACATTGGATACTAACGCAAGACCTAAGACAATTGGCTCCAAACTAGGACCTGCGAGACTTGACTCCAAACCCAGGACCCAAGCAAAATAAGTCCTGACGCAGAACCAAAGAGCATTGGATACTAATACAGGACCAAAGAGCATTGGATCCGGCATTGGACCTAATAGAATTAGGTCCTGACACAAGACTCAAGGCCAATTGGTTCTGTGTCTAGAGCACCCAAAAAAATTATAATAAAAATAATTATATTTATAGCACAAAAGATAATTTTTTTATATTAATACTTTGAATTATAAAAATAATAATAATATTTATAACAAAATAACTATATTTAGAAACCCAAGAATATTTATAAAACAAATTATAATATTTTGATATTAATACTTAGAATTATAATAAAAATAATAATATTTATAATACAAATAATAATATTTTTCATATGAATACTTTGAATTATAAGAAAACTAATTATATTTATAACACAAATAATTATATTAAGAAATCCATGAATATTTATAACAAATAATAATATTTTTTATATTAATACTTAGAATTATAATAAAATAATAATATTTATAACACAAATAATTATATTAAGAGACCCAAGAATATTTATAACACAAATAATTATATTAAGAGACCCAAGAATATTTATAACACAAATAATAATATATTTGATATGAATACTTTGAATTATAAGAAAAATAATTATATTTATAACACAAATAATTATATTAAGAAACACAAGAATATTTATAACACAAATTATAATATTTTTTATATTAATACTTAGACTTATAATAAAAATAATTATATTTATAGCACAAATAATAATATTTTTGATATGAATACTTTGAATTATAAGAAAAATAATTATATTTATAACACAAATAATAATATTTTTGATATTAATACTTTGAATTATAAGAAACACAAGAATATTTATAACACAAATTATAATATTTTTTATATTAATACTTGGACTTATAATAAAAATAATAATATTTATAGCACAAATAATAATATTTTTGATAAGAATACTTTGAATTATAAGAAAAATAATTATATTTATAACACAAATAATAATATTTTTGATATTAATACTTTAAATTATAAGAAAAATGATAATATTTATAACACAAATAATTATATTAAGAAACCCAAGAATATTTATAACACAAATTATAATATTTTTTTTTATGATAATACTTAGAATTATAATAAAAATAATAATATTTATAACAAAAAATAATTATATTAAGAAACCCAATATTATTAAGAACACAAATAATAATATTTTTGATATTAATAATTAGACTTATAATAATAATAATATTTTTTTATATGAATACTTTGAATTATAAAAAAATAATTATATTTATAATACAAATAATTATATTAAGAAACCCAAAACCCAAGAACCTTCGGTCCTGACAAAGGACTTAAGAGACTTGGATTCTAATACAAAACCTAAGAGTACTAGGTCTTGACGCAGGACCCAACAAAATTGAGTCTAGACATAGGACTCAAGGGCAATTGGTTTTGCGTTGGAGCATCTAAGAGAATTATAATAAAAATAATAATATTTGGAACACAAATTATAATATATTTTTTATATGAATACTTTGATTTATAATAAAAATAATAATATTTATAACACAAATAATAATATTAAGAAATCAAAGATCCAAGAACCTTAAGTCCTAACAAAAGACCCAAGTAAAATATATTCTGATGCAGGACTCAAGATTATTGGCTGCAGACACAGGAACTAAGAGGCTTGGGTCCTAACAAGTACCCATGAGCATTGGGTCCTGATGCCGAACTCAAGACCAATTGGTACTGAGTTTGGGGTACCTAAGTGAATTACAATAAAAATAATAATATTTATAGCACAAATAATTATATTAATAAACCCAAGAACCTTGGGTCATGACAAAGAACTTAATAGGATTGGATCCTGACGCAAGACCCAAGCGACTTGGATTTTGATACAGGACCCACGACAATTGGCTGTAGACCAATGACCCAAGTGAAATGGATCTTGACGTAGGACTCAAGAGCATTGGGTCTTGACACCGGAATTATAATAAAAATAATAATACTTATAACACAAATAATTATATTTTTATATGAATATTTTGAATTATAATAAAAATGATAATATTTCGAGTATAAATTATAATATTTTTGATATGAATACTTTGAGTTATAATAAAAATAATAATATTTATAATACAAATAATTATATTAATAAATCTGAGATGCTAAAACCTTGGATCCTGAAAAATGACCCTAAGAGGGTTGGGTCCTAACACAGGGTGGGGTTGGGTCCCGACACAGGACCCAAGAGACCTGGGTCTTGATGTAGACCCAAGCGAAATGGGTCCTGACGCTGGATCCAAGAGCATTAAGTCTTGACACAGGATCCAAGGCCAAGGCGTTCCAAGTAGGTCTTCAGATCCGCTTGCTTGGATCTATAGTCATGCGCGTTGGTTTGGCACTAGCACCCATGGTAGCCCCTGCGCCATATGTTAGCAGCTTGGAACTTGCAGCCCCACTTGGCTCGCAGGTGCCCAAGACTTGCTAGCCCCAACATTAGGTGTCTGTATTTAAGGGTCTGCAACCCCACCAAAACTTGATTTGATCATTTTTTCCCCATCCATTTTTTCAATATTATATGTATCTTAGTGAAAAAACAACCCCACCTTGCTCCCTGTGGTATTTTCAACTCTTTATGACAAGAGTTGCTTATTTTGCTTTAATCCACAATATTTTATGTCTAGATAAATAATACCAGGGACACTAATTTCTTTAAATATGTTGTATAATAATTTATACTTCCTGAACTATAGTATCGAGGGCTTCGTTGGTGACTCGGGGTTGCATCCTCCAATTATAATGGGCTCGCGCCTTGTATAAATAAAACGAAAATTCCCGTTAAAAAAAAAAGAGAGAGAAAGAAAGATAATTGCTTTTTATGTAAGTTCCAGCATAAAATTGGCTAAGAAAAAACGAGAAGAAATATTCAAAAATACTCTTGGATTTATAACTATAATTAGCAACATAAAACCCAATCAATAGAAAGCGTAGACGTAAAAAATAATATAAATTAATTAAGTTGCCACCTTTTTTTATTCTAAAAATTAAATCCATGTTCTCAACAATATGAGTAATATTTTTACCTTGCTTGCTATAGTCGGCTGATGGGCATAATGCTTTTCAATTTGTTAAAATAACATTTTTTTTTAAATTTTAATTAGTACATCAAAAACATTTAAAAATATCTAAAAAACATTGATTTAATAATTTTCAAAATAAAAAATAATTTAAAAAGCATATAAAACAAACACTCATTTGGCAACCAACGCAGAGAAACTTAAGATGACATCAAATACAGCAAAGAAAGGAGGTGGGAGGGGATAAACATATTCAGTTATGCCCAGATATGAAAGCAGCAGTCTTTTTAAGCATAGCCACAGCATTGCCGCAGGTTGGATTGAACAAATGAAAGACGTGCCCCTCTCCTTCAGCCTCCATGGTTTCAACTACTCCACCCCATCCACTCTTCTTCAAAGTCTCGCAATATAACAAGCCTCTGTCCCTCAGTAGATCTTTCTCAGCGACAGCAACAAGAACCTTGGAGCACCCCAAACAAGCCAGTTTTGGATCTGTGGTGGGATTGATTAAAGGGTCATCACACCCACTTGTCGTCGGACATGCAAGGTGCCACGTAGCAGCAATCCCTCTCAACACTCTTTCTAATTCATCAACTTCATTTCCAATTGGTTCTTCGCCCCAGAAATAAGGATGAATCAAGACAACACCTACAAGATTTACACCAAATAATCTCTCTTGACCATATCTCAAGGCCATGTGGTGTGCTATGTTACCACCGGCGCTATCTCCAGCCAAATACACCTTTCCGAAATCAGCATGGTTATTTAGCCACTTTTCAGGGCCATCTCCATTAACATGAGATGCAACCCATTTCAGGGCAGTCCATGAATCATCATATGGAACAGGGATTGGATGTTCAGGGACTCTCCTGTAATCAACCGAGACAGCAATGACTTTAGCCTCCGCGACCAAGATATTAAGGTAATTATGGTAGGCAGGCGAGAAGGCACTCTCTACGCAAAAGCCTCCCCCATGAAAGTAAATCAAGAGGGGGAGCTTCTTGTCGGGATCCACGCCTGGTGGGAGGTAAAGTCTAGATGATAGTTTTGCTTCTTCTGAATAGACAGCATCTTTAGACAGGACACTGGATTTGGGATCCAAGGAAGGAGGGACGATTTCGTTGCCAACGAGCCTCTCTATGCTTCCATCTTTATATACGATAATAAAGGGAGACAGATCTAGGGCAGCATCAGGCTCGGCTGCATCCATGTCGAATGAAAACATGGTGTCTTTTTTTTTTTTCCTTTCGTTTCTGTTGTACAAGAAAGGAGGAAGTAGGGGCACGGAAAAAGGATCGAGGGTCCTTTATAGACAGTTGTGAAAGGCAGAGACAGGCAAGAATATTAATTACTTCGTGCCCGTAATATTTGAAAATGGGGAATAAATTATATATTTAAAGATTTTGATTTTTTTTATTTAAAATAATTTTTTATTTATTTTCAGTGTTGGTATCAAAAATATTTTTTTTATTTTAATATATTTTTAAATAAAAAATCCTTTAAATTGCTACTATAACCACAATCCTAAATAGCTCACATTACGAAAGTTTTCTAAATGGGTTGGATTTTTAAAATAAGTGTATCCAAACTATATTTAACTTAAATGGTTTATTTTTGTGTTTTAAAAGTATTTTTTAAAAAAATTATATATTTTTTATTTTTTCTTTGCTTCAAATTAATATTATTTTTTGTGTTTTTAAATCATTTTGATGCGTTGATATTAAAAATAATTTTTAAAAAATAAAAAAATTATTTTAATATATTTCTAAATAAAAAATACTTTGAAAAACAACCATAACTAAACACTCTTTAGTCATCTAAGAAATGCTAGTACGATAGAATCACAAATAAAGGGTATTTTTTATTTATAAAAGAATTTTTTTTATTTTTAGATTATTTTTAAATATTAATTTTAAAAATAAATTTAAAATATTTATTTTAATATATTTTTAAATAAAAACATTTTAAAAAATAATCAATACTACAGTACTAAATATTACTAAAAAAAAATAAATATTAAGAGAATGACATGAATAACCGTCACTACTAAGAACTTCACTAATGTCATGGTACGTTGTAATAAAATTCATAGTATTAGGATTAGTGTAAATCAAAATATACTATAATTCAAGTACAGAATATAAGAATTTACCTATTTTAGATATAAACTGAAAAGGAAATAATTATTGCATTCATTTTTTTTCGGTTAAAGAAAACCAAAAATTTGGTTTCATGTGTAGCACCTCCATTTTGAAAATTAGCTTTTAACTAAACATGTTTCCAGTGTTTCGCCGTGGGTGGAACAATTTTATATATATAATGATAGTCATTAAAAAAATAAAGTCCAAAGTCATTGGTTAAAGTGATAATTTAAATAATATAAAAAAACAAAACACAATAAAAATAAATAAATTAACCAAAAAATAGTGAGAAAAGATAGAAATAACCATATTCAAGCCTATCTGGATTATAAATAACCCGATGCTAACCTAATTGAAGGAAAACTAGAACAAAAAAAGTTAATCTTAAAAGAAAAAACATCAATTTTTAAAAAAGGAGAAAAACAAAGCAATCCTAGACGAACTTTTTAAATTTTATCTAATATAAAAAACCTGCAACTTCTTAGATCATGGTCCCAAGTTCAATTAAAAAGCTTAAATATCTTCTAATTTAATTTTGAATGATTGAGTTGTTAAAAACACTACTAATAAAAAACCTTGTAAAAGAAAAGGAGCAACAAAAAAAATAATGGGCTTAAAATCTAACAAGAAAAAACCAAATAAAAATAAAATTTGAAAAAAAATCAAATTATCCCAAATTTTTTGACAAAATGATTAAGACTAAATTTGATATTGAAGGATGAAATTGAGAAAAAAAATCAATAATAAAACCATGCAAAACAAAACAAAAATAGGAATTAAAAAAATTAGGATTAAATCTGATATAAAAATCAAATGAAATTAAATATTCAGGGATGAAATTGTAAAAAAACAAATCCATCAAGAAAATAATTTAAAAATAGCAACTAAAAGAAACATGACCAAATATGACACAAAAATTAAAAGAAAAAAAATATTTGGGGTGAAATTGTAAAAAAAAAAAACAAATCAATCAAGAAAACAATTCTAAACAAAATAAATAGCAATTCAAAGAATGAGCACCAAATTTAAAAAAGTCAAATGACCTGGGATGAAATAAAAAATAAAATTCAATTAGTAACAACCAATGTAAATAAAAAAATTGCAAATAAGATAAGAGGGACTGAATCGAAAGAAAAAAAACAATTGAAGGGTTGGTTTGCTTTTTCAGCATGGCTTGCATGCAAATCCAAAAAGAAAGAGAAGGAAAAAAAAAAAAAAAAAGTCATTTCTTGCCAAATCATGCCAAACCATTAGACATGCGCCTTAAGGGGGGAAGAGGATGCTAAGATGAATCCGATGATGTGACGGAAGTGCCAAAACAACAATAGGATTTATATGCACGTGCCGCCCAAAGTCAGCGGAGCGGCTGACGCGCTAGCGAGTGCTTTGCAGGCTCCAACAATGCTTTTGTTTTTTTTAATTGCATACAACAAAAAATACCCCCAAGACCGATCAACAATTACAGGTAGACCATGGAGAAATTACTACAAAGCCCTTGAATGCAAGGCTAAAAAATTGAAATGGCATGGGTAATGTCATAATTCTATTGTTTGACCAAACATGAAAATAAAAAATCGTCTTTATGCAAAAAACATCGAAGTATTTTATTTCAAGGTTAAATTTGTTTTTTTATTGTGCATTTATAAACATAATTACTAAAATAACCCTATTTAATTTCCAAAAAGACATTTATGTCCTGTGGAAAAGACTATTCTAGCTCTGAAACACGGGTAAAATAGAAAATAACTAAGGGAGAAGACAATAATTATACTACTGAATGAATAGTAAACTGTCTTGAAGCACAGTAAAATCACCGCCAACTTTAGCTTTTTGTTAATTATCGTTAGCTGTCTTATAAGCCTTTTCTTTATTAGTTGTATCAAGTCAACACACAATAAAGAAAGTTGCTACTAGCTAGCTTCAAAATATCAATCTTACAAACTTCCCATGAGTTTTATAGAAAAGATTCAAATCTCAATGTTAGGCACGAGAATTATTTTTTTTTCTTGAAACTACGACCCGTTTGTTTGCTGAAAAGTAGTTTTTTTTTGGAAAGTGAATTCCGGGGAAAGTGAATTCCAAAAAAGTATTTTTCGATGTTTGGTAATGTAATGGAAAATAAGTTGGAAAATATTTTCCAGTGTTTGGTTATGTCATGAAAAATGAGTTGGAAAATAACATATTAATATTTTATTTTTCTGAAGTTTATTAAAATAATGAGGAATAAATCTTACAAATTAAAAAGTTGAATGAGAATGAAATTGAAAAAAAAATATAATTTCATAAATTATCTCAAATAAAATAAATAATAATCAAAATAATAGAGATCAAATCTAAAAAATTAAAAAAAATGAAAGATGAAGAAATTAAAATAATAATAATCAACATTTCATAAATTATTTCAAATAAAATAAGTAACAATCAAAAGAATGAGGACCAAATTTAATAGATAAAAAATTTCAATAAAAAAATGATAAGGAAAAAGCAAATAACAATTATAAAAATAAGGACCAAAGTTAATATAAAAATAAAATTTTAAGAGATGAAATTGAAAACTAAATATTCAAAACAAAATATATATAGCAATTAAAAGTTTGAGATCAAATTTGATATAATTAGCAAATAATGACATTTCTAAATTTTTTACAACTTCCGGAAATGTTTTCCCCCCAAATTTTTCAGGAAAACACTTTCCTGAAAGCCATAAATTTTTTTTCTTACTGGAAAGTGTTTTCCATTAACCAACTTTTCTACTGACAAACAAACACAAGAAAGTTTGGAAAGTGATTTCCTGGAAACCACTTTCCGAAAAACAAACACAGCTAAAGGAAAAACACTTTCCTGAAAACCAAGTCAAATTTTTCTTTGACTGAAATTGATTGGAAAGTGTTTTCCGTTGACCAACTTTTCTAATGACAAACAAACACAGGAAAGTTTAGAAAATAGTTTCCCGGAAACTACTTTCCGGAAACAAACATGGCCTACATGAACATGAAATAAGCCAGCGACAAAGGAGATGTGTCCCATATAGTTGATGTTGAAAAAAGATGAAAAGAAAGAATTAAAGTAGCAAAAAAGTGAATGAAATGAAGCGGTTAGGAAGGACATGAAGTTGTAGTAAGGTATTCTTTGATAATTTTTATGAAACAAAAAGTAAGGATTTGTGTTTGGTTAAAAAAAAATAAAAATAAAAATAAAAAAATAAAAATAAATTTATTTTTAAAATAATTTTGGAATGACTTTTTTATATTTTTAAAACAAAAGGTATAAAAAGGACATGTTTCTAGAAACAATATTTATTATTTTTTATTTTTAAGATATCCTTGTAAAAAAAATTTAATTCCAAAACTATCCAACTAAAACATGTAAAAATAAAAAAATAGTTATTAATATAATTTTAAAACCCACATCGAGTGTTGATCTAAGACACATCCGGGTCACTAGTCAAGACCTAAGTTATGGGTCAAGTTGATCCGAGTCAACATAAAAATAAAATTAGTTATTATTATAATTTTTAAAACTAATTTAGGGCCGACCTAGGGTAAAGCCCGAGTCTTAAGTGAGGTTGATTGTTGACCTGTGTCAATATAATGATAAAAGTAGATATTATTATAGTTTTAAAACCTGACTTGGAAGTCAACTCGGGGTAAGGTCCGGATCACTTGTTAGGAGGGTCAACATAAAATAAAAGTGGTTATTATCATAGTTTTAAATCTTGATTTGAGGTCAACCCATGGCAAGGTCATGGATCATGTGGGTTGATTAGTACTTAAAACTATATTTTTATCAAAGTTTTATATCATTATTTTGCACTTGAAGTGTCAATAACTCCTTAACTAAAACATGTTTTATAATAACATATTTAATAACATAAGATATCTTTAATTTATGGTAAATATTCATTTTAAATGCAAGCCTATCACATAAATGAAAGGATTGATTGATGAGTTTAAGTACTGAAATTGAAAGGAAAAAGAGAGGGTCATACTTAGAAAAGAGATGTTGATTCAGTCCAAACTAAAACACTGTACGTAATTGGGTCATATCTAGAGTTGTAGATCTCGAATTTAGGTTTGCTTTATATGAATGGAAAGATAAGACATAGGCCTAAAACTTTCATGTGGAGTCCAAGATTTAAAAAGACCGTTTTTAAGTCCAAATTATAGCAACAATGGAGAAGTCCAAATTTGTCCTATCGCCCAGACATTGTTTAGTGTTCAGCCCATATCTTGAATTTTAGAAGTGCAAATGACCTCAATTTTTTTTTCTTTTTGGAAAGCTGAGAAAATTTCCTAAAACTTTCATGAGTAAAGTTGGTTCAAATTCAGACGTTATCAATGATGAGTATAGTTATTAAACTTAGACCGACCTGATGGCTAGACTGGTTTAGGTGAGGCAAAAAACGTGGATGGAAAAAAACCAGCAAAACCTGGTTGACCTATCGGGTTGACTCGTGACCCAAGAGACCCGGTAAAACCTGCTTGAGACCCGATTTTTTTTTTTATAGCAAATGTGTCTTTTCTCCTATATAAAAACCTCTTATATATATAGTTGATTATTAATCCTTTTCAAAATTCACTATATAAATATTAGAAAAATATTTTATTTTTTTAATGTGGGATTTGAAACCCTTTAGCATATATAATTTATGTCCACAAGAAAAAAGTTGTATTTTTTCAATGTGAAATAAAAAAATTTTTGGTTTAAATACTTCAACTTAAAAAATAACATACTAACATAATATCTTTTTAATGTATGATAAAAAACCTTTTAAAATAATTTTTTAAACTTCATTATTTATAACATGTATAGTTTATGTTTACATGAATTGCTTTTTTAATTTTTTCATATGAAATATTAAAATTTTAAAAATATTTTTTTAATTTTTCTAAGTTGATTTGAGTTGATCCAGGTAAACCCGAGATTCAGCTCTTTAATCGGGTCAATTCATGTGGTATGATAACTATGCTTTTGAGACTAAAATTTATATACATATACAAATTGAGCTAATCAAGTATAAATATATTATTATATTAAAAAGTTATTGCTGGTTATTGTTTTCAAATCTAAGACTGAACGTTTCTTTTGTATGGGATTTATACCATCCATTAGGGTAAGTTTGGCTGAGCCAAGTTTGCTTGCAAATGTCCTCAGTTTTTGTAATAAAAAAAAACTCTCACCTCGCATGCAAAAGCTTCCTTCTTCTTAAATCGGTGGCAGGTACAACAGGACATTTCTTGCAGTGTGTTTTGGATAAACTTTCAATAAGAACACTTCCATTTCTTGATTGCAGTCAATATTAAAAGAAACTAAAACATCTCTTCATAGCTTTATTACTGTATATAATATATATAGACTTATTATCACTGTGTATTTATACGTAAAATAATGATTTTATCCCTGTAAATATAATAAATTACCCTTGAGAGCAGGGGAATAATAGTTTTTTATTGTTATTTGCACAATGAAATCACTGCTATGCTTTTGAAGATAAAAATTAAAACACTGACGAATAAAAGTACTTTTAATTTTTTCATTTTAATTCCACAGTAAGATTATCACACTGTTTTTGAATCACGATTATCTTTGTCTTGGGTCATTGAATGTTTTTATCTTTTATTTTTGTAATTATCGAGATAATTAAGTATTTTTCATAAATAAATATTATTTTATCTACATGTGTCATGTGAAACTAATATAAACACGTGGGTTTTTATGTAGTCTTCAGACGACGCGTATGACGTCGTCCTAGAGCCAAACTTCGTTTTTCATGACAATATTTTCATCCTCATGATGTTGCATTTAATTCTGGGCAGCGTGTGTGGCAAAAATATGTTGGGTTTTGCACCAATGGCCATTTCAATTTTTCCTTTCTTTTTCCCTCTCTCTTCCTCGCTCCAAAGTCAACCCAAACATATTTTTAAAGCAACCATACAATTTAATTTTTTAGAATTGATTTTTTATTTTTATTTTTTTATATTTAAAATTATTTATAAAATTAGAATTTTCTTTCAATTTAATTCTTTTTTGGTTTTTTCACCTTTCAAATTTGATCCATATTTTTTTAATTTTAATTTTTAAAATTACTCTTTTAATTAAATTATTTTTTTAATTGCATCCCTTAATATTTTAGTTCATTTTATTTTATATCAAACTCGATCTTTATTCTTTTAGTGATATTTTTTTGTTTTTAATCTTTTTTACAGGAATTTTATTCTTAAATTTCATTCCTCAACATTTTATTTTGAAAGATTAAACTGGATAAGCTTAAATCTTTTTTTTCTAGGTTCTTTTTTATAATTAATTTTTGTTGATATTGTCTTTCTATAATAAGGTCATCCTGATTTTATGTGTCAGGTCATAGATTTCGTGTGTTAACCTAGTTTGGCTCAGGACAATATTTTTTTAATTTTATTTGTTATTATTGTTGTTGTTGTTACCTTATTATTTTTTTATTATATTATCAAATTAATCAATATTTAACTTAATTATCTAATTTATCTTATTTTAAAAAATATATATATCCATCTCAATTTTTTTCTAGGTGAAAAAAATTGATTCAGCCTACGGCATCGCAAAAGCACCCATATAGTTACATTCTCAAGATAACTAATAGCATTTGTCAGACACTAATTTTATATAAATACTAAATAATAAATCTACCTAGTACATTAAAGTAAATAAAACAGACTTATAATCTCACGATGTTTATACTCGATACTCGATTGTATTGGAACTGCGGTGGCAAGATCAGCAATTGGCAGCAAACAATTAGCAAGAAGTGCACAACCCGTTGCAGTAAAGTAAGTTTCCCAGTGGTAATGTGGTGGAGGAATGCAATTATCAATGCCAATATCTATTTCAAAGAGCTCTTCTTCTCCTTCCTCTTCACTATCTGCCACCGCCGCTGGACCTGATTTGCTGGCTTCTACAGGTTGTGCTGCGCCTTCGATTATAGCAGAAGCCATTCTTCTCTTCGTGCTTGCTATGGAGCTTTGAAATTACTTTAAGAGCAAGTTGGAGGATAAGCATGTGAGTTTTCTGTATGGTCCTATATTTATATATTTGAAGGTTCTTGTGTGTGTGTGTGTGTGTGTGTGTGTGGGGTGAGGGGCAGGCAGGGGCAGGTGGTAAGTAGAACGGTCTTCAACAAATCTACCGCAATCGAACTCTTTGTTTCAAAGCATTAGATAATTCCGCTGCAGCAATTCCACCAAATCAGACATGCTGACATATGCATTTTGTCATTAAATTGGCTTGCCAAGATAACATGATTTATATTAGGGGTGATTATTTTAGGTTTGATTTAGTTTTTATAAAAAAAAAAAGTAATAAAATTAATTTTTTTAAAATTAAAATTGATTTACACCGACCAGTTTCAATTTAATTTTTTAGATAAAAATTAATTTGATTTGATTTTTTTAGTTTGACTCAATTTTAACAATTATTTTACTCTTTAAAAAATAACAATGCTAAAACAATGCTTAAAACCCTTCTCTTTCTCTTAAACCCCAAACTCAAGGTTTCTCTATACACCGTCTATCATTTTATTTCTCTACATAGTGTACAAAAAAAAAAAAAAAAACAAGTGAAATTAAAAGGCTAATATCAGCAATAATAGCCTCCTTTTTCTTTTCTCAATCAAATTTTGTTTCTTTTGCTGATGATCCTTTTTGTTTCTCTCATTTCTCATCTTCAAACCCTTTTCCTTTCCTTCAATCTTCTTCGCCTTCTTCTTCTATACAATCTCAGCTGTCCACTTTGCCTCAATCAACGGCGACAGGTAATAGTGAGCTTGCTCCTAGAGCTCCTAGGAATGATCACCCATGAACGACATCTGCTGGTTTTTATCCTGAGACTTTAGAGAGAGGTGCTAAGGCTTTGAGAGGGATTACCTCTTCCTCTCAAACTAAAAAGGTTGAAATTTTATTGAAAAGGAAGCAATTTTTTTTGTGGGATTTTGCGGTTGCTGTAAGGGTGCTTGTACTTTTTTTGTGTTTATGGTGGTGGGATTCATGGAAAATTTGTGAAAATGGGTTTGCGTTGTTTTTGCTGTGTTTTTGGAGTTAGGATTTGGATTTTCTTTATTGCGTTTTTTTGTTGGATTTTTAATTGGAGGCATTTTTTAGTAGTTGGTGAAAATGTTTTTGTTTTTTTTATAGGTCAATTCATCTAATCCATGATTTAATTATTAGATTGGGTTGGATTTTAAAATTATAATTTTTGTATTATTAACTTATTTTTTAAATTACTTTTCATCTAAAAGATAAAAATAAAAACCTTTTTTTATGGAGTTTTTTTTATTAGATATCATCTTTAAAGAAGAAAAAAAAAATTAATACTAGTTGTTGCACCTTGGTGGACATTGCAATGGGGCTCAAAATTTACATCGTGAAAATATAGAAGTTATCACATGATAATTAGAGGAAATTAAGGATTATAAAGATAAACACTAGTTCTAAAGATTCATGCAAGGGGTTATTTATGCTATAAAAAAAAGTAGTGACACCTTTATAGCATCTTTTTTTAAGAAAAGTTATCTTTATTATATGTTTTTTTAAAATTTATTTTTTTACTGCTATTAATTACTCTAATTATTTTTAGTGAATTTTAAATTTTTATTTATGTTTATTTTATGAAAAATTTGATAATAATCTCTAAAAATAAAAAAAACTCGTTAGTTTAGTTATTCTTAAAAGCTAAATTTTAACGTTTGCCCCTTTTAAAATGAGATTTATTGTTTTTAAAACAAATTGTCATTGATCCCCTTAAAAAAAGATTTGTTTATTACAAGATTTTGTCATCGGTCTCATGCAAAATGAGACATAAGAAAAAACGACATTTATCTCTAAAAAAAAGAGATTACAATGAAGTTGTTAAAACAAGGTATTGGGTCTGTATTGATGGTGATAATTAGGTGATAATTAGGCCTTGAACCATATCGATGATGAGAATTAAACTTTCAAAATTCAGGTATGTTAGTTCAACGGGTCCTTTGATTATGACCGGTGAGTTTAATAAATTTGGCATTAAATACAAATATACATGCATAAATATTTTTTTTAAAGAACATTTTTATTCAAAAGCTAACACAATATAAAAAATTTGGATTTTTATGCTAAGACAATTTTTTTTTATCAGAGTGCTGCTAAAACGTGAAAAAGTATTTTTGACCTTTTCTTTTCTTTTTTTTGTAAACAAATAAGCTAGAAAGGTGAATGCTTTTTTTTTTTTACAATGCTAGAATATGCAAAAAATGAATTTTAGAAAGGACTCGGCTATATAAAAAAATATAATATATTATTTTTTTCTCAAAGCCGACAACTAGATTATGATTTATTCATTTCACAGCCAATATATTATACAAGATACTACAAGGGATCAATGCCTCTATTATTGTTTATCTAAATACAAAATATTGTGGATTGGAGCAGTGTAACGGCAAAACTAGACTTTGCCACAAAGAATTGTAAGGGCAACGAGGGAGGGGTAAGGTTGTCTTTTTACTATGATGCATTTGGTATTGAAAAGATGGTTGGAGAAAAAATGGTCACCTCAAGTTTTGAAGGGGCTAGAGGCCCTGAGATGCAGACACCTGGCATTGGGGCTGAGGTTGGCTTGCCCTGTGTGTAAGCAAAACCCGCAACTTATGTGGGGACATATGGAGCTTGGACTGCCCTGCTTGTGCACAAGGCGATTAACACACACACGTGGCGCTGGGGCTGGCTTACTCTAGGCGCAGATTAGACCCGTGTGACACGTGGCTCTAGGACTGGCTTGTCCTGGGCATTGACCAAACCACATGCCACGTGGGTTTGGACAAGGTCCAATCCCTAGTCCCTTTGGATCCGATCATAGACCCAACCCCTAACTCACAGGGTTCGGCTAGCAACCCAAACCCCAACCCATCCCCATCCCCATCTCCCAACCCGCTTGGGTCCGGACATGGACCCAAGCCCCCAAACCCCTTGGACCCAATCCATCATCCGGCACCCTTGGGTCTAGGAACAGGCCTAAGCCCTAAACCCCTTGGATCTATACTTGGTACTGAACCCTAACCACCTTGGGTCCTGCCATGGACTTAACCATCAACCCCTTTAGGTCTAGACGCGAACCCAACCACCATCCCCTTTGGGTCCCCGCCCGACCCAATCCTTTTGGGTTCGGCCACCAACCCAACCTGCAATCCCCTACTTTGAATTATAATAAAAATAATAATATTATTATTTTTATTGTAATTTTAAATATTTATATAAAAATAGTATTATTTGTGCTATAAATATTATTATTTTTTATTATAATTAATAGTATGGATATTAAATATATTATTATTTGTATTATTAATATTATTAGTTTTATTATAATTAATATTATTAATAAAATAATTAATAAATTGAAAAAAATATTATTATTAATATTGAAAAAATATTATTTTTTATATTATAAATTTTTATAATATTTTTTATAAAAATAAAAAATAAGACCGCCGCGCCAACTATTGCATACTATTTTTCAACGCCAAGAGGAACTCATATTCCTGCCTAAATTTTTGGTAACCGAGTGTAAGCCAGCCCAAACTTCCCTTTAAAACCACAAAGACAAGTCCTATGTAATATATAAAAAAATCAACGATGTATTTATTTTTTAAACTTTGGCTGGAGACTTCGATTTAAACACAATAAAGAAAGCTTTGAAACGCCAGTTCCAGACAAATAATTCACAAAACAAACTCCAATTTCAAAACAAATATTGCAGACTCTTCATTAAAGGAAAGAAACTGCCACTTCTTATCTTATTTTACTTGGGACAAAATAGAAAACATTGACTTAAACATGCTAGGATAATCCTCACGATGCAGACTTCAAGTATATGACACAGGGTCTATTTAAGAACAATTTCGGGTTTTCAAATGGATGTCCAACGTCAGTGGATCATGTTTTTTTAGAATAAAAAGTCTGCAATCATGGACAATATTAATTAACAATAAGCATGGGTGTCAAAGTGATTTCCCAGTTGAGTTCCTGAATATTATACACACAATAAAAATAATAAAATAAAATTATTTGAGAATTTTTAAGATCTCATTAGACAAATCTAAAGTTATTTAGAGATTTATTACCTGAATACCTGATCTTTTTCGGCTTTGAATAACTTTTTAAAAGCTGAGTTGTTGCAAATTACAGGTCATCTAATTTATCGGCCTTCAACGGTAATCCACATGAACCACCAATGAGAAATCTTTCAAATCTTTATTTAGGAGAGATGGATTGCTATGCCTAAAATACTAGCTCTATATTATGTGACTTACGTAGTTTTTTTTATCTAACATCCAACAACCTTCAAATAAAAGTCATAGCTTACTATTTATAGAGAAATCTGAAAAACTTTATAAATTGACAAAATATTAATTTGTCATATGAATAATATCCATATATTAATTGGAGATAATTTTAGAAATTAACTCAATCAAATCTCTGCTTGATTTTTCTAAGTCTAGAAATATAACCTCTATATTAATTATAGTTTAATCCTTAATTTCTAAAATATATTTTAATCAAGTCATACTTAATTAAATCATCTCAATTTAATTTTTGACTAATGGTTTTTAATGTGAATAACTTATTTGGTTCCTAATATGTTGACCTAAATATAAATTCTAATTCTAATTTAATATAATTAAATAAATTAAATAATTTAATTTATTATCAACTCAACAATTGATTAATTTATATTTAAAAATCAGGTGCATCATTTAGTAATGTGTCATGATACCCTAAATATTAGAAAAGTCATTAGTGATTTAAATTAACCTTTTAATGATCGATTTCTCAGTGTAATTAATATCATTCCATCAATAATGTTATAATTTAACATTAAAGCATGAAGCATGTCTGCCATGTTAAATCATATTTGTTTTCTACATAATAGTCATTTATTGTTCGAATAAGATTTTAAACTCTTTTCAAATTTCAACATTAGCAAAGGATTTCCTAGTCAATACTATTTGAGAACAGATGAAATATATTTTTTTAATTCACCTAGAGTGATGAATTCTCTCTTAATTACTCAAGTATTTTCATATAGTTCATGCTATCCTCAATGCACGCCCATTCGTTTCCTCGATTAAGATAACATATAATAGAATCAAAGCATAACATTCTCTATATAATATAACTTAATAATCTCAAATCTAAGGATCACTTACACAATCGTTACGTGAACCTTTCTATAAACATAGATGATAACTTCATATAAAATCTCATATGAGTTAGTTAAGTGAACATGTCTTATGATAAGCACCTACATATTATTTCTAGGTATTTCTTATATCTCAACTTAGAAGAACAACTGCTTCTTTTCATAAAGAAAATAACATAATATGTATTAGTTCTTACTGCTCTAATAAATATCCAATATTTAAGAGAGTATCGACTAGGAATATTTTAGAAACAATGCTTTGATGCAATAGAAATCCTATAATTATAACAACTTTATAATTCTCTTTGCATAGTTTCATGAACTTTATTTTTACTTTAGATTCATAAATCAAGACTTCATTAGTATTAAAGATAAATTAAAAATTCATTAATAATAAATATGTATTTACATAAATATAAAAATATCATGTGTAACCAACGATTGATTACAAGGTATTTAAACTACCAGGTAAGACCCCACTAAAACCATTATTCAATAAAAAACTAGCAAGTATATCATGCTTCTTACATATTCAGAAAAAGACTTAAAAGAATTCATTCCACAAGACAGGCATTAAGACCAAGCTGAAGACATAAAAATTGACGGGCTGAAAACAAAAAACACAAAGTAGTTACGGAAGCAAACCAAGTGCGAAAGTAAAATTCTCCTAGACTGGTTTGGAGAATACTTTCATTGGCTACAAGCCTTACACCATGTGTTATTGTTAGAATGATTCTGCCTTCTCCTTCCTTTCTTTGAATGTCTCCTCTTTTTTTTTAGTTATGTCTCATCTCCCTTTCTTTGTATTTTTTTTCTTTTTGCTTCTTTTCTCTTGCCCCCTTCTATGCTTTCTTTCTGGTCCCCCTTAGCTTGGACTTGATGCTACCTTTTTATCAGTGAGTAACAATCTTTTTTGGAAAGGAAATAATCACTATTTTTATAAGGATTGATTCTGGAAACTAAGTGTTGACCACCAATATTTCGTTGCTTGATTTCTGGAGAGAGGATCAAAGTTTGAGATTTGAATTTTGCATCAAAATGGAGAGGCTGGGCTGCTAGTCTTGAACGAAGGCTGACTGAGGGGGCATGTTTGGCTTAAAATCTATAATGGATCTTGAGAGTTAAATCATGATTTCTTGTGTCAGGATTATAGCTGAGATATTAGAAGACACGTTTCTTTTGTTTCTGTGCGAGAAATTCAATTTGGACCAAGATCAAGCCCTTAAATGGTGTAAGAAGCAGTCGTTTCTGCCTTTTTATTTCCCCGGAAATCTGCAAAAGCCGTTAGCAAAACGGAGTCGTTTCCTTCCTATATTCATCAGTCTGTTCTTCCCTATTTACTTAAAACGTGTTGTTTCATTTAATGTGAAATGGCATCGTTTTGAGTCTTAATTAGGGTCTTTCTAGTTCAATCATGCCAAACTTCATATAAGCCCCTGCATTTCAGCACCTTTTGCGTTTTAGTTCTTGGTCTTTGAATCTTCCTTAATTCGATCAATTTCACCTTTTTTTTTTCTTAATTTCATTCAATTAAACCTCTAGCATAATTAGAATATATCCTCTAAATTCTTCACTTTTCATTTTGGTCATTAGTCATTCAATTCTTCATTTTTAAGACAGATCAACTTTTAGTTTTTTCTTAAATTAAGCCCTTAATTGATTTTTTAACTTGGCTATTTGTTCCAACTCATCTTTGAACTTCGATTTCTTTCAATTTTAGTTTGATTAAACTAGTCTTCTATTTTCTTCCTCTATTTTCTTTTAACAATAGTCTCTTCGCCTTTTTCCTGATGAGAAAAAAAAATCAACTTCTCCCTTCTTCCCTAACTCCTCTGCATTTGTTCCCTTTATTTTCTTCTTCCATCTCACCTTCTTTGCTTTGTAATAAAAAAATCCTTACTCGGTGAGTCTAATCCCCCTACTAGCTCTCTAACATATTTGTTAGATTCACATTACTTTATTTTCTTGGATTTGCCAAGAGCAGATAGTCATTCCCTTAAGCATTCCAAGAAAGGGTGCGCATTTACATCGACGTGCCAAGAGCTTGGCATACCATGAAACCTAATCAAGGTTGGGTTTGGCTAGCGCCATACCAAGCCTTCCTAAGGCTTGGCTCACTGCTAAACCCAATTGTATCTGGATCTATATAGCATCAGACCCAGCATGCCCATAACTTGAGACACTACTAAGCCCCTGTATGATGGGCTTGACACATTACCACACCTTCACTTGATACATGCTCATTCCTTTAAAAAGAGAAAGATCATAAGAGTTTTTTAGATGTATCAAAAATAAGTTTATCACCTAAGATCTTGCTTCCCACAATTTGTAGGGTACATATACATCCACATTTCATCATTCTCCATGCCATCGAAAATGGATGTGCCATAATCATTCCAACAAACCTCACACCAGGGAATCCATATGACCCTATTTGACTGCCAAGAAATTGGACATATTAGCTCCGCCACTATCTCCACCTATGAAAAATCAACTAAAATCCGTGTGGTTATTCAACCACGGCTCAAACCCATTTCCTTTGACATGTGATGTGAACCATTAAAGCCCTACCCAAGAATCTATACAACTTCCGGGTTAGGGCCTCTCAAGCCATAGCCCGTATTCAAGTGAAACAGTAATGACATTGGATTCAGCAACCAGTGCCAATAAATGGTTGTGAAAAAGTGGTGAGAAGGCAGACTCAAAGCAAAAGCCACCACCATGCATGTAGTAGAGGACTGATACTTTTATTTTCTACTGTAAAAAACTGTGTTTCTAATCAACCAGTTTTTCTAAACAAACTTGAATGTTTAGCCATTTTAAACAAATTAGGATCAGTAATAATTAAATTATGAGGATCATATTGCAAACACTGAAACCGAGATAACCATTAAGATTTGTAAAGACTCAAAGGGTGCCTTTTTTTTTTTTTGAAGGTTGGTGGTATAGAGGGATCAAAAGAAAATATAAAATAATGTTGATAAAAGATAATCAATCGCCTAACCTACATTTGTCCGGTAGTGAACGGTGGAGAGGACGACACAAGTCCATGATTGTTGAGTGATAAAAAAACAAACTTTTGAGATGAATCTTTTTTCTTTTTATTTTTTAACTCGATTGAGGATGTGTATGATTACACACAGGTTGGATATTTTTTTTTTCAATCATTAACATTAATTGTTTTTTGTAGGGTTAGTAAATTGAAAAAAAGAAAAGAAAAAAAGGAGTAAAAACTAATAAAAGTAATGCAGACAAGTTGATATTATTTGAGAAATTATTTTTTTACTTGGAAAAGAAAAGGCAAAGAAATCACGAGATAGCATATAAGAATAGATACCTTCAAATTTCATTTGCAAATCCTATTGTCTACCTAACATGTAATGAAGAAAAGATAACTAATTCAGAGGAAAAGAAAATAAAAGAAAAGAAAAAAAGAGTAACGAGTTGCAGCCTGGCACAATGATACTTTGACGCATTTAAAAAGAAGCACCTATGTAACATTGATGTGCTTTTAAATTACAACTGCCTTTTGTTTTAAAAATTATGTTTTGTTAGGTTATGCTATACTTTAAAAATAAAATGCTTATACTTTGAATGTAAACTATTTTACTTTCAGAACAAAAGCAACACATTCACTAACTAAAAGTAAAACAATTCATACACTGAGGCTTGTAGCCCAGCGGTGGCAAGGGTTTCCTTGCCTCTGCATCTTGGGTTCAAGCCCCAGCGTGTATGCTTGTTACCCCCGCGGTGCCTTACCTGCCTACTGGGTTTGTAGGATGTTCAGTGGGTCCGGGGATTAGTCGTGGTGCGCGTAAGCTGGCCTGGACACCTTGGGTTACCAAAAAAAAAGTAAAACAATTCATCATTATATAATTTACTGTTTTTTAAAATAAAAATATTTTAAGAAAAACTATGGCATTGGTTTTACTATAATGCTAACCCCTCGTAGCCTCGGGCGGTAATTATTGTTGCTACATCACCTTAACATGAAGGCTGTTTTAAAAAAAAGAACTGGTCACCTGATTCAATTGGCAAAATACTATTTCTATTCAGATTAATATTTTCTTGTGTTAGTTTAATTCCTTGATTATATAGGAGTTTATGCCTATAAAAAAACTTGTAATTCAGCATTATTCAGAAGTACAAAAAGAGAGAGAATAACTAAAAAAGTTTAGAGATAAACACTTAATAAAAGTATATCTTCCTCCCAATCTTCTTCTTGTTCTTGAGTTTTTGACTTTGTATTATTGTGTTTGATCTTACACCACACTTATTTTCCTTTCAACAAGTGGTTATAGAGCTTAGGTTTGATTATTTGACATGGCCAATTCAAATTTCTCACTTGAATATCTTAGGTTGACAAAAGATAATTATGAAACTTCGTGTATTCAAGTAAAAGCTTGGCTAGGTTCCCAAGATATATGAGAGATGGTTGAAAAAGGCTTTGAGGAGCATATAGATGGAGCAACGTTGACTTCATCTCAAAGAAAGGCTATGCAAAAGGCACGAAGGAATGATCAACAAGCACTCACAATCATATACCAATGTGTAGATGATGCCACTTTTGAGATAGTGGTTAATGCAACCATCACCAAGCAAGTATGAGAAGTTTTGCAAGAATCAAACTAAGAAGCTGGGAATGTAAGAAAGGTTGTCTACAAAAGCTATATGGTGACTTTGAAAAGTTACATATGCTTAAATCAAAAAATGTTTCAGAATACTTTGTAAGAGTATTAGCTATATACAATCAAATGAAGAGATATCGGGAGAAGATGAATGAGACATGTGTGGTAGAAAAGATCACATGCTCGCTACAAAACATGGATGTTCTTTTAATCCAATGTCTCATGGAAAAATTACAAGCTTATAAGAAAAATGTCAATAAGATTCAAGAGATGGACAAATTACGCAATAAGATTCAAGAGAAAAATTACACAAACATTTTTTTCAAAGCAAAGATGGTTCTGGATATTCATAAGGGGGTAGAGCACATGGACAAAGCAAATAAAGAGGAGGAAGAGACAAATTTAGAAGAGGAGGTCATGATAGCCTTAACAAGTCAATCGTTCAATCGTATGAAGTAAACCGGTCGACCAATTACACTGTCAGTGGCAATCTAAAATCCAAATTTAACAAATCAAAAGTTAAATGTTATAATTGCAAAAGATATAACATTATGCTAGGGATTGCTGGAGTCCAACCAATAGGGTTGAGGAGAATGCAAATCTAGTAATAGAAGAAAAAAATGAAGACACCCTATTGCTAATGTATAATAAGTGAATGTAAAACAAAAGGAACATATGGTATCAATATAATGGAACCAATAAACATATATATGGAGACAAAGATAGGTTCAGAAAGCAATTAGAGGTAATGTCACCTTTGTGGATCATTCAAAGGTTGTCGTCAAAGGAAAATATATGATTTTGATTAAATTAAAAGATAAAAGTCATCAATTTATTGGTGATGTCTATTATATATCAATGGTGAAAAGAAAAATATTGAGCTTAGAATAATTGCTAGAAAAGAGGCATGCTATTAAGATGAAAGAACGTACTTTGACATTACTTAAAACTAAAGGAGCTATAATTGTAAATGTAGTCATGACAAAGAATAAAATGTTCTTGCTAAACATAAAGATGGATGTGCCTAAATACATGTGTGAAGGATGAAATTTGGCTTTGACATATAAGACTTGGTCATGTAAACTTTCATAACTTGAAGATGATGGCACAAATGGAGATATTAAAGGGTTTGCCATCCATTATACTTTCAAATCAGTTGTGTGAAGTATGTTTAGTGGGAAAATAATTTCACAGAGCTTTCTGAAGGGGTTTACATCAAGAGCAAGTTAAACTCCTATAAGAAATATTTATCAAAGTTTGTGGATCTATCAAACCATGTTTATTTAGTAAGAATTTGTATTTTCTACTTTTTTAAAAAAGTCTAACGTGTTTAATTTTTCTTAAAAAGTTTAAGGCATTAATTGAAAAAAAAAATGGTTATTCTATAAAATCAGTTAAGACGGATAGGGGGTGAATTTTGTTCTAATAATTTTAATGAGTTAAGTGAAGATTATGGTATAAAGAGACTCCTAACGATGCTTGGATCCCAAAAAACAAAATGGTATGGTAGAGAGAAAGAATAACATCATTCTTAACATGGCAAAAAGGATGCTCAAAACCAAGAAGATGCCTAAAGATGTCCTACTAAAGGCTTAAATGGTATAACTCCACAAGAAGCATGAAGTGGAAGAAAGCCAAGTGTCTCTCACTTGAAAGTTTTTTAAAGCATTAACTATGTGCATTTAAATGATCAAGTAAGGACCAAGTTAGATGACAAGAGTAAAAATATGATCTTTGTGGGCTATGATTAAAAGTTCAAAGGATACAAGCTTTATAACCCTAATAAAGAAAAGATGATGATTAATAGAGATGTTGAGTTCAATGAAAAAGGAGCATGAGATTGAAAGGTAGATGATGGTGAGGAATATGACTTCCTACCGATTCTCAATTAAAAGGATAAAAGATATGAAGATCATCAAGAGCCTATAGTTACACCTCCACAAACACTAATAAGCTTAACTTCTCTTTTTTTTTTCTTCCTCTTCTTCTAGTGGAAGCTCAAGTAGTAGAACTTCACCAAGAAAATAAAGAGCCTTAATGACTTATAAGAAGTAACTAATCTAATTAATAATGATGTAACACTATATTGTCATCTTACTACATTTGATCCTATAGTGTTTGAAGAAGTAATAAAGGATGCAAAATGAAAAATTATTATGAATGAGGAGATTACATCAATTGAGAAGAATGACACATGAAGATTAGTTCGTAGACCAAATAGAAATAAGCCAATAGGTGTCAAGTGGATCTACAAAGAAAAGAAGAATGCCAAAGAAAAGGTGGATAGATACAAGGCAAGATTAGTGGCAAAATGTAATAGTTAAAAGCATGTGATTAACTATGATGAAGTATTTAATCCAAAGGCTAGATTGGAGACTATTCAATTAATTATTACCACCGTTGCCCAACATAGGCAAAGAATATATCAAATAGATGTCAAATTAGCCTTTCTTAATAGTTTTCTTGAAAAGGGTGTCTATATTAAGTAGCCTATGGGATATGAAGTGAAGGCTTGTATGGATTGAAGTAAATCCCAACGGCTTGGTATAGTCACATTGATGGCTATTTTTTAAAGAATAGATTTGTTAAATGCCCCCATGAAAATGATATCTATGTAAAGATCAAAAATAGTGGTGAAACTCTTATTGTATGTTTGTATGTAGATGATTTGATTTTTATAAGAAATAATCCAAAGATGTTAGAAGACTTCAAAAAGAAATGATCAAAGAGTTTAAGATGACATATATTGGTCTCTTGTCCTATTACTTAGGGATTGAGATCAAACATTGAGAAAATATAATATTTATGAATCAATAAAAATTTGCAAGGGATGTTCTTAAAAAGTTTAAAATGGAGGATTGTGCAAGAATATATACTCTAGTTGAGTGTGAAGAAAAGATGTTAAAGAATGATGAAGGAGAGAAAATAAACTCTACAATATTCAAGAGCTTAATTGGAAGTTTGAGATAATTGACATGCATTTATCCAGATATTATTTTTTGAGTAGAACTTGTGAATAGATTTATAAAGACACCAACTATGATACATTTTAAAACATTGAAGTGAATTCTTCGGTATATCAGAGATGCTATTGATTTTGGCTTATTCTAGGGTTATTCTAATTGCTTTGAACTTGTGGGTTATAATGATAGTGATAGGGCTGAGGATATGGATGATAAAAAGAGCAATATAGATTTTGTTTTCTATATGGGAGACACATCATTCACATGTAGTTCAAATAAACAATTCATAGTCACTTTGTCAACATGTGAAGCTGAATATGTAGCTACCATACCATGTGAACATAAATTTGGAAAAAAAATATTATAAAAAAAGAAAACATAAAAGAAACTGAAAAAAAATCATATAAGAAAAAATTGTATCAATCCATAGTGTTTTGTGAGGAAATAGTGTTTTGTGAGGAAATAGTGTTTTGTGAGGAAATACTTGTATTTACTTGTAATTGCAATTCTTAACCAGCTTAATATTTAAAAAATAAAATTAAAAAAGATAATTTTAGAAAAAAACATAACAAAACAGAAAAAAATCATATGGGAAAAAATATTATAACAATACATAGTAATTTGTGAGGAAAGTTACAGTGCTTTCCTCACATATTGTAACTTTTTTTAACCAGCTTAATATTAAAAAATATAATAAAAAAATAATTTCAAAGAAAAACATAAAAAACAAAAATAAAAAAACATGCGGAGAAATACTGTAGCAATTAATAATTTTTTGAAGAAAAAAAATTACAAAACTAAATTCTCAATTAGTTCAATAAAAAAAATCGACAAATATAATTTTTAAAAACAAAAAAATAAAATAGAAAAATTATGTAAAAACACCATAGCAATCCACAGTATTTAAAAAAAATTACAAAGCGAAATTTTTAACCAGTTCAATATTTAAAAAGTAAAATTAACAAAGATAGTTTTTTAAAAAATAAATGAACGAAAAAAAGAAAAAAAAAGTTGGAAAAAAAAAGGAAAGTAATTTCGGACAAAAAAAGAAAAAATAAACGAAAAAAAAGAAGAAGAAAAGGGAAAGTTAGGAAAAAAAAACGAAAAAAAACAAACAAAGAAATGCACTGTGAATTGTAATTTAAAGTGCATTTGGTTTCTCAATACCTTTTAGTTTTAAGTATAATATAATAATAATATCTATATCCGTAAATCATTATTATGCGTTCTTATTTATTAATATCTCCACTCATTGAACAAATTTAAATATGTGTACGCTATCGACGGCTACCGATCCATTTCCAACCCTACGATCCGCCGATCAACAATAAAGTAATTGTAAATCCTCTTATTGGCCAACTGCTTAATCATTAATTATTAGGTACATAAACATTGACATATGTGCTCCTTTAAAGTATTGACAGGCACGGTATTATTCTATATGGAGAACATTTAATTTATATCTTGAAAGAACTAGCTACATGTCCATTCTTCTCCACCTTGCTTCTTAATCATTTCCTTCAATAAGTCAAGCTTCTTTCTTTCAGCAATGGCGCCACCGGCTGATAATGAAGTTGTCCATGAGTTTCGGTTCTTCAAGGTGTACAAAGACAGCCGTGTCGAATTAGTCTGGCCGGAATTCCCCAAAGTCCCACCATCCACTGACCTGATTACTGGGGTTCAGTCCAAAGATGTGATGATCTTAATTGAACCCCAAGTGTCTGTCCGTATTTTCTTGCCGAAACTCAAAGCCCCTGACCAAAAACTCCCTCTCTTACTTTTCGTGCATGGTGGTGGCTTTGTAATGTTTTCACCCTCTGCTCTTCCCTACCACGTTTTATGCAACAAAGTAGCAGCCGACGCAAACGTTATTGTTGTCTCTGTTGAGTATGGTCTCTTCCCTACCAGACCGATACCAGCATGCTATGAGGACTCGTGGGAAGCGCTCCAGTGGGTGGCTTCACATGCTGATGGGAGTGGAGCTGAGCCGTGGCTGAACAATCATGCTGATTTTGGTCATGTTTTTTTGGGGGGAGACAGTGGTGGGGCTAACATATCACATGCTCTAGCATTCCGGGTCGGGTCGGTTGGGTTACCCGGAGTGAAGGTAGTTGGCATGATCTTGGTGCATCCATTTTTTGGTGGTACCGAGGATGACAAGATGTGGTTATACATGTGCCCAAGTAATAGTGGGTTGGATGATCCCAGGCTGAATCCGGGAGTAGAAGATCTTGCTAGGCTTGGGTGCGAGAGGGTTTTGATCTTTGTGGCTGAGAAAGACAGCTTAATTGCTGTAGGAAGGAACTATTCCGAGAAGTTGAAGAAGAGTGGATGGAAGGGAAGCGTTGAAATTGTTGAGAATGAAGATGTAGGTCACTGCTTCTATTTGCATGATCTCAATTCTGAGAAGGCTGTTGAATTACTGCATAAGTTTGTTTCCTTTCTCAAACAAGACTAGAATTCCCTGGTGATTTAGTCCTTTCATTTTTCATTTTTGTCTTTTATAATTATTGGGAGGCATCGTTGTTTTATGACTAAACAAGGGTGAATAATCCTCTTCCAATCCTAATTCCTAAACCTTTGAATTCCCTGCTGTTTTTATTGTATCGTGAGTTTTATTCCATCTTTAATTTAAATGAAATCTTCAAATAAGATGTCAACAATAGCATGAAATGGAAATCAGATGGTCCGCTTTGGCCGTCAACGGCTTAAAAAACCTCAACATGACCATTACAAAAAAAAAAAAGAACCCTATTTGTCACTATACAAGCTAGGGCGTCAAGCTTGAGCGACAGATGGTGATTTTGAATCCTTGACTTCGAGGTAGAGATCCCGAAAATAAAATGACAACCCTTCCGGCAAGTGTTTTTCTTTTTTCTTTTTTAAAAAGATCCATGACTCTTTGAGCCAGTTATTCATTCTTTAAGGCCGGGAGCCGGGATTCAAAGAAAAAAAAAACCTCTCTCTCTCTCTCTCTCTCTCTCTCTCTATATATATATATATATATATATATATATATATATATATATATATATATGCACGCGCGCTTCTGTTCTATTATTTACTCATTAAGAAAATATGTACAGATCACGTTTTCCCTTATAATTGTTTGTTTTCATTACTTGCTTACTATCAGAGCACTTTAGCTCATGCTACTTTGATTTAACCTTTTACATCTCAATTCAACAGTAGCTCTTACTTCTTTTAAGCTCGGTGGAACAAATTATTTAGAATAACAATCTCAGTTTCTGCCCTTCTTTAAAAGCAATGATCTTCTAGGGTTAGTGGAAGGATCTAAACCTGTCATTGAGAAGATATCATATACACAGGAACCAATAATTCAAAAATTGAAGACTTCATCAAACAATTAAAAAGTACCTTTCAAGTCAGACTTCTTGAAACTCTTTCCTATTTCCTTGGTATTCAAGCTTCTCTCAATATGGAGGGACTTCATCTCAAACAATCAAAATAGATTTTTAATCTACTTGATGTTAGAGTATTGAATAGCATAACAACCTCAACAAAATTAAGAGCAGAATCAACCATGGGAGAAAGATCAGAGGAAAATGAATAAAGATAATTTGTTATAGTTTTAAAATTCAAATACTTGCACTTATCCTATTTTTAAGATTACCCCCCCCCACACACACACTATAAATCATAATGAATACAGAGAATATAGTTTCTTCATCTTCTGTCAGCTTCTATTTTGTTTTTAAAAATCTTTTATGGTATTAGAGCAATCATAGGTTAACACCTGATTTGCCATAGCTTCCGCACATTAAACAAAAATCCATTTTTTCTCTTTTTCATTATCTCAACCATGACTTCATCTGATTCCACAACCCTTCCCCTGTTCTCTTCACCCCAAAAGATTCAATCCAATTCACAACCAGTCAGCCAAAGACTTGAAGGACATAATTACCTGCCATGGAGTGTTCAATTTCAAGTTTTTCTTCGTAGTCATGATCTAAATGGTATGATTGATGGTTCTGAAGAGCCACCAACCAGAACTCTTTCAGATAATTCTTCTAATCCAGCCTACGCAATTTGGTTCAAAAAGGATAATTGTGTTCTCAACTAGCTACTAGCTTCCATTTCTAAAAAGTTAGTTTCTACTGTCTTTAATCTAAAGACTTCCAAACAAGTTTGGGACTCTCTTCAAGCAAGATTTTCATCTACTTCAAGATCCTGTATTGCTCTTCTTAAGAGGCAACTTCATACTCTTGTTCAAGGCAGTCGACCATGTTCTGCATTTCTTGAAGATGCTAAACTATTGGCTGATTAACTTGCTGCTGCAGGCAAACCTATAGATGATCAAGACTTCATTACATTTTTAATTGGAGGACTTCGTCCTAACTTTACACCATTTATCACATCATATCATTTTGCTTGCAGGGATAAGGATCTGTCTTTGAATGATTTTCAATCTCAACTTCTGAGTTTTGATACATTACTTGAAGCTTCCACCCTAATCCAAACTCATAATTTTTCCTTTGCTGTAAAAACATCTCATTATCCAAAAAGAAAACCTGCAATTATTCCTGTCAAATTCCAGCTAAATTCTGCATCACCACAATCTCGAGGGCTTTCCAGAATTCAGCCTCATAGTGATCGTGTTCCCTCATATGACAAACCACAATGTCAAATATGTGACAAATATGGTCATGCTGCGTTGGATTGTTTTCTGCAGTTTAACTTTTCTTTTCGAGGCAGACGACCTCCTTCTGAATTGGCAGCAATGGCTGCTGAAGCCAATAATACTTTTGAGCAACACACATGGTATGCTGATAATGGGGCTAATGCTCACATTACTGCTAATGCAGCAGATTTAACAACTTTGCAGCCTTATGATGGTATGGATACTGTCCAAGTTGGGAATGGTTCAAGTTTGATGATTCAAAATACTAGTTCCTCCTCGTTAAATACATCACATGATTCCTTTCGTCTGAATAATGTCTTGTATTATCCTCAAGCTGCATCTAATCTGTTGTCCATTAATCAATTCTACCTCAACAATAATTGTTACTTCATACTTACTGGAACTTCTTTTTTTGTCAAGGAAAACAAGACCAGCCGATTGCTGTTCCAAGGGTTGGTTGAGAATGGCCTTTATCCAATCAATTGGAATAAGAATTGCACCAAGCAATTTCGTTGTTTTACTTCTAAATTAGAGACAAAAGCCACTAGAGATCAATGACATAAACGCCTTGGTCATTCTTCAAACTCCACTTTAAACTATTTATCTTGTTTCCTACAAATAAAAGAGTCACCTAGCAAATCAAGTGTTTGTTCTTCCTGCCAGTTAGGGAAAGCTAAAAAGCTACCTTTTAGTGATTCTCGAAGACAATCGGCCAGACCTTTAGCCTTGATTCACACTGATGTTTGGATATCTCCTGTTACTTCAATAGGGGGATGTCGATATTATATTTTATTCATTGATGATTATAGTTGCTTTACATGGATGTATCCTATGCGTTTCAAAAGTAATGTTTTTTTTCATATTTCAACAATATAAAGTTCTTGTTGAAAATCTATTCTCCTGCAAAATTCAACAACTACAATCTGATAATGGTGGAGAATACTTATCAACAGAGTTTCAGAAGTTTTTAGCTGAATATGGAATATTTCATCACTTGACATGTCCCTATACATCCCCACAGAATGGAATTGCTGAACATAAACATCGCTATATTCAAGAAATGGGATCGACCCTATTAGCACAAGCTTGTCTTCTAAACTGTTATTAGGTAAATGCCTTCTTTACTTCGGTATACCTGATCAATCGGTTGCCAACGAAAGTCCTTAATAATATCACACCTTACTTTGTACTCCATAAAACTATGCCTCGTTACTCTGACCTGCGCTTATTTGGTTGTGCATGCTATCCTTATCTCAGACCATATGAAAAATATAAGTTAGTTTTTAGAAGCAAACAATGTATTTTCTTAGGGTATTCAAGTCAACAAAAAGGTTATCGGTGTTTAGATTTTGCTACAAGTAGGGTGTTTATTTCCAGGCATGTTGTTTTTTATGAAGACACTTTCTCTTACTTGGATAAAAGTCATTCTTCTACCACTCCTACGAGCAACTAGTCTTTAGGTACTACTCTTCATTCTAATTTAGTTTCTTTAATTTCTCATTCACAGCATTTCAATTTTACTCCCCCTGTTATAATTACAAATTCTTCTGCAACCGAAAGTCCTCTTTCCACTGAAGGTCCACCCTTACAACCTTCCATAATTGCAACTCCAATTCCTACACCTTCTTCCACAAATCATGTGTCATTATCTGATTCCAATTTCTGTCCTGCCATATCCCCAGTACTGCCTTCTCCCACATATCTTGTGTCCTTAGCTGATTCTGTTTCCTCTCCTGCAATGTCTTCTGTACTACCTAGACAGATGGTTATTAGATCCCAAACAGGAAGTCTTAAGCCTAAAGAGTTCCCTGGTTTTAAAACTTTTTATTCTACTCGACATCCTTTACGAGTTTTATCCAGTATAGTCATTGAATCTGAACCTACTTGTTTCACAAAGGCAGTATCCAATCCACATTGGAATGCAGCAATGGGACGTGAATTTGATGCGTTACTGGCAAATAACCCATGGTCTCTTTGTCCTAGACCTTCACATACACATGTTGTCAAGAATAAATGGGTGTATAAGCTAAAGAGACATCCTGATGGGAGTATTGATCACTACAAGGCAAGACTTGTAGCTAAAGGGTTTGAACTTATTCCTGGTATTGATTACTTTGATACTTTTTCACAAGTAGTAAAGCCAACTACCATCAGATTAATCCTCTCTCTTGTAGTCTCATTCAAATGGAATATTCAGCAATTGGATGTTTCCAATGCCTTTCTACATGGTATTTTTGAAGAAGTAGTATACATGGAACAACCAAAAGGTTATGAAGATCACATCTTTTCTGATCATGTATGCTATCTACAAAAGTCTATTTATGGCCTCAAACAAGCTCCACGAGCTTGGTTCAAATGCCTCTCACAGTAGCTGATTGACTTTGGTTTTTCAAAATCCAAGATGGACTATTCATTGTTTACATATAATTCTGACACTTTATGTATTTTTGTGTTAGTATATGTTGATGATATAATAATCACAGGATTTGACAATCAAGCAGTTCATTATTTTATTGATCAACTACAGACTGTGTTTCCCATTAAAGACTTAGGGGAATTAAGCTTCTTTCTTGGTGTTGAAGCCATTAGGAACTAAGCTGGTTTACATCTGCGACAAACAAAGTATATCATTGATTTGCTCAACAATACCTATATGCTTGGTGCAAGGCCTCTTCGTTGTCCATCATCTTCTGGCTCAAAACTCTCATCTACTGCTGGTGAACTGTTAGAGAATCTAACTGAATATCGACGAGTTGTAGGGGCTCTTAAATATTGCACAATCACACGACCAGATATTTTCTACTCAGTAAACCAGTTATGTCAATTTATGCACTCTACACGTGAACTTCACTGGATAGCTGTTAAGCGTGTCTTACGCTATCTTAAGGGTACTGTCGAGTTTGGTCTTCTTTACACTTCAGGAACAAAAACAATGCATGCCTACTGTGACTCTGATTGGGCAGGCAATCCTGATGACAGGCGGAGCACCACTGGTTATGGTGTTTTTCTTGGCTCTAATCTTATATCTTAGTGCAACAAAAAGTAGAGTGTTGTCTCTCGATCTAGTACAGAGGCTGAATATAAAAGCATGGCTCAAACAACAACTTAATTGTACTGGCTTCGCATGCTTCTTCAAGAATTGCATATCACATTGTCTACTGCTCCAAGCTTATGGTGTGACAATGTCAGTGTTATTGCATTAGCTTCTAATCCTGTTTTTCATTCACGCACGAAACACATTGAAATTGACTATCATTTTGTCAGGGGAAAGGTGGTTAATCATGATGTTCAAATTCAGCATACCTCCACACAAGACCAAATTGCTGATGTCTTTACAAAAAGCCATACTACAAATTGTTTTTGTTTTTTCAAAGACAAACTGTGTGTCTGTCTTCTTCCCTACAATTTAAGGGGGGGGGTGTTAGAGTATTGAATAGCATAACAACCTTAACAAAATCGGGAGCAGAATCAAGCATGGAAGAAAGATCAGAGGAAGATCAGAAGAAGATGAATAAAGATAATCTGTTATAGTTTTAAAATTCAAATACTTGCACTTATCCTATTTTTAAGATTGTACGCTCGCGCGCGCGCGCACACACACACTGTAAATCATAATGAATACAAAGAATATAGTTTCTTCATCTTCTGTCAACTTCTATTTCATTTTTAAAAATCTTTCACTTGACAAGACATAAATGATTGAAGCTGGAGCTTTATCTACACCAACAGCTTTAGGACTCAAACTATCAGCTCATGAAGGAGAATTATTAAATGAGCTAACTAAATATCACCAAGTTATTGGTGCCCTTCAATATTGCATTTTAACAAGACCTAACATCAGCTTTACAGTGAACCAATTGTGCCAATTCATGCATGCTCAACGAGAACCACACTGGATTGCTACCAAAAGGGTTCTTCATTACTTGAAAGGAACAATTGATTGTGGTATTCACCACACTCAATCCACAACAGCATTAGATGCTTTCTGTGATGCAGATTGAGCTGAAAATCCTGATGCTAGAAAATGTACTAGTGGTTATATTGTGTTTCTAGGCCAAAATCTCATATCCTAGAGTGCAAAGAAACAAAGTGTTGTGTCTAAATCTAGCACTAAGGTTGAATATCAATCTATGGCTCTTGTCACTGCTGAATAATATTAGCTTCGAATGTTATTACGATATCTTGGCATTTTATTGTCATCACCTCCTACACTATGGTGTGATGATTCAGGTGCGATATATCTCGCCTCTAATTCTATTTTTCATGCCAAAACCAAGCACATAAAGGTGGATGATCACTTCATCTATGAAATAGTTCTTAATAAAGATATCCTGGTATGACATATTTCAACACATGATCAGATTGCAAATGTTTTTACTGAAGGTCATACTACAGCAAGGTTTATGTTTTTAGGGACCAAATTGATGGTGATTCCTATCCCTATTGTCACACGTGTGCGGCGATCGCCCCACCACCCTCATCAGGTGTGGTATGCCTATCTTCGCAAATATGGGAAGACAAGGGATTCTTGTCTTTTGTTAGTGGAAAAATAGAATGGGAGTCGTCACCTAGTATTTTAGTCACTAGGAACCCTAACTGGTTTAAGAGATCGGGTACGAAGACTAGTTGCGTAAAGGGAATGTATTAGCACCCCAAATACGCCCTACCTAAGGTAAGCTACATTGTTTTATTATCTGATAAAAATCTAAGGTCTTGTCATGTTTTTTTTTTAATTGTTGGTCCGTCTATGGTTTAAGAAAAGCCCTTCTCTGTAAGAAGGTTCTTATCTTATGAAGGAAGGAAAACCTAACTGTTCTAATGTCTATAAAAGAACTACCTTTTTAATATTAAGAATACGTTTTACGTATAAATTCATAATCCCAGACATTAAAACAAAAAAAATATTTTTGATTTTTTTTTAAATATTAGCCGAGTTCTCGTGACTTTAATAAACTGGTTATTAAAGCCAAAATGCATGCTAAATATATTTATTTTTCAAGTTTTCTTTGTTGTATGAAAATACAATATGATTTTTCTTATAAGTTTTGAGAGACTAGGCCGTATGCATGAAAACAAAAATATATATTTTTTATTTTATAAATGTTTTGCAATGTTTTGACGAAAACCAAGTATTTTAATATTGTATTTGTATCTTTACGATATAAAAATACAAATCAATATTAAGCAAAATTCCATAACAAAATATATGGAAAAATCATAAATTTTTTTGAAAATTTTTAAAACTAGGCCAGACCTAGCCCAAAAACAATTCTGGGTCGAATCCCTTTTGTTCACGCATGAACAGCAAGCGTGAATTAATTCACCCCTACTATTCACATAGTGAACAGCGGGGAAGAAGAAGAAGACGAAAAGGGGAGGAAGGTTGACCTGCGATGGCAGCGGTCTAGACGGCATGAAGGGCAGCGTGGTCCAAGTGGTGCCAACGGTGGCGGCTGGTGGTGGCTGCAGCAGGAAGAGGAAGAAAAAAGAAGAAATCTGCAAAGTTTAACGATGGTGACAATCGTGGTGGCTGATCCGCCTCTTTTGAAGATATGGGTTGGTGGATATAGAGGTGGACAAATCAGTGGGGGTGGTGGTTATGGCAGGAGGCCGTGGTGGAGAAAGAAAAGGGAAGAGAAAACGAGTGGGTTGTAGAGAGGAGAGGGAGGCAGATGGTGGCTCTAGGTGGTCGACCAGCGGTTGTGTTAGCTTCCTGTTATGGATATGGAGGCTTACAGGCTAATGGCAACATGGTTTTGCTCTGAAACGGTAGAGAAAGAAAGAGAAGAAGGGTGAAGGTGGCAGACCGGATTAGGGAGGCTGGTTTTTTGGCTGTATTTCAACCCACATTTATCCACCCCAGGGGCATGAAGATTGAATCTATTTATAGGCAGTGGAAGAGGGACACATTTTATCTTATGGTACAAAATCTCAGCCCTTGGTTCGACCGGAAAGCATCTCAACCATTGGCTTAAAGTAGCAATCATGAACTATTAGTTTTTAGAAAAAATGGCTGGTTGGGTTGGCCACTTTGGGGTGGTGCAACCGCCTTTGCAGCCGCGATCAGCCCGAACGGCTTACGCTAGCGTGTAGTTAGGTATCACAGGATCGTTTGTCTATACGTTTCATCCAATTTGGTGATAAAACGAGGCGCCAAATACCTTGGGAAGGTGGCCACCCAACCAGCCTCGCTGGAGAAGAAGATGAATAGTACCTTACGATTTAGTCCTTTAATTTGTGATTTATTTCTATTTACACCCTTGATTGGCTTCAAACTTTTAATTTTGTTTAATTTTTCCCATGAAGAACTTTAATTTCAACCCTAGATTTCAGCGCATTTTTCCCTTTGGTCCTTGGTTTTGAATTTATGCAATTTGACCCTTAATTAATCAATAAACTTCCAATTTATTCAATTTGACCCTTTATTTGGTCAATTTCAGTTTCTTTATTTACGCACCTTTTTTAATTTGGTTCTTGGTTTTGGATTTCTTCAATCAAATCTCTAATTAGCTATCAAACTTTAATATCTATGAAATTAGGCCCCTGATTTGACCAAATCAACTCTCAAAAATTCTACTTTGACTCCAGAACCTTAATTTCTTCCAATTAAAGCCTAAATTAACTTAAAAATCAATTAAATCTCCAGTTAGCTCCTTCTCACTTTCTTATAACCAAAGCTCCAGCTAACTCTTGTTTATGATAGATATTCTGCTACATTAATAAACCTGCACTAATTATGATTTTAAATTTGAAATTATATTTGTAATAATATTTCATAAATGATTAGTTGAGAATGTATATTTATACACACACATACATACACAACTATTATTACTTCTTAAAAAAAGATATACGGATAACGGTTTTCTTATAATTCTTTGTTTTCATTCCTTTCTGGATCCATCCTTTCCTCGGCCGTGGTGAAGAAGATTCATCTAGTTCTCTGTGCTTGCCTATCTCAGCAGGAATCCTCTTTCAAAGCTTCAAAAACCTCTTAAGAAAAGGAAGTGTGAATTGAAATACAAGTTCCATTATCAGGATGGCTTTAACAGACGCTATAATAACAACAGGCACCAATTAGCCATGGCCTGCAGACCAGTACCGTTTTTATCCACCAACGGAAAATGTAAAGGAACAAGTTCTTATTACAGCTGGTATTAGTCACGTCAAGCTAGCATAATTAACGTAATTTTAATTAACCACCTATTGATCACCGCTTTACACTCCACTGATTAATTTTTCGTTGGATGAATGGTTGGGATTCGAGCTGTTATTGATTAGGTAATGAAATCTCGTACACCTTCTAAACGAAGACTCTTCCTAACTTCTCATAGTGTATATATAATTCTTATTTTCTGCTGATAGTGTATGTGCTTTTAATTTTTTTTGCTGAAAAATTGTACAAATGAAGAAAAACTCATATTACTCAATCTCCTACTCTTTCTCATAACCACACAAACTTCCACTAGTAATTGTAAGAGGTAATAATAATAATACTTTTTTTTTTTTTTTTAAAAATCATAGTTATAAAACATTGAGGAGAAGAAAGTGTATGTGTTGTCTCCCTGAGGTCCATTCAAGATATATATACTCTCTAGTACAGGAGAATTTTCGGCCATTAAGTGATCAGGAATGGCAAAACTTTGTCGTCGCATAGTGATGTCAGTTATTCAGCCCAAAGTTATAAAACAAACTTGGACTGATTGCGTAAAAGAATACTATTAAGACTAAATTAATTAAAAGGATACTGAGTTAAATGATTTGAAAAAGATAGAATAACAATTAATGTATTTTAAATAATATAAGTATTCAGTTAAATTAATTAATGTAACTCAATTAATTTTATAAATTTTAAAATTAATAATAATATAAAACTTCATAATTTAAGTTTGTAAAACTTCGATGATCTGGGAGTAAATTTGAGAGGGATGGTGCCAATCAAACTTTATTAATTACTTTTTTATGCCTAACCTTTAAGGTAACATGTCAATCACGCCCTGGAGTAATACCGTGCCCGACAAGTTTTAATAATTGTGATTCAATCAACAAATGAGGGACGGCAAAACCATGGAGTCGCTTAGTGATATGAGTTATTCAGTCATCAAAATAGAATAATATGTTAAATTAATTAGAGGATTTAATAAAACATTTCTTGACCGGCAAAGGAGTAAACTATATGTGTCCGCTATCGACGGCTACCGATCCATTTCCAACCCTACGATCCGCCAATTAACATTAAAGTAATTGCAAATCCTCTTAGTGGCCATCCGCTTAATCATTAATTATTAGGCACATAAACTGGCATATGCGCTCCTTTAAAGTATTGATAGGCACGGTATTATTAACTAATATTCGAAAAGTGTGGGAGAGTGCCGCTGCATTTCCCATGACACTTGCTTTTCTTTTTCTTTTCTTTTTTATTTTTTTTGTTTTTTTGTTTGTTTATTATTTTTTTTGCCTTTTTTTTTTGTTTTTTCCCCGTAATTTTCTTCCTTTTTTTTTCTTTTGGGCCTTACATAAATTTTTTAAAAAGATTTTCTTTTTTTTATTATTCTGTTTTGTTTTAGTATTTTTTTAAAAATTATCTTATTGATTTTTTTATAATATTAAACTGATTAAAAATTTAGTTATATAATTTTATTTTTTAAAACATCATAGAGTATTACAATATTTCTTTATATATTTTTTTTAAATATTTTTTTTTCTTTAAAAATAATTATTAATAATTTTTCTTTGTAATTTTTTTATTTAAAATATTATATATTATAAATTGTATTGTGGATTACAATAATTTTTCTTCATATAATATTTTTTAATTTTTTCAATAAATTCACAATAACACAAAAGTATGCCACGAGCCCGTAACATCCCGCGGCATGGCATCTATATCTATATTAAACCTCGATGAAAGGGGAACATTGAATTTATATCTTGAAAGAACTAGCTACATGTCCATTCTTCTCCACCTTGCTTCTTAATCATTTCCTTCAATAAGTCAAGCTTCTTTCTTTCAGCAATGGCGCCACCGGCTGATAATGAAGTTGTCCATGAGTTTCGGTTCTTCAAGGTGTACAAAGACAGCCGTGTCGAATTAGTCTGGCCGGAATTCCCCAAAGTCCCACCATCCACTGACCTGATTACTGGGGTTCAGTCCAAAGATGTGATGATCTTAATTGAACCCCAAGTGTCTGTCCGTATTTTCTTGCCGAAACTCAAAGCCCCTGACCAAAAACTCCCTCTCTTACTTTTCGTGCATGGTGGTGGCTTTGTAATGTTTTCACCCTCTGCTCTTCCCTACCACGTTTTATGCAACAAAGTAGCAGCCGACGCAAACGTTATTGTTGTCTCTGTTGAGTATGGTCTCTTCCCTACCAGACCGATACCAGCATGCTATGAGGACTCGTGGGAAGCGCTCCAGTGGGTGGCTTCACATGCTGATGGGAGTGGAGCTGAGCCGTGGCTGAACAATCATGCTGATTTTGGTCATGTTTTTTTGGGGGGAGACAGTGGTGGGGCTAACATATCACATGCTCTAGCATTCCGGGTCGGGTCGGTTGGGTTACCCGGAGTGAAGGTAGTTGGCATGATCTTGGTGCATCCATTTTTTGGTGGTACCGAGGATGACAAGATGTGGTTATACATGTGCCCAAGTAATAGTGGGTTGGATGATCCCAGGCTGAATCCGGGAGTAGAAGATCTTGCTAGGCTTGGGTGCGAGAGGGTTTTGATCTTTGTGGCTGAGAAAGACAGCTTAATTGCTGTAGGAAGGAACTATTCCGAGAAGTTGAAGAAGAGTGGATGGAAGGGAAGCGTTGAAATTGTTGAGAATGAAGATGTAGGTCACTGCTTCTATTTGCATGATCTCAATTCTGAGAAGGCTGTTGAATTACTGCATAAGTTTGTTTCCTTTCTCAAACAAGACTAGAATTCCCTGGTGATTTAGTCCTTTCATTTTTCATTTTTGTCTTTTATAATTATTGGGAGGCATCGTTGTTTTATGACTAAACAAGGGTGAATAATCCTCTTCCAATCCTAATTCCTAAACCTTTGAATTCCCTGCTGTTTTTATTGTATCGTGAGTTTTATTCCATCTTTAATTTAAATGAAATCTTCAAATAAGATGTCAACAATAGCATGAAATGGAAATCAGATGGTCCGCTTTGGCCGTCAACGGCTTAAAAAACCTCAACATGACCATTACAAAAAAAAAAAAGAACCCTATTTGTCACTATACAAGCTAGGGCGTCAAGCTTGAGCGACAGATGGTGATTTTGAATCCTTGACTTCGAGGTAGAGATCCCGAAAATAAAATGACAACCCTTCCGGCAAGTGTTTTTCTTTTTTCTTTTTTAAAAAGATCCATGACTCTTTGAGCCAGTTATTCATTCTTTAAGGCCGGGAGCCGGGATTCAAAGAAAAAAAAAACCTCTCTCTCTCTCTCTCTCTCTCTCTCTCTATATATATATATATATATATATATATATATATATATATATATATGCACGCGCGCTTCTGTTCTATTATTTACTCATTAAGAAAATATGTACAGATCACGTTTTCCCTTATAATTGTTTGTTTTCATTACTTGCTTACTATCAGAGCACTTTAGCTCATGCTACTTTGATTTAACCTTTTACATCTCAATTCAACAGTAGCTCTTACTTCTTTTAAGCTCGGTGGAACAAATTATTTAGAATAACAATCTCAGTTTCTGCCCTTCTTTAAAAGCAATGATCTTCTAGGGTTAGTGGAAGGATCTAAACCTGTCATTGAGAAGATATCATATACACAGGAACCAATAATTCAAAAATTGAAGACTTCATCAAACAATTAAAAAGTACCTTTCAAGTCAGACTTCTTGAAACTCTTTCCTATTTCCTTGGTATTCAAGCTTCTCTCAATATGGAGGGACTTCATCTCAAACAATCAAAATAGATTTTTAATCTACTTGATGTTAGAGTATTGAATAGCATAACAACCTCAACAAAATTAAGAGCAGAATCAACCATGGGAGAAAGATCAGAGGAAAATGAATAAAGATAATTTGTTATAGTTTTAAAATTCAAATACTTGCACTTATCCTATTTTTAAGATTACCCCCCCCCCACACACACACTATAAATCATAATGAATACAGAGAATATAGTTTCTTCATCTTCTGTCAGCTTCTATTTTGTTTTTAAAAATCTTTTATGGTATTAGAGCAATCATAGGTTAACACCTGATTTGCCATAGCTTCCGCACATTAAACAAAAATCCATTTTTTCTCTTTTTCATTATCTCAACCATGACTTCATCTGATTCCACAACCCTTCCCCTGTTCTCTTCACCCCAAAAGATTCAATCCAATTCACAACCAGTCAGCCAAAGACTTGAAGGACATAATTACCTGCCATGGAGTGTTCAATTTCAAGTTTTTCTTCGTAGTCATGATCTAAATGGTATGATTGATGGTTCTGAAGAGCCACCAACCAGAACTCTTTCAGATAATTCTTCTAATCCAGCCTACGCAATTTGGTTCAAAAAGGATAATTGTGTTCTCAACTAGCTACTAGCTTCCATTTCTAAAAAGTTAGTTTCTACTGTCTTTAATCTAAAGACTTCCAAACAAGTTTGGGACTCTCTTCAAGCAAGATTTTCATCTACTTCAAGATCCTGTATTGCTCTTCTTAAGAGGCAACTTCATACTCTTGTTCAAGGCAGTCGACCATGTTCTGCATTTCTTGAAGATGCTAAACTATTGGCTGATTAACTTGCTGCTGCAGGCAAACCTATAGATGATCAAGACTTCATTACATTTTTAATTGGAGGACTTCGTCCTAACTTTACACCATTTATCACATCATATCATTTTGCTTGCAGGGATAAGGATCTGTCTTTGAATGATTTTCAATCTCAACTTCTGAGTTTTGATACATTACTTGAAGCTTCCACCCTAATCCAAACTCATAATTTTTCCTTTGCTGTAAAAACATCTCATTATCCAAAAAGAAAACCTGCAATTATTCCTGTCAAATTCCAGCTAAATTCTGCATCACCACAATCTCGAGGGCTTTCCAGAATTCAGCCTCATAGTGATCGTGTTCCCTCATATGACAAACCACAATGTCAAATATGTGACAAATATGGTCATGCTGCGTTGGATTGTTTTCTGCAGTTTAACTTTTCTTTTCGAGGCAGACGACCTCCTTCTGAATTGGCAGCAATGGCTGCTGAAGCCAATAATACTTTTGAGCAACACACATGGTATGCTGATAATGGGGCTAATGCTCACATTACTGCTAATGCAGCAGATTTAACAACTTTGCAGCCTTATGATGGTATGGATACTGTCCAAGTTGGGAATGGTTCAAGTTTGATGATTCAAAATACTAGTTCCTCCTCGTTAAATACATCACATGATTCCTTTCGTCTGAATAATGTCTTGTATTATCCTCAAGCTGCATCTAATCTGTTGTCCATTAATCAATTCTACCTCAACAATAATTGTTACTTCATACTTACTGGAACTTCTTTTTTTGTCAAGGAAAACAAGACCAGCCGATTGCTGTTCCAAGGGTTGGTTGAGAATGGCCTTTATCCAATCAATTGGAATAAGAATTGCACCAAGCAATTTCGTTGTTTTACTTCTAAATTAGAGACAAAAGCCACTAGAGATCAATGACATAAACGCCTTGGTCATTCTTCAAACTCCACTTTAAACTATTTATCTTGTTTCCTACAAATAAAAGAGTCACCTAGCAAATCAAGTGTTTGTTCTTCCTGCCAGTTAGGGAAAGCTAAAAAGCTACCTTTTAGTGATTCTCGAAGACAATCGGCCAGACCTTTAGCCTTGATTCACACTGATGTTTGGATATCTCCTGTTACTTCAATAGGGGGATGTCGATATTATATTTTATTCATTGATGATTATAGTTGCTTTACATGGATGTATCCTATGCGTTTCAAAAGTAATGTTTTTTTTCATATTTCAACAATATAAAGTTCTTGTTGAAAATCTATTCTCCTGCAAAATTCAACAACTACAATCTGATAATGGTGGAGAATACTTATCAACAGAGTTTCAGAAGTTTTTAGCTGAATATGGAATATTTCATCACTTGACATGTCCCTATACATCCCCACAGAATGGAATTGCTGAACATAAACATCGCTATATTCAAGAAATGGGATCGACCCTATTAGCACAAGCTTGTCTTCTAAACTGTTATTAGGTAAATGCCTTCTTTACTTCGGTATACCTGATCAATCGGTTGCCAACGAAAGTCCTTAATAATATCACACCTTACTTTGTACTCCATAAAACTATGCCTCGTTACTCTGACCTGCGCTTATTTGGTTGTGCATGCTATCCTTATCTCAGACCATATGAAAAATATAAGTTAGTTTTTAGAAGCAAACAATGTATTTTCTTAGGGTATTCAAGTCAACAAAAAGGTTATCGGTGTTTAGATTTTGCTACAAGTAGGGTGTTTATTTCCAGGCATGTTGTTTTTTATGAAGACACTTTCTCTTACTTGGATAAAAGTCATTCTTCTACCACTCCTACGAGCAACTAGTCTTTAGGTACTACTCTTCATTCTAATTTAGTTTCTTTAATTTCTCATTCACAGCATTTCAATTTTACTCCCCCTGTTATAATTACAAATTCTTCTGCAACCGAAAGTCCTCTTTCCACTGAAGGTCCACCCTTACAACCTTCCATAATTGCAACTCCAATTCCTACACCTTCTTCCACAAATCATGTGTCATTATCTGATTCCAATTTCTGTCCTGCCATATCCCCAGTACTGCCTTCTCCCACATATCTTGTGTCCTTAGCTGATTCTGTTTCCTCTCCTGCAATGTCTTCTGTACTACCTAGACAGATGGTTATTAGATCCCAAACAGGAAGTCTTAAGCCTAAAGAGTTCCCTGGTTTTAAAACTTTTTATTCTACTCGACATCCTTTACGAGTTTTATCCAGTATAGTCATTGAATCTGAACCTACTTGTTTCACAAAGGCAGTATCCAATCCACATTGGAATGCAGCAATGGGACGTGAATTTGATGCGTTACTGGCAAATAACCCATGGTCTCTTTGTCCTAGACCTTCACATACACATGTTGTCAAGAATAAATGGGTGTATAAGCTAAAGAGACATCCTGATGGGAGTATTGATCACTACAAGGCAAGACTTGTAGCTAAAGGGTTTGAACTTATTCCTGGTATTGATTACTTTGATACTTTTTCACAAGTAGTAAAGCCAACTACCATCAGATTAATCCTCTCTCTTGTAGTCTCATTCAAATGGAATATTCAGCAATTGGATGTTTCCAATGCCTTTCTACATGGTATTTTTGAAGAAGTAGTATACATGGAACAACCAAAAGGTTATGAAGATCACATCTTTTCTGATCATGTATGCTATCTACAAAAGTCTATTTATGGCCTCAAACAAGCTCCACGAGCTTGGTTCAAATGCCTCTCACAGTAGCTGATTGACTTTGGTTTTTCAAAATCCAAGATGGACTATTCATTGTTTACATATAATTCTGACACTTTATGTATTTTTGTGTTAGTATATGTTGATGATATAATAATCACAGGATTTGACAATCAAGCAGTTCATTATTTTATTGATCAACTACAGACTGTGTTTCCCATTAAAGACTTAGGGGAATTAAGCTTCTTTCTTGGTGTTGAAGCCATTAGGAACTAAGCTGGTTTACATCTGCGACAAACAAAGTATATCATTGATTTGCTCAACAATACCTATATGCTTGGTGCAAGGCCTCTTCGTTGTCCATCATCTTCTGGCTCAAAACTCTCATCTACTGCTGGTGAACTGTTAGAGAATCTAACTGAATATCGACGAGTTGTAGGGGCTCTTAAATATTGCACAATCACACGACCAGATATTTTCTACTCAGTAAACCAGTTATGTCAATTTATGCACTCTACACGTGAACTTCACTGGATAGCTGTTAAGCGTGTCTTACGCTATCTTAAGGGTACTGTCGAGTTTGGTCTTCTTTACACTTCAGGAACAAAAACAATGCATGCCTACTGTGACTCTGATTGGGCAGGCAATCCTGATGACAGGCGGAGCACCACTGGTTATGGTGTTTTTCTTGGCTCTAATCTTATATCTTAGTGCAACAAAAAGTAGAGTGTTGTCTCTCGATCTAGTACAGAGGCTGAATATAAAAGCATGGCTCAAACAACAACTTAATTGTACTGGCTTCGCATGCTTCTTCAAGAATTGCATATCACATTGTCTACTGCTCCAAGCTTATGGTGTGACAATGTCAGTGTTATTGCATTAGCTTCTAATCCTGTTTTTCATTCACGCACGAAACACATTGAAATTGACTATCATTTTGTCAGGGGAAAGGTGGTTAATCATGATGTTTAAATTCAGCATACCTCCACACAAGACCAAATTGCTGATGTCTTTACAAAAAGCCATACTACAAATTGTTTTTGTTTTTTCAAAGACAAACTGTGTGTCTGTCTTCTTCCCTACAATTTAAGGGGGGGGGTGTTAGAGTATTGAATAGCATAACAACCTTAACAAAATCGGGAGCAGAATCAAGCATGGAAGAAAGATCAGAGGAAGATCAGAAGAAGATGAATAAAGATAATCTGTTATAGTTTTAAAATTCAAATACTTGCACTTATCCTATTTTTAAGATTGTACGCTCGCGCGCGCGCGCACACACACACTGTAAATCATAATGAATACAAAGAATATAGTTTCTTCATCTTCTGTCAACTTCTATTTCATTTTTAAAAATCTTTCACTTGACAAGACATAAATGATTGAAGCTGGAGCTTTATCTACACCAACAGCTTTAGGACTCAAACTATCAGCTCATGAAGGAGAATTATTAAATGAGCTAACTAAATATCACCAAGTTATTGGTGCCCTTCAATATTGCATTTTAACAAGACCTAACATCAGCTTTACAGTGAACCAATTGTGCCAATTCATGCATGCTCAACGAGAACCACACTGGATTGCTACCAAAAGGGTTCTTCATTACTTGAAAGGAACAATTGATTGTGGTATTCACCACACTCAATCCACAACAGCATTAGATGCTTTCTGTGATGCAGATTGAGCTGAAAATCCTGATGCTAGAAAATGTACTAGTGGTTATATTGTGTTTCTAGGCCAAAATCTCATATCCTAGAGTGCAAAGAAACAAAGTGTTGTGTCTAAATCTAGCACTAAGGTTGAATATCAATCTATGGCTCTTGTCACTGCTGAATAATATTAGCTTCGAATGTTATTACGATATCTTGGCATTTTATTGTCATCACCTCCTACACTATGGTGTGATGATTCAGGTGCGATATATCTCGCCTCTAATTCTATTTTTCATGCCAAAACCAAGCACATAAAGGTGGATGATCACTTCATCTATGAAATAGTTCTTAATAAAGATATCCTGGTATGACATATTTCAACACATGATCAGATTGCAAATGTTTTTACTGAAGGTCATACTACAGCAAGGTTTATGTTTTTAGGGACCAAATTGATGGTGATTCCTATCCCTATTGTCACACGTGTGCGGCGATCGCCCCACCACCCTCATCAGGTGTGGTATGCCTATCTTCGCAAATATGGGAAGACAAGGGATTCTTGTCTTTTGTTAGTGGAAAAATAGAATGGGAGTCGTCACCTAGTATTTTAGTCACTAGGAACCCTAACTGGTTTAAGAGATCGGGTACGAAGACTAGTTGCGTAAAGGGAATGTATTAGCACCCCAAATACGCCCTACCTAAGGTAAGCTACATTGTTTTATTATCTGATAAAAATCTAAGGTCTTGTCATGTTTTTTTTTTAATTGTTGGTCCGTCTATGGTTTAAGAAAAGCCCTTCTCTGTAAGAAGGTTCTTATCTTATGAAGGAAGGAAAACCTAACTGTTCTAATGTCTATAAAAGAACTACCTTTTTAATATTAAGAATACGTTTTACGTATAAATTCATAATCCCAGACATTAAAACAAAAAAAATATTTTTGATTTTTTTTTAAATATTAGCCGAGTTCTCGTGACTTTAATAAACTGGTTATTAAAGCCAAAATGCATGCTAAATATATTTATTTTTCAAGTTTTCTTTGTTGTATGAAAATACAATATGATTTTTCTTATAAGTTTTGAGAGACTAGGCCGTATGCATGAAAACAAAAATATATATTTTTTATTTTATAAATGTTTTGCAATGTTTTGACGAAAACCAAGTATTTTAATATTGTATTTGTATCTTTACGATATAAAAATACAAATCAATATTAAGCAAAATTCCATAACAAAATATATGGAACAATCATAAATTTTTTTGAAAATTTTTAAAACTAGGCCAGACCTAGCCCAAAAACAATTCTGGGTCGAATCCCTTTTGTTCACGCATGAACAATGGGCGTGAATTCTAATTCACGCCCATTGTTCATGCATGAACAGCAAGCGTGAATTAATTCACCCCTACTATTCACATAGTGAACAGCGGGGAAGAAGAAGAAGACGAAAAGGGGAGGAAGGTTGACCTGCGATGGCAGCGGTCTAGACGGCATGAAGGGCAGCGTGGTCCAAGTGGTGCCAACGGTGGCGGCTGGTGGTGGCTGCAGCAGGAAGAGGAAGAAAAAAGAAGAAATCTGCAAAGTTTAACGATGGTGACAATCGTGGTGGCTGATCCGCCTCTTTTGAAGATATGGGTTGGTGGATATAGAGGTGGACAAATCAGTGGGGGTGGTGGTTATGGCAGGAGGCCGTGGTGGAGAAAGAAAAGGGAAGAGAAAACGAGTGGGTTGTAGAGAGGAGAGGGAGGCAGATGGTGGCTCTAGGTGGTCGACCAGCGGTTGTGTTAGCTTCCTGTTATGGATATGGAGGCTTACAGGCTAATGGCAACATGGTTTTGCTCTGAAACGGTAGAGAAAGAAAGAGAAGAAGGGTGAAGGTGGCAGACCGGATTAGGGAGGCTGGTTTTTTGGCTGTATTTCAACCCACATTTATCCACCCCAGGGGCATGAAGATTGAATCTATTTATAGGCAGTGGAAGAGGGACACATTTTATCTTATGGTACAAAATCTCAGCCCTTGGTTCGACCGGAAAGCATCTCAACCATTGGCTTAAAGTAGCAATCATGAACTATTAGTTTTTAGAAAAAATGGCTGGTTGGGTTGGCCACTTTGGGGTGGTGCAACCGCCTTTGCAGCCGCGATCAGCCCGAACGGCTTACGCTAGCGTGTAGTTAGGTATCACAGGATCGTTTGTCTATACGTTTCATCCAATTTGGTGATAAAACGAGGCGCCAAATACCTTGGGAAGGTGGCCACCCAACCAGCCTCGCTGGAGAAGAAGATGAATAGTACCTTACGATTTAGTCCTTTAATTTGTGATTTATTTCTATTTACACCCTTGATTGGCTTCAAACTTTTAATTTTGTTTAATTTTTCCCATGAAGAACTTTAATTTCAACCCTAGATTTCAGCGCATTTTTCCCTTTGGTCCTTGGTTTTGAATTTATGCAATTTGACCCTTAATTAATCAATAAACTTCCAATTTATTCAATTTGACCCTTTATTTGGTCAATTTCAGTTTCTTTATTTACGCACCTTTTTTAATTTGGTTCTTGGTTTTGGATTTCTTCAATCAAATCTCTAATTAGCTATCAAACTTTAATATCTATGAAATTAGGCCCCTGATTTGACCAAATCAACTCTCAAAAATTCTACTTTGACTCCAGAACCTTAATTTCTTCCAATTAAAGCCTAAATTAACTTAAAAATCAATTAAATCTCCAGTTAGCTCCTTCTCACTTTCTTATAACCAAAGCTCCAGCTAACTCTTGTTTATGATAGATATTCTGCTACATTAATAAACCTGCACTAATTATGATTTTAAATTTGAAATTATATTTGTAATAATATTTCATAAATGATTAGTTGAGAATGTATATTTATACACACACATACATACACAACTATTATTACTTCTTAAAAAAAGATATACGGATAACGGTTTTCTTATAATTCTTTGTTTTCATTCCTTTCTGGATCCATCCTTTCCTCGGCCGTGGTGAAGAAGATTCATCTAGTTCTCTGTGCTTGCCTATCTCAGCAGGAATCCTCTTTCAAAGCTTCAAAAACCTCTTAAGAAAAGGAAGTGTGAATTGAAATACAAGTTCCATTATCAGGATGGCTTTAACAGACGCTATAATAACAACAGGCACCAATTAGCCATGGCCTGCAGACCAGTACCGTTTTTATCCACCAACGGAAAATGTAAAGGAACAAGTTCTTATTACAGCTGGTATTAGTCACGTCAAGCTAGCATAATTAACGTAATTTTAATTAACCACCTATTGATCACCGCTTTACACTCCACTGATTAATTTTTCGTTGGATGAATGGTTGGGATTCGAGCTGTTATTGATTAGGTAATGAAATCTCGTACACCTTCTAAACGAAGACTCTTCCTAACTTCTCATAGTGTATATATAATTCTTATTTTCTGCTGATAGTGTATGTGCTTTTAATTTTTTTTGCTGAAAAATTGTACAAATGAAGAAAAACTCATATTACTCAATCTCCTACTCTTTCTCATAACCACACAAACTTCCACTAGTAATTGTAAGAGGTAATAATAATAATACTTTTTTTTTTTAAAAAAAAAATCATAGTTATAAAACATTGAGGAGAAGAAAGTGTATGTGTTGTCTCCCTGAGGTCCATTCAAGATATATATACTCTCTAGTACAGGAGAATTTTCGGCCATTAAGTGATCAGGAATGGCAAAACTTTGTCGTCGCATAGTGATGTCAGTTATTCAGCCCAAAGTTATAAAACAAACTTGGACTGATTGCGTAAAAGAATACTATTAAGACTAAATTAATTAAAAGGATACTGAGTTAAATGATTTGAAAAAGATAGAATAACAATTAATGTATTTTAAATAATATAAGTATTCAGTTAAATTAATTAATGTAACTCAATTAATTTTATAAATTTTAAAATTAATAATAATATAAAACTTCATAATTTAAGTTTGTAAAACTTCGATGATCTGGGAGTAAATTTGAGAGGGATGGTGCCAATCAAACTTTATTAATTACTTTTTTATGCCTAACCTTTAAGGTAACATGTCAATCACGCCCTGGAGTAATACCGTGCCCGACAAGTTTTAATAATTGTGATTCAATCAACAAATGAGGGACGGCAAAACCATGGAGTCGCTTAGTGATATGAGTTATTCAGTCATCAAAATAGAATAATATGTTAAATTAATTAGAGGATTTAATAAAACATTTCTTGACCGGCAAAGGAGTAAACTATATGTGTCCGCTATCGACGGCTACCGATCCATTTCCAACCCTACGATCCGCCAATTAACATTAAAGTAATTGCAAATCCTCTTAGTGGCCATCCGCTTAATCATTAATTATTAGGCACATAAACTGGCATATGCGCTCCTTTAAAGTATTGATAGGCACGGTATTATTAACTAATATTCGAAAAGTGTGGGAGAGTGCCGCTGCATTTCCCATGACACTTGCTTTTCTTTTTCTTTTCTTTTTTATTTTTTTTGTTTTTTTGTTTGTTTATTATTTTTTTTGCCTTTTTTTTTTGTTTTTTCCCCGTAATTTTCTTCCTTTTTTTTTCTTTTGGGCCTTACATAAATTTTTTAAAAAGATTTTCTTTTTTTTATTATTCTGTTTTGTTTTAGTATTTTTTTAAAAATTATCTTATTGATTTTTTTATAATATTAAACTGATTAAAAATTTAGTTATATAATTTTATTTTTTAAAACATCATAGAGTATTACAATATTTCTTTATATATTTTTTTTAAATATTTTTTTTTCTTTAAAAATAATTATTAATAATTTTTCTTTGTAATTTTTTTATTTAAAATATTATATATTATAAATTGTATTGTGGATTACAATAATTTTTCTTCATATAATATTTTTTAATTTTTTCAATAAATTCACAATAACACAAAAGTATGCCACGAGCCCGTAACATCCCGCGGCATGGCATCTATATCTATATTAAACCTCGATGAAAGGGGAACATTGAATTTATATCTTGAAAGAACTAGCTACATGTCCATTCTTCTCCACCTTGCTTCTTAATCATTTCCTTCAATAAGTCAAGCTTCTTTCTTTCAGCAATGGCGCCACCGGCTGATAATGAAGTTGTCCATGAGTTTCGGTTCTTCAAGGTGTACAAAGACAGCCGTGTCGAATTAGTCTGGCCGGAATTCCCCAAAGTCCCACCATCCACTGACCTGATTACTGGGGTTCAGTCCAAAGATGTGATGATCTTAATTGAACCCCAAGTGTCTGTCCGTATTTTCTTGCCGAAACTCAAAGCCCCTGACCAAAAACTCCCTCTCTTACTTTTCGTGCATGGTGGTGGCTTTGTAATGTTTTCACCCTCTGCTCTTCCCTACCACGTTTTATGCAACAAAGTAGCAGCCGACGCAAACGTTATTGTTGTCTCTGTTGAGTATGGTCTCTTCCCTACCAGACCGATACCAGCATGCTATGAGGACTCGTGGGAAGCGCTCCAGTGGGTGGCTTCACATGCTGATGGGAGTGGAGCTGAGCCGTGGCTGAACAATCATGCTGATTTTGGTCATGTTTTTTTGGGGGGAGACAGTGGTGGGGCTAACATATCACATGCTCTAGCATTCCGGGTCGGGTCGGTTGGGTTACCCGGAGTGAAGGTAGTTGGCATGATCTTGGTGCATCCATTTTTTGGTGGTACCGAGGATGACAAGATGTGGTTATACATGTGCCCAAGTAATAGTGGGTTGGATGATCCCAGGCTGAATCCGGGAGTAGAAGATCTTGCTAGGCTTGGGTGCGAGAGGGTTTTGATCTTTGTGGCTGAGAAAGACAGCTTAATTGCTGTAGGAAGGAACTATTCCGAGAAGTTGAAGAAGAGTGGATGGAAGGGAAGCGTTGAAATTGTTGAGAATGAAGATGTAGGTCACTGCTTCTATTTGCATGATCTCAATTCTGAGAAGGCTGTTGAATTACTGCATAAGTTTGTTTCCTTTCTCAAACAAGACTAGAATTCCCTGGTGATTTAGTCCTTTCATTTTTCATTTTTGTCTTTTATAATTATTGGGAGGCATCGTTGTTTTATGACTAAACAAGGGTGAATAATCCTCTTCCAATCCTAATTCCTAAACCTTTGAATTCCCTGCTGTTTTTATTGTATCGTGAGTTTTATTCCATCTTTAATTTAAATGAAATCTTCAAATAAGATGTCAACAATAGCATGAAATGGAAATCAGATGGTCCGCTTTGGCCGTCAACGGCTTAAAAAACCTCAACATGACCATTACAAAAAAAAAAAGAACCCTATTTGTCACTATACAAGCTAGGGCGTCAAGCTTGAGCGACAGATTGGTGATTTTGAATCCTTGACTTCGAGGTAGAGATCCCGAAAATAAAATGACAACCCTTCCGGCAAGTGTTTTTTTTTTTTTTTTTTTTTTTTTTAAAAAAAGATCCATGACTCTTTGAGCCAGTTATTCATTCTTTAAGGCCGGGAGCCGGGATTCAAAGAAAAAAAAAACCTCTCTCTCTCTCTCTCTCTCTCTCTCTCTATATATATATATATATATATATATATATGCACGCGCACTTCTGTTCTATTATTTACTCATTAAGAAAATATGTACAGATCACGTTTTCCCTTATAATTGTTTGTTTTCATTACTTGCTTACTATCAGAGCACTTTAGCTCATGCTACTTTGATTTAACCTTTTACATCTCAATTCAACAGTAGCTCTTACTTCTTTTAAGCTCGGTGGAACAAATTATTTAGAATAACAATCTCAGTTTCTGCCCTTCTTTAAAAGCAATGATCTTCTAGGGTTAGTGAAAGGATCTAAACCTGTCCTTGAGAAGATATCATATACACAGGAACCAATAATTCAAAAATTGAAGACTTCATCAAACAATTAAAAAGTACCTTTCAAGTCAGACTTCTTGAAACTCTTTCCTATTTCCTTGGTATTCAAGCTTCTCTCAATATGGAGGGACTTCATCTCAAACAATCAAAATAGATTTTTAATCTACTTGATGTTAGAGTATTGAATAGCATAACAACCTCAACAAAATTAAGAGCAGAATCAACCATGGGAGAAAGATCAGAGGAAAATCAGAAGAAAATAAATAAAGATAATTTGTTATAGTTTTAAAATTCAAATACTTGCACTTATCCTATTTTTAAGATTACACACCCACACACACACACTATAAATCATAATGAATACAGAGAATATAGTTTCTTCATCTTCTGTCAGCTTCTATTTTGTTTTTAAAAATCTTTTATGGTATCAGAGCAATCATAGGTTAACACCTGATTTGCCATAGTTTTCGCACATTAAACAAAAATCCACTTTTTCTCTTTTTCATTATCTCAACCATGACTTCATCTAATTCCACAACCCTTCCCCTATTCTCTTCACCCTAAAAGATTCAATCCAATTCACAACCAGTCAGCCAAAGACTTGAAGGACATAATTACCTGCCATGGAGTGTTCAATTTCAAGTTTTTCTTCGTAGTCATGATCTAAATGGTATGATTGATGGTTCTGAAGAGCCACCAACCAGAACTCTTTCAGATAATTCTTCTAATCCAGCCTACGCAATTTGGTTCAAAAAGGATAATTGTGTTCTCAACTAGCTACTAGCTTCCATTTCTAAAAAGTTAGTTTCTACTGTCTTTAATCTAAAGACTTCCAAACAAGTTTGGGACTCTCTTCAAGCAAGATTTTCATCTACTTCAAGATCCTGTATTGCTCTTCTTAAGAGGCAACTTCATACTCTTGTTCAAGGCAGTCGACCATGTTCTGCATTTCTTGAAGATGCTAAACTATTGGCTGATTAACTTGCTGCTGCAGGCAAACCTATAGATGATCAAGACTTCATTACATTTTTAATTGGAGGACTTCGTCCTAACTTTACACCATTTATCACATCATATCATTTTGCTTGCAGGGATAAGGATCTGTCTTTGAATGATTTTCAATCTCAACTTCTGAGTTTTGATACATTACTTGAAGCTTCCACCCTAATCCAAACTCATAATTTTTCCTTTGCTGTAAAAACATCTCATTATCCAAAAAGAAAACCTGCAATTATTCCTGTCAAATTCCAGCTAAATTCTGCATCACCACAATCTCGAGGGCTTTCCAGAATTCAGCCTCATAGTGATCGTGTTCCCTCATATGACAAACCACAATGTCAAATATGTGACAAATATGGTCATGCTGCGTTGGATTGTTTTCTGCAGTTTAACTTTTCTTTTCGAGGCAGACGACCTCCTTCTGAATTGGCAGCAATGGCTGCTGAAGCCAATAATACTTTTGAGCAACACACATGGTATGCTGATAATGGGGCTAATGCTCACATTACTGCTAATGCAGCAGATTTAACAACTTTGCAGCCTTATGATGGTATGGATACTGTCCAAGTTGGGAATGGTTCAAGTTTGATGATTCAAAATACTAGTTCCTCCTCGTTAAATACATCACATGATTCCTTTCGTCTGAATAATGTCTTGTATTATCCTCAAGCTGCATCTAATCTGTTGTCCATTAATCAATTCTACCTCAACAATAATTGTTACTTCATACTTACTGGAACTTCTTTTTTTGTCAAGGAAAACAAGACCAGCCGATTGCTGTTCCAAGGGTTGGTTGAGAATGGCCTTTATCCAATCAATTGGAATAAGAATTGCACCAAGCAATTTCGTTGTTTTACTTCTAAATTAGAGACAAAAGCCACTAGAGATCAATGACATAAACGCCTTGGTCATTCTTCAAACTCCACTTTAAACTATTTATCTTGTTTCCTACAAATAAAAGAGTCACCTAGCAAATCAAGTGTTTGTTCTTCCTGCCAGTTAGGGAAAGCTAAAAAGCTACCTTTTAGTGATTCTCGAAGACAATCGGCCAGACCTTTAGCCTTGATTCACACTGATGTTTGGATATCTCCTGTTACTTCAATAGGGGGATGTCGATATTATATTTTATTCATTGATGATTATAGTTGCTTTACATGGATGTATCCTATGCGTTTCAAAAGTAATGTTTTTTTTCATATTTCAACAATATAAAGTTCTTGTTGAAAATCTATTCTCCTGCAAAATTCAACAACTACAATCTGATAATGGTGGAGAATACTTATCAACAGAGTTTCAGAAGTTTTTAGCTGAATATGGAATATTTCATCACTTGACATGTCCCTATACATCCCCACAGAATGGAATTGCTGAACATAAACATCGCTATATTCAAGAAATGGGATCGACCCTATTAGCACAAGCTTGTCTTCTAAACTGTTATTAGGTAAATGCCTTCTTTACTTCGGTATACCTGATCAATCGGTTGCCAACGAAAGTCCTTAATAATATCACACCTTACTTTGTACTCCATAAAACTATGCCTCGTTACTCTGACCTGCGCTTATTTGGTTGTGCATGCTATCCTTATCTCAGACCATATGAAAAATATAAGTTAGTTTTTAGAAGCAAACAATGTATTTTCTTAGGGTATTCAAGTCAACAAAAAGGTTATCGGTGTTTAGATTTTGCTACAAGTAGGGTGTTTATTTCCAGGCATGTTGTTTTTTATGAAGACACTTTCTCTTACTTGGATAAAAGTCATTCTTCTACCACTCCTACGAGCAACTAGTCTTTAGGTACTACTCTTCATTCTAATTTAGTTTCTTTAATTTCTCATTCACAGCATTTCAATTTTACTCCCCCTGTTATAATTACAAATTCTTCTGCAACCGAAAGTCCTCTTTCCACTGAAGGTCCACCCTTACAACCTTCCATAATTGCAACTCCAATTCCTACACCTTCTTCCACAAATCATGTGTCATTATCTGATTCCAATTTCTGTCCTGCCATATCCCCAGTACTGCCTTCTCCCACATATCTTGTGTCCTTAGCTGATTCTGTTTCCTCTCCTGCAATGTCTTCTGTACTACCTAGACAGATGGTTATTAGATCCCAAACAGGAAGTCTTAAGCCTAAAGAGTTCCCTGGTTTTAAAACTTTTTATTCTACTCGACATCCTTTACGAGTTTTATCCAGTATAGTCATTGAATCTGAACCTACTTGTTTCACAAAGGCAGTATCCAATCCACATTGGAATGCAGCAATGGGACGTGAATTTGATGCGTTACTGGCAAATAACCCATGGTCTCTTTGTCCTAGACCTTCACATACACATGTTGTCAAGAATAAATGGGTGTATAAGCTAAAGAGACATCCTGATGGGAGTATTGATCACTACAAGGCAAGACTTGTAGCTAAAGGGTTTGAACTTATTCCTGGTATTGATTACTTTGATACTTTTTCACAAGTAGTAAAGCCAACTACCATCAGATTAATCCTCTCTCTTGTAGTCTCATTCAAATGGAATATTCAGCAATTGGATGTTTCCAATGCCTTTCTACATGGTATTTTTGAAGAAGTAGTATACATGGAACAACCAAAAGGTTATGAAGATCACATCTTTTCTGATCATGTATGCTATCTACAAAAGTCTATTTATGGCCTCAAACAAGCTCCACGAGCTTGGTTCAAATGCCTCTCACAGTAGCTGATTGACTTTGGTTTTTCAAAATCCAAGATGGACTATTCATTGTTTACATATAATTCTGACACTTTATGTATTTTTGTGTTAGTATATGTTGATGATATAATAATCACAGGATTTGACAATCAAGCAGTTCATTATTTTATTGATCAACTACAGACTGTGTTTCCCAAGTAATAGTGGGTTGGATGATCCCAGGCTGAATCCGGGAGTAGAAGATCTTGCTAGGCTTGGGTGCGAGAGGGTTTTGATCTTTGTGGCTGAGAAAGACAGCTTAATTGCTGTAGGAAGGAACTATTACGAGAAATTGAAGAAGAGTGGATGGAAGGGAAGCGTTGAAATTGTTGAGAATGAAGATGTAGATCACTGCTTCTATTTGCATGATCTCAATTCTGAGAAGGCTGTTGAATTACTGCATAAGTTTGTTTCCTTTCTCAAACAAGACTAGAATTCCCTGGTGATTTAGTCCTTTCATTTTTCCTTTTTGTCTTTTATAATTATTGGGAGGCCTCGTTGTTTTATGACTAAACAAGGGTGAATAATCCTCTTCCAATAATAATTCCTAAACCTTTGAATAAGCTTAATACGATGATCTAGCTGTGCTGTTTCTATTGTATCTTCAAATAAGATGTCAACAATAGCATGAAATGGAAATCAGTCGGTCCGCTTTGGCCGTCAACGGCTTAAAAAACCTCAACATGACCATTAAAAAAAAAAAAAACTCTATTTGTCACTTTACAAGCTAGGGCGTCAAGCTTGAGCGACGGATGGTGATTTTGAATCCTTGACTTCGTGGTAGAGATCTCAAAAATAAAATGGCAACCCTTCCGGCAAGTGTTTTCCCTTTCCTTGGTTTTTTTTTTTAAAACAAAAAAAGATCCATGACACTTTGAGCCAGTTATTCATTCTTTAAGGCCGGGAGCCGAGAACTCAAAAATGGTGTTTTGGGGGCTCCCTGTCTAAGTAACAAAGCAGCAAATCCTTCCCAGATACTTTTTTCCATTGATATTTCCATAACAAGCTCGGATCTGTTAAGCATAAGAAGATAACAAATATTGAGGGCTTACAAAGATTGATTACATCTCCAGCTAGCCAACGGATATTGAAGACCAAGACGAGATTTCAAAAAGAGTGTTATAATCAAGGTTGTCAATTCCGTTCCGTTCTGTCTGTAATGACCGAAACATTCTATACTAATTCAAAAAACAGAACAAAACGAAACAAATTTCATCTCAATTTAAATCTCGGTCTGTTCCGGATTTTTCGGATAAATTCCGCCCAAAACGTTCTGGTGTCATTCTACATGTTCCGTTCCGCTCTTGAAAAGCCATTGAATCAAATTGAACTTTACTCAATTTCATTAATTAAACCACCCGATTATAAAAAATTCTTTTTCATTACTATTTTCAATAACAATGATATTAATAATAATGTTGAAAATTATTATTACTATTTTCATTAACAATAATATTAATTTTTTAAAATTAGATTCATCACTAATATATATGGTTTATATTCATGTTTATACTTTGTAGGAATTTAAGCAAAATAAGGGATGCTTCAGATTCCATTAGCCACTTGATAACATTTACCTAACTTTATATTTAAAATATTTTTGTTAAAATATTTTACTTTCATAATATTTTGATATCTTGTTTAAGTTGAATTACTTTAAGTTAAAGATCTATTTAATCTTGACTATTTAGAAATATTTTAAAATTTGAAATTATATTTGTTTGGCATTGTGTTTGTATTGCATAATTTATAATTAATTTATCTTGAATTTGAATTATGTTTGTTGAATAAATATATATATATATATATATATATATATATATATATGAACATTACAATCCCGAAATGGCACGCAGAAACACTCCAAAACTGAAACATTCCATTCCAATTGAAAAAACAAAACACTTACCGAAATAGAATTGACAACAACTATTCAAACTTTGTAACTCTTACATCTCTAGCTAACTCCTTCTCACTTTCTTATAACCGAAGCTCCAGCTAACTCTTGTTTATGATGGATATTCTGCTACGTTGATGAACCTACACTAATCATGATTTCAAAATTGAAGTTGAAATTATATTTGTAATAATATTTCATAAATGATTAGTAGAGAGTATATATATATATATATATATATATATATATATATATATATATATGTGCGCTTCTGTTGTACTATTATTTACTCATTAAGAAAATATGTACAGATCACGTTTTCCCTTATAAATGTTTGTTTTCATTCTTTTCTTAGTATCAAAGCACTTTAGCTTATGCTACTTTGATTTAAGCTTCCACAAAAGATGTCTTTTTCTAGCAATACCAGTAACCTTTTGTCAAGATATCAAAGGCTTTACTTCAGCCACCTCTGCTTCAGCCACCTGTCAAAGAGAATAGAGAATATAATGGTTAGCAAGTTTGTTAATATGGTTAGACAGTTATTGAATTCTGTTATTGTTGAAGAAGAATACATAACCAAGCTTCTCACCTTTTGCTGATATAAAATGAATGTAACAGTGCTGGGAATGTTAAGAAGTGAATAATACACGTAAACATTTTCTTCTTCCTCTGCATTACAACAGCATCTTTCTCTACTTCTATTTGCTTCTTGTTCATCTCTGTAAACAATTCTTGCTAGCTTATCACCTTTTACATCTCAATAAAAGTAGCTCTTACTTCTTTTAAGCTCGATATGGAACAAATTATTTAGGGTGGCAATCTCAGTTTCTGCCCTTCCTTAAGAGCAATGATCTTCTAGGTTCGTGGAAGGATCTGAACCTGTCCCTGAGAAGACAAATGTAGATGGTACTACCAATGCTGCATATACTGTCTGGTATAAGAAAGACCAGGCATTACTTGGACTTATTCTGTCTTCAATAAGTCCAAATCTTGTTGCCTCATTTTATGGCTAGAATACATCCAGAGGAATGCACTCAAGATCAAGTTCTTCAATCAATCTAGATCTCGCATTGCACATATGAGAAGACAACTACAAACTATCACACAAGGATCCAAGAATTATTCTACATATTTGGAGGATGCCAAATCCATTGCAGATCAATTAGCAACTGTAGGAAAAATAATTGATGATCAAGATTTAATTTCCTTCACACTTGGAGGACTTAATCAGGAATGTAATTCATTCATTACTTCCTTTAATTTTGTTTCCAAAGATAATGAATTTACCTTTGAAGATTTCAGTGCTGAACTATTTAGTCATGAATGTTTACTATTATTATCCATTTTTGGGTTCTCACCCAAAAAATAAAATAAAAAAAGCATACAAAAAATACATATTAAAAAAATATATTCGGATTAAATCCAAAAAACTAATAGGAGTGAGAAAAGGATACTAAAACGCCCATAAAATGGCTAGCAATTGATTGAGGAGGTTCAAAAATTAAAATTTGATAATATATTTTTAACTGATGAAAGCCCTGTTGACAAGGAAAACTCAATTTGAGGAATAAAAGTCCAAAATCATAGGTTGATGGACTCAATTAAATATTATTAAGGTTTAATTGAGTTTATGGAGGGTTTGATTGAAAGAAAAATTGAGTTTTAAGTCAATTTAGACATTTAGTAAAAGAAATTAAAGTTCTAGAGTCAAATTAAATTTTTAAGGAGTTGATTTGGTCAAATCAGGGGCTAAATTGAAGAAATTAGAAGTTTATTGATCAATTGAGGGTCAAATCGCATGAATCCAGAACCAAGGACTATCTTGTAAATTGCGCTAAAATCAAGGGATCCAATTACAATTTGCCCGGGGGGCTTGATTACAAAATTGCAAGCACATCCAAGGACCAAATCGAAAATATTATTTTTTGAATTTGAAAACGGCGCCATTTCCTTGACAACTGTTCATTGCCTTTTTCATCCACGACGGTTTCGACAGTAAATGCAATGAAGGCGCAAGCATTGGAGCCGCTTCAATCTAGGGGCATGTTTCACGCCACCATGATGCACGCCGGCCGTTACTTTGTTATTGCCAAAAACGTCTGCATCCTCTAGCTATAAAAGCTAGAGGAAGGATCTATCAGAGGTGAATGGGGGAAAGAAAAGGAGAAAAACTGTGAGAACAGGAAAAAAAAAACAGAGAATACAGGGAGGAGAAGATAGAGTATATGGAGGAGAAAAAAACCAAGGAAAGGGAAAAAAACACAAAGAACAGAAGGAATATAATAGAGAAATCAAAGAAAAGAGAGAGAGAGAGAGAGAGAGAGAGAGAGAGAGAGAGAGAGAGAGAGAGAGAAAGAAAGAGAGAGAAAAGCAAAGGAAAAGAGGGGAAAACAGAGTAGAGAGAAAGAAGAGAAATAGACCAAAAAAACAGACACATAGAACAGAGGGTGAAAAAAAGAACATAAACAGAGAGAAAAGATGAGAACCGGAGAAGAAATAAAAAAAAAAAAAAACAAGGGCGGGAGCTTCCATTTAATCAACAGCACCTCACGCCTTCATCACCATCATCTTCGTCTTAAGTAGAGGAAGCACAGAGGAACAAAAAAAAAAATTAAAGAAGCAAAAGGAGAAGACAGTGAAGCAACACACGGGCAGAGAATAAAAAATAAAACTCAGAAAAAGGATAGAACATGAACAGAGGACCAACAACACACCAATGCATTCGGCTTCGTCTCCAGACGAGTCCTTTCTTCTCTCCTTTGCATTATAATCCACATGCTACTATAGTTGTGAATTATAATTCACTTATTTCAGTAGCATGCGTGCTACTTAGTCGGGTCATTAGCTTGAACCAGTGACCTGTTTGGACTAGTTAGGCCCAGCCCAGCCACATGGCTCGAGCTAAACCCGGCCCGTTCCAAAATAATAATAATAATAATAATAATATTTTATTCAAAAAATAATTATTATTTTTAAAAATTTCTCTAAAAAAAATCATATCATATTTTCATATAAAGAAAATTTCAAAAAATATATTTTAGCATGCATTTTCGCTTTAATAAGCAGTTTATTAAAATCACGAGGACGAGGCCAATATTTCAAAAAAAAAATTATTTTGTTTTCTTTTAGTATCTAGAGTTACGACCTTATATGTAAGATGTATTCCAGATATTAAATTATTTTGTTGACGTTAGAACGTTTAGGTTTTACTTGATAAGATAAGGATTTCTTTACCAAAGCAGATTTTCTTAAACCATAGACAAACCAACAACCAGAAAACACGACAAGACTTTAGATTTTATCAGACAATAAAACAATGTAACTTACTTTAGGTAGGGTGTATTTAGGGTGTTAATACCTTTCTATTACATAATCAGTCCCTGTAACCGATCTCGGAGACCAGTTAGGGATCTTAGTAATCAAAATACTAGGTGGCGACTCCCATTCCATTTAACTGATAAAAGACAAGAATTACTTTTCTCCCAATATTTTCCACATAGATACACATACATTGAGAGAGTGGATATTTTTGCCATGACGCCGAACACGTGTGACAGAATGACGACCCCGTTGGAGATCTTATGGACTAAGTTTTGTTTTTGTCTTATCTTTGTGTTTTGTTTAGTTTGTGCATGTTAATATGCTTATTTTATTTGAAATGTTTTAATTTATGTACATATTTGATCATGCATTGAATAAAACTGTATCATGCATCACACAATTTATTTTTTGGGAAGCACACACAATCTTATTAAGTCAGGACAGGGATTAGCGATCTGCCCTATAACTATTGGTCAAGGTTCAAGTGCGTGAAACACCCAACTCATATCTGAGTACCTGCTTGGTAATGGTGGGCATACGTTCCTTAACCATTTCTCCCGCGCCTCTATACTGTCTTTACAAAGATCGTCACTGGGCAGATATGAGACCTTTTTTTAGACTAGATATTCAACCTACACTTTGTCTCACTTAATGAATAGAACATGTACTTAGGTTGTGTGTGTTACCTTTTATTTTACATCAAAGTAAACGCTTCATGAAGCATCTTGAACTTAAGACTTGTGGTTGTCATAATGGTTATTAATTAGAAAATTGTTGTTGTAGAGCAAGAATCAAAATCCTTGTATCATCATGCAAGGGTTATGACCATGTGTCAACTCTGGAAGGGTGAGCTCATCATATAGAAACATATTCATACATTTATTATACATGTTGTCGGGTTGAAACATAAGTCCCCCACCCAATATTTGCTACACCTGAAAGATGGAAAATGAAGAAAGAGGTTGGCGAGAGACCAATTGTCAAACAAAAATTGAGAGCAATAAGGTGAAGTAGGTAGATTCATAAATCAGCTTGAATAAGTGTTGAAATTTAAGAGTGAAAAGGGAATGTCTATACAACCTCCCGTGGAAGCACTGTCAGTTCGCGTCCTGCACAAGGAAAAATAATGAACTCTTTTCCTCAGCACTTCACTAACAACGATCACAACCTCAAAGCTACGTTGCCTCTCTTTCATTTTAGTCATCAACAGCAATAACAATGCCTTTTATCATCAATTAAAGATAATCTTCTTCATGGTTCATTTGCACTATTAATTGTTCACCGCCTCCATATCTTCTAATGGCATCTAATAGCTACTAGCCTTCTGTGCCATGTGCATTGGCCTTCTTTGAAGTCACCTCACTGTAAACTCAATTCAAGCTTAGCAACTTAGGATGTTGATCTAAAATAAACATGATTAGACACTGAACTTCTACATGGCAGAGCTCTCTCTATAGAGATTCATTTGTGGATCTGTTAGTGGGGAATGCAATAGGGGATGTAGTAGTTTCATATACTATGAAACTTTCTCTCACCAGTGGCACCACCATAACATTGTAGTAGGTTGAAGAGCTAAACCTGATCTGAAAACCAGGAGCAGGTATAGAATTTCAATGTGGCAAAACTCTCTCCATAGAAATCTATTTATGGTTTTACAAGTGGGAAATGCAAGAGAGGATGCATAAGTTTCATACTCGACAAAACTTTCTCTCATTAGCAAGAGCACCAAAACATAGTGGTAAATAAAAGAGCCAGACCCTATCTAAAAAACATAAGTATACCTTGAACTTCAACGTAGTAGAGCTCTCTTTATAGAAATCTGTTTATGGCTCTGCAAGTGGGGAATACAAGATGGGATGTAGTAGTTTAAGATGATATGAAAATTTACCCCACCAGTTTCAGCACCGAAATAATGTAACAGGCAGAAGAGTCAAACCTAGTTTGAAAACATGAGCAAATGTTGAACGTCAATGTGGTAGAGCTCTCTCTACAAAAATCCATTTGTGGCTCTGCAAGTGGGGAATACAAAAGGAGATATAGTAGTTTTATATTCTATAAAACTTTCTCCAAGCAGTTGCATTACCAAAAAAAACAGTAGTAGATAGAAGAGACAGACCTGATAGGGAAAACAAGAATAACGTCCAACTTCAACATAGCAGAACTTCTTATGCAGAGATCTGTTTGTAAATCTGCCAATGAGGAATCAAAGAAAAGGTGTAGTAGTGTTAAATCATCTATGATTATTTCCCACTAGTGTCAGCATTAAAACACAGAAGTAGGGAGAAGAAATAGATCTAGGATGAAAAATAAGAAGACTGAAACTTCAACAGAGCAGAACTCCCTCTATAAATGTTTGTTTGCTGCACTGTCAGTGAAGAATCAAAAATGAGATAAAGGAGTTTTTTAGGTTATCTTATAATTGAGACGACACGTGATTCCACATGTTGGTGGTGGCAGTGTTGTATGTTTCCATGCACTGCCAAGTGACACGACCAAAAAATTGATGTCTTCTCCTAAGTGTAGGAGTGTCGAAGTAATAAATAACTCGGCAAGATTGGGGTCAAACCACAGGGAGGTTAACTATATAAATTATAAATAATAATAATAATAATAATAAGTTAAAGAGGACTTTGAGATGTAAAATTATTGTGAGAATTAAACAATAATAAAAACAAATATTAAGGTTAGAGGATCCACTAATGGTATTCCAAACAAGTAAAGTATAAACTCTTGTTATTACTCAACTGGAAACCATACACAAAAGAGGTTCCAATCGGATGATTTGTCATTAATAGCTCATTATAAATTGTTAACATGATCATATTAATTATCTTACTTAAGTAACACCAAAATTTTAAATATTATCAGGAATTCATAATGCTAACTTATGTTAACAACAAATCAAGTTCCTTTCATAGCACAGGTGTAGGTTATACCATATGGTTGGGCTATGAAAGTGCCAAGTATTTGTTGTACCAAGTGTTATACAACACAAATCTGGATTAACCATTTAACAAGCAAGGTATTAAGAATTAATAACATAAAAATGATAAGACATGTTAATAGCAAGTTGTTTAGGATATAAGCATTAAAGTCCATATTGAGTTTATAATATACTTATTCTTACACCATTAGTGTAACCTTTTCACCTTGACATAATAAACTTAGCTAAACATAATGAAGGAGAGAAACATAAATAAACAAGATAAGAATATAAATAAGATACAAGTTAACTAAATAAAGAAAAGGAAATGCAAAGCATAAATAAGATATTAATGAAAGCAAAACTTAAGCATTACAAAAATATAAAGAGAGAAATAAAAAGCATGATTTTGATCTGAACAACCAATATGCCTAAATGCATGGCAAATGCCTCCTTTTATAGGCCAAAATTTGGAACTAATGATTTGATGACTAATTATTAAGTGGATGACCACATCTTGACTTGGTGACAATCCTTATCTTCTTATTTGAAAAATCATAATTGATAACGTCTGAATTTGAACAGATTGAACTCATGAAAGTTCTAGAAAATTGTCTCAGATTTCCAAGAAAAAAAATTGAGGTCATTTGAACTTCTAGAACTCGAGATATGGGCTAAACACTAAACAGTGTCTGGGCTGCAAGATAGATTCAGACTTCTTCGTTGTTACTATAATTTAGACTTGAAAACAGCCTTTTTAAATCTTGGACTCCACATAAAAGTTTTAGGCCTATGTCTTAGCTTTTCATCTATATAAAGCAGACCTAAATCCAAGATCTACAGCTCGAGATATGACCCAATTACCGAATAGTATTCTAGTTTTGACTGAACCAGCATCTCTTTTCTAAGTTTGGCCCTCTCTTTGTCCTTACAATTTCAGTACTTAAACTCATCAATCCATCCTTTCATTTATGCGATAAGCCTGTATTTAAGATGAATATTTACCATAAGTTAAAGGTATCTTATATTATTAGATATGTTACTAAAAAACATATTTTAGTTAAGGAGTTATTGATACTTCAAGTGCAAAATGATGATATAAAACCTTGATAAAAATACATTTTTAAGTACTAATCACCAAGATTACCGAGCTGTTAGAAAGCTTCTATAATCCTCATACAACCACAACAACATTGGAATATTGACATGATGTTGTGAGGATTGTTAAAAGAATTGAACAACATAAGTAAATGGGAAAGATTGAAGGTTCTGCCAAGGATTCCAGAACAATTATGAGAGATGAATCAGGAGATGACTCTGAAGGTGGGAAACCATGGTTATGTGGTCTTGTCAAGTTTCACTTAAGTGTCAATTACTCAAATGTCTATGCCAAAGATTGACATACCTCTGCCACTCAAGTTTGCCTAACAGCATCTCCTAGATTCCGAACTTGTTGCCTTGAATCCGTTAAATCCCATACAACCACTATTTTCTAGGTGGTATAAACCAAACAAGAGATTTGAATATCATAAGAGGACTTTAAGCCATTCAGTTGAACAATTGCAAGAATTTCAAGAATCGAGTTCGGAGGATAGTGAACAAGAGGCAAATTGAATTTCTGAAAGACGAGGTCATTGGCCATATTGTCACCACAACATCCTCAGAATGACAAGCGATCGAAATTGCTTGGTAAAACATAGATATTACAAGAAAAGCTAATCTAAGAATGGTGCTGAATTATCAATTATTTTGTTGTGGAGTTGTCATTTTGCATTTTATTTTGGGATCACATCTCATCCTTTAATGAAACATGTCTCTTGCTTTGTCTTATTATTGTTATGAAGTCAGGATATGTTTAACATTTCATTTTTGATAAAAAAAAAAATTTCAAACTTCAACATGCAAAATTAAAGCTAATCAATCTTGAAAGATTTAAAAGTGTTTTGATTACAAAAATGACTCGATGTTTGTTAGAATGACATGAGGAGACAAAACAAATTTTGAACCCACATATGAAGCTGAACCACAAATCATGTAGCTAAGTTTTAGCAATATGCATAATGACATGTAATGGATTCAATAGTTATTCTTACAAGTCCAAATCATTACACTGGATGAGGTCAAAATTTATTGATTTTAACCGACCTTGCTTGAAATGAGAAAAGACAATCTTTGATATCCCTTCACTTTCTAAAAATATATCCCTTGCAATCCTATTTTGAGCCTAATAGAATATTCTTTTCAAAAGAAACCCTGACCAGGATCACACCCCACACTCGGGGCAAATAAGAGATTTAAGTTAGCGAAGATGAGGACAATGTTAAAGTCAATGGATAAGAGGAAGGCTTAGAACAAAAGTTCAACGTTTAAGAGAGAGCTAAAAGAGAGAAGACATAGACTGGGAGCATGTTAGAAAACTTTGAGGAAGGCTATGTGAAAGTATATAAAAAAAAATACTGAGCTATAAACAAGACTTTTGGTATCCATGATGAAGCCTCTGATGTTATCAGATGATTGAGATTGGTTATCCATCAAGGAAAGTTGGATGTGCATTATGGCTTATGTTAAGAAATTCTGATCTTTGAGGTTAACATCGTTATATGTAATTTGATAAATAGTTGATGTTGATCCGATGTCTTTGAAACCCTCAAATACCTTTTGAGCCTATAAAATTCCTCTTCTTTCATAGCCATGAAACCATAGACTGCTTTGCGTGATTTTAAAAGCCCTTTTTTGATCAAGTAAGCAATTGGAATCGATAAATAGCGATCTCAAAACTTCAAGAGTTTTTTTTTCCATAAGGGTAGTGACTTTATGAATCAAACTACTGATTATTATGCATGCTGATAAAATAGGTGCTCAAAAGAAAACAAATATTCTTGATAAATCCTCAAGTTCTGACTTGTGACTTTTGTTTTCCTTGAAATTCACAGAAGGTAACCTCATCATAGACCATCAAATAATATACCCAAGATCAAAGATTAAAAACTGACATAAAGAACCATGAAAAAGCCATTTTAATCTTACAACGAGTCAATTTTTGTTTTTAAAATATAAGATAATCAAAGGACTGCATATTTTGAATGGCATGTGTTAGGCCTTTGACCAAAAACACTTGACTTTCCAAAACTGACATCTCTCTGATTTCATTTCAGCAATTAGAATTGAACAAATATGATCTTTGAAATATGATTTTTGATTTCAGAACAATAAAGACTGTCAAACAAGAAGAACATCGATCGGATTTGCAAAACCCTAGACAGAAGTGACATCAACTCTTCTCAATCATCCTTGGAAAATTGACCACTTGGGGGGCAATGCAATGGACCCTCAAAACAAAAACAAACAGTATTCAGATCAGCTGGGGGGCAAAGAAAGATGATTAAATGATGAATCGATGAACTAAGGACAATGTGGTTCAAAGAAAAATAATTTAGATCACACCGGAGGCAATATTGCTTCAAAGACAGTCAAGATCTAGTGAACTCCAACAGCAAATAAGAGTGGCACTACACTTGATGGACATCTTTATCTAGTTTTAATCTCTTAGACATGGTTATCGACCGATGTGGACACACGATTGAATGTAAATGAATGTCAAAAGGACGCACACCACTAAGACTAATTAGAGAGCAATGCTACACTTAAAGGACATTTTCATATCATCATTCGAAACATGGCTATGATTCTCCACAGAGGATGTCATACAGTTGCATTTAAATGAATATAAAAATACACACCATCAAAAATGATTGCGGGGACAAGTTGCTTTGAAGCCAAGGTGCACTTCACCACATCAATATGGGTGAAGAACATCATTGATGATGTCAATGCTTTTCTTTTTACAATCTAATTAGATTAGCTAAGAGGGATCTATTGAGAAGAATATAAGCATACAACAAAGAGATGCATATCTGGACAATTGGATAATTTCCAAGAAGGCTGATGATAACATATACTTGAAAAGTATTGTTTGAACTGGAGGTAAGTTGATGGTTGGTTATCAATCTAAGATAAGGACAACACCAGAAAACCTCTTGATGAGTGCTAGTAGGATGCACACAGCTAATCAAAGAATGATTCTCAAGAGAATCCAGGAGATGAGATTTGTTAAGCTTCTTTATAACGAATAAAACAACACCATACTTAGGGGCACGATCATGCTTGATAAACATCAAAAACATTAATCATCAAAAACAGCCCAAGATAGGCACTACAATTACAGTTGAGGGGATGGCTACCACATGAATGAGTCAATACATTGAAAGAGCAAAGTAGGCTTTAGATAGCAAACAAATACACCTTATGATGATGGAACATCAAAGAGGGGGGGACCTATATTTCAAATCAAGTAAGTATGCATGCATGTCATCTAACCTTAAAGCATTGCACATATATTTTTTATAGGAAAATCCTCATAGAAATCCAGCAAAATTAAGGACAAAAAAGAAGAATCATTGAGCTGATAATAATAGAGAATCATGGTTGTGACCCTGGAACAGGAAGAAGATGAGATGAACCCTATTGTTAGGAAAATCTCAAGGAAATGAGAAGATCAACCTTGTCATCATGAGTCTTCAGTTCAACATTACAATCGGGAAGAATCAAGTTTTCAAACCTTGCCATCGAGAAAAATCCAATTAATTTAAGTCATTATGAAGGACAGATGTCAACCCTGCAATCACGAAAGACTGATGTCATTCCAACAAAATCACAAAAATTCAAAAAAAAAAAGCATCAAGTGAAAAGTTTGATCAAACCTTAACATCAAGAACAAAAATGAGAAGAACCTTACCATTAGGAAACTCTCAAAATAAAAGCAAAAAGTTCAAACATTGCCATCAGGAAGAACACACAGATATTGGTTCTGATTAAAGAGGATCGTCGGATGGGATCTCAGGCTAGCCTAACCACACGGATTTTGGTTCTGGTTAAAGGGGATCGCCGGATGGGATCTCAGGTTAGCCCAACCACACACAGACATTGCTTTTGATTAAAGGGGATCGCCGTATGGGATATCAGGTTAGCCCAACCACGCAGAGGATTTTAGCTTTGGTTTAAACAAAAAAAAAAAGGGGGGGCGCTAAGATCGGGTTCTCAAGATAATCAAGTTTGGATCATTAGTTCCTGGTTGAAGGGAGATTGCTGTAAAGACAAAATTTCAGATCAACCGAGTTTTGAGAAGATCAAGATTAAAAGTTTAGGTTTGTTTATCTTTACAAAACTTACAACGCAAAGTCTTTGCTTCATAAATATTGTAAAACGGGGGCATCTGTTGTTACTTATTTTTAGGTTCCTACACAAAAAAAAAAAAAATATAGGAGTGAGAAAAGGATGTTGGAATGCCTATAAAGTGGCTAGAAATTGGTTGAGGAGGTTCAAAAATACAAGAACTGAAAATTGATAGTATATTTTTAACTAATGAAAGACCTGTTGACAAGGAAAATTTAATTTGAGGAAGAAAAGTCCAAAATCATAGGTTTATGGACTCAATTAAATTTTATCAAGAGTTGAATTGAGTTTATGGAGGGTTTGATTGAAAGGAAAATTGAGGACCAGCAACACACTAGTGCATTCGGCTTCGTCTCTAGATGAGTCCTTTCTTCTATCCTTTGCACTATAATCCACATGCTACAGTAGCTATGAATTATAATTCACATGCTACTGTAACTGTCAATTATAATTCACTTATTTCAGTAGCAGGCGTGCGTGCTTGCTACTCAGTTAGGTCACTAGCTTGAACCAGTGGCTAGTTTGGGCTGGTTGGGTCCAGCCCAGCCACATGGCCTGAGCTGGACCCTACCCATTCATATATATAATTAAAATTTTCTTCAAAAAAATTATTATTTTGAAACATTTATGATTTTATCGCGTATTTTTTTATCCATTTTGATTAATATCAGTTTATATTTTTATACCGTAAAGATACAAATTCGATATTAAAATACCTTGTTTTTGTCAAAACATTGCAAAAACATCATATATATATATATATATATATATATATATAAAAAAAAAAAAAAAACTTGTTTTCATGCATACGGCTAAGTCTCTAAAAACAAATCATATCATATTTTCATATAAAAAAAAATTTAAAAAATATGTTTTAGCATGCATTTTGGCTTTAATAACTAGTTCATTAAAGTCAGGAGAACTGGGTCAATATTTCAAAAATTTCAAAAAACTTATTTTGATTTCTTTTAGTATTTGGGGTTACAACCTTATACGTAAGACATATTCCTGATATTAAATTCTTTTGTTGATATTAGAACGGTTAGGTTTTACCCAATAAAATAAAGATCTCTTTACCGAAGAGGATTTTTCTTAAACCACAGACGGACCAACAACTAGAAAACACGACAAGGCCTTAGATTTTATCAGACAATAAAATAATGTAGCTTACCTTAGGTAAAGCGTATTTAGGGTGCTAATACCTTTTCATTACGCAACTAATCCCTGTACCCGATCTCTGAGACTAGTTAGGGTTTCCAGTGACCAAAATACTACGTGGCGACTCCCATTTTATTTAACTGATAAAAGACAAGAATTCCTTATCTCCTAATATTTGCCACATAGATACACATACATTGAGAGAGTGGATATTTTTCCGTGATGCCGCACACATGTGACATTTACTAGAGACTCAACGATCAATAATGGTGTATAACACTACTTTTGCATTTGCTGCCAACAAGAAGTCTCCATTCACACCCAAGAAGAAACCTTATATTCCTTCTAATCGATCACGATGTCTATAACAAAGACACTCCTATCCTAATGCTTTGTTAGGACAACCTGTTATAGCAAGACATAATTCAAACCAAACTACCATACGTCCAGTATGTCAAATATTTTGTTGCATAAGACCTATTGTAATTGATTGTTATCACAAGTTCAACTGTGTATATCAGGGACACATCCTCCAACTGAACTTGCTCCAATGCATTCTTACATGGTTTTCTGGATGAAGTCTGTATGGAGCAGCTACAAGGATTCATTGATAAATCAAGACCAGAGTTATTGCAAGATCTTGACTTTTCATTGTCATCACCTCCTACACTATGATGTGATAATGCTGGTGCGATATCTCTTGCATCTAATTCTATTTTTCATGCCAAAACCAAGCACATAGAAGTGGATTATCACTTCATCCATGAAAAAGATTTTAATAAAGATATCCTGGTATGACATATTTCAACACATGATCAGATTTCAAATGTCTTTACCGAAGGTCATGCTGCATCAAGGTTTATGTTTTTACGGTCCAAATTGATGGTGATTCCTATCCCCATCAGTTTGTAGGGAATGTTAAACATAAAAAGAAAACAAACATGGAAGACCAAGAAGAGAGTTATAGTTACAAAGATTCAAACTTCATAACTGTTACATCTCTAGCTAGGTAACGAACATTGAAAACCAAGAAAAGATTTTAAAAAAAAAGTTACAATTACAAAGATTCAAACTTTGTAACTGTTACATCTTCAGCTAGCTCCTGTCTTTCTTATAATCGAAGCTCCAACTAACTCTTGTTTATGATGGATATTCTGCTACATTGATGAACCTATACTAATTATGATTTTAAAATTGAAATTATATTTGTAATAATATTTCATAAATGATTAGTTGAGAATATATATACACACACATACATGCGCGACTATTATTTACTTATTAAGAAATATATACAAATAATCTTTTCATTATAATTTTTGTTTTCATTCCTTTCTGGATCCACCCCTACCTCGGCCGTGGTGAAGAAGATTCGTCTATTTCTCCCTGCTTGCGTATCTCAGCAGGAGGAATCCTCTTTGAAAGCTTCAAAACCTCTTAAGAAAAGGAAGTGTGAATTTGACTACAAGTTCCATTAACAGGATGGCTTTAACAGACGCTATCATAACAACGGGCACCAATTAGCCATGGCTTGCAGACCAGTACCGTTTCTATCCACCAACGGAAAATGAAAAAGAACAAGTTCTTATTAGAACTGGTATTAGTCACGTCAAGAGAGCCTAATTAACGTAATTTTGATGTCAAGACAGCCTAATTAACGTAATTTTGATTAACCACCTATTGATCACCGCTTTACACTCCATTAATTAATTTTTCATTGGATGAATGGCTGTGATTGATTAGGTAATGAAATCTCGTACACCTTATAAACGAAGACTTTTCCTAACTTCTCATGGTGGTTAGTTTCCAACTGTAAATTAACTTCTCAACAAATCCTTCCCGCCAACAATTAGAAGCACCTTGCAGGCTAGCCAAGTTTGGATCTACAATTGGATGAATGAAAGGGTCATCACACCTAACTGACGTGCGACTTACAATTGTATAATATAGTTAATTTTTTATGTGTGATTTTTACATTTTTTTTTCTATTCAATTTTTATTTTTACTATTTAAGTACAAGAATTTTTAATTTTTCTTTCTAATCAAGTGGTTTTCTTAGATTATATCAGATATATAATGATACGGCCATTAAATTAACACGTCAACGTACTAAGGTGTCATATATGTATCTATAATTATTATTTTTTGCTGATAGTGTATGTGCTTAATTTTAATTTTTTTATTTGAGGGAATATATCTTTATTTTTTGTTTTTGGGCATTTTTAATTCTAAAGAATTATCAATTGATTATTTTTAATTTTAAAAATTAACAAATCTTTTACGTAGCTTATATTTAACTAAGTTAAATAAAATTAAAATTTAAGAAAAAATTATTTTAAAAGAAATATTGTACAAATAAAGAAAAACTCAATCTCCTACTCTTTCACATAACCACACAAACTTCCACTAGTAATTGTAAAAGGTAATAATAATAATAATAATAATAATAATTTAAAAAAAAATAATGATTTTGTATAGTAAATCTATTTTATATATATTTAGATTTCTCAATAAAGATCTCTCATTTCATAACACACACGTGTGTCCATTTAAGCTTCATCAAAATCCTACATTTTTGGTTTCTTTTAATCTATTTTTTTCCTACCTTGCTAGCCATTTATGGTCAAATATAATACACACATTTATTGTTTTAATTTTCAATTTTATTTAAGTTGATCAAATATATACTATATAAGATTGTGAATTTGATATTTATTAAATTTGAAGATTATTGGTGCTTGTTGAAACTGTTTTTAAAGTCATAAACACTTTGAAGGTGTTTAACATTGTGTTTTGAGCATTGTTTGCTTAAGAAATAATTTTTATATTAAAATATATATTTTTTTTATTGTTTTGATACGGTAATGTTAATAAAATAAAAAAATATATTATTTTAATATATTTTTAAATAAAAAATATTTTAAAAATAATTATTACCATAATATTAAACACAATCTTAATATAAAAATATAAAAGCACATGCACTCGACTGAAAATAAATTTTTTCTTGCACACATTACCATGCATCATGTGCCAATTAACGGTAATGTTAATATGTATTTAACATAATAGCACTTGATTAGAAAATATTTGAGAATTTATAAAATATTTAAAAATCATAATTAAAATTAAAATTTGATGTGCTGGGAAAAAAAGAGTAAATACACCAAAAGTATCGTCTCAACGCATTAATTCCCCTTGTTGTGGGGATGTCCTCGCAGGAGGGATAGTATGATCCTTGTGTTGCTACTTGCGATACTGTTGGAATTGAAGGTCGGTCAGCTAAGAAGCGAGTGTCAGGGGTGGAAAATCAATACAGATGGAGCAAATAATTAAGGAGATTCTGGGCTTGCTAATGTCGGGGGGCTTATTAGAAACGGGACACAGGCGGAGTGGCAGCCTCGGTGGTGGCCTCGTAGATTTTATTGCTAACATGGGCCGTCACTCGTCTCTCAACCTAGATGTTCCTTGACTTCACTACTTGAAAAGGAACGCTGTGGTTGTAGCAGAAGCTGCAAAGGGACGAAATGAGAATATCACTAGAAAACCTGTCTTCTTCTGGGAAAAAAAATATAAGCGAGTGAACTGATCCTTGGCATCCTCCACTATATATATGTGGCTCTCCACAAGTTAGTATATTGCTCTCTCGATCGTCTTCTTCTCATGGCCCCATGTGAACCCTCCCAGATCAGAAAGCAATAAAATTATGTGGTCACAGGCTTTGATCGACTCAAGGCCCAAATAGTCAAAACGAACAATATTGCCCAGATGCTTAGTGGTTGGTGGTACACATTTGATTTTGGCCATAGCAAATTGTCAGAAGCATTTGTATACATTTTGTTGGCTCAAATACTAACGAGCAAACAATGCTCCCTGCCGAGGCGGATGCCCTTGGTTTGTGGCTATTGCTTCTTTGCAGACGAGTGCGAATAAAAGGTCAAAACAATAGTAGTTGAGCAATGCTTGCATATGCATGCATGGACACACTTAATAAATCGAACACCTACATGATGAAGATAGGAAGTTTTAGAGAATTGAGCTAATTGATAAACTTCAGAATAGTATATTTCTCATCGTAATGAATAATACAATTGTTAACATATATATACACAGGTTTACAGGTTTGAATTTAGAAACAAAACTAAGATTGCGTCTTGGCATTTACACTGCATTTACTTTGAAGATTTGTTTGCCGTTACAAGCTTGATATTAGGCTTGAATGATGGTTGCACAATCCTGTGCAGGAGGCAAGGGATTATTTGTTGAATCTGTGGGGATTTTCTTTATACGCTCTCGCAAGATGGATGAGCCATCAGCTAAGCCAATCTTAAGCAGTAAAGAATGCAGACGCTGGGAAAACAGAGGCTTTGTTAGAAAATCTGTCAGTTGGTCATAAGTGTTGACATGCTGAACATTGAGAATCTTCTTCTGAACCATATCACAAACAAAATGGAGGTCTATTTGAATGTGTTTCATCCGGGAATGTTGAACTGGATTGAAGCTAAGGTGTGTAGCTCCCAGGTTTTCACACAACAGTCTTGGTGGAGAGGAAATTGGGAGACAAAGTTCTTTGAACAGGGACAGCAACCAAACTGTTTCGGACATAGCAGTGGCGAGTGAACGATGCTCAGCTTTAGTTGAGGACCTGGCGACAGCACGTTGTTTCTTAGACCTCCACGAGATGGGATTGATCCCAAGGAATGTAATGTAAGCTAAAGTGGAGGTGCGATCATCGTAATTTCCAGCCCAGTCAGCATCAACAAAGGTGGTAACATCAAATGAAGACTGACGATTTATGTTAATACCAAGGAAAATGGTTTTCTTCATATAGCGGAGCAAGCGTTTGGCAGCTAACCAGTGAGTAACTGTGGGTTGATGCATGAATTGTGACAACTTATTAACAGCGAAGCAAATGTCAGGACGAGTAAGGGACAGGTATTATAATCCACCGATGATGTTTTGAAATTCAGTGTTGTTACAGGGAGCTGTGCCATCAATAAGCTTGAGCTGGACTAATATGGACATAGGAGAAGAGACATCCTTAGAACCCTGCATGTTAGTTTTGAAGAGAAGGTCCCGTATGTATTGATGTTGCGACAAGAACAACCCGTTTTTGATGGGTATAACACCCAGCCCCAAAAAATAATGAAGTGTGCCCAGATCTTTTAATGAGAATTGGATGCCAAGTTGATGAATCACGTGAGTCAGGAAGGATGGAGTGTTACCAGTGATGACTAGATCATCCACGTAGACCAGCAGATAATATAGAACAGGTGCACTGTGATAGATGAATAGAGAAGGATCGGCTTTGGAGTTGTGGAATCCCAGTTGCAGAATGGCCTGTTGCATAGCAGAATACCAGGCATAAGGGGCCTGTTTGAGGCCATAAATGGCTTTGTTTAACTGACAGACATGATGTGGAGTGGTGGTATCTTGGAACCCTAGTAGCTATGACATATAAATTGTTTCATGCAGGTTCTCATGCAAAAAAGCGTTGTTTACATCTAGCTGCCGCAATGACCAACCTTGCATGACAGCCATGGTGAGAACCGTTCTGATGGTAGCAGGTTTCACAACAGGGCTGAATGTTTCACTGTAGTCCAGTCCAAGCCGCTGATGATATCCTTTTGCAACCAATCGGGCTTTGAACCGAGCTATGGATCCATTAGGATGTCGTTTGACCCGAAAAACCCATTTGCACCCAACTGGTTGGCAGTCAAGAGGAGGCGGTACCAACTCCCATGTACCATGCCTCATGAAAGCTGTGAGTTCCTCAGACATAGCTAATATCCAGTGAAGCTCACGGAGAGCCTGTCCCACACAAGTTGGCTCTGCAGTATTTGGGAAGGGGTGTTTTGTGGTGGTGTTAACTTGTTTAGGTTTATAAATGTTATTCATGGAGCAGGTGACCATTGAGTGAGCCCGGTTGGGTGCAAGATTAGAGGAATGGGGAGATGAGGTGGGAGAAGATGCACAAATAACTGATGAGGGTGGGTGACAAGGATCTGGCAGTGGAGATGAGGCAGGCTAAAAAATACGAGGAGCAGAACATGCTGGAGGAGAAGATGAAGATGTGAGTTCATGTGAAGTAAGAGACAGAGTAGGGGATTCATTACCTGAGTGAGCAGTGAGAGTGGGTATCCTTGTCGAAGTCACTGATGGGGGCGCGGGAGGGGATGAGGAATGTCCATGAACAGAGGAAGCACTTGTCGGGCTAGGGGTAGAAAGTTGGCTGGAGGAGATACCATTTTCATTTTCATGAAAGATGACATGGCGTGATTGGTAGAGGCGGTTTGTCAGGGGATCAAAACAGTTGTATGCATTTTGTGTTAAGGAGTAGCCTACGAAAATACAAGGAATGGATTTTGGTTGTAACTTGTTTGTGTTATATGGCCGGATAAGAGGAAAACAAAGACAACCAAATTTTTTTAGCTTTTTATAATTTGGAAACTGTGTAAATAAAATTTCAAACGGGGATTTATGTTGGAGGAGAGGTATGGGCTGACGATTAATAAGGTATGCAACGGTGGAAAAGGCATAGGGCCAATACTATAGTGGAATGGAAGCATCATGTAGTAATGTGAGATCGGGTTCTCAAGATAATCAAGTTTGGATCATTAGTTCCTGGTTGAAGGGAGATTGCTGTAAAGACAGAATTTCAGATCAGCCAAGTTTTGAGAAGATCAAGATTAAAAGTTTACGTTTGTTATCTTCACAAAACTTACAACGCAAAGTCTTTGCTTTATAAATATTGTAAAGAGGGGGCATCTGTTGTTACTCATTTTTTGGTTCCCATTCAAAAAATAAAAAAAAATACATATTAAAAAAATATATTTAGATGGAATCCAAAAAAATAATAGGAGTGAGAAAAGAATGCTGGAACACCCATAAAATGGCTAGAAATTGGTTAAGGAGGTTCAAAAATACAAGAACTGAAATTTGATAGTATATTTTTAACTGATGAAAACCTTGTTGACAAAGAAAATTCAATTTCAGAAAGAAAAGTCCAAAATCATAGGTTTATAGTCAATTAAATTTTATCAAGGATTGAATTAAATTTATGGAGGGTTTGATTAAATAAAATTGAGGACCAATAACACACCAGTGCATTCAGCTTCGTCTCCAAGTGAGTCCTTTCTTCTATCCTTTATAAAATAATCCTCATGCTATAGTAGCTGTAAACCTTAAAAAAAAAGTGAAGAAATTCATGCATATGGTTAAAAAATATATATAAGAATTCAGAAATTTTTAAATATGAATTTTCAGGTGAAATAATTCGAGTTATTATAATGAATCCGGTACTGTTGAGGGTTGGATTTAATTGAAGAAAATAATAATAATAATAATAATAATACACTTAAGGGAAAAGGGGGGGCCTAAATGCAAATAAGGGAAAATATAGTATAAACACTCTCTCCTCACCAAAATAGAATCGGTAGGAACCATAAAGAGAGAGAATAGAGAGTTTTATACCCATTCTTGAGAAATCAAGAGAGAAACACTAACATTTTGAGAACCTATTCAAGATTTGGAGCTTACAGATGGGATAAACACTTGAGAGCAAAGGATTATCAAGAAATTGAACAAGAAGAAAAGAAAGGAGGGAGTTGAAAATCTTCAACTGGTTGAAGATCAAGATCTTAATTTGTACCGGGTAAGGTATTCTAAACATGATTTAAGAATATATATATATATATATATATATATATATATATATACATATATATCATTTTTAAAGAACTGATGCTTTGATATTGGATCATAGGTTAGGGTTCTTAGACATAAATTGGGGAAAAAGTATTTGTTGTTGAGATTAAGTTAATTTATGTGTGTGGTATGTAGTTTATGAAAGTATTGTGTGAAGGAGAGGGGGAGACAACTCTGGACATACTTGTCTCCTGACTTTCGGTGAGAATTTGAATAGAGGGATGAGAGAATTAGGATTGGATTCCTTATAAAAATTGTAGATTTGAATGTTAGCTAACCAAAAAAACTGGTCTTGCTCAATTTGGAGATGTAGAACTCCAGTTATGGGTTACCAACAGAAACTGAATCGTGACTGATTAAGTAGGGTAGCAGGACTGATTTGTTGATGAGTAATTTTGACCATCTTAAAGGCAGAACTGGGTTAACCTTCCTCAAAGAACTGGTAGCCTCGTGTCTTAGCTTTCTAACGAGATAAATCTCACTTAAAATGGAGCTTTAGAACCTTAGATATAGTTAAAAACTTGATGAGTGTTCAGACAGTAACAGTTAGGAATTGGACAGTGACAGTTCAAAGTCAGACAGTGACAGTTGGGAATTGGACAGTGACAGTTCAAAACTAAACAGTAACACTTGGAAATTGGACAGTGACAGTTCAAAACTAGACAGTGACGATTGGGAATTGGATAATGACAGTTCAAAACTAGACAATAACACTTGGCAATTGGACAGTGACAGTTCAAAACTAGACAGTAATAATTGGAAATTGGATAGTGATAATAGACTTTCAAGTGAATACCATAAATAAGAATATAAAAGAATTGAGTCATATGAACGCTTACACATTGAGATACTAACTCTAAAAATATATATGAGATATGTATGTATGTTATTATGAGGAAATGAACATGCATAGAAAGTAACATATGAGTAATGGATGAATATGAATTCTTTATAATATCGGCTTGAAGGAATCTTAACCCAAAAACTTCCTTGTGATTCAGGAGGAGCAACCAGGATTGGATCTTCTATTAGGGGAGGTCGCGAGACAGGCGAAGCAGGTGCATGATTTTTCCTCCTATTTGCACTTATATAATTTAAAATTTGTCTGGTGTGTGCAAATACAGTAAATGTCGTGTTCAATATAAATAAAATCTAGCGTAAATACAAGATTAGCTTCGGCTAATGGCATCCGTGATGGGATTGCCGGGATGTGAATTACAAGATTAGCTTCGGCTAATGGCATTCGTGATGTGAATTACAAAATTAGACTTTGAAAGGTCACCCAGTGTATGCAAGTGAATAAGATTATTCATTTAAGAATATACCAATGAGTGTTAATTGGGTTTAAAAGATTTACAAGCAAAATATAAGTTCCTTGTTAGAATTTTCAGGGATTCGATAGAAAGTTAATACTTCATTTATATTCATTACATGAGCATACATATATTCTTTATCAACATAATGGTATGTTTATTTATGTACAGGTCCATCAAACACCCAGGAAGATCATTAGTTTAGGACTCTATTTTATGATGCTTATGTAAATATTTAACTTAAACAAAAGGAATTAACGTGTTATGTAGTATACTTTTGTGTAAACCTTGATGTAATTATAAAAGCTCAGCTTAGCAATTAGTATTTTAATTACCATGTAATTAACCCTTTTGAAACATTTAGAGACACTTATTATGTTGTAAATATTTTCTTTGCATGTTAGTATTCCTTTTCTTTTAAATTTTATGATGTAATGTTTGGACTATGTTCATATTTAACTTACTCGTATAATATATATATTGTGTGAAATTATGAGGTTTGATATAAGGTCCGGAATTATAGGACTTTGTAATGGCAGGTTGATTGAGTAAATTGATAGTTGTCGATAACTTGGGATGTCCTAAATGCAAACGAAACTTTGCTGAATTTTTGAAAAAAAAATACCCTAAAAAAAAAGAGGATATGTTTGAATTTTTTACATTGATAGAGTCGTACAGTCGGACTGTTACAGTAGCTATGAATTATAATTCACATGCTACTATAGCTGTGAATTATAATTCACTTATTTAGTAGCAGGTGTGTGTGCCTCCTACTCAGTCGGGTCACTGGCTTGAATCAGTGGCTAGGTTGGGCTGATTGGGTCCAACCCAACCATATAGCCCGAGCTGGACCCAGCCCGTTCTACAATATATATATTTATATATATATATATATAATTAAAATTTTCTTCAAAAAAATTATTATTTTGAAACATTTATGATTTTATCGCGTATTTTTTTATCCATTTTGATTAATATCGGTTTGTATTTTTATACCGTAAAGATACAAATCCGATATTAAAATACCTGGTTTTTATCAAAACATTGCAAAAAACATCATATATATATATATATATATATATATATATATATAAAAAAAAAAAAAAACTTGTTTTCATGCATACAGCTAAGTCTCTAAAAACAAATCATATCATATTTTCATATAAAAAAAATTTCAAAAAAATATGTTTTAGCATGCATTTTGGCTTTAATAACTAGTTTATTAAAGTCAGGAGAACTGGGCCAATATTTTAAAATTTTCAAAAAACTTATTTTGATTTCTTTTAGTATCTAGGTTACAACCTTATATGTAAGACATATTCCGGATATTAAATTTTTTTGTTGATGTTAGAACGGTTAGGTTTTACCCGATAAGATAAGGATTTCTTTACCAAAGAGGATTTTTCTTAAACCACAAACGGACCAACAACTTGAAAACATGACAAGACCTTAGATTTTATCAGACAATAAAACAATATAGCTTACCTTAGGTAAAGCGTATTTAGGGTGCTAATACCTTTTCATTACGCAACTAGTCCCTGTACCCGATCTCTAAGACTAGTTAGGGTTTCTAGTGACCAAAATACTACATGACGACTCCCATTTCATTTAACTGATAAAAGACAAGAATTTCTTGTCTCCCAATATTTGTCACACAGATACACATACATTAAGAGCAGGGGCGGAACAAGACAAAAAAATTAGAGGGGGCCAAGTTATAAATTAGGGGGCTAAGAAAACATTTCACTTATTTTTATTAATATTTACAAGGGAGGGGCATTTCTTTGCAGGGGTCGGGGCCCCTGCCAACCCCCCCTCCCTCCGCCACTGATTAAGAGAGTGGATATTTTTTCCGCGATGCCGCACACATATGACATTTACTAGAGACTCAACGATCAACAATGGTGTATAACACTACTTTTGCATTTGCTGTCGACAAGTCTCCATTCACACCCAATAAGAAACCTTATATTCCTTATAATCGATCACGAGGTCCATAACAACGACACTCCTATCCTAATGCTTTGTTAGGACAGCCTGTTATAGCAAGACATAATTCAAATCAAACTACCATACGTCCAGTATGTCAAATTTTTTATCGCACAGGACCTATTGTAATTGATTGTTATCACAAGTTTGACTATGTATATCAGGGACACCATCCTCCAACTGAACTTGCTCCAATGCATTCTTACATGGTTTTTTAGATGAAGTCTGTATGGAGCAGCTACAAGGATTCATTGATAAATTAAGACCAGAGTTTTTCTGCAGATTGCATAAATCACTTTATAGCCTCAAACAAGCTCTATGAGCCTGGTTTCAAAGATTTTCTACCCATCTCCTTAACATTGGATTTCAAGAATCTTTTGTCGATCATAGTTTATTTACACTATAACAAGCAAAATCTAAATTGTTTGTTCTAGTATATGTGGATGATATCATTCTTATAGGAACCAATAATTTAGAAATTGAAGACTTCATCAAACAGTTACAAAGTACCTTTCAAGTCAGACATCTTGAAACTCTTTTCTATTTCCTTGGTATTCAAGCTTCTCGTAATATGGAGGGACTTCATGTCAAACAATCAAAGTACATATCTGATCTACTTGACAAGACACAAATGATTGGAGCTAGACCTTTATCTACACCAACAACTTCAGGACCCAAACTTTCAACTCATGAAGGAGAATTGTTGAATGATCCAATTGAATATCGTCAAGTTATTGTTGCTCTTCAATATTGCAGTTTAACAAGACCTAACATCAGCTATGCAGTGAACCAATTGTGCCAATTCATGCATGCTCCATGAGAACCACACTAGATTGCTACCAAAAGGGTTGTTCTTTACTTGAAGGGACAATTGATTGTGGTATTCACTACACTCAATCCATAACAGCATTAGATGCTTTCTGTGATGCAGATTGGGCTGAGAATCCTGAAATAAAAAATCTAGAAGTGGTTATATTGTGTTTCTAGGCTAAAATCTCATATCCTAGAGTGCAAAGAAACAAAGTGTTGTGTCTAAATTCAGCACTAAGGTTGAATATCGATCTATGGCTCTTGTCACTACTGGACTATATTGGCTTCGAATGTTATTGCGAGATCTTGACATTTCATTGTCATCACCTCCTATATTATGATGTGATAATGCAGGTGTGATATCTCTTGCCTCTAATCTTGTTTTTCATGCCAAAACCAAGCACATGGAAGTGGATTATCACTTCATTCGTGAAAAAGTTTTTAATAAAGTTTTCAACACATGATCAGATTGTAAATATCTTTACCGAAGGTCATACTACAACAAGGTTTATGTTTTTACGGTTCAAATTGATGATGATTCCTGTCCCCGTCAGCTTGCAGGGGGGATGTTAAATATAAGAAGAAAACAAACATGGAAGACCAAGAAGAGAGGTATAGTTACAAAGATTCAAACTTCGTAACTGTTACATCTCCAGCTAGGTAACGGACATTGAAGACCAAGAAGAGATTTTAAAAAGAAAGTTACAATTACAAAGATTCAAACTTTGTAACTGTTAAATCTTCAGCTAGCTCCTTCTGTCTTTCTTATAATCGAAGCTCCAGTTAACTCTTGTTTATGATGGATATTCTGCTACATTGATGAACCTGCACTAATTATGATTTCAAAATTGAAATTATATTTGTAATAATATTTCATAAATGATTAGTTGAGAATATATATACACACACATGCGCGACTATTATTTACTTATTAAGAAATATATACAAATATTGTTTTCCTTATAATTCTTTGTTTTCATTCCTTTCTGGATCCACCCCTTCCTTGGCCGTGGTGAAGAAGATTCGTCTATTTCTCCCTGCTTGCGTATCTCAGCAGTAGGAATCCTCTTTGAAAGCTTCAAAACCTCTTAAGAAAAGGAAGTGTGAATTTGAATACAAGTTCCATTAACAGGATGGCTTTAACAGACGCTATAATAACAACGGGCACCAATTAGCCATGGCTTGCAGACCAGTACCGTTTCTATCCACCAACGGAAAATGAAAAAGAACAAGTTCTTATTACAATTGGTATTAGTCACGTCAAGATAGCCTAATTAACGTAATTTTGATTAACCACCTATTGATCACCGCTTTACACTCCACTAATTAATTTTTCATTGGATGAATGGCTGTGATTCGAGCTGTTATTGATTAGGTAATGAAATCTCGTAGACCTTATAAACGAAGACTCTTCCTAACTTCTCATGGTAGTTAGTTTCCAACTGTAAATTAACTTCTCAACAAATCCTTCCCGCCAACAATTAGAAGCACCTTGCAGGCTAGCCAAGTTTGGATCTACAATTGGATGAATGAAAGGGTCATCACACCTAACTGACGTGCGACTTACAATTGTATAATATACTTAATTTTTTACGTGTGATTTTTACATTTTTTTTTCTATTCAATTTTTATTTTTACTATTTAAGTATAAGAATTTTTAATTTTTCTTTCTAATCAAGTGGTTTTCTTAGATTATATCATATATATAATGATACGGCCATTAAATTAACACGTCAACACTAATGTGTCATATATATATATATATATATATTAATTTTTTTTATTTGAGGGAATATATCTTTATTTTTTTGTTTTTGGGCATTTTTAATTCTAAAGAATTATCAATTGATTATTTTTAATTTTAAAAATTAACAAATCTTTTACGTAGCCCATATTTAACGAAGTTAAATAAAATTAAAAATTAAAAAAAAATTATTTTAAAAAAAAATTGTACAAATAAAGAAAAACTCAGATTACCCAATCTCCTACTCTTTCACATAACCACACAAACTTCCACTAGTAATTGTAAAAGGTAATAATAATAATAATTTTTTAAAAAATAATGATTTTATATAGTAAATCTATTTTATATATATTTAGATTTCTCAATAAAGATCTCTCATCTCATAACACACACGTGTGTCCATTTAAGCTTCATCAAAATCCTACATTTTTGGTTTCTTTTAATCTATTTTTTTCTTATCTAGCTAGCTAGTTATGGTCAAATATAACACACACATTTATTGTTTTAATTTTCAATTTTATTTAAGTTGATCAAATATATAAGATTGTGAAGTTGATATTTATTAGATTTGAAGATTATTGGTGCTTGTTGAAACTGTTTTTAAAGTTATAGATATGTTTGACATTGCATTTTGAGCATTGTTTGCTAAATAAATGATTTTTTTGTTTAAATATTTTTTTGTTTTTTTTTATTGTTTCGATAAGTTAACGTTAATAAAATAAAATAAAAATTATTTTAATATATTTTCAAATAAAAATTATTTTAAAAATAATTATTACCACAATACTAAATACAATCTTAATATAAAAATATAAAAGATCATACACTCGACTGAAAATAAATTTTTTCTTGCACACATTACCATGGATCACGTGCCAATTTAACGGTATTGTTAACATGTATTTAACATAATAGCACTTGATTAGAAAATATTTGAGAATTTATAAAATATTTAAAAATCATAATTAAAATTTGATGTGCTGGAAAAAAAAAAGAGTAAATACACCAAAAGTATCATCTCAACGCATTAATTCCCCTTGTTGTGGGGATGTCCTCGCAGGAGGGATAGTATGATCCTTGTGTTGCTACTTGCGAGACTGTTGGAATTGAAGGTCGGTCAGCTAAGAAGCGAGTGTCAGGGGTGGAAAATCAATACAGATGGGGCAAATAATTAAGGAGATTCTGGGCTTGCTAATGCCAGGGGGCTTATTAGAAACGGGACACGGCGGAGTGGCAGCCTAGGTGGTGGCCTCGTAGATTTTGAATTTTAGGTGTGTTTAGAATTGTGGTGAGCAGGGTGGTGGCCTCGTAGATTTTATTGCTAACATGGGCCGTCACTCGTCTCCCAACCTAGATGTTCCTCGACTTCACTACTTGAAAAGGAACTCTGTGGTTGTAGCTGAAGCTGCAAAGGGACGAAATGAGAATATCACTAGAAAACCTGTCTTCTTCTGGGAAAAAAAATATAAGCGAGTGAACTGATCCTTGGCATCCTCCACTATATATATGTGGCTCTCCACAAGTTAGTATATTGCTCTCTCGATCGTCTTCTTCTCATGGCCGGCCCCATGTGAACCCTCCCAGATCAGAAAGCAATAAAATTATGTGGTCACAGGCTTTGATCGACTCAAGGCCCAAATAGTCAAAACGAACAATATTGCCCAGATGCTTAGTGGTTGCTGGTACACGTTTGATTTTGGCCATAGCAAATTGTCAGAAGCATTTGTATACATTTTGTTGGCTCAAATACTAACGAGCAAACAATGCTCCCTGCCGAGGCGGATGCCCTTGGTTTGTGGCTATTGCTTCTTTGCAGACGAGTGCGAATAAAAGGTCAAAACGATAGTAGTTGAGCAATGCTTACATATGCATGCACAGACACACTTAATAAATCAAACACCTACATGTCACGACACTCCAATTCTTTGATCGATCGATCGATCACAGGGTTCAATCGGAATTCTGGAAAACCAACGTTGATAACACAAAATATGTAGAAATGGCTGCCCTAGAATGGTAAAATATACCCCTCATAGCTCCAGGTGTAGATATACTCCCGATTTCTCACCACAAAACAGCCTTGTAAAATAGAGATGCATGTAAAATTGTTTTTTTTTATAACCATACACTTGGTTTTCTTTTCTTTTCTTTTCTTTTCCATTCCATTCATTCGTTTTTGGGAGTTTAATGCGCACTTCAGTCTTTTTCGAATACTTGACGCACTTCTTCAAAATTAAGCGGTTCGTGCGTGCTAGTTTAATGGAAATCATATATTAAGCGTCATAATCAACTTTTATACCCCATCTGTGTATCATGAATTTGTTGGAGGTCCTCGTTCCTCCGAGCCTGATTATCTGACACATGTCACGGAATGTGAAACCCATTAATACATGGGCTGGCCACCCTTATCTCTATGTAATATATAGATGTGGTCATGGATCAGTCTGCCGGCCTAATTGCCAAAAGGGTGTTAGGTAGAGCTATTTTGTTAGCATATTAGAGAAACGATCGATTCGAGAATTGTCAAACACAAATTCTTGCGTCTTAGACTTCCTCCACAAGACTAGGTCGTCGCTCTCAATCTCTAGGGTTCCTCTCTTCCACACACACGTTTGTAGTTTTCGTAGCTTCGGGACAGTGCAAATTAAACTGGCAAGGATAAAATTGAGGACATGGCTTTCCGTTTTGGCTAATTCCATGGTTTTGTGTTTGGCCCCTTGTTGGTTTTCAACTCGGTTGTAGTCTACAGGCCATTGGAAGTATTGATCTTGTGTTCCGCCTCCTGTTCTATGGCTTCTGGCTGTCGGATCTCAAATTTTTGGTGTGGGGGGCTGCTGTTTCTATTTTGTTTTTATATCATCTATCCTACATAAACAAATAAATCATTTTTCATTTAAAATTATTTTAAAAAATAATAATTGTTGAAACATTTAAAACAATTATTTCTTAAATAATTTCAAATTAAGATATTTTTTTTAATTTTTAAGAAAAGAAAATTCTTAAACATATTCAAAAAAAAAATATTGACCAAGCATTTTCAAAATTTATCAAAGGTTTTTTTTTGTTTCTTAAACATCATTGAAAATTCTAATTAATGAATAGGTATTATCATAATTCTTTCTTTCTTTTTCATGAAATTTAATTTAAGAAATATTAACTTGGTTATTACTAAAACATTTCGAATATCTTTTTATTTTTTAAGCATTTTCAAAATTTTAAGTGGTGGCCATCTTACAATTTAATCAGTCAAGAACCTTTTTGTCAAAATGAATTGAGGAAAACTACTTCAAATCGTGTTGTGCCGACTTTAAAATGTCATGAAGAGCAGCTATTTGTTATCGGAGTATCGTATAAAATAACCTTGTAGTTTTTCTTTTTGATTGAGTTCGCATGAAGTGGGAAATAGTTAGTTGTAAGAATTCATGAACAATTATATTCATTTTCATTATAAGAGTTGAAGATCAAGGATGTCCTTCATCAAATTCAATCTCTTATATCACGAGCCATTTCTCTATAGTGCTTCATTGATTCTCAGTTCACCAGAAATCAGCTCAACTGTTGTCACTGCAGAGAACACTCTTCCACGCACTACGCTTTTCTTCTATCGACTATCGACTATCGACTAGAAGATGGCATGTTTTGTCCCATTTATTTTAGAATTTCTATTTTTTATTTTTGTTGAAAAAAAAGTTTATTTTTGAACGAAAATCAAGATTGGAGATGGGTTTTTTTTTGCTAAAGTAATATATATTTTTAATGATGTTTCAAAATTTAAAATATATAAATAATATGTTATTTAATGTTTTGGATTATGGTTAATTAATATGTTTAAGTACTTGTATTTTGTTTCTTTAGTCTTAGGAATTCCAGATTTTTAGTAAAAACTTGAGTACCTATAAAAACAGTTTCAGTCGGGGGACTTAAAAATACTCTGATGGTAAAGTCAATATATATAAGAAATGCAATAAATATCTTAAAAAACCTTAAATTTAAGAAACAATGATGTTTGTTCTTGAGTTTTAAGTGGGTTAATACTTTGAAATCTATAAGAGCTTATCTTACAAGATCATAAGTTACGAACTCTTATTTAGATGGTTCAAGGAGTATTTATACTCCCTAAACTTTGTCGTTTTCAGAGAAGAAAAGGATTGAAAAATCCTCTGCTTATGACAATATTAATGAGAAATAAATATTCCTTATATATATGAAATTGTAAGTATAGTAAATCCCTTAAGAGATCTTGTATACACCTATGAGTATAAGAAAATTATTATATCAATACGAATTATTATTCTAGATGGAAAAGCATGATGGTTTATCATACCTTTATTACTTTTATTTTAGGGGATCGTCACACGTAACCTTAAGATTTGGTAATGATTGAATTCAAATATTTTAGATTTGATATATTTATCAGATCCATGTTTTATCAAGCTTGGCTAGCTGTCAAGTCCAAATTCTTCAGATTTTGTATGTTTAGCAAATCACCTGCACTGCCTTGAACTTGGCTGACTCACAAGTCTAAAATTTTTAAATCTAACATGTTTGTCAGATTCGTGTTATCTTGAGTTTGACTAATTATCAAGTCTAAGTTTTTTTAGTCAGGTATTTTTTATAGACTCTTAATTGACTGACAAGTATAAGTTTCTTGAACTGATATACTTGCTACACCTAGGCTATCTTCAACTTGGCATGTTTGCCTAATGCATTTTATCTTACCCAAATATTTTAACTCATCAAGCACTGAAATGTGAGATATTTAATTTGCAGCGCAACTTTATATTTTTTGTGGTCTCCCTCTTGCAAATCACTTTTGAATGTTTCCTAATTCTCTCTGGTGCTACTAAAACCTAAGAACTAACTACTCCATATAAACGACGAAGAGAAACTCTTGAAACGTCCACCAAAACAACGCTCAAACAACCAGCAGGAGAACCTGAAAAATATGAAGACTAAGATCAAACTCCAAAGCAATATATACAAGAATCGGCCATCTCCCTACAATTATGATACATTTCCGCAACACGGTCTAGATCACACAGCCTTCTAATTCTCAAAATCAAGGGATATTAGCAGTATTGCTATATATAACCTTTGTGTCGTCACCAAGGGATTGAACAGTAACCAAAAGTTAATCAACCTCAACGATCCTTCTCTGTTCAATTTTAGGAAGGCCGTATACACTCGGGTTGTTACATTTATGAGAAATTTGTTTCTTGCAGCTTTCTTTGGATTAAAACGGAGATCATAGCATGAGTTCCAAATCAAGCTTGAGGGATTTTCTTCTGTCTCTTTCTTTATTTTTTTAAGACAAGGTTCAAGTTCGGTTCTTGAAAGCTTTTGATTTGAGCATGTGAAGCTAACGACGTCATTGCTAGGGCTTTTTTCTTGTAAGAAAAAATGAATGCAATAAAATTTATTAACCACTAAATAATAAGGAAATAGGTAGAAGAGAATAATAGCTACGAAAAGGAGGAGTGTACAAATAACAAAGAGAACAGATAAAGCTATAACAGCTACAAATTCATACAGACAAGACAGAAAGATTCCACTTCACTACACCAACAGGTATCCAAATTTATAGCACCAAACAGCTAATGAAGTCAAGAAACCTACATCTACCGAACTCCATTACGAGCATAAACGGACTCTACCACCAGACAATATAGAATACCAGATGAAACATCTTGATTTAGGCGTACCAGCAGCATATATATAGATCAAAACATGGAGTACAGATAGGTCTATAACAGCAGGCTGGAAACAATCCCAGGAGACCAAATACAAATATAGCAAGTGGTGATGGAAGAAAGTGAAAGACAAGGTACAAAACAATTATGAAGATCATCCTTGCACAGATGTAATAACTTTAAGACAGTCCGAACAGTAGAGTAGCTTATCCCATAGTACGTAGAGACTGGTATCAATCTTACTTTTTCCCTTGACGTGATCAGTCATCAAATCTTGCTTGTCCAACTGATGATTACAGGTTCTTGGTTAATAAAAGAAACCAATCTTTTCATCATATCCAAAGCTTGCTCACAACGAGGCTTTAACAAATGGAACACATGCCCTACTCCATCGTGTTCCACCATCTCGACATTTCCTTCCCACCCACATTTCTTCAACTCTTCGTAATAAGACCTGCCAGCATTTTTCAATTTATCCCTTCCAGCTAAAAAAACCAATACCCTCTCACACCCAGTAGTAGCCATATCCTCTGCAGCAGGTTTGAATCTAGAATCCTTCAGCCCACCATTTCTAGGACACAGATAGAACCACATTTTATCAAGTTTTGACCCCATAAAAAATGGATGCATCAGAATCATCCCGGCCAACTTCATCTCTGGTAGCACTGATCTAATGCGAACTGCCAAGTTATAGGCTATGTTTGCCCCAGCACTATCACCTGCCAGAAAAACCCGGCTGAAATCTCCATGAATATTTAACCATGGTTCTGGTCCATGCCCGTTTGCATGGGATGCCACCCACCGGAGGGATGTCCATGAGTCCTCGTAGCCTGTGGGTATAGGGTGCTCCGGTGCTAACCTGTACTCGATGGAGACAGCAATGACATTAGCCTCTGTTACAATAGAAGCAACATATTTTTGGTAAATCGGGTCAAAGGGGGATCTTAGTGCAAACCCGCCTCCATGAATATAAATAAGAACTGGGAGTTTACTATTAAGTTTGGTCATTTGGGGCATGAAAATACGGGCAGATATAGGAGGTTCGGTTGCGATAAGAACATCTTTAGATTGAAGACTAGTGGGTAGTTCATGGGAAGGTGGAACTTTGATAATGGGCACACATCTCTCTATGTAGCCATGTTTGTATACTTTAAAGAAGGGCGAGAAATCATAAGCTATCTCACCGTCGTTGAACTTCACGATCTCCATCATTTCAATAAAATAATGCAAGTAATAAAACGTTGCCTACGCTAAGGCAATCCCGATGGTCATTTATAGAGAAAAGAATGAACTAAGAAGATGGCAACAACCAGAAATCACTTAACATCTAACTTGGATTAGAAGCAGCTTACCCCTCTCTCTCTGAATATGTGGTCAACAGTGTGCCAGCTACTGAAATATATTCGATTTGGAGGCTTTAACTCCGATGGTGAGTTACCGATAGAACTTCGAACCACACGTAACGTTATAAACTAGTTGTTTGCTTATACTTTTATTTTTAAAAAAACATTATATATAAAATTTTCTTAATATATTTCTGTAATTTAGAAAATTTAATTATAAATCAAAAAAATTTATGCATAGATATAATTAAATAAATTGATAACTACAAGTGCTAATAAATAAATAAAAAGAACTAAAAATAAAACTTGAAAAATTAAAAAATTGGTGTAAATCAAGATATTTAATCTCACAAAACATGACATTTATCCAGTTATGTTTATTAAATTTTATTTATTAAAATATTTTTATCCAATTAAATGATAATATAAATAAACAAACATACTAAATTAATTGAATAAAAAAATATTATGCAATGCTACAAATATTAGAAATATTATCTGAAAATAAATATTTTTATTTTCAAAATAAAGTTTATCTTTACAAAAAATTAAAAAAATATATAGATAAATCAGAATCTCTTCAAAAATTAAACATACACAAAATAATTTTAAAAAAAAACTCTATCCAAAAATTTTAAATAAGCAAATAAAAAAATCACAAATGAATGATATTAATTAAAACATAAATATAAAAATTATTTGAAAAAATATATGTTGAAAAAAGGTATCAATAAAAAAACAAAATTAGAAGAAAAAAATAGCATTCTAAGAGTTATGGCTTAATTTGTCAAACCTATAATTTGGATCATGGACCCAACTAGATTAAATAATCTTTTTCTTTTCATATATATTACAAAACAGGAATAGGACCAATTAAAATCCAAAAAAAAAAACTTAACATCGTAAAAAAAAAGAGACTAGTAACGCAGGTCTAGGGCTTAACGCACCTGGGCCATTACAAGGGAAAGCGTGGGCGCGTGAGTGAGCCTTCAAGCCCAGGTTCTCGTACTTGGACTTGGTTTTATTTTTTATTTTTTAAAGAGGCAGACGACATGTCACACCCAGATTCTGGCCATCATAGTGGTTAATAAAAAAATTAGGGCATAACCTTCGTTCTTTAAAAAAAAAAAAAAAAACTTATTTTTAAGTTATTTCAACCTAAAAACACCTCAATAACATCCTTGGAATACTCACACATCAATTCATCTACTCAAAATACCTAAGAATGCTCCCAAATCTAAAATCAAACCAGGTTAGATTCTCCGTAATTTGGATCTATTTTTTTGACAATACTGAGATTCTAAAAGAACAACATTAAGCCTCTCTTGATTCATGGAAAATCTATTTTGTGTTGTTGCAATTGACCCTTATTTTTGTATATATTTAAAAAATAAAAAATTTCAAAACAAAATATGTCATTTCAATGCTAGTTAGATCATTTTGTTATTTTTATTCATTTTTATTTAATTCTTGTTTGTCAAAACATCTTGAAAATCATAAAAAAAAAATACAAAATGTAACAACACTATCACACCCGGACATCAAGGTAACCGATTAAAATTATTCAAATGGAAAAATAAACAAATATTTGGCATCTTGTTCTTTGGGGGAACATGTCTAATTCGAAGGGTCACCACCTAATATTATCATAACTAGAAACCCTAACTTGTCAACAAAAATTATATGGTATGAAACTGATTACGTGAAACAAAAGATACTATTATCTTTGTTGTCACCTATTTTTAGGTCCCCGTGCAAAATAAGAAAAAAAAAAAATATATATATATATATATATATATATATATATATATAAACGGACGAAAAAGAAGGAAAACCGAGAGGAGGAGGAGAAAAGAAGAAGAGAAGAAGAGAGAACGAAACAGAAACAAAGGAAAGGGAGAAAAACACAGAGAAGAAGACAGACCGCTGCCAGGAATCACCGTCATCGCTGGCCATCACTGACGACTGATGCTGCGTTTCACTTCTCCAAATAAACACTCTACCCCTTTTTCTTTTGCTTTCATTTCTTCCCTCGTCATGCAGGACGTGCACGGTGCACGTCTCTGCAGGTGAGGTGAAGCTGGTTACTGTGCTCATGCACAATAACCAGCTGATGTGGGCTCGGCTAAGCCCAACCCATGGATCTTGGGTTGAGTCCGATACAGCCCAACAATGGTGGGTCGGATCTGGCCCAGCAAAAAAAAAACATAAAATATATATATATATATATATATATATATATATATATATATATATATATATATATATATATTGTGCATACAGCCAAGTGACTCAAAGCTAAAAAACTCATATTATGTCTTTTTCATTCACCAAGAAAAAAATGTTTTAGCATGCATTTTGGCTTTAATAACCAGTTTATTAAAGTCAAGAGAATATTGACTAAAATTTCGAAACAGAAACAAAGGAAAGGGAGAAAAACACAGAGAAGAAGACAGACCGCCGCCAGGAACCACCGTCATCGCTGGCCATCACTGACGACTGATGCTGCGTTTCACTTCTCCAAATAAACACTCTACCCCTTTTTCTTTTGCTTTCATTTCTTCCCTCGTCATGCAGGACGTGCACGGTGCACGTCTCTGCAGGTGAGGTGAAGCTGGTTACTGTGCTCATGCACAATAACCAGCTGGTGTGGGCTCGGCTAAGCCGAACCCATGGATCTTGGGTTGAGTCCGATACAGCCCAACAATGGTGGGTCGGATCTGGCCAGCAAAAAAAAAAACATAAAATATATATATATATATATATATATATATATATATATATATATATATATTGTGCATACAGCCAAGTGACTCAAAGCTAAAAAACTCATATTTATCTTTTAGTATATGAAGTACGACATTACACGTAATACATATTCCGGATATTAAATTATGTTTGTGGCTGTTAGAACAGTTAGGTTTTACCCCATTAAGATAAGAACCGCCTTATTAAAAAAGGTTTTTCTTGACCCTTTAAACGGACCAACAATTAGAAAACGCAACCAAAAACCTTAGATTTTATCAAATAATAAAACAATACAGTTTACCTTAGATATGGTATATTTGGGGTGCTAATACATTTTCTTTATGCAACGTGTCTCTTCACCCCAGCTCTGAGATTAGTTAGTGTTCATAGTGACCAAAATACAAGGTAGCGACTCTCATTCCATATTTTACTAATAAGAGACAAGAATTCCTCGTATCTCCATATTTACCAAATAAACTTACATATACCTAAAAGGGTGGATGATCGCCACGATGCCGCACACGTGCGACAACCTTTTAAGCGTCCTACATGAAACAAGTTGCATTGTTAGTCTTGTTTTAGATTGCTAAAAGTTTGTTTTTCTCTTTTTTTTCTATAATGTTCCTAACTCTGGTGTTAGTGAACACTTACCTACGAATGTTTTCAAATTTGGCATTGGTAAATATTGCACAAACCCAAAAAAAAAAATATTCTTGACTCTGATGCTAGTGAATAAGTTTGCAAGATTCAGATTTTTTAATTCAAGAAGAAACGAAAAAAAATTATGCATTTCTTTTTTTGTTCACCTTTTTTATGTACTCTTTTTAGAAAAGAATTTAAAAAAAAAAAAAAAAAACATTGCACAATATATTTGCGTTTAACAATAATGGTTCGTAGATTAAGCATATAGCATAAACAAATAATACACAAGAAAAATAAATAAAACAAAGTGCGAGGAGCTTGTAAATAAATCAACAAAGATTCCTAAATTTTTCTAGAATTTTTTTATATAAAAAAATGACTCTTTTAGCCAAATATCAAAACAAAAAAGAAATAAAATACATGGAAAAGATATAAAAATGTATTTTACCAAACATATCATTAGCCAAAAGTAACTTGGACTGGATGGGCCTGAGACCTAGACTCAACCCACTTTTTTTTTACTAGACTAGATCTAGCTCAATCCAACTAGCCCGGCCTGGTTACTAGTTCAGACCAGTAACCAGTTGATTTTTTTTTTACCGCAGGTGTGCATAGACTTATTCACACACGCCTGCTATCGTCACCAGTTAATTAAAAATACATAGAGAGGGAAACCAAAACACCTACCTTTGCAGCTTGAAGAAGATGGCGCAGCGTTGGAAAGCTTTCCTTCTGCACTTCCCCTCGTTCTTCTTGTCTGTGGACTTTGCTTCCTTTTCTGTCTTCCTTTTTTTGGTTTTAGTTTTACTATCTCCCGGTATCTCTCTCTCCTCTTTGTGTTTTTCTTTTTTCTTTCTTCTCTCTGTTATTCTTCTTTCGTCTGTTCTCCTCTGCCTTTTATCGGCTTTTCTCGTGAAAAGCTGATCCTTATCTTCCCCGGGCGCTAATCTTCATGTGGAGATAGAATTTGAGACTCCATGTTTTGGTAGGATTGGGACACCAACAGTCCCGCCCATGCCGGACTGTTGGTGGCGCTTTTCTTAGGGCTTTAATGGAGTTTTGTGCGACGAAAGAAAACCAAAAACGTGAAGTATCTTGACTGTGTTGTTGGGTAGGATGGGGACTCCCTCATTTCTCCCTTTTTCCATTTTATTGGAGACGGTGCTTCCAGCTTCAGAGGAAGAAGAAGAAGAAACAGTGCGTTATGAAAACAGCGTCGTTTTGGTTCTTGAAATGCCCATTTTCAATCTGGTCCTTGAAGTTTTAAAATTTTCAATTCAAGCCCCTGATCGTTTAATTTCAAGATTTAACCTCCTTAAAATTATATTTTAAATTGTGTTTGATATTGCGGTAACTGTTATGGTTGTGATTTGAAAAAAATTCTCTTATAAAAATTACTTTTAGTTGAGGTTGGTTTAGAAAAATATATGTTTGATTAAAAACTTAAAATTGTGGTTAAAATTGAGGTTGAACAAAAAGTAGTTTAATTTGTTTGGTTAAAAATGCTTTTCAAATTAAGATTATAAAATAACTAAAAATGATATATTAATATTAATGGTTTTTAATTGAAATATTGTACATTTAACTACTGCTATTACATCATAAAATAAACAATACTTTATATAAATTATTTTTTATTATTTAATTAATCTACTTGCAATTTCATCACGTACGAAATCCATCCGATAAAGACTACAGTTTTCATGGCTTCCTGAGCGTGAAACAACATCAGGTAAAATATCATCAAGAACAAAATTGAAATTGCGATCAAATTATGCAAATGTTACGTCATTATACAATCTCCTTCTAATATAATTATATAGTGTCATTGAATAAGGTTAAATTTTCAAGGAAGGAGTTTAAAATTCAAATACATGCAGCAGTGGACTTTTGTGGATCTGAGTTTTGAAAGTTTTGGCAAGAGGCCCATATGAAGAAGATTCCCAGTAATATGTTTGTTATGTTATAAATAAATAACCTATTGATTTCTTGTCAATGCAACCTAGAAATTTAGATTAATCTTTAGACTTTGGATGCCATCTTACGAGGTAATTTTCTATAATCCTAAATTGGATCCCGAGTGTAGACTGCGCTCGCTATCTTCTACTTGGATTTTTTTTCTTTTTTTGACAGGATCTACTTGGATTTTTCTCATTTTACCTCTCCCGATTTTCTTCATTGCTCTTGATAAGAGATTTAGTATTATTAACAAGTGATTAGCATTCAATGAACTTGGGTCTGCTCTTTTTTTTAAGTGTAAGCTTGCTCTTTCCCTTTCTGGTTTATTGTAGTTTTCCTTTATTCTCCATTATTCACGTGAACAGTGGAGGAGTTGTTGTTCTCAAAGCACATAAATTGTGTTTTTGTTAAACCTACAGCACATCCATAATTTATGGTGGGTCTTATCAAAATAAAATTATATTTTTTGCTTAACCAAACAGCAATATATGTGGTTACAGATGAACCTCACTTAGTGTCACAATACCAAACGGCCATCAAGCAAGTTAAAATTGGATTATAACAAATAAAAAAACCAAAATTTATAAATAGGGTTTGAAATTGAATCATATTATTGGCAAAAAAAAAGGTTTGAGATTTTCTAGTTCATAATTAAAGCTTGAACTGAAAAGAATATTGAGAAAAGAACTTAAATATGTTGAACTTGGCTAAAATTGAAAAAAATTAAAGTTCTAGTATTTGGAATAAATAACCAAGTTAAAAATCAATGAAGAGCTTAATTGAAGAAACAAATCAAAATTAAGAGTTAGATGGGTTAAAATTGCATATTCTTAGGAGCCAAGGATGAATTTGCAACAAATAAATTAATTTGGAGGTCTAAATTTATTCAATTAAGGATGCAATTAAAAAAAAATAGGGGACATAGGACAAATCAGGTTGAAATTGCAAGAATTTGGAAAGAAATGACTAAATTAAAAAGAGGCTAAATTGAAAAGATGAATTTAAGGAATTAAATTGAGAGAGAATTCAAGATTTAACCTACTTGATTAAAATTGGAAAAATTCAAAACACGAGAACTGTAATGAAAAGGATAAAAACTATCAAGGACCAATTGACTATTTACATAAATTCATTTCAGTCCCACTTGTTTTAATCTAGTCTAATTCAATCCATTTAATTAGATTTAATCGAATTTGATTCATTGATTGCTATCCAATTTAGTCCAATTGTTTCCAATTAATTTAATTCAGCCCACTTCAGACCCCTGATTTTGTCCAATTGATACAATTTAGTCCAAAATCCAGATTAAACCCTAAGATCCAGCAATTAATTTTCAAATCTTTTGGTCATTAAACCCAAATGCAATCTCCTTGATTCCCAGCCTTAGAATCCCAGAATTCCATCAATCACAATTGAAAAACCAGATTCCTAGCATTCAAATCCCAAACTTTCAGCTTTGCTCCCCATTTAAACACCAGCACAGACAAGAACACGGAGGGGGACGATACACAACACACACAATAAAAAAAAAAAAAAAAACTAGAGGGCCTTTCCTTCAACAAAAAGATCACCTACCAACACTGGAAAATTTTCCAGTTTCCCTTCCACCCTAAGCTTTCATCCCCGTCCTCTCAAGCCACCAAATCAGTACCAACAATCCAGCCATAAACCATTGCAGATTAACCATCACCATGAACTTTCAACACTGACCCTCCTTCCAAAGCACCACAGACCGCCATCACCGTCCCATCTCTTCAAACTGAAACCACTCACCCAGCCTAAGCCTCCACCTATCGCAGTCCTGCACCCAAACATTGTGTCTCCCAACCAAACACTCAAACAAAAACAGCACCAACACGGTTGCCTCTCCATTTTCCCAATCATCAACCACCCACGGCTGATCCAGCAACAGCAGCCCCTCATCGTGAAAGCCACCCATCCATTCACCTCTGTTTTCGGCCAAACACAGCTGTCCCTCCATTTTCTCCAGAAGCTCCACCATCCACGGCTGTTCCAGCAACAGCAACCCAAGACCTCATCCTCCCAACAAAAACCGTCACTGTCACCCCCATCCCTCCACCGTGGCCATTAGCCAACAGCCCCTGTTCTAGCCACCCCAACAATCCCATCACAAAGACTCGCCCTTTCCTCGTGACAGCAACGCTGTCCACAGCAACCCACGACAGTCACCACAGCCCAGCACCAAAACCAGTAAACTCAACCATCTCATCTTCCAAACCATCGGATCTACACAACTCCAGCAGCCTGCACAGACCCATTTCCCTCTCCCTCTCGGTTCAACTAACCAGCCACCCCTCAACAACCACAAGAACCATCCACAGCAGCGTCGCCCCTCCTGCCACCACCGCTCCAGTATTTCTCTCCTCACTAGCATAGAAAGTAAAAACCCGATACCAGTAACCCAAAATCAACATAAGCAGCCTCGGAGAAGTCACAAGCCACTCCAAAAGCCATTGGAAATAAATGGGTCAAGGCTCAAATCTCGTTAAAGCCAATAAAGCTAATAGTTAGGTTTTAAGCCCAACTCTTATTGTCCATACAAGTTTAAAGCCTAAATTTTTTTTATTCATATGGGTCCGAAGCTCATTCTTAACAATTTTGATGTAATTTTATTTTAAAAATTATATCATTTATCATAGAAAGTATTTTGGTTGAGTGAAAGAGAATAAATTGAATGATTTTTGTTCAACTCTTCACAAATTGCATCATTGATGAAATCGTAATAAACTTTAGATATATTAGGTTTTTGTTATTGAGTGTTAGGCTAGTAACTGACTTGTAAAACTAGTCTTTCTATGAAACTTTTCGATACTTAAATTAGCAAAAATAAAAGGGATATATTTGTTAAAATATTGTTTGTATGCCAAAGTGAGTTTGAAGTGAGCATGTATAAGCATGAGTGGCTTGTTTTCAGGACCTCTCTTTTTATATGGTGTCGTATGGTATGGTATTTATAGCTACCAAATAGGACATAGCTTACCTTGTAGAGATCTTACCTGGTAGGGCGCAAAAACAATAACAATGAGTATATGTTTCTCTAGAAAGTTATGGATTTTATTGGTATGCCACACTTAACATTGGAGGACAAGTGACAACTTAAAAGTAAGCAATGAGAGGTAAGAGTGGCAAGCCAAGAAAGTTGGAGCAAGCTTTGGTTTAAGAATAATTATTGGTGGAAAGGTTGGTCTAAAAAGTTAATGAAAGTTTGTTTATTGGTGAGAGAGGTGGTATATTTTTAAGAAAATATATTCTTGAGGTTTATGTCATAGCTTGGTAAGAATAAAAAGTATAGAGATAAAATGAGAGGTGAGAGGGAAGAAAACCAAGCCCAACTAACAAAGAGCCAGGTTTGATCTGGGCCTACAACCTAGTGGTCCATTTTGGGTCACTATATAACAAGATATATGATCAACTATCATATTCTCTTAAGGATTTATCTCAATCTCTTTTAAAAACTAAAAAGTTGTCAAAGAAAAAACATATTTCTTACTATGAATGAGAAAATTACAATAAGACTTGAAGAGACAATTTAAAAGGTTTTTTTTTTCATAAGCTCTTATTTGTCACCTTTTGTGTTCATCCCTTCATGGTTACAGTGAAGAACCGGCCAAATAACTTTATCTTGCTCTGAAAAATCAAACCAACAAGTCTTATTAAGAGAATTAAAGTATCAGGTAAGATTCCATATTTTATTTCTATAGAAATTAAGATGAGGGTGTCATTATCAATGGTAAGAATAGAGATTATGTTGACGACAACTTATAGATCATAATGGTGTTTCTCAATGTGATTCATGATAGTTCAGCTCTTTTATCTCCTTTATTTCTCTCTCTTTGTTCTGGTGTGATAATTTAGGGTTTGATTTTATGAACGTAGTTAGTGGTGGGCAATGGCTGAGATTTAATGCTGCAATATTTTTCCTTGTATGGTGGTTAAAGATCAATCCTTTGGGTAGAAACTAGAGTTATATAGGAGAGGAATTGTTGGCAGAGTTATTGGTCAAGGGTTGAGCTTGGGGAGATTATTGATAATTTGGTATAGCACAAACTAGTGATTTGACCTGCGGGTCAAATATTGTTTTTTTCCAAAAAAAATTATATATGCAGGCTTTTCTAACATGTTTTTTTACATAAAAAATTCAAAGTGTGAATCAAAAAGCTTATGTGTATGTAATCAAATAAACCGAAAACTATCTGTGTTAAATGAATAAAAAAAAATCATTACTGATAAATAAAGATGAAAATAAAAAACCAAGAGACATATATAGAAACCACAAAATGGTAAAACACTAACGAATTCCGTCAATGTTTAAAGCTTGGTTCCATTGGAAGTGTTATAACCTAATTTTAGGTTTCCCCCAAAATCATTTTTTTCCTTTTTAATAAATAAAATAAAAAAAGAAAAAGAAAAAAGAAATAGGATCAACAACTTGATGTGTTTCTCCCTTGCATATCTAATCCATTTATCTAGATTCTCATAAACCATTAGATTTTCTAATGACCATGATGAGATTTAGATTTGTGACAAATTGAGGGGAATGATCGTGTTTTGTTTTGTTTTTTTTTTTTTTTGCAAAAAGGAAATGGAAGAAGAAGAAGAAGAAATGAAGGCGGGGGAACAAGGGGGGCGTATGGTTGGTTATAAATTTAATATTTCTAATGGGTTTCCCAATGGAAATTAGTGACGGTAAATTATCATCAGTAATTTAATCAAAGGACAATAGAATAATTTGATTAAATCAAACAGCAATAGAAATAGACACATGAAATTAATTAAATAAAAACAATATTATGTAAGGTTGCATATATTAAAAATATTATCAAAAAAATAAATATTTTTTATCCATTAAAAACATTATAGATGAATTAGAATAATTTATTCAAAAAATTAAATGTTTCAAAATAATTAAAAAAAAACCACTATTTAAAAAAGTCTAACAAAAAAAGAGAGAGAGAATGATTGTTGATTTAAATCTAAATGAAGAGTTTATTTTGAAGAAAGGCATAAATAAAAAATAGAAAAAAAAAAAAGAAAGAGAAAGGCCAGGCCAGCACTCATGCCCATTTAGTAAGGGTCCGAGCGTTTATGGGCCCTTATACATTTTTGTAGTAAATGTTGTCCAACCTAAAAAATTTTTTTAAAAAAAAAAAACAATTAAACGATGACATTTGACTATGCCTAGATTTTGGTTACTATGACAGCTGGAAAATTAGGTCTAAAGTTTTTTATTCAAGAACTCATTCCCAACCTATTTTTTACTCGAATCACCTTAAAAAATCCTTGAAACCTGAAATCAACCGAAAACAAAAAACAAGCTCGGGTTTGTTATTTAGGCACTTTAAATATAAAATAAAACCTTAGTGGAACTTCCCTCATCGTATGGAACCATTAGATATAAAGATTAATTGTTTTGGTGGCCAGAAGCGGTGTCAAGGCTATTTTTATCTCTCTATTTCTGGAATCCAATGACTTTCTCTCTCCTCTCTCAAACCAATGGGGTAAAAAGAAGTTTTGGGCTAATTTAAAAAAAAAAACTTCAAAAATTAGAGGGATTCAATTGTTATAATTAGTAAAGAATGGGGACTAAGATGAACATTTTGCAAAAAAAATCCTAAAACACCACTCATCTTCCATGTGTATTTCATTTTAATTATTTATTTTTTAATTTTACCCTGTATTAAGTCAAATTAACATCCAATCAAGCTCTCATATAGAAAGATAAAAAAAAAAAACCTATATGGAATTAAATAAAGATTGAATAAATGAATGTTTTAAATTAAAAAAACAATAGAAATTTACTTATGATGCATATATAATTCATAACCTCTCAAATAAATATATCTATCTATATTGGACATGACCTCAACCTTTTTCCTCAAACAATAAATATACGGGTAAATGTTGAAACATAATAATAAATCGAATAAGGATAGAGGAAATATTATTTCAAATTTGCAAATTGTTTGGACGATATTCATTTCAAGCTTTTTCATGTGTTGGACATACAACTTGTTAGAGCATATATCTCTAAAAAATTATTAACCTTTGTGAGTGCATTCCATGTTCTTTTTTGCAATAAATCCATATAAGCAAGTGGAATGAGTATTTGTATAAACACATGGCAATCATGACTCTTCATTCCATATAATCTGTTATCCTTTAAATTCACAAATCTAGATATTTTCTAAGCATATTCATTAGAAAAGCACAAACTCTTAAAGCATTATTAGATAAGTGACTGTCCATTATTGTCTAAGGTGAAACTAGCTTTAAGAGTTATGACCTGTGGTCCATCATAAATCAACTCTATATTCTTACGGTGACAAAATAAAGGTATATCAATTCTAGCCTTTATGTTATCCTTTATCTTTCCTTTAATGTCCATCACCATGTTAAAACATTTTCCAAACATATTCTTTTTTATATGCATGACATCCAAATTTCAGCAAAAGAGATTAGTCTTTCAATAATGAAACTTAAAAAAAAAAACTTCACTTTCCCTAGTTGTGGATCACACCAAAACCAAGAAACTTATGCGTATCGAATTGAAAACCAAACACAATACTCTTGTACTAAGAGATCATATCATACAATCCATCACCTGATAGTACTAGCAGTGTAATATTTTTTTCAACTCTACCTATAAAGAAGTCATTTTTGTACTTATGATCAGTTGGAAAGAAACTTCAATGGCAAAAAAAAAAAAAAACTATTTACCACCATTTGTTAAAGTAAGGGATTTGTTATTTTCCATAAAGTATGGTCAAACTAATTTTTCATGCGTGCTCTAACCATAAATCATCTCATACACAGAAAAATCAAAAAATTCTTCTTTTAAAAATTATATTTCCTCAAGACATTATAGTTTCTAAGAAAAAGCTATAAAACAAGTAAACACACAAACAAACTACATATACTACATAAAAATATCAAAACATTAACATTAAAAAAATATATGTTACAACAAAAAATAGGTAGGTTTGCTTACTTGATATGGTGAATCTAAAAAAAAAATGAACCAGGATAGGGATACTGACAGACTGAGTGTTGGGGTGGCCGGATTTGTGATGATGAGATTTAGATTTGTGACAAATTAAGGGGAATGATGTTGTATTTTTTTTTTTTTAGCAAAAAGGAAGAAGAAGAAGAAGAAGAAGACGAAGAAATAAGGGAGGGGAAGAAAAGGAGGTGATATTGTTGGCTATAAATTTAATATTTTCGATGGGTTTCCCAATGGAAATTAGTGACGGTAAATTATCATCAATAATTTAATCACACGACAATATAATAATTTGATTAAATCAAACGACAATAGAAATAGACACATATGAAATTGATTAAATACAAAAACATATTATGTAATGTTGCACATATTAAATATATTATAAAAAAATATTTTCTATCCATATAAAACATTAAAAAAATTATAGGTGAATTAGAATAATTTGTTCAAAAAATTAAATATTTCAAGATAATTAAAAAAAAACAGTTATTTAAAAAAGTCTAAAAAAATAAAAGAGAGAATGATTATTAATTTAAATCTAAATGAAGAATTTATTTTAAAGAAAGACATAAATAAGGCATAGATAAAAAATAGAGAAAAGGGAAAAGGTCGGACCAACACTCATGGTCCATTTAGTAAGGGTTCGCGAGTGCATGGTCCCTTATATATTTTTGTTGGCAGATGTTGTCCGCCCTAAATGTTTTTGAAAAAAAAAAAATTAGGTGACATCGTTTGATTATGCCTAGATTTTAACCATTATGACGATTGAAAAATTGGGTCTGAAGTTTTTCTAAATCCAAACACTCATTCCCAACCTATTTTTTACCCAAACCACTAAAAAAAGCCCTAAAACATGAAATCAACCGAAAACAAAAAAAATTCTCAAGCTCGGGTTCGTTACTTAGGCACTTTCAATGTAAAACAAAACCTAAGCGGAACTCCTATTATCGCATGGAACCATTAGATATAAAGATTGACTGTTTTGGTGGCTAGAATCGATATCAATATTATTTTTATCTCTTTATTTTTGGAATTCAGTGACTTTCTTTCTCCTCTCTCAAACCAGTGAAAAAAAATGAAGTTTTGAGCCAATTGTTTTTTCTCATTTGAAACTTCAAAAATTGGAGAGATTCAATTGTTATAATTAGTAAATAATAGGGACTAAGGTGAACATCCTAAAACACCACTCATCTTCCATGTGTTTCATTTTAATCATTTAATTTTTTATTTTACCTATTATTAAGTCAAATTAACCTCCAATCAAACTCTCCAACAAAAAGGTTAAGAAAAAAAATATGTGGGCAGAATAAATCCACGGTATACGGAAGGAGTCCATGAGGGGGGGACATTATTTCCCCACGCTTTATAAAGTCTTTGTAATAATCAACGAGTGTAAACTTTGATTTGGGACCCGCTAATTGATTCTCATAAAATTACTGCTATTTGTATTATTGTTTTTTTTCTATATCATACTTAGCAAAAAAGGAAACGTATATGTTAGATTTTATTTCTCTTATTTGTTGGAATAAAATAAAAATTAAAAAGTACTATTTTCATAACCTTTCCTCTTGCATAAATTTAAACAATAATAATAAGGTTCATGGTAAAAAATTTAATAGAAGGCAAACTAAATAAAAAGTGATGCTTCGGTATACCTTTGGAGCAGGAAAGCGTGATGCTTAGCTCAATCAATTCGATTTGAATTTTATTAAAAAAAATAATCAATTAAATTTTTTTAAAAAAACAATTAAAACCGGTTCAAACTTATAGGTTTTGATTCGGTTTTTTTTAAAAAAACCAGTTTAAACTGGTTTGGCTCGGTTTTTCTGGTTTGGCTCGGTTTTTCGGTTTTGGCTCAGTGTTTGGGTTTGATTCGGTTTTTTCAGTTTCAAACTTATAAAACCGAAATTGAACCGAACCGGTCGGGTTTTTTAAAATTTTAATCGATTTAATTAGTTTTTTTTTGCAGTTCAGTTTTTTTATTTACTTTTTTTTAATTTTCTTGATTTAATCTGTTTTTTAATTTTTTTACTCACCCCGATATTTCTTAAGTATACCTTTGGAGCAGGAAAGAGTGGTTTCAAAATACTTCAGTCTCTGTATTCTCAGGAAACTAATATTATAGTTCTTGTTTTATAAATTATCAATTAATATCTCTAATCTTTTTTAAAAAATATTTCAAGAATTTATTTTAAAGAAAGACATAAATAAGGCATCAATAAAATATAGAAAAATAAAAGAGAGAATGATTATTGATTTAAATCTAAATGAAGAATTTATTTTGAAGAAAGATATAAATAAGGCATAAATAAAAATAAAAAATAAAAAAGAGAATGGCCACTCATGGCCCATTTAGTAAGGGTCTGTGCGTGTGCATGAGCTTTTATATATTTTTGTTGGTAGATATTGTACATCTTAAATTTTTTGAAAAAAAAAATAATTAGATAATATCTATGCCCAGATTTTGGTTACTATGACGGTTGGAAAATTGGGTCTAAAGTTTTTTTTATTCAAAAACTCATTCCCAACCTATTTTTTTACCCAAACCACCTAAAAAAAGCACTAAAACATGAAATCAACCAAAAATTAAAAATCTTCTCAAGCTCACATTTGTTATTTAGGCACTTTTAATGTAAAACAAAACATAAGTGAAACTCTCCTCATCATATAGAACCATTAGATATAAAAATTAACTGTTTTAGTGACTAGAATCGATATCAATGTTATTTTTATCTCTCTATTTCTGGAATCTAGTGACTTTCTTTCTCCTTTCTCAAACCAGTGGGAAAAAAAAAAAGTTTTTGACCAATTTTTTTTGGAACTTCAAAAATTAGAGGAATTCAATTGTTATAATTAGTAAATAATAGGGACTAAGGTGAACATCCTAAAACACCACTCATTTTTCATGTGTTTTATTTTAATCATTTAATTTTTAATTTTATTTATTATTAAGTCAAATTAACTTCAAATCAAACTCTCAAACAAAAAGGTTTTAAAAAAAAACCTTATGGGCAGAAATCCACGATATCCGGAAGGGCTCCACGAGGGGGGATATTATTTCCCCACACTTTATAAAGTCTTTGTAATAATCAACTTGATTTGGACCCGCAATAATTGATTCTCATAAAATTACTGCTATTTGTATTAATGTTTTCTAGAAATATATTTGTCTTGAAGAAATATTAAATTGATTTTTTAAATTTTTTTTTAATAATTGTACTATTTTAAATTAAAAAAAATATTACATACCTAAATGTGTTAGTGTTAGCTTTCCAGCTACCTTTTTATTAATTTTATTCCTAACCACCCCCCCCCCCCCCCCCCCCCCCCCCCCCCCCCAGCTTACTTTTATTATCATATTATTCGAGTGGTGGTTGTCGATTCTGCCTTTTTGCGGTACTTGATTTCCTCCTGTGCTCTCTAGTCTCTTCCTCCTTGCCTTCTTGTAGCTAATTACAAGTCAAGACTAGAATACTGTCACGAGCTACGTTGTGCATAGGATTAATTTTTTTTTTTTTAATGTACAAAAAACAATTTAGGCATTGCTAATATTATCTTCATAAAAATAAAAATTAAAAACATGTGAAAATTGATTTAATGTGAAGTGATAGTTTTGATGAGTTTAAAAATAATTCAAATCACCAATAAAAATATACTTTGATTAAAAATAAATATTTAAGATGAGATCGACAACATATTAAATCAATATTAACATGTTAATCCTCATATCAAGATAATAGGACTATGATAATCATATAAAAAGCAAATTAGAATAAATTATGAAGTTCAATCTCCAATAAATTCAATGTTGAATGATAAAAGTAAAAAAAATTAATTAAAAAAAAACTTGTGTCAGCCCAACTTGCCAAATTCATGACTAGGTTATGAAACCAGAATAACCATGTAGAAAGAAAATTAAAACAAATTATAAAGTTCAATTCTCAATTAATTTAATGTTGAAAGATGAAATTGAAAAGAAAATGTAATTAAAAAAATTCAAGTTAATCAGAGTTAACTTGTTAAACTTATGATCCTATGAGATGAAGATAACCTCATAGAAAATAGTCTGAAACATATTATAAAATCTAATTATCAATCATATTAATATTGAAGAGCGAAATTGAATAAAAAATCAATAAATAAAAGAAAAAAAACTTAAATTAATTAGTCAAACTTGTAGCTCAGGTCATGAGTTTAATATAACCTCATAAAAAAATAAATTAAATATTTTTTATAAACCCAATTTTCAATGACTATAATGTTATGGTATTCAAACTGGGAAAAAAAAAAAACAATAACATAGATCAGGAATTAAAAAAAAAACATGGTCGGGGTCCTTTAGTTTTTTTTTTTTTTTTTGTTAATAAGGTATTTTACGAATTATATATGCTGCCCACCCAAAAACTTGAACAACTAAATTAAGATCGGGTAGAGACTGAATTGACGTCGGTAAAAGGTAGTTTAAGAATTGGTGGATGTTCAGTATTGTGTAACTTTTATAGTTATATTTGAAAAGGTAAATTAAAAAAAAGTTATAAATTTTTTTTTTTTTCATAATAAAGAGATATAGAGTAGATACATTTATAATTTATATTAATTAATTAAATATTTTCAATCTAATACAATAATAAAACACAATATAAAAAATAACTCATTACAATACTAACTAGAAATAAACTATAAATTAATTTTAAGAATAGTTTAATTAGACAGGTTTTAAATTTATTTTTTAATAATTATAAATAAAATTATTAGAAATTTATATAATTATTAATTTAATTTAAAATTTTTTAAAAATAATCAGAATATATATAAACCAGTGCCAATATTATTACGTTAAAGAGAGAGAGAGAAAAGTCCCAACGTCATGTTAATAAAAAAAAGAGAAAAAAGCTATAAAGGTAGCATCCCTACCTCCGGTCCCGCACAGTATTTAAATAATAATATAAGAACACATCCCCGTTTCTCAAGTATTCTTGCTCTGTTGTTTCTTCTCTGAAATAATGGATTCGTCAAACTCCAACGAAATTGTTCATGAGTTCTCCCCCTTCTTTCGCATTTACAAAAATGGCAAGGTGGAGAGGATCACAGCTGACACAGAAACTGTACCACCATCCAATGACCCTCTAACAGGAGTCCAAACCAAAGACACCGTAGTCTCACAAGAAAACAGCCTGTCTGTCCGTCTTTTTATCCCCAAAATCACAGATCCAACCCAGAAGCTTCCTCTCCTGATATACATCCATGGCGGTGCATTTTGCATTGAGTCTCCTTTCTCTTCTCTATACCATAACTACCTCACCGATTTAGTCCACAACGCTAATGTTATAGCCGTGTCCGTCCAATATAGAAGAGCCCCAGAGCACCCTCTCCCTGCAGCATATGATGATTCGTGGGCTGCAATCCAGTGGGTTGCTTCACATGTAAATGGTGAAGGGTCTGAGTCCTGGCTTAATGGGCACGCAGATTTTGATAGAACGTTTTTGGCTGGTGATAGTGCTGGTGCTAATATTGCACATAACATGGCTGTGAGAGCTGGATCTACGAACGGCCTAAATGGGGTTAAAATTGTTGGTGTGGTTTTGGTGCACCCTTTTTTTGTTAACAATGAACCGGATACTTTTAGTCCGGTGATAGAGTTTATCTTTCCTTCTGTTAGAATCTATGATGATCCTAGGATTAACCCGGCCGGCGCAGGTGGGGCGGAGCTGGCCAGCTTGGGGTGCGCTAGGGTGCTAATTTTTGTTGCTGGCAAGGATAGGCTAAGAGACAGGGGAGTCCGTTACTACGAGGCACTGAAGAGGAGTGGGTGGGGTGGCATGGTGGAAATTGTGGAGACTGAAGGAGAAGATCATGTTTTCCATCTGTTGAACCCTAATTGTGCCAAGGCTAGGGTCATGATGGAGAAGGTTGTTTCCTTCATTAATCACGGTCGTTAGGCCCTTTCCTTTTCCTCCATGCTTTCCGTGCTGCATCTTTGAATTTTCTTCAGCAATTTGTATTTCATGTTAGAGTGCTATTGTTCCAGAGATATATTTGTGTCTAGATGATTAATCTACTGTACTAAGTCACCAATCAACTTTCCTTTTCTTTTTCTTTTTCTTTTTCTTTTTTAATGAAGCGTTAATTAATATTGATTTGAAGTTCTTAATATCTTATGATTAATCTAGTGAAATTAACATCGGGTTAAATTAGGTAATTAAGTTCTTACTGCATCCATTGGATTTGACTGAATTAATGCATCCTTTGGAAATTGATGAAATGTAAAGAGTAGAGTAAAATACATTGTCTCGTAAAATGAAATGACAGGCGAAATATGAGGAATTTTTTGTAATGTTTAATCTAAATGGAAATTGTAAAATAAGGAACTAAACTAGAAGAAACGTCAACCGCGTAGAAAGTAGTGTAGATAATCTTCTTCATTATTCTTTTGAGATTAATATTGATGTTCAGAATAATTTATATATACTCTAATTAATCTACATATCATAAAATTAATAATTATATAAAATTTTAATAGTTTTAAGAGAATTTAAACTTATAATTATTAAAAAATAAATTAAAAATCTAATAAGTTAAAATATTTTCCAAAATTAATCTTTTTTATTATTTTTTTTTTATTAATATGAGTATCTGAGCTAACTTATACATATCTCGATTAATCTCATACTTATGCATATCTTGATTAATCCTATAAATTCTAAAATTAATAATTATATAAATTTTTAATAACTTTAAAATTTTTAAAAATTAAACTAATAATTTTTAAAAAATATATTTAAAATTTATCCAATTAATCTATATCCAGTTTAATCTTTTCATTATAGATGTCAAAAGAGAGTGCCTATTCGTACTATGCCTGAACAATAGGAAAGCAACTTAACAGTCCGATGCAAAAAAGAAAAATAACGATGGATGCGAGGTTTTTTTCAAGATATTTTTTAAATTATATATGAAAATAATATTTTTTATTTTTTAAAATTTATTTATAACACCAATATATTAAAATAAAATAAAAATTAATTTCAAACCTAGTCAATGATCATTAGCAGTCCGTCCAGGAGGGATTAGTAAATTGAAAAGGTAACCGGTCTCATTCCACGTGAGCGGTTGATCACATTCATAATTCTATGGTTTGAAATCATAAAAATGTCAAAATAATCATAAAATATATATAAAAAAAGACCCAGCGCGGTTCAATGGTATTCCAATTCAAGAACACTTTGAAAAACGCACATACACACAGATTCGATTATAATAATTCAAATTAGGTACCAAGAATGATTTGTACCAAGAACAATAATTGTTTTTTAAAAAATATAATAATTATTATTTTTTAAAGTTTTTTTAAATATATTAAAATAATATTTTTTTATTTTTTTAAAATTATTTTTAACATCAACAAATCAAATCAAATGATTTGAAAACACTAAAAATTATTAATTTAAAAAAAAAACTAATTTTTTTTAAAAACAGTTTTTAAATATAATACAATCAGTTTAAACACCTTTTATAATAGAGATTTTCAACAATAAGTGAAAAATAGAAATGAATTGTCTCTTGAAACAAAACAAACAGATGAATTCAAGAAACTGTTCAAAAAATATTATTTTATATAACACGTATTACAAGACGATACTCGTTGCTTACATTATTAGAAAGAACAGGTCAACAACAACTTCCACTAGCATTAAAAAAAATCCAAAAATCAACCCAGCTGTATGAAATCAACGATTCTTTTCACGAGGGGCCTAGAATTCTCACTGCCAAGTGCCAGGACGGAGTAAATGGAAGCAATGGTCCTCTCCTTTGCTTTCCCAAAACCCAACCGTGCCACTCCTCCAGCATTTTCTCTTAGTGTCACCGTCGCTTGATAATAAATTTTATTTGTTTTTATATTTTAAAAATGTTTTTAAAAATTTTAATTTTTTTTAAAAATTAATATTTTTTATATATTTTTAAATTATTTTAATATACTCCTGTCAAAAATAATTTTTTAAAAATAAAAAATTTATTTTAATATATTTTCGAGCGAACAAACACTTTGAAAAGCAACAGTTACCACATTTCTAAGAGATCCACATACAGGTTCAATTTTAGATCATCATATGAGCCTGAACTTGTTGGGCACTAATATTTATAGATAATATATTGTATCAACCCGCGTTAATTTAAATTAACCTTTCAAATTGGAGACCCAAGTCAAAAATATTAGTTTAATATGCTTGATAGCCAGTTAGTTATTATAATTTAGATTAATCAATCTAGAGTAAATATAAAGTTTATGGGATAAAAATATATAGTAAAGAAAATTATAAAATTGTTATAATTATGAGATTCCTATTGTATCAAAGTATTTTTTCTAAAATGTTCATGTTCGATGCTCTCTTAAATATTGGACATTTATTATGGTCGTAAAGACTAGTACATATTATATTCTGAATGAATTGTTCTCATAAGCTGAGATGTATAAGGGATACCTAAAACTAATATGTAGGTATTTGTTATAAGACATATACATTAAACTAACCAGCATAAGAATTTCATATAAAAAGATCATCTATATTTATGAAAAGACTCACGTGACATTGTATAAGTAATTTTTAGACTTGAGATCACTGAAACATTTTATATAAAAAAATATTATGTTTTGATTATATTATATGTTATCTTAATTAAGGTAACAAAATAATAGATATTAAGTGTAGAATGTATTATATAAAAATACTTATAAATATTGATTACTAGTTCGTAGACAAAGGTTCCCCCCCTTCCCAGGTGAATCTTTGCAATTATTTTGTATACATTTTATAAATATCGATTACTAGTTCAGAAAAAAGAAATGTACCATATTTATTTTCTTTTTTTCTTACCTTAAAATAAAATAAAATAGCTCATCAATCCACTTTACCGTGACGATTCACTATAGATTACAATATTATTTTATGTTTTCTTTTTAGTTTTTTTTATTATCAATTTTTTTATTATTTTAATTTAATTATTTAATATTGTGTTAATTAAGATTTTAAATTGATAATTTGTTTTTATTGTTTTTTTATATGGTTATAAAGATATTAGAAAGCATCTCATTCTTGAGGTTGGTACCAGGTTTTATAAAAATAAGATTTGTTTTGATTGCTTGCTAGAAATTAAAAGTAAGGGAACCAAAATTGAAGGAAGTGAAAGGAAAAATACCTTTTTTTTTTTATTTTCTATGAAAAAAGTGTCAATTCTAGCCCTTTTCTATTTTTGCAATCTTCAATCATCATGTTTTTTCTTTTCAATTCAATCCTTTAATGTTGTGTTCATTAGGACTTAAAGTTAATTTACCTTATTCTATTTCTTATGGTAATCTCCATCACAAAAAACCGTGTTGCTATTTTGTTTGTACTCGGTTTCACAAAAAATAATCCAATTTTATTGTATGAAAATGATTGAAAGTGATAGGACCAAAATTATATAAGTTAAAATTCAAAGGTCCTTCTTGGCACCTTTTTCAATTTTTTTGCCTTCAAGTTTTGTCAAAAATTATTTTTGGTCTCTTTCGTTTTCGAATTACATGGTTAGATTCAAAACTTCATTTTTCTTTTACTCGAGTCCTTGAGTTTGAAAAATAAAAGAGCGAGTCGCCGTATTATGATAAAGAAGAGAGAAAGTTAACAAATATTCACTTTTCAACAACGAAACTTGCTGTTCTTGGGAGTTAATGGGCTCCATTTGCTTTAGGGAGTTCTATTTAGCTGTTTTTCCTATTGATCTTGGCTAAAAAGAGTAGATCGGGCTGCAAACTTTTATTTTAATTGGGGTTGATTTTTTATTTTTTAATTGATAAAATAGTGATTTGCTACCAAAAATGATTTTTTCTCCAGGTCTGCAGGGTATCTCTTAGGTGTTTATGGCTGGAAAAATAGGTCTTTTACCCCTTGGAGGTGGTTGCCCGATTTTCTAGCCATTTTTTATGGCTGGAATTTGTGACAATAGATGACAAGTCTCCTGCTATTTTTTAAAACGAGATGCAATGAACGACATGTCGTCTTCCCCTATAAAAAATAACGAGCCCAAGTTTGTATGGTGACCATGCCTGCACCCTTAAGTTTTTAATTTTCTTTTTTGTTTTTTCATTTCATTTTTTCTACCTTTTTTATTTTTTCTATTTTTTTTTCCTTTCCATTGCATCATTCAATATTTTTTTTAATTGGGCTACATAATTAGTTTTATATTGATATTTATGGGTTTATCATGATTTTAAACACCTCAATATTTAGTTAGCGCTAGTTTTTGTGTAATTAAACAAAAATTAATTTTAGAAAAAATAAACTTTTTAAATCAAGTTAATTCCATCACTCGACACGTGTACTATATAATTAAAGAAAAGTAGTAAAAAAAATTTAAATACATTGGGATTCATGACTGGATTATGAGTTTGATGTGTTAAGCTATAAAATACAGATCAATTTAATATTTTATTGTTTTAGAATTAAGAAAAATATAAATAACCATCTTAGCACGTGAATTTGCTTTTTTAGATAATTTTTTTTATACAGGTGGACATTCTTGTTTTTTGATGATTTTTTTTAATGACTATACTAAACCTTTTATTTTAGTTAAACAAATATATATATTTTTATTCTTAGCTTCAATTTTTTATGTGTTTTTTTTAATCATTTTAATATGATAAGATAAAAAATAATTTTTAAAAAATAAAATAAAAATTCAATATATTTTTTTAAAAAAATATTTTAAAAAACATCTATTTATGAGTTTAACCGGCATGTATTTTCGTTGCTGTCCAGATATCTAATTTAGTGTATAAATTTTAATGCATGCTTAAGCATCCTTTGAATAATTGGTTTTAGTAAATTTAAAATAAGAAATGCATCGTAAAAAATTACAAATAGAGTAATTATTAGTCTTTATTATTAATATTACATGACGAGCCAAGGCCCACCTTTCCCAATTTAACTATTTTTCTGTAAATAAGTTATCGTTCTCGCAGGGAACATTTTTGTCACGAGATGAAAAACACCACTGGCAAGTGTTCGAGTAAAACCAGTACCAATGCCAAAAAAATAAAAATATAATAAATAAATTTTGTAAGAAACCAACTCCGAAACAAAGCATCAAATTGTAAATGCTTCAAGTGAAATAACATAATACTTCCAGCAAGACATGTGAACGTGCAATAATTATTAAAAACGCTTGTAAAAGAAACGGTTCCGTTTTGTAGGGCCATAAATTAGTATTACTCACTCCATAGTCATGAAATCAACGACCTTCTTGTTTAGGGCATCTGTCTCTCCACACTGTTTGAACGCGTTAAAGCAATGATCCTCTCCTTTGGTCTCATAAAACTCCACTTTTCCAGGCCACCCACTCGTAGCCAAGGTCTTGTAATAAGCCTCCCCTCTATCCCTCAAGAAATCTTTCTCCGCCACACAAACGAGGGCTTTCTCGCATCCCATTTTTGACAAGTTGGGATCCACCGCTGGATTCAGTCTTGGGTCGTCATCGCCCCCGGAACTTGTAGGACACAAATATTTGTGCATTTCATCTACCTCTTTATACCCGAAGAACGGGTGCACGATGATCACACCGGCAAGTTTCAAGCCCGCCCAGCCATTAGCGCCTACTTGAACCGCTAAGTAATGAGCTATATTTGCCCCAGCACTCTCGCCCGTTAAGAAAACCTTCCCGAAATCCACATGGTTGTTGAGCCATGGCTCGGGTCCGAGCCCGTTAGAATGACCGGCAATCCACTCCAGCCCATCCCATGAATCATTGTAAGCAATCGGCAGGAGGTGTTCAGGGGCCAATCTGTAGTCGATAGAGATGGCAATAACGTTGCCTTGGCTCACTATTGGAGTGAGAACGTTTTTTGTAAGAATGTGAAACGCTGATCCAACACAAAAGCCACCACCATGATAGTGGACTAGGAGGGGCAACTTTTGATCTGACCCCACAATTTCTGGGATAAAAATTCTGGCCTTGACGCCACTGTCTGGTGAGATCACAACATCTTTGGAAAGGACCCCAGTTTCCGGGTCCCGGCCAGCAGGAAGATCGTCCAGGACCATAGACCTCTCTATTCTGCCATCTTTGTAAACTTTGAAGAAGGGTGAAAAATCATGAGTTATTTCATTGCTGCTATCCATATCAAGTTTGAGAGAGAGAAAAGAGAGAGGAAGTTTTGACAAGTATTTTAGGTATGGCGGGGAGGAAGAGCAAAACTAAAAGTGCGGGCACAGGCATATATGGTAAGATAAAATTTATCAAGCCACAACTCAGGCGTACAACATGTCAACCGATATTAGGTGGGGGTGAAGATATGAAAATAATGTTTTTGGATAGCTGCAGATGGATTTATTAGTCTATTTAAGATCCTAGAAATTAAAATATAAGATTTTCTCAAGTATTCATTCCATCTGCTACAGCCATGGTTGGATGCAAAATATTTTTTTTCTTTATTGATGTGAGTGATGAGTAGGTGACGAATTAAATGGATGATGATGACAGGTCACCGAGAAAAAAAAATCAATTATTCTGCAAAATAAGGTATTTTTTCCGAAGGAGTAAGGACAGCTACCCCCAACCGACCATCATCTTCTCTTCTTAATTTTTTTTTTCATGTTTTTTGGTTTAGCTACATGCACCGATGCCCGGAATCCCATGCTCTGACCTAAAAAATATTCTAGTAGTAGATGAAAAATTTGCGAATTGTAATGGTCACTCTAAACTTCTATTTCATGAACTTGTGTTGTTGTATTCTTATAAAAATTAATATTGACCAAATTTTAGATGTTTGGGAATGTATTTCACTATTACCTAGAGCTTATTTGGTCCCTTCATAAAACTAAGGGATGATTACAAGCTCTAGGGCAGGCCATGAGAAACATATAGGGGAAGTTACGAGTTGAGCTTAATTTTAAGAAATGAAAATTTATTTTGATGTGTATGTGTTGTATGTATGTTATGGGAGAGATATTTGGTTTAGAATTGTAATGGGTGTTATATGATTTTTGTTAGGATGTTTTTCAAATTTAATGGAGAAAGTGTTGAGTTGTGTAAAGGGTGAAATTATATAGAATAAAAGTAGTGGAATTGGATTAAAAATGGAAGAAAAATAATTATGAAATGTGTGCCGTGTATAGCGTTGGATGGCAGGGAGGGGGTGTGCTCATGCTTTTTGGATTGAAGGGGTTTTGGATGTATTGGGATAAATCATAAAATTATGATTTGAAAGGATTCATGAGTCGTTACCTAATATTATAGTCACAATAAAACCTAATAGTCTGCAAGAGTCTGGATAAAGAAACTGGTTGTGCAAGGAAAAAACGTGTTACCCCTAGTACACTTTATCTATGGTAAGTTACATTGTTGAAGGTTCAAAGTCATATTTCTATTCGTTAGTCAGTATAAGATTTTAAAAAAATCTTTCTCGATAAGGATATACTTATCTCATCAGGTTAAAACCTAATCATTCTAAAATTCAAAACAAAAATTGTATAAGGTTAAAAAAAATCCTTCTCAATGATGAGATTCTTTTCTCATCAGGTTAAAACCTAACAATCCTAAAGCCTAAAAAAATAATAAAAAAAGTTTTTTTAAAAAAATTTTGGTCAAATTCTAATGCATAATTGCAAACTTGTTATGATACCCATTAAAGATTTCTTTTTTATTATTATTTTTCAAAGTATGATAAAATGCAATTTATATATTTTTTATGAAATATGCATGGAAATTTTATAATTTGGCAATATGCACACAAAATAAAATATATTTTTGTATTTTTTAAATGATAATTTAAAAAAATTGGAATTTTTTGAAATATTGGAGGAAAACAAGTAGTTTTAATACTCGGTTAGAATCTTACAGTAAAAGTCTACGACCCCGATATTTAAGTGAAATGGTTGGAAAAATATGCGAGGAACCCACAAATAATTTTAAAATGATCTCTGAATCTTTTCAGAACTTTTAAAAATTATTTTAGGGTTTGTTTGGCAAAAGCACAAAAAATAAGAATATAAATACTGTTGGAAAATTAGTAGGCTAAACACGCTCTTAACAAAAGAGTTAAAGACTTTAAAAAAAATACTTTAAGACCATGTTTGACAAACATGTTTTAAGGACAAAACATTGTGTTTTTTCTTTGATAAAAATTGATCATGCCAAACATTGCCTTATTAAAAAATAGGTTAAGTCTAACCATATGGGTTAGGCTTCCTAGATGAAAGACCCAAGCCTATAAACATAACCTGAAACCAAAAAAAGAAGAAAACAAAGATCAAAAGGGAAAAGCATTTGAATTTGCTCAAGAACACTAAGATTCAAAAATAGACCAGATCGAATCGAAATGAAGGCATAGAGACATGTAAACACTATATTCAAACAAGAATCTAAGGTTGAATCATCATGATAACCAAGCAAATATCACGATTATTTGATTCTATGCAAAAAACAAAAAACAAAAAAAAAAGAAGATAAAAAACCTTTAAATCAGTGTTTTTAAGCCATAAAAGTCTTAGATTACAAATCAACAAACATGCACGCACACATAAAAACCGTTAATCGACCAAAATGACTTAGAAAACAACGACCTAAGATAAAGTTCAACGAATGAATGGTAACTTAGAAAAGTTAGCAAACCCAAAAACCTAACAACAGGTCTAAACCCATAAAAAATGAAATAAAACTAAAAAAAACAGCCTAAACCTAGCAACCTAAGCTTAAGCATGCTTGCTATGAATTGTTGAAATCATCAAAATAATAAGAAACAAAAGATTAAAGGCAAAAACAATAAGCAAGAACCATAATGACAATAAGTAAAAAAAGCCTCTCTTTATGCATAAATATTACTCCATCGATCATAAATATTAATTTGAATCTTAAACAACATGCTTTTAACTTCAGCAAACCTAGTAAACCAAATTAATACAAACTAAGCCATAACATTATAGAAACCTAAAATATATTGCCATAACTTCAAACAAGATTATCATAACCTCAAAGCATGCAAAAACAACATTCTATACTAATATTTTCCATTTTGTAATCATATTATAACACATCAAAATAAGGCAATATACTAAACTTAAGCATATACAAGCTATATTCACAGCATGTTTAAGCATTCCAAATAATAAGCATGGTCTTAAAAGTAATAAATGACTTTAAAGAATGCATAACAAACATAATAAACAATAATTTAAAAAAAAAATAAAGAGGGAGGAGGTGTGCTCATTGAGTTCCACCCTCTTATCAAAGTTTGAAGGTTTACCTAGCAATGAGAAAATTGATTCCTTCTCTGGATTCTTTGCTTCTTTCCCTTGATTTTCAGCTTCTTTTAAATCTCAAATTGATCTAGATTTCCTCCTTCATTTTTAAAACACAATTTTTTTTCCAAATCTTTCCTTTTAGTATACTCAAGAACAACCTTTTATAAGCAAAACCAAGCCAAAAATGATAAAACCATGGTGGTTTTGCCAAGAGTTTGTTGGAGAAGATTCTTGCTTATTCTCTCCTTTAACCTCCATAGAAATATGTATTCTAATTTCTTTTGTCATTTAATGAGCTTAAACCTGTTAAGAGAAGGTAGCTATGAAGTTTAAACAATTATGGTGGTTTTCTTCTTTAATCATAGCTGAATAAGTATGCTACTTTAAAGAGATTATCATGACAAATTGGATGTAAACATGAGACAAGAGTGGTTGATCCTTAAAGAGAGAATGTATATCTACCATGAAAGTGAGCTCTCGATCAACTTAAAAGCTGATACTTATAGATGAGGTGTTTGTTACTTCATTGGTGTTGGTTTGAGTCTCTGAGGTGGTTGGAGATGTCATGTTAATTTATTTGAAGGTGACAACCTGATTAGCCTTCTTGTTTGAAAGCAATGACAAATAAGGACTAGACAACGTGTCACTCATTATTTTTATTAAAGATGAGTGACATGTTGTTTAGATTAAAATTTAGAAATTACGGTTTTCTAATTTGGATTTTGCAAACTTCAATTTGATCCATTTTGTTTTAATTCTGGCATATGCATCCTTAATTGGCCCTGAAACTTCTTAATTGTTGCAATCACACCCTTGAAAACTTTAATTTCCCTTCTCTAATTTGAGCGTCTTTTTCAAATTCATCCTTGGTTTTAATTTGTTCAATTTGACCCTTATCAATCATCAAACTTTTAATTTTTTTCAAATCAACCCTTGATTTTGATTGATTTAAGTCCCTAAACTTACATGCTTTTTGTATTTTGGTCTTTATTTTTAGATTCTTTAATTTCTTCCTTAATTGACCCTTGAACTTTGATTTTCTTGTAATCTTACCCTTGATTTCATTCAATTAAGCTTGTAAAAACTAAATCTAGTCCTCCAAAACTCCAATTTTATCAATTAAGCTTCCAAACTTATTTTTTCACCAATTAACTCCTTGCTCTTAATTAATTTTTTTAATTTTGGCCTAAACTAATTTATAAACTTGATTAAACCTTTAATTAGAGCTATGATTAAATCAAATTGGCTATTAAAAATTAATTAAATTCTCAAACTTAATTTATATGCAAATTCATTCAATTTTTTTAAGTTAAACTTTAATTTGCACTGTCTTTTATATTTAGGTATTTCAATGATGTAATCGAGTTTCTAAAAAAAGTCAAAGATCCAATCTGACCCCTACATCTCTCATTTATGCATGTAGATCATTCTTCAACCTGATCTTGCCAACCAAATCATTTATCTTCAATCTTTTTTTTTTCAACCTTCTTCTTCTTTTTTATTTGTATTTAAAAGAAAAGGATAAATTTAGGTGAACTTGAAATTGGTTTATGATAAAATGGTTACAAGGCTAAGGTTGATAATGCAATTGGACTTGCAATAACGGGTGATTTTGAGTAGTCAAGTATGAGTCTACCATAACTAGATGAGGATCTACCATAGATAGATTACATGGATAACCTAATATAGACCTCTATGGACCAATAGGACATGTCTAGGTCCAAGAGGATGTTTCGTTGCACCAAACCAGATTAATAGCTCAAATGCCATAAATTTTAATCTGGTCATTGGATCGCGCTCAAATTTTTACACGAGTTTTTGAAGGCTATTTTTCTTGGAATTTCCATGGAATTACTATTCTGGCCACCGGATCTTTAGATTTTGAGAATCTCACCTTGGGGCCTTGGTTTTGGTAGTTTTTGTAATGTTTCTTACTATTTTCAAATTTTATGTTATTTTCCTATTTTATGCTTCCTTCATTTGTAATCTTGAATTTTTATTATTATTTTTTCTAGTGGATATAGGGTTTCTAGTTTATTTAAGACTTTCTAAACTTCCTAAAAAGGCAAACTTTATCATTGTTATTCTAGACAAAATAAAACCTGAGAACTTGGAGTTCATATCGGCAACCCTTTTTGCTCATTAAAATTCTTGTATTCTTTCTTTATTTTATTATCTTCAATGTCCGCCTATATCAGCCGAACATGAGTCAATTAAAGGGAAATGAAAGAATTGAATGGGAATTTATATGATTGTGTTAGTTGATAAAGTTATGTTAGTTATCATTGTAAGATTTATGTAGAGCAGAATATGTGAATTATTCCTTTTGACTTGTTGAAAAAAAGGTGGTTTTATATTATGGAAGTGAAAGAAAGACTTCCAAATTTTATGAGCGAGTGAGAGTGTGTGCATGCGCGTATGCATGTGCGTTTGTGTATGAAATTTATGAAAAGATGTATAGATGTAAATGGTTAAATGCCTAGATAAAGTTATGAAAGTGGTTAATTTATAATCGTCTAAATAGTAAGATTTTTAGTAATTGTGTTGGGTATAATTGATAATTTCATTTAACTTGATATAGAAAAGTAAAAGGAAAAGGTGGTGAATAGATTGGAGCATATGGATAAGACAAAATAATTTTTCAAGGTAAAAAAATAGTAATAAAAAAAGGATCAGATTTGATTGAAAATAAAACTCAATAAAGATGAAATTATAAAACAATAATAATTTTAAAACCTTATTAAATAAAACAAATACCAATTAAAAGAATAAGAAGCAAATCTTGTAGACAAATAAATTCACGAGGGATGAAATTGGAAAAAAATTCTAATTTCTTAAATTATTCCAAATAAAGTAATAATTAAAAAAATAAAGATCAAATTTTAAGGAGAATAAAATTTAAAGAATTATTTTGAAATTTTAGAAGGCTAGCATGAAAATCATGGATGAAATAGGGAAAACAATAAAAACAAAAGAGACCTCATATGCCAAACCAACAATAACCATACCACATGTGCCACCTAGTCGTGGAGGGGTTACCAAAACGCTTTGGGTGCCGCCCTCGTAGCAGGCATTCAGCCAAAAACAATGCCACATGCGTCGTCCATAACACACGGCTACTATTCAGGTGTGTCCAACCCTTTTTTTTAACTTGCTGATATATCCCCTGGATCCATGTTTATGAATTTTTTCTTTTAAGGGCAATGGAGTATGCTAAATATAAATGTAAAGACCTTATTGCTTTCGTTGAATTCTGAAATGACTTTTTGAAAAATTACTCCTAATGCAAAGCTTAATGATTTAGAAGTGAAAAGCAATTGCCACTTCACTACTGTAATTTATATTAATTACACTTACAATCCATATTGAAAACCTGATCATTTATAGTTTTTTTTAATGATTAAGATTATTAACTGGAAGACTAGTTTCGATTATAGATTCTATAATAACCAAATTGTTATTATTACATATGGATAAGATAAATATAATTTAAGAATACTTTTATGTGGTAAACATGTTTGGTTGTTGTTTTTTAATGTATTTTTGCATTAGGCCTGAGTTTAACTATAATCAAAGGTAATAATTAAGGTTATAAATAGATTCTTACCAAAGTTGTAGTTGTAGCTAACAAGTGATTATCTAAAACTGTTAAATTTCTTTTTTAATCTAGGTTACTCTCAAAATAAAATAAATAATTAATGACTAATTGGATGTATAATACTAACAAATTTTAATGATCATGCCTTTTCAAAATTTTATAATTGTGGTTAGTGGTTAGGCTATGGATATACCTCAAACCATAACAACCATAACCATCACCATAATTGCAATATACTTGAAGGCATAATTTAGTCTGTAAATGAATTTGTTTTAAGATTTAAATGTCAAGAAATGTCATAAAAATAATTATTGTGAATAAATTAATTTGAATATGGATGATTTATGCAAAAAATTATATTTTATATTAAAAGAGATCATACATTCATTGTGAATTCATTTTGTGAATGTCTGATTTTACCTTTGGTGGGCAGGCTTGGGTTTAAAGGTAGGAAGGTGTTTTTAATGGGACCTATTAGTAATTACATTAAAGAAGGGGGTTAATTGATATTTTTAACATTTTTATCTACAATGTAATTACTAAATGACCCTTAGAAAAAAAAAATTTCTTAGTTTCAAGGCCTTTTCAAGTTTTTCATCTTTTTTTGTACAACTCAAATACTTAAATGCTTCTAAAAAATAATCTTCCTTAATTATGGATGTAAGACAGTTTAGGTATTTTTCTATAAATATGTTTTTTAAATTCTCATTATCATTTTTTTTTACTTTTCTTTTTGTTTGCTTATTTCAAGAGTGGGTTAATAAAGTTAACCTTGTTTGGCTTGAGTTTTTTTTATTGAACTTTGGTTTATATATATATATATATATATATATATATATATATATCTTGGTTTCATATCGCAGGTTGTGGGTTTGTCAAGTCTTAGCGTTATATTTTTTGAATTTTATTTTATTTTTATCTTTGATATTAAATTATTAGGCCTTGAATTTTACAATTTTTTTTTTCTTTTTGTGGGTTTTTTCTGTCTCATATCCCAAGTCATGTTTTAGTTAATTTTACTTGAGTTGTCTCGGATTATCATCACTTGAATATCCATTTTTAATGTAAGAAAAACTTTGACCCGACCGGTGGCGGAGTACGAGTTATCTATCTAGTAATTTCATAAATAGTCAGGGACTTGCCTTTATAAGTTATTAGTTAAGAGGACAAGAGAATTATATGACCATGATAAGGATTGAATTGTATATCATAACAAATCTAGAGACTACTTTAACTAATTAATAAAGGAAAAAGTATCCAAAGTATCCTATGCGCTACTCCGTTTTATACTCTCTCTCTTTTAAAAAAATTATTTTGAAAATTATAGAAAGCATCCTAAATTTTAAAAGTTTATAACATTTTACATGGCAAAAAAAGAGTCTATAAAAAAATTAAATTATTTACAAGATTATTATTATATTTAATTTAATGATTAAAAAACTCATATTACTTTAAAATAACAAAATTACCATTAAAAAAAAACTTTCCTTCTATATGACAAACATAAAACCCTAACCACCAACTTAAATAAGTCGTATCATTTGTATCAATAAACCAAGCTATTTTTTCCCCTTGTATCCTTTAAACAATCTTAGATACGATATAGCTCTCTAGGATAAATTTTCTTCCCAGAAGTATTCTTTAGGTTAGTTCATATCAGTACATGCATGATAAGAAGTAACCCATAAAGCCAAGCGCAGTAACATTAATTAAAGCCCCTTCGGTAAGTCAAGTGAGTCAACATGATAACATTTATCAAACAGTGAGTCAAGTGAGCCACCACGATAACATTCATCAAAATTAGTCATTCTACCTTGTAAATAATACAAAAAGGTCTAATTCATTTCCAGAATCAAAACCTGTGTCATTAGAAGAAAAAAAAACTGAAGCTAACCAAAATAAAGAAAGAAAATTATTGGGTAGAATCGTGGAATACAAACCTACTTTTTTTTTTTATTATTATTATTAACGTGTGTCTGGACTAGTTTGTGCACATCTCGACTAATTCCACGAACCCTGAAGTTAATGATCATGTAAGCCTTCAATAGGCATGAGGTTTGTGGGACTCAAACTTGTGACCTCTAGGTAGTAAATTTAGGGCCTGACCAAATATGCTACACCCCTCGGGGTTAATAGAGACTTGCTCTTATCTTCACTAGTAAAACCATCAAAAACAAAATCTCTTACAAAATCTTTGAGTGGTTGAAAACATGGACTAGGCTACCTCATTTGTAAGCCAACTACTCTATTTGCTTTCATCCTTATTGTTGATCTTGACTATGCAAAAGTGTTTGATAAAAAGCCTAAAAGGAAGGGATTACAACACAATGTTTGTTTGAAAACAAGAATTTAAAGATACTATTCATACCGTATAGGTTAAATGAACTTGGCAAGACAAGTAAAACCTCTTTATCTTTGCAGAGTCAAATCATTTTTTCGGATTATTCAATTCAATTTTAGTAAGAGTTATAATAGAAGACAAGTGGTATTTGACAACAGACAGTGTTGATAAAATTAAATAGTAATCTTGCAATCTTGCCATTACATGTGATATTATTATTTGTATGAAGGACAATACTGCCACTGTATTGATATAACATAAATATGTTATAATATATTCTGATAAAATTTAAAAAACAAATTGAAATATGATCAACTTGATGTAATTATAACTAAATTGCATTACATTAGCATTAATTGGCAAAACTCATATCGAATATAATCAAATTTCTAAAGTTTAACGTTAAAGTAAATTCATAAATTAAATACAATTCATGATATGAAATCTAATTTACATTTCTATGCTCAATTACATTAATTCAAACCCAAGTTCATAGCAAATTACTATAATTTAAAGAAAATATCAAATTCATCAAGTTATCAACAATTCAATAAAACATGTAATTCATCATAATTCTACGGTATTCATGCTCCCTTTCATAAATCATCAAGCGTAGTTAATTACATTATTAGTTGATTCTAACAACACATATAAAATTCTTAATTCAACAACTTAACATCAATTAAACACAACACATAACTAATTTATATAATTAATTCATAATTAATTTAATTTATTCTCGTATTCAAATATATCAAATCAACCCTAATTGATGTTATTCTTAACTGATTTAACATTAATTCAAAAAACTCTAAATTTACTATAAACCCTAAATTCAACCTAAGCAATCATTTCAATTTAACCAAGTCAAGCACAAATTCATAGCAATGTAGTATGTATACCATGCTCTGTAGATTATGAGCGTATATGAGAGTGTGGTAATAATTGTTTTTTAAAGTGTTTTTAACTTAAAAATACATCAAAATAATATTTTTTATTTTAAAAAAATTATTTTTAACATCAACATATTAAAATGATCTGAAAATATAAAAAATATTAATTTAAAGCAAAAGAAATTAATTTTTTTCAAAAATATTTTTAAAATATAAAAATAAACAATACCATGAAAGTTAACCTATGAAAATAAATGAGAAAAAAAAAACCCTTCACACGTAAGACATGCTGCAATTAAATAACCTCCTTATATATCGATAGAATCAAAATGATTCTTAATATTTTCTGTTATCTTTAAAACTTTGTTTGTATGGAAAGTGGATCGAGTAAAATAATACTAAAAAAAAAAAACGAAAAGATAAACAAAGAAGATTTCTCCATCCAGATCTTCAGTTCCTTTTGTTCTCAGGAATGATTAAAGTAAGATTCTTTACTGAATTATTTTCTAAGCAAAGGTCCACACTACACAAGTCAAAAAGCCTAATCCCACTGTCTTGTTTAAATTAATCAACCCAGCAAATTTCATTATTTATTCTAGAATGAATAAAAAAATCAAAAAATTAATTAAAAAAATTAAGAAAAAATACTGAAAAAATAAAATTTTAATTTTTTTTATTAAATTATAAAATTTTTAAAAAAAACTTACTCGATTCAACTTAATTTTAATTTTATAAGTTTGAAATTAAAAAAACAAATCAAACCTAAAAAAATCAATCCAAATCAAGTTAAATAGTATTGAATTAATTTTTTTTAAAAAAATTAAATCAAAACTGGTAAGTTGAGACCAATTTGAATTCGACTTAAATTTTTTTTTTTTAATTTCATTTAATTTAACTTTTTTTAATAAAAACTAAACCAACTCAAAAATAATTATCGCTAATTCACCCTTTCCTTCACAAAACTCGCTTCGTGACCATTTTGCCTTTTCTGTTTACAACAATCATCACGCCTGCATTTCAGATTACCGGAAAATCTTTGTTAAATCCAAATCCAAATCCAAATCCAAATCCGTAGAAATAATAAATAATAATTCTTTTTTAGATATAAAAAAAATAACATACAATGATCATTGTGTTCTTCACGAGAAAAAGCCCGTAATCCTTTGCTTTTCCTTTTCTTGCTCTAGCTGGACTTTGAAAAAAATTAAGAAGGAAGAAAGCTGCTGCCAAATACCTTTACTTCCTCTTCTTCCCTTTTGATCTCTCATTAAAAAAAAACCTCATGGCTGACGATCTCTGCTTCTTCTTCTCCAAGGTTCTTTCTCTTCTCCTTTTTTTTTTTTAAACTTTTCTGTCGTATATTATATAAGTAATATAAAATGTGTTCTTGTGATGTTTTTAGGATCTGGGCTTTGTTTATTTAACATTATGATCTTCCTGTCTTTGTGGATTTTGCTTCTTTTTATTTGCCTTAGCATAGAAGCAAAGCAAGGCCCAGCTTTTATTTAATTTCTTAATTAAATTGTAGAATGAGATAAAAAGGGTTACTTTCTTTCGATAGTAACTATAGCTTTCCTAGCTTTACTAGATCAAAAAAAGAAAAGAAAAATCGCTCTCAATCTTTTACTTTGACGTTTCCATTAATACTCATCTCTTGTTTTTTCTTTATTTATACCTTTACCCATGTTGGCATCAGTTATAGAGCTAAATCAGAGTTGGTTATTAAATTCTTGATGCAATAAACTGTGGTTTTTTAGTGAATTTCTAATGTGTAGGTAATTTGCGAATTAATCTATGAATGGCAGGATTCTTTTATTATAAAGGCTCCTAAGAAGTCGCCATTAGCGTTAAGGATGGTTGTTTTGGTGTTTGCGATGGTTTGTGGTGTGTATATATGTTCAATTTGTCTTAAGCAAATTGGCATTCGAACAAATCCTGGATTTTTAAATGTTGAAGTGATTGAAAGGCCATGTCCAGAACCTAATATTGAACCTTGGGAAACCCCTTATGTGCACTACCCACGGCCGAAAACTTATAGCAGGTAAGACTTATATGCGTTGACGCTGAATTTGGGTTTTGCGTGGGCTTTATTAGTGATGGGATTTTTTTGGCGCGTTGTAGGGCTGAATGCAAGTGCAATCCTGTGCGGTATTTTGCTATTCTGTCAATGCAGAGATCTGGGAGTGGATGGTTTGAGACATTGTTAAATAATCATACTAACATAAGCTCAAATGGAGAGATTTTCTCTGTTAAAGTTAGGAGGAGTAATGTTTCGACGATTACGGAGACTCTCGATAAAATTTATAATCTGGATTGGTCAAGCAGTGCTTCCAAGAATGAGTGTACTGCGGCAGTTGGCCTGAAGTGGATGCTTAATCAGGTGAAAATGATATCCTTGAAATGTTTGTTGGTTTCCTGCTATTTTTCATTACCAGTATGTGTTAGTTTCAGATGAGGGCGGAAAACATTCATTTCAGTACATGTGCGGGTAGAGCAGACACTTACGTGCATTAGTAACATCTAGCATCATCTTATCAGAGAAGTACGAGAGCCCTCTCACAAAATTTGGAGTTATAATATGGGATTGCAAGTGGTAGTGACTACCTCCTAATTTCTCATCCATGATTTTCTTCGTGCATTAAGACCTAGAAAATGCATTTTGATAGCGATCCAGTATCTCATTGGTTTCAATCTAAAGCCTTTTGATAAAATGTTGTTAATACATTGCACCCTTTGCTTGAATTTTTGCGTTTTACTTGCTTTGAGATTCCCTTAAAATATCATCTATTTTGGAAGGAAATTTTTATGAACTTGATACATATGCTACAGTTTCCTTAAACTTCCACTTCCCTTCTTAGTTTTGAATGACAGAAAAGTTGAGGCAGCTTTAAGTTTCCCTTCTTGTCTACTTCTTTCCCCCTTACTGAATGCAGGCTAAAGCTTCTGGAAGTATGCTATTATTATTTTACTGTATGAAGGCTGTTTTAAGTATCAGTTACTATAATTTTTTGAGGTGTAACGCCTCTTTTCAAAGGCAGTATGGGACCATTTATTGAAACAGCTTGTATTGCCTGAAAAAACCTCTCAATGTGGGAAATGGAAGCTTCTATTGATCTGTGAACTGATTTGATATTAAAACACAGGATCAACAATATAATTTGTAACACATTTTGGAGCAGTTCAGCCTGAACAACAGGTATCTGTTATCATGCTGTGTTCCAAATCCAAGTTCGTAACACATTTTGAAGCAGATAAGATTGAACAGCATTGATCTGTTACTATGCTGCTTTCTAGGCTCTATCAAGGTGATGAGCAAAATAATAGGTTTCTTTACAGAGGTTTCACAAATTTATTAGCATATGAAATGTTACCAAAAGCTTGCACCTTGTAACTTCAAATTTTGCCACATGGGCATTTGGTATGCTAATAATGGGTTATCTACATTTAGTTTTATTTTATCTCATGTTGCACTTCTCACGTTCTTCATCATAACAATTGATGTAGGGTGTGATGCGACACCATGAAGAAATAGTGGAGTACTTCAAAACCAGAGGTGTTTCAGCTATTTTTCTCTTCAGGAGAAATCTGTTACGCAGGATGATTTCGATACTTGCAAATTCTTATGATCGAGATGTGAAGCCACTGAATGGAACCCATAAGTCCCATGTTCATTCGCCTCGTGAGGTTATTCTCTCTCTCTGCCCCTCCCTCTCTCAAAGTTTCTGTATGTGTGCTATCTTACAACAACCGATGGTCTCAGGCAGAGATACTAGCGAAATACAAGTCTTTGATCAATACTACTTTGCTGATACCCAGTCTGAAGCAAGTAGAAGACACAACTGCCAAAGCCTTAGAGTACTTTAAGAGTGCAAGGCACATTATTCTTTACTATGAAGATGTAGTCAAGAACCACACGGTAAGCTGAACTATTTGAACCTTTTGTTTACAACTCCTTTCTACTGGTCAGTGCCCTTAAATGTGGGTTCGGTTCTACCATGTGGCTAAAAACATTCAAAACAGAAAAAGTAACTAATTTCTCTTTTACTCTGCAGAAATTATTAGATGTTCAAGATTTTCTAAAGGTTCCACGAAGAGAACTTAAGAGTCGTCAAGTAAAGATACACAAAGGATCCCTATTGAACTATGTTGAGAACTGGGACGAAGTCCAGAAGTCTCTAAAAGGAACGCACTATGAAAGCCTCCTAAGTGGAGACTACTGAAAGTAGAGCCGCTGTAATGATGTGCATAGCACGCTCTACCATCTAACATCTCGCCCCTCTACTTCTTACAGGACCAGGGCCTGCTGGCTTTCCAATCTGCTAAGATTTTGGCTGCAGCATGGGCATTACACTTCTCAATTTCTTATTCCAACATTTTTCTCACCAATTTAATATTCCATTTATTCTTTTTTATCTTTTCGCTTTGGGAGAACTCTTGTATTAAAGTCAAGCAATGTAAGTTGCAGTTTGACCTGACCTTTTCTTGTCTGTGCATCAATGTGTTTATACGGACTAGAAAGACAACATAACCACCGGAAGATCTTCATGTAGAATCTCTTGGCAAGAGTATACAGAAGGCTACCGATCTTCTGATTTGAGGCGAAGTTGGTATAGTTTGTACTACCTATGAAGGCAGACGGGTATAAGTAGAATCAAGATAACAAGTATAATTTGATGCTCAATATTTTTTGTATATTCCTTATGTTGTATGATCAATTCAGTCAAGTGGTTTTTATTTGATTTCATTCAGAGGGGCACCGGCCACCTCTATGGAGACATTCAAGGTGATTGTAAATACTGAACATTTAGATGTTTGAGCTGTGTTTAATTTTCAAGCAGATTAAGGAACAAGGTAGGTGTTATATTTTCTGCCTGCCTTTTTCTCTACTACTTTCGTTTTCTTATAATGGCATGCTTCATGCTGCAGAAGCAGGATCCTAAGGTGAAATGGTGCCCGCAGGTAGCTTAAGGAAGCAGATGTGTTGCTGCTTCCCACTGGATGGATGAGCTATGACATTTTTCTTTCTTTTCTTTTCTCCTCTTTTTTTTTTTTTTTTTTTTTAAAAAGAAAATCCGGGATTTGACTTTGTTTTGAATTGTTCTAGTTATCATCAGGTGAAAACTGATCTGTAAAAAAGAAAGGACCGAGAGAAAACGGGACTGTACGGGACAAGCTAGGGTGGAGGAGGGTAGTAATTTTTGTTTTGAAATATATTAAAATATTTTTATTTTTATTTTTAAAATTTTATTTTTAAAATTATTATATTAAAATGATAAAAAATTTAAAATAAAAAAATAAAAAAAATTAATTAAAATAAAAATAAAAAATTCAACCTTAATTCCTCACGCGCACTTAGACATAAATTTGATAGCACAACAGCTGCGTCTTGTCCTTACGTGTCGTATGGCCTCCGCCAATTTCCGAATGTTACCTGGATACTGTAGTTTATGAGCATGTGAGCATAAATTACGTCAAGCCATCACTTATAGGTCAATGTAACTGTTTATTTTTGCACTTTGTATTTATGTATGTTTATGTTATAAAATTATAAAATTGTTTTTTTTAATATTTTTAAATAATTTTAATATGCGGATATTAAAAATAAAAAAAATATTTATATACATTTGTAAGTAATAAATATTTTTAAAAAACACTTTGTACCAAGAGCCCATTAGATATTATAACAATTTTTTTTTGAAGTGTTTTTTGTTTTGGAATTTAAATAAACTGAAATAATATTTTTTTAAAAAAAAAAAAATTAATCCTGAATTTGACATATCAAAATGATTTTAAAAAATATATAAAAAAATAATTTGGGGAAAGAAAACAAATTATTTTTTAAAAAAATTAAAATAAAGAAATAAATATGCTCTAAATAGAAACTCAAAAGGAAAATGAAATTTGCCTTGTACATTGGGCCATGCTTAGATTCTGTTAATAGCTTCTGTTCTAAGAAAGAACAAAGAACTCTTCAAAGTCACGCACTCGGGCCTGTTCAGGTTTGACCAAAAAGAAAGATAGAGCCAACACGGCCCCGTTTTGACCGGACTGCCATATTAGAAAGTCAAAGGTTTCCAGTCCAGGAAGGAAAGCATAACAGAGACACGACAACTGTTCTGTTTGTTTCTTTTATGGTTTGTCCACCAACCATTTCGTACAATTATTAGCTCCTCTTAATTTCTCAAAATTTAAGAAGTTTCAATTAGTTTCACTCAGGAGTTCATATGTTTTTTTAAAAAAAAATTAAAATTTTTTTTCCTTACTTTAAATTAATACTTTTTAATATTTTCAAATTGTTTTAATACGTTGATATCAAAAATAAATTTTTTAAAAATAAAAAAAATATCATTTTAATGCATTTAGAATTTGTTTGACTTAGAAGTGTGATGGTTTTTTTCAAATATACAATATCCTTTAAAGACAAACCACATCTTCAAAAGTTAAAAAAACATGTTTTTTACTCAAAAAGCACAAGCTACCTCTTTTCTAAACACATGTGAGCTTGTGTTGGCAGTGTGGTTATAGTTGTTTTTCAAATAATTTTTTATATCAAAATATATGTTAATAATATTTTTTTATTTTTTAAAAATTATTTTTAACATCAGCACATCATAATGATTTAAAAATACTAAAAATATATTAATTTAAAGTTAATAAAAAATAAAAAATTTTTATATTTTTTAAAAATACTTTTAAAATATAAAAATAAACATATCATAAGTAAAAACACTTTATAAAACAAATATGGTCGTTAACCCCCCCCCCCCTCTCATTCTAAACTGATAAAATTTCATAAATAAATAAAAGACAGGTTCTAGACTGGGTTTATTTCTTTTTAATTTTTAGTTTCATTGTGCATATCCATTTATTTTTTCATTAATTTTCCGACCATCGCAGCTCCTACTAGACTTAACATTGATTTCTCTTGTTGGTGACAATACAATGAAGCATTTGACCATGTCAATATCAAATATGGAGTACATTGCAAGATTAAGTCAAATAAACTATCACAATATTTTGAAAAAAGAAGAAGTCAAATAGACCTTCATATTTTTGTAAAAACCAAAAAAAAGATGTTTGCAAATAAATAGGGGTATTTGGCATAACATTTGTTTTTATTTGCTTTTTAAAATTATTTTTGTCTTGAAAAATTATCAAATTAATATTTTTTAATATAAAAAAATAAATAAAAATTAAAAATTAAATTATTTCTAAAAAACACAATCCTTAAAGTGTTACAAGTTGTTCATTTTGGTTCAAGAGTTTCAGATCTATGAAAGAAAACAACTTCCCTTTTACCTCACTTAAAAATTAAAATCGGCTCACCAAACCAATAGAATAAATTGCCACCATCTCACAAGTTGCATCTAACCGTCCATGTCAGCAAAACGCGCCCACCAGTGCATGGGTCCCACACGTCATGGACGGCGATCAATCGTTGCACCCGAGGCCTTAAACCCCTAACGAAAAGAAGGCAAACATCCGGCTATTATCAATCCCTAAACTAATTCAGTACCTCAATTGAGTCCCTCAATAGTTTTTATTCTCAAGGAAGTCCCAAAGACTCAAATTAATTGAAATTCTTAGAATCTAATTTATGCAGAGACTTATGTGAAAAGGAATGTAAGAGATTGAAAGTTCTTACGCTTTTATTTTATTTACATACTAAGTGTTTCTTTCAGGGACTCAATCAAATTTTCTATATAATTGGGGGGCTAACTTGTAACATGAGGCTTTCCCAGAAGAGGGAAAGAAAACCCAACACGGACACAACACACGCTCGCACTGTTGCACTACAAAGCAGATAGATCCACGGAGCGCCTCCCTTTAAATCTAAACTTCGCAACCCTCTCTCTTCCTCTTTCAGCCTCCCTCGTCTCTCCTCCCATCTCCTTTCACACGCAGACTCTCTCTCCAAAAGTAAACAAAAACAAGGTTACTTGCTTTGAGAGTAGTGGTAGTACTGGAAGAAGGAGGAGGAGGAGAGGGGGGAGATTGACTAATCATATTCAGATCAAGATGCAGCAAGGCAACGGTCCTGATCAGAACCCATCTCCACAACACCAACCTCAACATCCTCATCAACAACAACAGTGGGTCCCACACATGCAGCAGCAACAATGGATGGCAGCTATGCAGTATCCAGCAGCTGCTATGGCGATGATGCAGCAGCAGATGATGATGTACCCTCAACAACAACATCACCATTACATGGCTTACTATCAACAACACCAACACCAACACCAACAGTATCAAAATAAGCAGCAGCAGTATCATCAAAAGCAACCAAAACAACTACAGCAACAGGGATCTAACGAGGAGGCTAAAACTATATGGGTTGGTGACTTGCTTCATTGGATGGACGAGGCTTACTTGCATAATTGCTTCTCTCATACCGGAGAGGTATACAGATTTAAAATTTTTGCTGTTTCAGTCTATTTTTCTTTTTATTTATATTTGGCTTGTGGGTCTATATGGGATTTATTCTTTGTTTTCTTTTTTGAATGAATACGAGGTTTTAGATCTTTTATGGGCTTAAAGTTAGTTACTTTCCAGGATTTCAGTGATAAAAAGATTGCCTTTTTTGTTTTAACATCTTTTGTTTCTGGTGATTTAAGTTGAAGAGTAGCTTGTTTTGTTTTGAAATTATCAATTCATTAATGATGTGGGCTTGATTAGCATGACTTAAAGACCGGCTTCATTAAAAGCATAATTGAAATGTACTAAATTTATCAAATCATGTTGGAGATTGTTGATCTGATTTGGTTTTGTGATCTGACATTATATAAAAACGCTTTAAATTTTTAAAATGCTTTGTAATCTAAGCTGCATTAAAGTACGTCTACTTTATATTTTTAGAAATGGAGGGAATCCGCCTCAAATTGCTTAAATCCAAATATGAAGATGCTAGTTGCAGATTTGTGCTGCACTAACTATTGCATTGTTGTTTTTACACGGAACCAGGAGGAGGAATTGAAATTTCCATGGCTATTATAGAGGAAAGAATCTTTTCTTTTGTGAAAGAAGAATTAACTTTAAGAGATATATTGTTATTCTCAGTTTGCACTCATCTTCTTGATCCCTTGTAATTATTGACATGCATCAACCATTCCCTGAGATGGATTTGCTCTGATGCTCAAGTGACTTAGATTTCAATTTGAACGCAGTGCACTCTACTCTCCCATGCAAAGCAGGGGTGAGATTATAACTCAGTTTGAATACTTCCATTGCTACTTTAAGACTGAAAAGTGTCTAGCATTCATCGTGTTTTTTTGTGCATTGGTCTGTCTTTAACTGCATGATGAACACTCAGTTTCAATCGCTGAAGATGCTTCATCTAATAATCTGTTGTTTTTGCACAAGAAGATTCTATGCAGCCTTTTTTATCTGAACAAAAATTTATCTGAATAATCCATGATTGTATTCCTACTTTCTGATGCTGATGTCAATAAATCTGTAGGTTTCATCTGTAAAGATTATCCGCAATAAGCAAACTGGTCAACTGGAAGGGTATGGATTCGTTGAGTTTTATTCCCGTGCTGCAGCTGAGAAAGTCTTGCAGAGCTATAGTGGCTCTTTGATGCCAAATACAGATCAACCTTTTCGTCTCAACTGGGCAAGTTTTGCCGGTGAAAGGCGAGCAGATCCTGGTTCGGATCTATCTATATTTGTTGGAGATTTGGCTGCAGATGTGACCGATTCAATGTTGCAGGAAACCTTTGCTGGAAAATATCCATCCGTCAAGGGAGCAAAGGTTGTCATTGATTCTAATACTGGCCGTTCAAAAGGTTATGGTTTTGTTAGGTTTGGTGATGAAAATGAGAAGACAAGGGCCATGATGGAGATGAATGGTGCTTTTTGCTCAAGTAGGCCTATGCGGATAGGAGTTGCGACCCCTAAAAAGCCATCTGCATATCAACAGCAGTATTCTTCACAAGGTATGATATGATGCTTCTAGCTTTAGGGACCTGAAATCTGATGGCTTTCACATGTTTTCAATTCTGTCAAAAATTGGTGTGTGCTTATGCATGTGCACATGCAATTTTCCAATTTGGTTGCTAATTTTGGTTGGTGTTTATCTAGTTTTGTTTAATTACCTAGCTGTAAATTGTGTTCAATTGTTTGCGTAAGTGCAATTTTGTCCCACAAAAGAGACTTTATTCTGAATGCTTGAGTGCATGTGAACATGTCGTGCTTGATGTTTATTGGTAGGAATCCTTCGTCATCAGGGGCCATAAACTTGTTTGTGGTTAGAATAGAATTCCTCTAGGTGCAGGGGCCATAACCTAATATGTGCAGTCCCTGCTCTTATTTTATACCATCTCACTCCCATACCCTTCTCATTTTGTGCTTTATTTGCTTATTGCGTGAAGTTGTTGTGGTTGGGTTGGTTCAATTAGTGTTTGGAGTTTGGAGTTGAAAGGGGATTTAAACAATTTCACTATGCCTTATCATCATCTTTCATTTCACTAGAAGTTTGATGGTTGTATTCCTTGCTCCTTTGTTTTTTACCTTCTGGTTAAACAGCCAGATACTCATGATGTGTTTCCTTTTCTAGTAGTTTTTAACATGCAATTTTCACTTGGATGTTTCTTTCTTCGTTTCTTTCCTTTCCTTTTGTATTATTTTAGGCTCTACATTTATTGCATCTTAAGATTTATTGCTTCCCTGCCCTGCTCATTGTTCTAATTATTATGCTTAGAGTTCAATGTTTACAAACAATCTGTAATCAGTTGTTCCTTGTGCATGAGCCATATTCACAATGTCCCTTGCGAATCAATCTCATACCATTTAGTTTTGTTATTTTATGTATGTGTAGCATGTTTCCTGAGGCACTTTGTAACAGTAGCGTCTTGCTTCCATCCTGAAATATGTATCTCTTGGACATGACTAGACATTATGGTTTTCCAATGAATTTTGGGTTTCATGGTGCTGTCATTGAGAGGATGCAAAATACCAGATTGTTTTGAAACATAATATGACGAATATTTTCTCCTTTTTTATTGGAAAATAGGTGGAACCATGCATGGAATTGTTTCGAGTTTTAAGAATGATGGCCTTTGCAAAGATTGGGTTTTTGATGGGTAGCCTTTCTTGAAAATTTTCTTCTATCTTGAAGCTTTATGCATCACTTTGCCATAGACATGGGCTTCTAAGTTGGACCATGCTATTTTGTGTGCGCTGTTGGTGTTTGTTCTTTGTAGATATTACTCTTATTTCTCTGATTTTGTAGCTCTCTAATGATGAACTTTCTAGGCCAGTATCCTTTAACTTTTTGACTATTTGATGAATGCGATGACTTCCATATGTTTTATGCTCTGGGATTGGTTTATAATATGAAGTTATCTATATTTTTGTTTATTAGCTTTAGTTTTGGCTGGTGGACATGCATCAAATGGTGTGATGGCCCAAGGATCACAATCTGATGGTGACTCTAACAATACAACTGTGAGTTTAGTTCTATTGTGCTGCACACATTTTATCCAATCCTGTGAATTTCCTAATTCATGCAACATGGCAGATATTTGTGGGAGGAATTGACTCTGATGTCACTGATGAGGATCTCAGGCAGCCGTTTTCTCAATTCGGTGAAGTTGTTTCTGTGAAAATACCAGTTGGAAAAGGATGTGCATTTGTACAATTCGCTCAGAGGTAACCTTTTCTGAGTTTCCATGCTGGACTGATTTTTTGTTTACGTTGTTGTCATCACCAGGAATGATGTTTCAAGTCTTTGTGATGGTAGATAACAAATGCAGATTATTTTGATTTCTGTAACTGCAATGATCCACTCCTATCTCTGATCACAGAAAGAATGCTGAGGATGCACTGCAGAGTTTGAATGGAACAACAATTGGCAAGCAAACAGTTCGCCTTTCCTGGGGTCGCACTCCAGCAAACAAGCAGGTAAGTTTTTTTCAATGTAAAATAGACTTGATCTGCTGTACAAAGGACTTCTATCCTTGGCTGTCTAATTTTACTATTAGGACCTGACCAGTCCCGTTCCTCTCCCTTCTTTTTAAGGACATGTAAGTTGATTTCTGCTATGCATGCGGTGATGAGCTGCTGCTTGAATGATGGTTTAGGTTGTTGATAGGATAGCATTAGATATATCCTTTCCCTGCATGGCATGTGCAACCCTGGAGAAATGCCTCCATGCTCCAACTCAAACCAATTTCTTATTTAAATTCCTTAAAGGACATTTGCACGGATGGTTACGTAACTCCAGCTTCCTATTCTCTTGTGTTATTACTTCAATTATATCTCTGAGTTGAGAATCGAATATTTTGTTGTCTTGTAATAGCTGTAATAAAAATCTCTCTCAACATCACATGTTGTTGCTGTTGCTGTTGCTATTTACCGAGTTCACCAGCTACTGTTTTTTCCTTTACAAATTGATTTTTTGAACAACAATTGTGGGTTTGACAGTGGAGAGGGGATCATGGTAATCAGTGGCATGGGGGGTATTTTGGAGGGCAAGGATATGCTGGATATGGATATGCTATGCCACCAAATCAGGACCCAGGCATGTACGTTGCAGCTGCAGCTTCCGGGGTGTCTTAACGACGACGATGACAAACAGCTTGTAATCTGAATGAGCAGGACAGGCTTTAAATGCAGTCATTATATATTTGTACTTTGCGAGAGTTTTGTAGCGTGATTGAATTTTTATTTGGATTTGCGTTAGGGTTTGTATTAACATTTACTATAATTTTGAGATCTGCTTGGAAAGACTGATTATTTGGGCGGGAGAATCTTATTTATCTGTTTAGACTTGAAACTCTAAACAAGAAATTATGAGAGGAACAAAGCTTTGAATATTTGTTAGTTCTGCCCAATAAATAAGCTGAAGCTTAAACTGAGGAGCTATCATCACTGGTGCCAGTTTCTTTATCTGTTCATTTAGCTCTGGTCGAGCACCTCAGCTCATATTCCTCTTCTTGCTTCTGTAATCAAGTAGTTTATGCATGCTCCTAGAGTAACTTAAACCGTGCTCATGTCTTCCTAGGATCCTTCATTTATTCTTAAAAACATGTTAGCAGTGCAACAGGATTCTGAAATGAATCTTTTGAAGGCTTGCTGCTTCATGCATGAGTGTGTTGATGACATGAAACCCGGGGACTTGTGGAAGCCTTCAATCTGTTAATGTAATTCGTGTTCTATAGCATTTGCTAAAGACTAGAGATTACTAAATCAAACTCAATTGCTGTTGTGGCTCTCTCAGGTCTCTCAACTATTCGTCCGATCTCATAATCCTTTACATCATACGCCTTGACGACAATTATTTGCTCTGTCAGAACAAAGATGGCGCAAGACCACGAAATCCATCGTGCATGCACCCAATAGGCGATCCTAAGCAGATAAATTTATATCTACCATGATCTGTTCTAGATAGATTAAATAAATATTTTAGTATATACATTTATAGATAGTAAGATAGATTTATGCTGCAGAGGAGGTTTTATCATACCAAATTAAAATAATAACTTAAAAATATTATAATTTTTTATCCAATTGTTAAATCAAATTTAAATTTTTTCAGGAGTTTTTAGAGATTATTTTCCCTGTAAAAGCCACTACTATATCACTACATAGACTATTAAACATTTAGATATTCAAAATCTCACTCGGGCCCTGGTTCTGATACTTTTATTCACTAGCGTAAACTTATCAATATCACTACATAGACCATTAAACATTTAGATATTCAAAAACTCACTCCGGCCTGGTTTTGATACTTTTGTTCACTAGCATAAACTTATCAATCAAGTGGTCATCTTTTGTTATAAAATAGTCAAAAATTTTGATTTTTTGCATTACGATAATATGGCCTTGTTTGGTATTGCGGTCCAATACCCTTTTTGAATTTTCTTAATTTAAAATTATATTTTTATGTATTTTTGGATCGTTTTAATATATTGATGTTAAATATTAAATAAAAACAAAATATTATTTTAATGTATTTTTAAATAAAAATATTTTTAAAAAAAACCTTCATCAAACTCTCAAACTGCCTTTATGTCATTCTTATCAGGTTCTCTGCAGTTTGATAAACCGAACATAAACATAAATATTTTTTTGCGCATATGAAAAATATTGTCATTTTGCAACACTACCGTCCATCACCATCCATCAGCAAATAATATTCCTTTCCTTGGCCAGCAAATAATATTCCTTTAATTAGGAGAACTCTTCGTCGTTCTTGGCCAGCAAATAATATTCCTTTAATTAGGAGTACTCTTCGTCGTCGTTCATGGAAGGAAATGAAACTCGTGGCAAAAACGTATCGTAACATTTTAGCATTTTAAATAATTTGTCAACTAATATAAGATATAAATTACCACCGCCTTATTAATTTTACACTATAAAAAGGTTCATGCACAAGCACCCTAGCTCCCTATCAACCTTGGCACAAGAAATTTCGTGGAAAAAGCTCGACGAAAACTAATTTCATCACATGCTTCTGCATATTGTATCGATTTCTTTATGGTTTTTGTGGGTCAAATCTCAATTACATCATCTTATATGAGGTCACTAATTCAAGTGTGAGAAATTATAAAAACCATGCAGTTATATATATTTTGTGAATTACTTATTTTTTTTATTTTAATGTTTTAAAAATATTTTTAATATTTTTAATTTTTTTTAAATTAATATGTATTTTTTTGTGTTTTTAGTTTATTTTAATATGCTGATATTAAAAATAATTTTTTTAAAATAAAAAAATATTATTTTTATATATTTTTAAATAAAAACATTTTAAAAAACAATTATAATTATATTTCTAAACAGGTTATTCTATTGAAGCCCACCTACCATTATATTATATATTTGTTAAGAAGTCAAAAACTGCATACACTCATTAATTACAAGGATAACATATTATAACGATTGCATGGAAAAGATTGCTTAATTTAGAATAATCTAGCATGCATTGGGAGAAATTATACGCATTGAGTGGCCCCTCGATCGAGACTTTTTTTTTTTCCCTTATTTTTTGGTTTTAAAAAATAGTTATTAGCTCCACCATAAATCCCTCTTTAAAAATCTTAAATGCTCTTGTATGTGTTTTTTAAAGGTGATTATTTTTTGTTTGGTTTATTTTTTATAAAAATAATTAAATTAAAATTTTATTTTAAAAAAATTAAAATTGATTCAAACTGACCTGTTTCGGTTTGGTTCGGGTTTTTAGAATAAAAACCTGTTTAAACTAATTTGGCTTGATTTTTTTGGTTAAACTTAGTTTTTTTCTAGTTTTTTTTCTGTTTGGGTTCGATTCGGTTCAATTGATTTTTTTCAGTTTTATAATTATAAAACTGGACCAAACCGATGTGTTTTTTTTTAAATTTTAACCAGTTTAATTAATTTTTTTTTACGGTTCAATTTTTTTAGTTATTGATTTTTTAATTTACCCACTTTAATTAATTTTTTGATTTTTTTACTCACCTCTATTTTTTTTAATTCTCTCCATGAGAGAGAGACCTTACAAGCAAATCAATGCCAATTTGCTATCAGATTAATTGGCGTTAGATTACTTCAACATCATACATAGAAGAAGAGCAAAGAAGAGGGAAACAACTGTGGTGTGGAATAATTATAATAACAACACCAAAAGAATTTTGAAAAAATAAAAAATTGAGGTTGGTAGACCGAAAACAAACGAGGAAAGGATTAGCTGGGAGGACGGACACAATTCAAGACTTCCAGCTCCAATTTGCCAGCCCACATGCTTATTTATTACTATAAAAATCAACTACACCGGCAAGCAGCTTGATTGATTAAAATTCAAGATTTTTATTTATCAAAATGATATTAAAAACGCATTTTCATGACAAGATGCATTTAAAATAACGATTTTAAAATTCAAGTTTAATAAATAAAAATAAATTATCGTTGTTGGCTGATTTTTTACTTTTCCAGTCGTGTGCCTATCCACGATTAATATAATTTAGTGGTGGTGTATTGGTAGATTTTTCTAGGGCAAAATATTTAAGTTTTAATAACTCTAGTAGAGAATATTTTAAAAAATAAAATAATATTATTTTAAATAAAAAATTAAAATTTTTAGAGTTGAAATGATCACATCTTATCTGAGTTTGGCTAGATCTACGATATTAACACTCAATCCATTTTAAAATTAAATTCAGCCAAATTAGGCTCCAAACCAAGCTGGTTTAATAATCATGGGTATATAAAAAAAACCCAATTTGACATTACCACAAAAAATAAAGGAAGAAAGCTACTAATAAATATTTTTATTTGTTTTTATGTTTTAAAAAAGTTAATATTTTTACTTTGTTTTAAACTAATTTTTTATATATATTTTTATATTGTTTTGATATATTGTTGTCAAAAATAATTTTTAAAAAATAAAAAAATTTATTTTAATGTATTTTAAAATAAAATACATTTTAAAAAATACCACTACCAGGTGACTAAATACTAGTATCAAAAAAACAGAATTGAAACCAGCACCCAAAAGAATACAAGTGCTAATGAAAAGGAAAACGAACAAGGAGAAAAGGGAAAAGTTTGAGGCCTCCCAAAACCATCCATTAAAACGCAACCAAAAACTCAAATATTGGACCGGACGACCATGCTTCCGTTTTCAATCCGATTTACCCATCGGCCTTACAGGTGCAGATTGATGTTAATTCCTTGTCACTTCATGGGGAAGATTTGATATCAGATGACCAGACATAAAGCAATGTTCTGCATACTCCAAGGAAGTATGAGTAAATTGCAGTCCACAACTCTCTCGGCTGTCGACATCTATACCGATCAGATTAATCCAAATTAGTTAGGGTTGACAGAGATCCATCGCACAACAACCTTAAATCTTAATGCCGAATGAATTGAAGAGATTAAGATTCTTAAAAAACACAAGAAGAAGAAGAGCGAGCCTGTTGCATGCTACAAAACATGGTAGAGAAGAAGAGACAGGGAAAATGACAGGGACCGTCCAGCTTACGTTACAGTAAATCTAAAACAACAAGACTGATGTTTCTTGTGCTACACATACACTGCCTTACGATCATACACAGTTAAAAAACAAAAAATTAAAACTTAACTTTAACTCTGCTGGCCAACCAGCTGCTTTTATTATTATTATTATTAACATATATATATATATATATATATATATATATCCAAATTAGTTTGTATATATTTTAATTAATTTTAAAATTAATAATTATATAAACTTGCAGAGACTATAATATTAATAACTATAGAGTTTGAAAATAAAATTATAGAAAAAACAAACTCTTTAATTCTAAATTTTTATTGATTTAGTTTACGTGCACTTCGATTAATTTCATAAATTTTAAAATTAATAATTATATAAATTTTAAATAGCTATTATGTTACCAACCATAAAATTCAAATTTAAAATCTCAAAAAAAAACCAAATCCTTTAATTATAAGTTTTTATCACTACCACCTACTGTGTGATTCCAGCCAGCTGCATCTTGAGAACAAGGGCCATAGATATTTGACCACTTTTTAACTTCAACATCGCTTTCAAGAGACCATTAATCATTCGATCCGGTCAAAATCAAGGATAGTATCCGTGGAGTGGGTAGTTTTATATTTATACTTTATTTATTATTTTATTATTATTTATGAGGTAAAAAGTATTTATTATTTACTATTATTTATTAATCAATACAAAAATAGTGTGTGTATATATATTAAAAAACCTAAATATTCTATAAATTTATATTTTATGTTAGAGTTATGAGTTTTGAATCAAGTTTAATGATATTTATATTTTATTTATTATATTATTTATCAGGTAAAATAAATATTTATAGATTTGAGATAATTATCTATCTAGATAGCCTTACGTATGTATATAAAATTGGGTTAAAATTATAATTTTAAAATCTTGTCCGGTTTGGTGGGTTAATCCTGGACTTGGCTAATTTGGAACTGAAACCCGATCGGATTAAAAAAAAAACAAGGAAAAGAAAAATCCAGCATAACCCAACGACCGTGCTGACCTAGCTGTAAACTCATTAACTATTATTTTTTATTTGTTTTTTAGAAACAATATTATTTTATTTTTTTTAAAAAAATTAACCTAACTAATCTAATAATTCAATCAAAACCTAAAATTCTGGCTACCAAGCCCGGCCTTAAAATGGCTAAAATTATCGTCCTCAGTTAAAATCTGAAAAAAAAAAAAATTTTAAAAATGATATTATTGCTGCTGTCGTGGCAAGAGTTGTGGTTGAGGGCCAAGTAGTCCCAACAAACCAATCCCAATAATGACAGACTTGTCACTCGGTCTCATGAGAAATACCCTGGAAACGATAATGAGAACACAAATTTTAGATGACAGGAACTTCACTTTAGTGTAAAGACAACTATGCCCCCTTCTTAATCTTCATTTCTCCTTTTACTTTTATAAAGCTGCCTCCACGCATTCCTCATGACAAATCTCCCTCTCCTTCCCTTCCCCTTCCTTCCTTCTCTAATGTCTTTCTCACTCCCTTTATAAATCCACACAATTCAACCGACCTCAACCTTGGCAGCCCCCAAAACTCGCACAAACCAACCTTGGCACACAACCGGCAACCCCATCAATGGAAATGGAAGTTGTGATGCCAGTGCCACCTGTGGACTTCAACTTCGATAGCACTTGTTCTTCTCCTTACATGACAGCTCCTTCAAGTCCTCAGAGATTTGGAAACTTCTTCTTGAGTGCCCCAACAAGCCCCACTCGCACTTCTTCTTTCTACAGGGAGCTAAATGATATTACTCTTTCTACAGGTTCATCTTCTTCAATGATCCCTTTTGACTGGGAAGAGAAGCCTGGAACTCCCAAATCCAAGAACCAAAGCGAAGACAACAGCAGGAATGATAGTGATCACGATGGTTTTCATGAAGATTTTGAGTTCGATTTTAGTGGTCATTTAGAAAGAGCTTCTTTATCGGCTGAAGAACTCTTTGATGGTGGCAAGATCAAGCCCTTGAAGCCACCACCTGGCTATGATTCCTCAGTTTCTTCTCCAAGGTCTCCAAGATCACCAATTTCAAGAACCACAAAGGGATTTGACCCCTTTCAAGCTGCCATTGAAGAGACGCGTAAGAGAGAGGTTAAACTACAAGCTAATCAACAAGGCCAAGCACCCAATCAACGTGGAAGAGGCAGAAGAAACGGTGGCTCTTCATTTTCGGCTGGTTCTATACGTAAAGGAAGCAGATCTTTATCTCCTTTAAGAGTTTCAGACATCATGTTTGACCAAGAAGAGAACCCCCAGAATTCAAATTCTATTGCTTCAACAGCAAGCACCCCCAAATCATCTTACACATCTTCTATCTTATCCGCGATATCATTCACATCGAAAAGGTACAAGAAATGGAAGCTAAAGGACTTATTGCTATTCAGAAGTGCATCAGAAGGTAGCAGAACAACAAGTTGCAATGATGAGCTAACAAGATTTTCAGTTATGTCCAAAAAAGAAGGGACAGAGGATGTCAAGAATTCTAGCTTTCGATCCACAGATAGTGTAGGGAGTGCCAGGAGGAGATCAGGGCCTATATCAGCTCATGAGGTGCATTACACAGTGAACCGGGCAGTTTCAGAGGAAATGAGAAGGAAGACGTTCTTGCCTTACAAGCAAGGTCTATTGGGGTGCCTAGGATTCAATGCTGTCGCAAGTGCGCATGAGATCGCTAGAGGTGTTGGTTCTTTGACACGTGGATGATTCAGATCACCTCGATCTTGTTTTGTGATTTGAGTTTTAATGGTTAGCTTTGGTATATTTGCTATTACATAATTATAGTGTCAATTACTTTGTGTCTGTATCCATGAAATGGACACAAATTGTATGAAAATACTGCATAATTGATAAAAAGGCATCTACAGGATTATAAATCGTGTAAAACTGCTTGTGGTTGGTTGGGTCTGAGATATTGTTGTTTACCAAGTCAAATATTTAAAGAGGAATGTAGTTTTTATGCTTATCTGTAAATCTAGCATGTCATTTTATGATGTTTTCAGGCAACACTGTTCGATGCATACAAACTTGACCGAACACAAATATTATTTCTGCACTTTATTCTGCATTAACATATATTCTGGCATTGCCATTTCGGACCTCATTGTAACCTGTGGTGATATATACTTGTCTTGTTGGGGAAATTCATACGTTTCAATCCTAAGAAATGTTGTAAATAAAATACGACAAAGAACATAAATAAAATAAAACTTGAGACCTGTACACATATTGTTCTTAAAAATATTGAGACCTGTACACATATTGTTCTTAAAAATATTTTCTCAACACAAGGTTATTCTTCAAGATTCAACAAGCTCCTTCTCTAAAACACGGGTCACGGAAACAACTAGACTATAATGAAAGAAAATACAAGTAAATTTTGCAAACACAAGAAAATACAATGGTTTTTGACACGCTTTGATTGTGATAGCGCATGTATATAGGCTGCTAACATGTAACAATTAAGCATGAAATAAATTAAAGAATTAAAATGATGTTACAACTTACAACAGTTCAAAAATAAAAGAGCTATAAGAAAATTAAAGAGTTGTAACTGTTAAAAAATATTTTAAAATAAAAAAGCTATTAGAATTTTGTGACTATTAGAAAATTAATTTTTAGGTTCAAAAAGTACAAGCGTTGCCTCGCGCGCAGAGGGGCAATCAAAGGTTTCTCTCTTACTCGACTCAACCTTCTATACGCGAGCCCACTATCATTTTTCTGTTAATTATTTTTACATATCAAAGTTCATTATATCACTGCTAGAAAATCTACGAATACAAAAACAATCACTAATAGATTTTTTTCATCGATATTTTGGGATGATACTTACCGACCGAATTTTTTCTATCGCTACCTCTGTCGGTATTTACCGACAGAAATATTCCGCTGATATATACCAAAGGAATTCCAGCCAGAATAAAAGGAATTTAAAAAAATCAAACCAGAGACAAAGGGAACTGTTACCCTCCCCACTGTTCATAGTCCACAACACCGATGTAAATAACGACGGTTTTTATCCGTTGGTATTCCAAAGGCGAAGGGATTTGTTCCCCTTCTCATGTCGGTGATGGCAATTAAAGTCCACTGAGTGAGTGATAGGTTCCCGAGGGAATTACCAACGGATTGTGAATTTCAATGCGCTTGTAATTAATGAATTTTCGACTGTGTCTACTATTTATATTTTTACCAATAGAATCACGGATAGACCTCGAACAATCTGGAGGTTGTTTTTTTGAAAAGTTTAGTGTGAAATGAAAATTTCAAAGTGAATTTACTGAGGAAATCACCGATGAAATAATTAAAAATAATAATAATAAATATTTCATCAATGATTCCCTCGTAAAAACGTAATATAAAAATCAACGAGACCACCAAAACTTCATTTTTCTCTCATTCTCACAAACTCTCACTCTTAGTTCTCTCCATTCTCACACTCTCACTCTCTTAATCCTCTCTTATGTCTCAAGTCCTCAAATAGAATTTAAGGTTTTTTCACTCAACATAATTAACAGATATATATGGTCAATCTTTTGATGTATTTTCTTCTATTCTTTAGTTTATTAACAATGTTTTTTTTTTATATATATATATATATCATACGTAGATAAACTCTGAAAGTAAACACGCCATTAAGGTAATCATTTTTCATTTCTAAAGCCTATATTTGTTTTTGTATTATTTGTTTTGTCTATTTTATTGTCTACATTGTAATAATATTTTATTGTTTTGTTGAATTTTAATTGTTATGGTTAAATTTGTAGTCTAAATGTTTATTGAATATATAGGATTAAATTTTATTTTATTTTTGTCTATTTTATTGTCTACAATGGAATAAGATTTTATTGTTTTGTTGAATTTTAATTGTCATTGTCAAATTTGCAGTATAAATGTTAATTGAATATATACGATTAAATTTAATTACAAAAACTTCTAGTCAATTTAGGATTAAAAACATTATCATGTTGAAAATGAGATGAAATTGAATAATCCAAAATTATTGGTAGAAATAAAATAAAATCAACCAGTTTGTGGCATACATTTTGTATATTTACATGATTTAAAATTCTGGGTAGTTTTCAGTATAAAAGAGGTGCTGCCAATTTTTTTTAAAAATAAAAAATGATTATGCAAGTATTCATCAAATTTGTGTAGATACATAGGGAAAAATCAACTGCATGTCGTTAGCACATGATCACAACTAGTTCTTCTAACAGCGATGATGATAACGTGTCATTAGATACCGACCAAGAAGAGGCTTCTTCGTCGACTCATGACATTACCTCTTCGAGTGCGGTTCCACAATGAGGAGGGTTTGGTAGAATGCAACGAGGTAACCTAAAAAACAATATGATAATTTTTTAAAATTTTATTTGTCATTAACTCATATAGAATATGTTTGTATCATGTAGGTTGTATGATTTTGCATATGAGGCGCATAAAAAATCTAAAAAATATGCTGGAGAAAACACTCTACCAGACTGGAATAATGTGAAGGTTTGGAAGGATTTCAGGCCGCCACACATCTAAAACAATATATGGGTGGAATATATTCAGCATGTGACATCCAAGCATTTCATATGATGCTCATAGGCCGATATGGGGAATCAGAGCCGGCAAATTCACGATTCGGTTACCATGTACACCGGCGGCTCCGTTCTTTTTGTTTCGCATGTGAAGCGGATGGTAACATTAATTTTAATCATATATATATTTAATTAATTTGTTGTTATTTATAAATATATTTAACTTGCAATTTTTTTTTTCTTACAGGCTACGACTCTTGGATGTGAGCCAAGCCCAATTAAGCTTTTTGTGGAAATGCAAGTGCAAAGTGAAGACCGTCAAAAAAGGATGCAACATTTCATTGGTAACTGCGCTGAACACTTTGTGGTATATTCGTTCAACCATTTTCTTTTGTAAGTTATTATTTTCTTGAATTGAATTTGATGAATTTAACTTTTTTATTTCCAAGAGACATATAGCAGCCGGTTGAGGGAGAGATACGAGAACGATCCTTTTTGACCCACACGGATTTCGATCTAGATTTGTGGATGGAGGCAAGATCGTTTGATGGACTCGATAGAAATCAGGTGTACGAACTCTCCAACACAATGCCCGAGAACTTGCGGATGACCCGTAGTGTCTCAATCGTTGGGAGCTCGCAATCGATATTGAGCACCCAGTCTCAAGAGTTCATGGCCTTGCAACAACATACGGCCCATCTCACTGAGAAATATGAATGACTCTATGCGGATTATGAAAAACTCCGTTGGATGGTCATGGATATGAGATCATAGATGGGTGGTACGTGTGTGCCTCATTTTTTGCCATATGATCCTAGAAACGACCAGCCTCTTCTTCCTCCTCCTTTAACGTCGTCATTGTTTTAGTTTAATTTTATTTGAACATATAAATTTGTAATGAATATTTGGATTTTATATTAAGATAATTTATTTTTACATGAATTTTATACAATTTTATTTTTTTTAATTATTTTCTTTTTTTGTTCAATAATTTTTTTAAAATATTTTTTTTTATTATTATTATGAATAGAGTTACCAACGAGCTTTGTCTGTCGGTATATTTCAAATAGTTGGAAAAAATTTATTGCACATGCTACTTCTATTGTTACATCATCAACGGAATAATGTTAGTATTTTACAAATGGTTGGAATAATATTACTCCAAATGTCATTGTCAATCACCAATGGAATAATTTCATTGATATATTCCAGCGAATAAATTTTTTTAGCATGCATTTTTTGTTTGTAAAACCGTTGGTTTTTTTTACTGGCATAAATGAAATTACCGACAAAAAGTTTATTGACATATTTTTTTTCCATCTAGGAATCAGTCGGCAAAATTCGAGCCAATGAAATGGTAGAGTAAATGCTGACAGAAAATTTTGTTGGTAAAACTGTTAAATATAGTAGTGTATAAATACTAGATGAAGGTCTTATTTTTTTAATTTGTGATAAAAAAACGCTATATATACTTTATATTCATAAAAAATAAATTATATTTTTTAAATGTAAGATTAAAATAGTCTTTTTATTTCCAAGAATAAAACAGATATCTTGGACTAAAATCAGATTATTTTTTCTCTCTTTTGGTGCAGAGGAAGGAAACCAGAACAGATAAAATGGGTTTTAAGCAACGCATCTCAATGTACTAAAAAAAGAAAACACAATTAGCAATTAAATTTGTACTTTTTTAAAATGAGATCCTGAGGTCATTTTTAAAAGAATCGACAAATTATTGCATGAAATCCCATCACGTGAAGCTGCATAATCAGGTCTCTCTCCAGAAGAAAATGGGAAGAAAAATACATTAATTCTGGTCCCTCTCTAAATATAGATTACCAGCTAGATCTCCGGAAAGTTGAAATGTTGGAAAATGATAACACAACATGGGATATATAGCCGAAAATTAAAGGGCAGCTAGCAGTGCACCACACATGGGAAGAAAAAGGGTTTTCCATAACGTAATCATTATGTTTGTGGAATCATTGCTCCCATGATGCTAAACAGTGTAAAGGTCTATGAATGGCATCAATCGTCAAACAGAAGGTTGAGGAATCAATGACATTTTTTAAAAAAAAAGAAGAAGAAAAAAAAAACTAACAAAACTTGCCTTTTCCTGCATTTTACGGCCATGATTTGATCATCACTACAACCTGCAATGATGAACAGCTGAGGAAGCAGCTTTTGCTTAACATGTCTTAGATTCTCAGATGTGTGCGTTGTCTTAAAAATGCAAAAACTATAGTGCTGCAGCTGAATGTTCCGTTGTACTAACACAAGAAAGAAAGGAAGTGGGATGCCAAAGCCTCTTTTTTTTTTTGGATAGTAAACCTTATTTCTTGAAAAGTATATCTTATGAGTTTAGGTAAACAAATAAAATTTTAGTTATCTCAAGTTTTTGTAAAAAATATATATCTTAACTTGAACTCAAGATATATAGTTCTCAAACTCTTTATTATCACACTAGAAACGGAAGTTAAAGCATACAACTAAGAGATTCCGCCATGCTTAGTGATGGCGATTTGTTCGAATTCTGCCATGAGTTGTGAGATGTTATTGCTTAATTCTATTACAAGCATTAAGCATCCATTCCTCCTCGTCTTCTATCATGATCACTTGGAAGTAATATATGGCTTTTAAGCCTAACAAGACTAATCAAACCCTAAATTTCAAACTAAAATCAATCAGTTTGGTTAAGCGGATAGTTTCCATTACTAATTCTGCAAAGTGTTTTGCTTTTGCAGGGCACTCCTGTAGGGAAAAGAGGGGCATTTCACCATGCACGCAGCCTAACTTTATTAAAAGGCTAGCACTGTGTATTATAAAGGAGACCCACATGAAAATTATGGCCACCCTTCCTTCTCCTCTCTATTCTCTACGCGATTTGTTAGCTAGCGAGGAAACTAAATATTAGAGGGAGGATAAGATGGCCATGACCTTGGATATATGCAATAATGAAAGACATTCTCCATGACCATGGAGAATAATAATTTCCTAAACAAAAAACTTGTCTCATTTAACGATGATAATTATAGGACGCCTCCTTGTATCCTTGATGATAGCTTCATCATGCATGGTTGTAGGTGAAAATGATGGCAGCTCTGATTACCTTGAAGTGTTGATTTGCAGCTTCATGATATAATTTGGGGCTCTCAGAATTGTATCAAATGCAAGTCCGCTGTGATGATTGATCTCAGCAAAGTCAAGAACTACTTCTGCAATAACTCATAAATCTTGGTTTCCTAAACAGCCAGACGTTTCTTTTCCTAGGCGATGCTTGATTTCTCCACAACTGTCCTCTTGTACGTTTTTAAGGCTCCGTGTTGACTTTCTAGCCAGGGCCAGAGAGGCAGAGAGAGGACGAGGAAAACATGCTGCAGCTTTTTTCCATAGCTCGTGCCTTTGAAGAAGATAACTCATCAACTTTTCTGGGTTTTCTTGCACAGTTGTTGTCATCACTGTTACCGGCAGGATTGTTATTTTCACTTGATATGTACTATCTTGCTGCGTGGAAATTCACTGCATTCATAAACTTTTTCCTCTTTATATTGAATTCATGATGATTTTGATAGCAGATGTACAAAATATAAAAAATTAAAATAATATTATATTAATATATTTTTTTTATTAAAAAGCATTTTTACAAAAAGCGTTTTGCACGCATTATTAAAAATGTCAAATCAGCAATGAGAAAAATTGATGCCTTAAGCAAAAGTTATCAGACCTTTTGCCCGCTTGCAACATGATTTGATACTCTAAACATTAAAAAAAAAAAACCAATGTAATTAAATATTTTATAATTAAGAGTAATCATGTAAGGAGTTAATTGCAAAAAGTTTTTCATCATTAAACTAAGCTGAATCTTTTATTAATGGCATGTTTGGTAATATGATTGTAATTGCTTTTTAAAATGTTATTCATGCTGAAATATATTAAAATAATATATTTTTTTATTTTTTTAATTATTTTTTAGATTAGTGTATCAAAACGATCCAAAACATACAAAAAAATAAATTATTTTTTTGAAAATACAGATACAATCGTGTTTCCAAACGCTCACGGACAATAACAAAAAAAACTCCAGAATAAAAACTACTATAGCTAAAATAAAAATTAATCAAAGATCCACACTACATTAGAGAAAGTTTTTCATGAAGCATTCGATCCTATTACATTATGAATTTAAATATCAGTATATTTTTTTTATACAATTACTCATAATTAACATTCTATGCACTCATCACTTTGTTGCTTGACAAAGAAAGACAATCTCATTTTGTCTCAGGTGAGTTCACTCGATTACCTCTCTCTTGATCAATTTCCCTTTTTGACTCTGTTTTTACTAGCTTGGTCCAAACTTTTTGACTGGCTTTCCTTGGAGAATATTTATGATCTTCATAGAGAAGCACTTGAATTCCAAAGCTTAGGTAATACTCAAGTGAAAGCATTCCCAAGCAACAATGATTTTGAAAGTTGAAGAAGACAAAGTCAAGAAATGTTTATGTGGAGAGTGTGATTGTTTTTTAGATAGATTTTGAGGTTATAGTTTTAAAAAAAAAAGTTTAAAAAAAGTGTGGTTAGTTGTATTTAGATACGTGTTTAATAAAAATTATAGTTGATGTTTATGTGCAGTAAAAAATATGTATAAAATGTTTAGTAGTTGTGGTTGTGGTTGCTTTTTAAAGTACTTTTTACTTGGAAATATATTAAAATAATATATCTTTATTTTTAAAAAATTATTTTTGATATTAGCATATCAAAATAATCTAAAACAGCAAAAAAAAATAATTTAAAGCAAAGAAAAAAATAAAAAATTATTAAATTTTTTCAAAAACTATTTTGAAACGCAAAAATAAACAGTGTTTTACGAAACGCAGTTAAAAAACATGTAAAAACTACTTCATGAAAATTGCGTTTCGAACTCAGTCTTTTAATAGGTCTTTTAGTATAAAACATAATTTTTACCGTTACTAAATACTTTACTGTATATTTTTGTACAGCAAATGCAAAAATAAGTGGAAAACAAATAAACTTAAAAATTAAAATAAAAATAATAAAGTAGTGTTTGAGATTAAGGTAATAATTATTTATTAAAATATTTTTTAATTAAAATATAATTTATTCACAAGTGAATGTTGTTTGAGCTGGTAAAATCATTCAGCATCATATCATGCAATTTGAAATCGAATCTCATTTAAAAAAATATTGTAAAATAAGAACATTAGAATCGATGTATTTTTCGAGGACTGGTCATATTTAATAAATCGTGAAATTTGGTTGGTGTATGAAGTTCTGACACCGAAGATGTTTGTGGTGCGCCATATGGTCAACAACGACACGAGCCCACAGTGTTGACTGACCGGCATTTATTATTCTTCATTTCTCTATACATTCTGACAGCCGATTTCCATGACTTGTTGAATCCAGGCGCCGACCAAGTCAACCGCCGAGGGTCCGTGCTTAACCTTTTTTTTTTTTGGAGGGGGACAAGTGTTAGATATAAGATAAATTATACTACTGGGTCCTAAAAAGAACACCAAAAGACGCTTGAAGATTACAAAATCCCTTTTTTTTTAATCAAAATGTCCTTGGTAACTTAAAATTACCCTTCTGTTAAAAGGGTAGTTTTAAAAATACTAAGAGCATTTACATTTAAAATAAAATTTTATGTCATATCTTTTTAAAAAATTGAATCTAGTAAATTTAGTAGTAAAAATTTAAGATTAAAAGATTTATTCTTCTTTTAATTTCAGATTTAAGTTTTATAATTATCAATATTAATAGCTATTAAAAGCTTATTTGACTATTAATTTTAAAATATGTAAAAATTAATTGAGGTACATGTAAATAGAAAGGTTTATGTCAAATCTTCAAACTCTTGGATGAGAAATATAATTTCACAATATTTAGGAAGTTCTTTTGATATAACATTAAATGTAATATTCTTTAGTGTTTTTGCATTAAACAGCCACATTCAACACAGAATAATCCTCTCGTTTAATATGGTCTTGCATTCAGGTTTGGTAGTATTTGAAACACGATTGAAAACGTATTTTTTAAAAATTCAAAATTATTATTCTTTTTTTCGTTACTTAAACCATTGCTTTGATTGTAGCAAATATCAATATTAATAGCTATTAAAAGTTTATTTGACTATTAATTTTAAAGCATGTAAAAATTAATTGAAGTAAATGTAAATAGAGAGGTTTATGTCAAATCTTCAGACTCTTAAATGGAAAATATAATTTCACAATATTTAGGAAGTTCTTTTTATATAACATTACATGTAATATCCTTTAGTGTTTTTGCATTAAACAGCTACATTCAACACAAAATAATCCTCCCGTGTAATATGGTCTCGCATTCAGATTTAGTAGTATTTGAAACATGACTGAAATTGTTTTTTTAAAAAAATTAAAATTATTATTCTTTTTTTCTTTACTTGAACCATTGCTTTGATTGTAGTAAATTAGTAATAGCCTGAGGTGCTGTTATACGCCCACTCTGTCATCATTGATCAAAGCTGTATCAATCTGAACACTAAAACAATCAAGACAACGTATCAGATGGGCGTGACAGCAACCACAAGAAAGCATACTGCTAGTATATTGCAGAAAAAATACAAGAACCTCACACAACCAAACATGGGGAATATCCTCAAAAAAAAAAAAAAAAGTAAAATGCTCACTGCAAATTGCACACAATTCTCGCCAGCTCATAAGGCGTTCTCTCCTCTGACCAGCCATTTAACACATTCAAGGAAGTAGTGTAGAAAAATGAGTCACTGTTTCTTTGTATACCAGTGCAAATAGGTGGTCACAGATGTCACTTCTCTTAGGTCCATTTGCAGGTAACAGCTGGATGTGAGAATATTCTACTGGTTTATAGTCACATGGATTCCAATTCTCTTAGGTCCACTTCTCTTGGTTATTGCTGGCTTGGCAGCAGAAAATGGCTCAGCAACTAGCTTTATAACAAGTCGAATCAGTTTTTGCTCGGGAGTTGACTCTCAACACTCCCTCTCAACGTCAATTCTCTAGTGATGTTAACTATACATGTTGGTGATCACGACATCACAGATCAACTACAGTATGTCTCCATCAATACTGGTTCAGAAGTAGTCTCCCAGTGTAGCAAGAGACAACCAACAGCTTCATTGTTAACCATTGAAGCTGGATATGTAGTAGCAGTAATGGCAGCACAAAAAAGTCTGGTTGATTCAATTGTCGACAGATCTTTACTACTGATTATTCACTACTGGAATCAATAGATTAAAATTTGCAGAGTTTCAGTCGCAACTCGTTTTGCCAACAAGAAAGTTGCTGTCTAGGGAAAATATTGGGAGCCAACACAACCTTCATACTATTCATATCAACTCACACTAAAGAGGGAGCACGTATATGGAAGTATTTTGTGTACGATCTTTGTGCTGCACTCCGATACACACACGCGCGCACATTATATTACCTGAAAAAATGAAGCACCTGGTGGCCAATTTCCTTTAGAAAGAAAGAATCTGCGCAGAGAGATGGATAAGAAATTATGAAAATATTCTGCTGGGCTCTATGAATTACAGAGGTCAGACATTTATGGCAGTCTATGGAATCTGCCGGTGATATCAAATCAAAACTCTGTAACACTCTAACAAAGCTGGATGTGCAAGGACTCAGGCTTGAGTCCCAAACCATTTGTTAAATAACATAATGCTGCTAAACTCACTAAACTACAGTAAACTACAATATGGTGTATAATACTGATGCAGATCCATTTCTAGCTTGTCATTAAGTTGCCTATTCTTTATTCTTTCTACTTACTCTCTTCTTGAAAATCCTATCATATCCAACGCACCAAGACTACTCGCCTCCTTGAGACTCGCCGCATCCTTTTGATAACTCCGATTAGCTTTCTTTCTATCAAACAATATTCCAAAGAAAACAAACATTAATCACAATCACCTCATCTAATTATTTGTTTAATATATCATATAGCTAACCGGTTGTTACACATGATATTATTTTAGTCATGTAAATATATATTTATTATTAATAAAAACTTAATTTATATTTAATATTATATTAATATTATATTAATAAATCTAGAATAAATATAAAGTCCATAAGATAAAAATACTTTGCAAAGAAAATTATAAAATTGTTATAATTATGAAATTTTTATTGCATCAAAGCATTGTTTCTATAATGTTCATGGTTAATTCTCTCTTAAATAGTAGATATTTATTAGAGCTGTAAAAACTTATATATATTATGTTCTTTCCTTTATAAAAGGAAGCAATTGTTATTATAAGCTGATGTGTAAGTAATACTTAGAACTAATATATAAGTGCTTGTCATAAGACATGTACACTAAATTGACCCGCATGAGAATTTCATATGGAGAGATCACCTATGTTTATGGAAAGGCTCACGTGACGGTAAGTGATCCTTAGATTTGAGATCATTAAGTCATCTTATATAAAAAATAAAAAAAATTATATTTTGATCCTGTTACTTGTTATCTTAATCGAGGTGATAAAATGACAGACATTGGGTATAGCGTGAACTATATGAAGATATTTGAGTGATCAAGAAATGATTCATCATCCTAAGTAAATTAGAAAAAATATTTCATCTATTCTCAAACAGTATTGACTGAGGAATCATTGGTCAAGATGGAATGAGATTTGAAAGAGTTTCAAATTTTATTCAAACAATCAATGACTATTATGTAAAGAACAAATATGATTTAACATGGCAGACATACTCCATATTTTAATGTTAAATCAAAATATTATTGATGAAATGATATTAATTACACTGAGAAACTGGTCACTAAAAGGTTAAGTCAAACAACTAATAATTTTTCTAATATTTAGGGGATCATGACATGTTGCTAGACGATGCACCTGATCTTTAATTATAAATTAATCAATTGTTTAATTTATTTAATTATAATTAGAATTTATATTTGCACCAGCAAATTAGAAACTTGATGGATCACACACATTAAGAACCATTAGTCATAAATTAAACTAGGATGATTTAATTAAATATGACTTGATTAAAAATATATTTTTGAACTTAAGGACTAGACTATAATTAAAACATGGATTGTATTTCTGGACCTAGAAAAATCAAGTAAAGACTTAATATTGAGTTAAATTCTAAAATTATCCTAAATTAATAAATGAATATTATTCAGTGAGCAAATTGATATTTTGTCAATTTATATGGTTTTTTAGATTTCTCTATAAATAATAAGTTATGCATTTTATTTTAATAGTGAAGAGTGGTTGTCTGTTAGACTGAAAAACTATGTAAACACAATATTAGAGCTAGCACTTTATGTATAACAATCTCTCTCTCCTAAATCTCTCTTAAATAGGGATTTGGGAGATTTCTCAAGGGTGGTTCGTAAGGATTACTGTTGGAGACTGGAAAATTAGACGGCTTATGATTTGTGACAACCTAGCCTTTAAGAAATTGTTCAAAGTCAAAAATGATTAGATCTTCAGGTAATAAATCTTTAAACAACTCTAGATTTATCTAACGGTATCCTAGAGACTCCTGGATAATTTTGTTTCATAGTTTTTGATGTGTATATGATATTTGGAAACCCAACAATGGTATCAGAGTCATCATTAGACTATTAGGGTTGTTAATTGCATGTTTTAAATATTATTGGTGTTACTTTCAAATTAATTTTATATGCAAAAATTAATTTTTTCAAAAGTAATTTTTCTCTTAAGATTCCTTTTCTTTTAAAAAATAATCTAGTTATTGTTCCGGTCAGCTCTGGCTAAATTTTTTCCAGATCTAGTTGGAAATTCAAAAAAAAAAAAAGTGATAGTGCCTCTAGCAGTGGCGCAAAATATGTCAGTGCACGCTGCTATATGAGAGGCACAATGCCAGTTATGCTCCACCTGGTGTAGCGGCAACCTGACTGCCGCTGCTAAGCATGCTATCAACGGTGGCAACATGCCTTTACCAATAACTCCAGCAAGAAGAAGAAGGGGCAGAATTTATTATTCTGCATCTGAACCTTTTAGGGTTTTTTAGGGTATAATTATGATTCTACCATTGCAAGTAATATCTAATTATCTTTAGGTATTTGGGGGTTGAAATTATGATTTTAGCCCTTCATATATAAAATAATAATTTTATATTAAAATTGAAACCCAAAATTAAATTAATTATATAATTAATTTTTCTAATTAGATTAGGATTGAATTAAAATGTTTAATTCAATTTTTTTAGTTTTATGATATCCAAATGGGATTAGGATTTATTTAATTAAATAATATTTTGAAAATAGTTTTTCTAAAAGAATAAAAGTTTTTTTAAGATAAAAATTTACTTAATTAATCCTAAAATAGTTTAGGATATTAATAAGAATTTTAATGTGATTAATTTTCTTATTAAATTTTGAAAATTATTTTTTAAAGAAAATTTATGTTAAATAAAATTTATTATGTTTCAGAAACTATCAAATTAGATTTGATTTAATATTTCTAAATGTTAGAAATATTAATATGTTATCATGCATGATGGATGGTTATAGACATTAAAGGCCAATGTGATTGTGCTTTTATTTGATGGTTGAATGGTTATAATTTTATTAAATAAGGCATGTGTGTCCTGTTTTATCTTTATTTCTTATTCTAGATTGTAATATTTTTCTTATCTAATTTTCCTCAAATATAACTTGAGATTTCTTAATTAATTATATAAATGCTATGTAATTTAGAAATGTAGAAATTTAAATAGAAAATCATTATGTATTCAAAGATAAAGAAAGAAATGACGATGAAGGCTACAACCAAAGTGCTTGCAATGGACTTGTAAAGACTTGCCATAGCTACCTAGGATTTGACCATTTAATTCCCTTCAATGGCTCCAGAAAATTAACTTAGATATGTCCATAATCATCCAACTAGAATGGCATGATATGGGTGTATATATAAATTGTTATATATGAAATGTATATTTGTTATTACATGTTATATATGAAACCTAATTAATTGATAATAAATCCTTCATTAATATATTAAGTACATGTTGAGAATATGAATAGTTGTCTTTTAATTTTATATTCATAAAACCAAAGTTCTATTCAATGTCAGATAAATTAAATGGTATCTTAGCCCATTAGTTGAGTCACTCAAGGTTACTATTAATTGAATATGTTTAATGCTATAAAATTAGGTTCTACTTAACTAACCTATATAATATGGATAAGTCACTCATGACTATATAGATTAGAGGCATGAGTTAGGCGAAACATATATGATGTGTTTAGACAAAGAGTTGTCACCTAACTGATTTAAGAGTCAAATAGAGATATGATTGATAAATTATGTTATTTATCTAATTTAATTTATTTTTATTTGTTAAGTCATTCAATGTCAGATAAATTAAATGGTATCTTAGCCCATTAGAAAAATCTAGGTGAAATTTCCTGAATTAATAAGGGTGTTATTAATTTGCAAGAAAATAGTGGGAGATCAAATTAGAATTAAAGACCTTATCTAAATTTGGAATTAAAATATGTTTGCATGAAAATAATACTCTTTATCTTTATATAAATAGGTTTGTAGATCAAAATAAATAGTAACATATCCCTACGAAGCATACTTAATGCTAACAAATTGACTAGATCAAATTTATTGGATTCGCATCGAAATGTGAGAATTGTTCTCAAGCAAGAAAAGAGATTGAATGTTCTTGAAAATCCAATTCTAAATGCCCCTATTAAGAAAATAGAAGAAGAAGTTAGGAATGAACATCAACGTCATGTTGATGATGATGAACATGATGCATGTGTGATGTTAGCCGGTATGTCATTTGAACTTCAAAGACAACATAAAAATATGGATGCCTATACGAGAAGACCGACTCAAAAGAGGATTAATGGAGATAACCACATTTATAGTTTGGATATATTGTGGGGTGTTGGCTCATTTAGAGAGTTGGAGTATGATGTATACTTGACATGTTGTTTTGTGTTGTTTCTCCTTGAAATAGAAGTTGTCTTTGTAATCCTAGCATTATGAGTTGGCTTTGTTGATGGTTGTATTGAAGAGAATAATGTTGTTCATGTATGGCTAAAATAATGTTTTAGATTACTTGTGTTGTTTAAAGTTGTTGGATATTTAGGGGAGCTAGAGTCCATGTTGTAGAGAGATTAGTCATACTCTCGTGTATTAGAGTTTTATCGGTCATAGAAAAAGTTTTTGTAAAAATTGAAAAGGAATGGATAATCTTTTGATATAGGTTCCCACAAACGATGCCATTGATAAAGTCGAGGAAAAACTTCATTAGAAAATGTTTACTTTCCCTGGCTAATGAGATTTAAGCCTATGTTATACCTGTAAAAACAAGTCATTTGTGAAAACGAGAGACATTTTAATGCTTAAATCATTATTTAATTTTGTTTTATCAAGTGAGAAGTGATTAAAAATTCAAAAAGATGAAAAATATCAAGTTTTGGCAAGAGTAGAGGATTCTCTCTCAAGATAAGACACAAAAAAATATCAAATTCTCTCTCTATTCACTTATTTCTATGATCACCACCTACAATCCTAAACTAATTTTGGCATCGGAGGGTTTTTTATAGGTAACAATTGTCATCTATATAACAATTATCCTTAAAACAAGCGCAGATTCAATACAATGAGTTCCAAGTTTCATCACCTTTCCGGGAGCAACTAAAACAACATCCATTGAAAGATGCATTTCATGTCACAACACTTCACCAATTCTCGAGGATGCAAATTGTTATATATTTTTTAAAGTTTAGGATGAAAAGTGTAATATTTAAAAAATTAGTTGCAAAGTGAAATAAAATATTAAATTACAGGATGATTAGAGTATTTTTCCTTCAAATAATTGTAATAACCATATATATACATGTCAAATGAGAATCCTATCTAATTCTTTTTTTATTATTATTTAACATGTCATCGTGTTTGTTAAATTAATGGATCAAGTACTCAAATATTATTGATTTTCATGATGGGGAGTAAATTATAAATTACATTTTTTTAATTTTATAAAATGAGTTAAATATTGTTTTAGTTTTAACAATAAATAATTAATGTTTAATTAGTGTTAACCACAATTGATTTTAAAAAAAAAAATTAGAAGATATCTTCTTTTCTCATAATCTTTCCATACTTTCTTCTATTTTTTAAAAATAAAAAATTCATGAAATGAATGAAAATATAAAATATAGAAACTAATTACTTATGTTTAAAAATAACAGCTTAGTTTATTAATATTAGAATGTATATCTAACTCCTAACCAAGAGATTTCTTGATTATTAAATCTCATTCCTCATATTCCTCAATTCTTAAATCCTATTTGAAAATGTAATTGTAGTTTTTTTAAAAAAATATTTTTAATTATAAATATATTAAAATTATATATATATTTTTTAAAATCAACGCATCAAAATGATCTAAAAACATTAAAAAATATTAATTTAAAATAAAAAAATAAATATTTTTAAAAATACTTTTAAAATTCAAAACAAACAGCACCTTAGACCTCTTATTTACAAGAAAAGCATCTATTTTACCTTATTAAAAAATAAAAATAAAAATAGTAGTTTGTTTGAATTTTTTTTATATTAAAAATCTATATGCTTATATTTTTTTTTATTTGATAATAAAGAATATCTACTAGTATATTAATAAAGATTAAAACTCTTTCTCGAAGATCTTAGAACAAAGAAATTTCACGTTAGTCAGGTGCATTCAAATTAATTAAATAAATCATGGATGATATTTTTAAAATTAATTAAGAAACTGAACAAACTTCTTTACTTTTAAAATATAATTTCACACGCAAAAATAAATTGTGATCAATTAAACTTCTACCAAAATTAGTATAGTTTCCTTCCTTACAAAAACAAATAACAAGCCATGGTGGGTCCATGCAGAGGAACCAGTTTCGCTTTCGCTTAACCAAGCCAATCCCATGGGACTGGTCTGAGTTTCTGACCAACGAGGGGTGACTTCACCGGAACCACTCCTAAAGGAAACGTTTCCGGAAGTGAAGACCCCACTTCACAGCCAAACTAGTCCTAATTTCCAACCTAAATCGTCACCTTCTCTTTCCACCTCTGCCGCCTCCACCACTTCCACCTGAAATAGATCCCTCCCTCTGACAAAACCCTAAATCTAACCACAATTCCATGGATGAATCCTTCATGTTAATGCTCTCAAACCTCCTCCACCTCCACAACGCCCTAGACCCATCAACCCCTCTCCTCTCCTCCCCCTCATCCTCCTCTGCCTCCTCCCCTTCCTCCCTCCTCTCCTCCTCCTCCCCTACCCCTCTCCTCTTCTTCACTCTCGCTTCCCTCCTCTCCTACCTCGCCTCCCAAAAAAAACCGGCCTCCACTAAACCCCCCTCTTCCACCTCCACCACCGCTACAAACCCAGAATCCTCCTCCTTCTCCGTCTCCGCTTTCCGGGCACTCTCCACCGAACACATCTGGTCATTAGAAGCTCCTCTTCGCGACGCGCAGTGGAGGACACTGTACGGATTATCTTATCCTGTTTTTACTACTGTTGTTGAAAAATTAAAACCCCATATTACTGCTTCTAATCTTTCTTTACCTTCTGATTATGCTGTTAGTATGGTTCTCTCTAGATTAGCACATGGGTTTTCTGCTAAAACACTTGCTTCGCGGTATTCTTTAGAGCCTTATTTGATTTCTAAGATTACTAATATGGTTACTAGATTGCTGGCTACTAAGCTTTACCCTGAATTTATTAAGATTCCTGTTAGTAGACGTAGGTTGATTGAGACTACCCAGGCATTTGAGGAGTTGACTTCTTTGCCTAACATGTGTGGCGCTATTGATGGGAGTCCAATTAAGGTGAAATGTGGGGATAATGAGGGGAATGTGTATAAATGCCGATATGGATATTCCTCAGTTTTGTTGCAGGTTGTGGCAGATCATAAGAAGATGTTTTGGGATGTGTGTGTGAAGGCACCGGGTGGAAGTGATGATGCTAGTCATCTGAGGGAGAGCTTGTTGTATAATAGGCTTGTTTCAGGTGATGTTGTGTGGGATAAGGTGATTGATGTTAGGGGTCATCATGTTAGGCCGTATATAGTTGGGGATTGGTGTTATCCGTTGCTGTCATTTCTTATGACACCCTTTTCACCCAATGGGTCAGGGACTCCAGCACAGAATTTGTTCGATGGCATGTTGATGAAGGGGAGGTCTGTAGTGGTGGACGCTATTGCATTGTTGAAGGGGAGGTGGAAGATTTTGCAGGATTTGAATGTGGGTCTTCATCATGCTCCACAGACAATTGTTGCTTGCTGTGTGTTGCATAACTTGTGCCAAATTGCAAGGGAACCAGAGCCAGAGACCTGGAAGGATCCAGATGAGGGTGGGGTTCCAGTGAGAGTGCTTGAGAATGAGAAGTCTTTTCATTATTTTGGAGATAGCTTGAGGCAGGCGCTCACTGAAGATTTGCACCAGAGACTTTCTTCAAGATAGATTTATGATCTGATGAGAGTTTGTTTTCAAGCCTTCACTTCTCTGTAAGGATAAATTCTTTAGTAATTCTAACCCGGTTTAGGTATTTTGTGGGTTTTCTTTTGCTTATCTAGCCTCTTTGGAAAGTTTTAAATGTAAGTTTTCTGCATCAGTGAACTCCATATGTAATCAATTTTCTGTACTTTACTGAGTGAGCTAACTTGGAAATTCAAATTCTCTAATCAGAGAGAAGCCAGAGAACCTTGTTGGAGGTATCAGTACTTTTGTTACATGTCATTGTTGCTTCATAAAATGAATGTATGTTTTCCCTCTTGTATGACCGGTGGTGTTTTCTCTCGTCTTTTATTTGAGATCTTGTACAGTGTGGTTGATTCTGTGACATTTAAATGCAGACTTTGAAGTTTTGATGAGAACTCGTGATTCTGACAAGCAATTAGATACTTAGGTTTAGCATGATGAGCATTTTTCTGAAGAATCTCATGCACGAGCATGAGTTCTAACCCAGAAAGGCTGCACTTTCGATCTATTTTTGTCATTGATCAATGAATTCTTTGTTGTGTTTATTGGTTATTAAAATAAAATTCTTATAAGAGCATATCTTTTATTCATTTATTATTGGAATCTTACGGCAGCCTTACCTTCCCATTAATACATTGATTTCTTTTTCATTGATAGTGTTTACTGTTTTGATGCATTGCTGAAATCATGCATCAGTTCTAGATATTGATCCTAGGTGTTTGCCTTGCAATATATATATATATATATCCTCGATGTCATCTAGGGGAATCTCGTTTTTCAAATTAATGGGCTGATGTTGCCTTGCTATATCTTTTACCAAAGCCTTCAGGTAAGGTATTCCATCGCCAATATATACATTGAGGTGCTTACTATTTTTCATGACGATAGTTTTTTTGTTTTGTCCTGGCTAGTAGAGGTCTTGGGGATGCTGCGAGTCTGCAGCAGTGGAAGATGGCTTGTTTGCTATGGGATTCAATATCTGCGAGACTGTTTAACTGAAATCGAATTATATGAATGGTTCCGGTAGCCTAGCAGTTGTTTAGCTCTCTTGACTGGTCAAGTTCGATTCTAAATTTATTCTTCACACCAAGGACCGTTTAATCAGAACAGGATCTCTAATGTGGAACTATAAAGCTAACATTGCAACCACTGGGAAATTACATAAATCCACCAAATCCTAGTGATTCCTTTCCATTGCCTAGTTAACAGCATTAATGTAGGGAAGTTAGGGTGCAATTCTCATAACTGTAATTATTGGCGTTAATCATGGCATTGCGTCCAAAGAAGAATTAGATATAAATCTCGAGGTAGCCACTTTAAGCCATTGAACTAGGTGGCCCAATTGAATGAGAAGAAATGCTTAAGAGAATGCTAGCGCGTCAGCAAGGCGCCACAGGGAGAATGTCAGCTTCCGCATCTGCATCTCCTTTGATCTGGTAAACCATTGTTCAAACTATGAGATACCAGCAAAATATCATAACCAATGGCTGAAGAAAAGGTCATGTAATTTATGACCAGGCCACTAAGATGCCTTTGAGGCGGTTGAATACAAGCAGCCTCAATGTATATTTTCAAAATATGGCTGTTAGATATCTATAATACAACATGTGTGAAATACCTTGACGACCCGGTAAACCTTGACGACCCGGCAAACCTTGGATGGATCCATGCAAACCTTGACGACCCAGCAGCAAATTTCAAATTATAAGAAGAGGATTGTTTGAGAAAACTAGGAGAAAGAAAAAAGCATGGTATCGTATGGCTATTCTTGCAACGTGGGGAAAAGAATTTTACAGTAGATCGCTATAGCTGTTTGGTAGAGTTAATGAAAAGCAAAACTATCCCTGCTTGTCCTCAAAACCTTCTATAAAATCGACGTCAGTATTTAGTACGACCATAGTTATCCCTGCTGAGTAATTCTTTCAATGGATTGCTCTGTTTCTATGAAAAATTCAGTCCCGATACATTTTATATATGCAATCCAATCTGGAGAGGATTTGTTGCTCTCCCAAAAGATGAAGAAATGACATGTACCATGCAGGTTTTTCGATTTGCAGATCGTGTAGAGACTAACCAATACAAAATTTAGGCAACATTCGTGGAGAAGAATGGGACTTCTTCCAAATTCATATTGTGATGATGAGTCCTTGGTCACTTTGAATGGAGTAATGTATTGGTTTATGGCATACACCGATTTTTTTCCTGAACAGATTAGTGCACAAATTTGTACCTTCAGTATCGTAAAGGAGCAACATCGACAAATTCCCCTACCCTCCGAGCTTCGTAACTCGGGAACTATTTCATTGACCTTGTAAGATTCCTGGTTATATGTGATCTATAGTCCCCCTATGATAGGCTTAACATGTGGGCGGTGGAGGACTATAACGGTAACGAGACTTGGAACTCCAGTTCGAGAAAAAGATCAATTAGAATCTTTATTGCTTTACCGAGAAAACTTCTGAGATTCAGGACTCTTAACTCGTTTTATTCAGAGTGAGGAACATTGCGAAAAGCTTAGGGTTAACGGCATCATTGAACAAGCACTCATTGAAACATTCCGATCTTTATTTCCCTGGTGGAGGAATGGACTTTAGAAGAAGCCGAGGTGTGTACTAGGCATCTAATAACTAAATATTCAGGTGCAAGAAACTTTTTATATAGTGGCCTGCTGATTTGGTGTTGAGAGAATCAGTATCTCCCTTGTTGAATTAACTCCAAATTGGAACATGGAAGGGTAGTTTCCAAAAAGACGAAAGGCCTCCGCCACTTAACGAAATTAGTCATTTTAATTTCTGTGCTTGTGCTTATGAACTAGTTTGGACTCATAATTAAGGGATATGAATGAAGCGATGTTGAAAGCTAAACAAAACAACCATGTATTAATTAACAACAATGATTAGGAACAACATTTGAGATGTGTGAAGCATCCATAGTGGGAACAAGAAAATTTCCTTGCCTGTTTGGAAAAAACCTGAAATATATCTTTACACAACGATGGCAGTGATCTTCATGGTCACCCACATTCTGAATGGCTCGGACGCCTCAGAGATGACATGAGGGTTAAGGCTGGTAACATGCGGGGATCGGTGCTCTAATAGGTATGCTCAACGAAGCTCCAGATCATCAGCTATTAATGTGAGCTTTTAGATTTTACATCACACCTTTTTTCTTTGTTCTTTTAGCTCTTTACTGTGTCTTAGCAATGGTTCGGCTGGATGTGCCATGCAACAACTTGACAAACCCGTGGAAGCTTAGCTTCCCATCAGTATGTCTTATCCAGTCATTGAGAACGGCATGAACTGGGATGGAGGGGCCAAGCCCAAGTTCCTGAAACAACAATTTGTGAAAACTTAGCATGGTGAAATGTCTAGTTGCATCCTAAAATTACTGCAAAAGTGCAAGTGTTTGTCATACTGTTAGTGAAAACATAGATAACCTTGTCCCTTCCCAGGGTCCACAGGGTAAATTTACTACCGCCGATAACCTTGCAGTTAAAAAATCTGATTTTGAATCCTACTAAAATGCTGGTATACAATGCAATGCACATACAGTGTGACATAAGCTACAAAGAAACATAAAAAGGATGGCATTTAAGCAAACTAAATGCGACTAATAGAGGAGGGGGAGGGGGTACAAGGCCTACCTAACCCTTTAAATTTTTTCTTGTTCCTATTCGAGTTCTAGAGACTACTTACACAAGAACAGCCATCATTCATATTAATACTTCAAAGGCCAGTCACTAGATAGGTTATCTGCATTTGACCATCACTACCCATTTACCGATCACATTTTCAACATTTTAAAAGCTAAAGTTTAAGATGTCAGTTTATTAGCTCATGAGATATCGAGTTTGTTGAGGTTTTAGTTTGGTGCTCAAAGCAAGCAGTAGCAATAAATATATCATGACTCATCGGGCCTTCTCAAACATGTTAGAATTCCAACTTACTGAAGCAAGCTCCTCAATTACAATTGCTCTGTTTCCATCCTTCTCAAAAAGCTCATATGCAGAACGGGCTAGATGTTTCCATTGATCAAGTGTCTCCAGCTGATGAACGTTCAATGCAGCTGCACAGAATTCTTCAAAATCCATCCTTCTGTATTGAAGTGCATGTAGCTGTCATGAAATGAAAATTAAGGCCCGGGTACATCGAACTAAAAGCACATGATCATCTAAAGTCAAGCAACAACTAAATGCTGGCATATACCGAGGCAAGAAAATCAGGAATGCGAGAATCCTTCATTGCATTGGTTGCATTTTTCATCAAGGCCTGCAGAATATAAAATGAGTGGCACAAAGCTTTTCACTATAAAGTCATGCGATCATGCCATCTCAGATATAAAAGAGAAGAGAACACTAACCATCCTAAGGTTTTCCAAAGTTATGCTGCCACTTTTTTTTGGCTCTAGCAAAGCAAACTGCTCCTTCAGATAAAATAGTTCATCCACTGTCAATGTCTTAGACAATGCCTGCAAGATGATGCCAAAAAACAAGGGTTCTAGGTTAATTAGAAGGTAAGTGACAAAGCTTACTGCTTTTGAATGCAAGAGAACTTGAAATCAAGATAGCCTGCTGTGGTTTTACTTGAATTTCATTTGAACAAAAGCCTCAATAAGATTGAATGTTGAGTCAATATTAAAGAGAAGACATAGAGAAAAGGTGGATCTTACATTATTTTCAAGCTAAAGACACGAATCACAAACACAATATGGCTTAAAGACTATGAGATGTGTACTACCAATGGGTATAAGTTATAGGCTTTCTTTGGTTATTTTGCCACCATAAATGAATACACACCCTTAAAGCAGCCTTACGCAGAGATGATGACCGCATGTATGCCTTCATATGCCTGAATATCATAATATCAAGAGGTACTTTTACATCATTATAATTCCGGATCCAAGGATGACCTGCAAACAAAAGATAATGAAGCGTGGCTCCTAATGATGAGGTAAAGACTGAACCACAAGAGAGTAAGTGAAGCACTAACTCAAAGCCTGAGCAGCAGTAATTCGTTTCCTTGGATCCTTGTTTAATAGGCGTTTAACAAAGTCTTTTGATTCTAGAGATAACGCAGGCCAAGGTGCTTCATCAAAACTGGGATCAGCTTTCAAGACTGCCTGAAAAATTCCAGACTCGGTCCGGGCCCAAAATGGACGACTACCACACAAAAGAATGAAAGCTATCACGCCTATACTCCATACATCAGCCTCAGTGCTATAGGATCTATGTAGAACTTCAGGTGCCACATAGTATGCGCTTCCCACGATGTCATTAAGTCTTTCATCTGCAAAACACCAAGGGCATTAAAAACCCACTCAAACACCCAAGGTCAAGTAGGATGAGATTCAGGCAAGTAAAAAACCTGGTCTGGCAAAATCTGATAAGCCAAAGTCTATAACTTTCAGCTGAGCGTTCTCCTCCTTAGAAGTATATAGAAAGTTCTGACCAAGTGAATGGATGAACTTAGCTTATGAAAGAGGAAAATAGATAACGAGGACACGAAGCAATCATGCAATATATTCTTAGAAAAGATATGAGATGGAAAGCAAAATGATCTCACATAGGAAATGACATGCGCCAGTTGTGTTTACTTTTTCTTTGTTTATAAGTATGATACAACTGGGGAACCCCAAAACCTAGCCCATGGAGATAGCCCACATGTTTAGCCCATGAGAGTGATGTGATGCTTTGTATAACAATGCAAGCATGAAGAAACAGCATTTGCATGCTTAGAAAACAGTGCAATTTGTCTGTAATGCATCATTCTTCTTCGGAACTAGATTAAGTAAAGGAGACGACCCAGCACATTCCTCCCTTTTCAAACATCACCTCATCAGGTCACTTTACATTCCAGAAAAATCATAAAAAATTTAACTATCCACATCTGAATTTCCAATGACCGGGTAAACGTATTTTCTGCGTTCACATGATTCTCCCACTAAAAAGAAAAGAGATGAAAAGGGAATAATTATGTTCCACCTCTGGTTTGAGATCTCGGTGCACAACACCCTGTAGATGACAAAATGCAACAACATTTAGTATCTGCACCATAACAGCCTTCGCATCGTCTTCTGAGTATTTCCCACCCCTAAAACAATATCAGAGTATTTAGTTAGAAGCTGCAATGAGGAACATAGGAAAAAATAAATACACACTTCAGATTTTGATTTATCCTCTGCTAAAAGAATCACCTTGAAAGTATTCTATCTAGGAGCTCCCCTCCTTCGCATAGCCTGAAATATCCATATCCAGTAATCAACTTTCAGGAGGTCAAAGATCTCTTAAAGAATTCATGCATGCAGCAAGCAATTTTCTTATTGATTTGTTCTTATACATATCCATGTTTGTCATAAACTAAACATACCAATAAGCATATCATCATTTGATTACAAAACAATGTTTTGACTCATACTAGAAAATCTTAATGGTCCTCAGAAAAATTGTCCAGAAGATGCATGCCGCCCCACAATTAGTTATCAATATGTTTATAGAAGAAAAACAACACATGATTTTAAGTTTAAGTTGCTTTGTATTTTCCACTTACTCCATCACTATATAGACGTTGTCAAGATCTTCAAATGCATCATAGAAGTGCACTAAATTGTTATGTCCTGTCAAGTCCTTCAATATCCTGACCTCCCTTCTTACATCCTCAACTGCAATAGCTGTTGTCATCTGACAGCATTGAAGTGATCAACATGAGATGATATGCAGTAATAATTAAAAATAAATGAGCAATGTCGAAAGGTCTCACAATGTCAATTCAGAAACCTTAAAACTCCCATATCGAAATGATTTTTATTTTCTAAAACACTAGCAATGTCGAAAGGTCTCACAATGTCAATTCAGAAACCTTAAACTCCCATATCGAAATGATTTTTATTTTCTAAAACACTACCAACTAATTTCTAAGAGGTTTAAATGAACATATTAATAAATACAGGCTTAGTCATTTTGAAACACTGGTGGGATACTAACCACCACAAAAGCCAGACAGGATCATGTATAAATTCCTACCAGTCTTCCAAGTCATGTTTACAATGGCCAAACAGGTTTCATGATTTCAAGTTTGGAGGAAATAGTGCAACTGCAGGAAACTTATTGGATTGGGCACAGAAATAGAGAAGTCACAAAATAAGCCCAATAGGCAATTTAGTATCTCTTTTTTGGAAGGGAAATACTGTAAATTGATGAGTTAGTTGTCTGATGGAGATTTTACAATCCAAACAATGTGTTTGGCATCAATAGTGGAGAATGATCAACTACAATCTTTTCCCATTCCAGTATGCTCATGAGAGTAAGAAGGTGGTGAGCAGAAGTTCACCGCCTGTGTAGGTCATCAATTTTAATGTAGGTCAAAGTGAAGACCCCGGTTGAGTTAATGAAACTTCTCATCATTTAGGTCCAGTCACAACAATTGAACTATCTGCTCTCAAAGTTGTAGCAACTGTCAACGAATGGATGTCATCAAATTGTAACTTAACATGTCAAGAAAATTTAAGAAGTGCTCAACACAGTAACAAACCATACATAAAAGAAGAGACTCGGGTCTCTTGAAATTGACTGAAACAACAAATAAACAAATGGCTAACTTTTTTTGCTTACTATACTCCGATACACACATCCATCTAAAATTACATCCAATATTTCCCCTCTATAAAGATTCTGAGCAGTACCATCTGCTGTTATCCCTCTCTATTTTATTTTTTTTCCCAAATTTTAGTTGCTTATCCAGTTTCTTAAAAACAAATAAAAAACATAAATAAAGGATTCTAACTCCAAAACAAGCAAGATGTTATTTTGAGGAAAAAAAAAATGAAGACCCCAATTGAGACAGTGATCCTTCTCAGCAATTAGATACCCTCATAATATTTGAGCAATTTGCATAATTTGATATTTCACTGTTTTTACTAAATTATAGCAGCTATAGTAAAAAAATATAAGAAAAGATGTCAAAAAAGCATAATCTGAACATATTGAGGAAAATTCAATTGTTGTTCCATTTCTTTTTTAGTCTACAGGCACTTTGCGGGAGATGATATTGACACTCCAAAAGTGCTTAACCACTCTCCTAGTTACTCACATTTGTTTCAAAAAATTTTGTCTTGGGAGTTTTAACATCATCTCACGCGCTTAGCTGACATCCACCCACAAAAAGATTGCTGAAGCATAATTGCACTTATGGGCCCAAATAGTTACTTTACGAACCTAGAATACCCACAATAAGAAGTGCCGAACACAGTACCATTGACCAAACCAACGAATTAACAAATTGATCAATCGTTATGCCTATCACTCTCAAAATTTCAATCATAAAAATCGCGACCATTTAATATTACATTCAAAATCCCCCCCTACAGAAGATCCCAAGCAATATCTTCGTCATGATGATTCTTTAATCCGTCCAAATTCAGGTTATTTTATCTTTCCTTTTTAACTTAAACCGAAAAGAAAATAGAAAAGACAACAGAAAACCACAGAAAAACAAAAGTAGCCAAAGATTCGAGATTGGAACTTCAAAACTAGCAAAATAACTTAAAAAATGAACCCAAAATCTAAAACCACCTGCAAATCAACTTCGACACTAAAAAACTACTATTTCAAAAACAAAACAAAAACCCACATGCACAAACAATTTAACAAACAAGAAGATCCACCAGATAAACGAATAGAAACACAAAAATCCTAAGTTAAGGTGCCAACCTTTGATTTGGGTATGACTTTAACAGCAACTTGCTGACCTTTTCTTTCACCTTTCTTGAACTTAGCAGAACAAGTATAGCCAAAATGTCCTCTCCCCACTTCCTCTCCAACTTCCAATCTACTAGTAAACTCTTTTGAAAAACCAAACCTTTTATCTAACTCCACTGCCTCTTCATTATCATCGTCCTCTTCGGCATTCGGTTCTGCCCCACTTTTTTTCTTCTTCTTGTTTTGCCTGCGAAGCACAGCTTTAATGTGCTTCGCGGGCGAGGGAGGAGCAAAGGATTTCTTGAAAAAGCGAAGAGGAGTAGAAGTGGTTGATTTGAAAGGTGTCTTTTTGAAAGGGCTAGGAGTATAGAAAGGGAAAAAGGGGGAGGCTTTGGAGGTCGGGAAGGGTGTGACTGGGGATTTGGGGGTTTGAGCTTGGGTGGTAGGCAGGTCATGTTGTGATGGTGTTTGGAATGGGAGTTGGGGTGGAGGGTCGGTGTCTGATGGGGCATAGGGGTTGGGTTTTGGAGGTTTCGAAGTGCAAGTTCCCATTAGGAGGAGGCGGGGGTGGTGGTGGTGGTGGTGGCAGGGTGGGGGCTACGGCATTGCGATGATGGTGGAGTTTGGAGGAGGGAAGGAAGAGAATGGAGGATTTGGTGGGTGTTTTTATTGGAGTTTGAGTGGGGGGGTAGGCTGGATTTGTTGGTGGGTGTGCCGAGGGCTAGGGATGGTGAGCTGTACTGTACACTCTTTACTCCCTGACATGGCATCCACATGAACTTTTCTTCTTGTTTCTTTCCAATCAGATCCGAGCCAAACGAGGGATATTTTATTTTATTTTATTTTGAAAGCATTTGAAATTTTGTTTTTTTTTTAATTAATTTTTTTAAAAAAATAAATAACTTTTTATATTTTTTAATCATTTTAACATATTAATATTTAAAATAATTTAAATGTATGTATATATATTATTTTAATTTATTTTTAATAAAAATATTTTTAAAAATAACAGGTATCATATTTCTAAATATTTTTTTTACTTATAATTATAAAATTTAAAATTTATTTCTTCAACAGAAACTTCTATTTACTTTAATTATGCATCTATGCTACCTCTCCTACTTAATAAAATGATTTTTCGAACATCTATTTACATTGTATTTAATAGGTAAATACTCATGCATTTAATTAAAGCAATTTTTCTCTAATGAGAAAATGGAGAATAGTGGATGCTTTGCTCATGGCATGATAGATGGCACCATCATGATTTGATGAGTTTCAAAGCACAGCTTTTTATTTTACACGGTATAAGTTAATTTTTAAAGTGTTTTTATTTATAAATATATTAAAATAATATTATTTTATTTTTAAATAAATTAATTTTATATTAGTACATTAAAATAATATAAAAACATAAAAAAAATATTTAAAATAAAAAATATCAATTTTAATATCAAAAATTATGTTTTAAAATTATTTTAATGTGTTGATGTTAAAAATAATTTTTTAAAAAATAAAACATTAATTCAATATATTTTCAAAAAAATATATATTAAAAAACAATATACACCACACTCATAGCACCTTCTAAATTTGTTAAATTACTGAATCTAAGCTACTATTGAATCTTAATTTTTTTTCAATCACTCCCGACAGGAAGTAGAAAGTGATAGTTCAACTTTAGGTGGATGAATACAGCTTTAAAGATACAAGCTGTTAGAGAAAAAAAAAAAAAAACAATGGGATAGATTTGTTTCTTGCTTTATGACCACCGAGTTCTAGAAAAAGCTTAAAGAAACTTCCTTTCTTGAAGACAGAAAAACTTAAAAAAAAAAAAAAAAAAACTCACAGCAGAGGCCAATGGCATCGCCTCTGCCTGCACACTGCACCTACTCTCCCTCCCTTGTCTAGGCATTTTGGGACCATATCACCATTTATTATTTTTGTGTAACAATTCAGCTATAAATTGATCGTCGACTCAAGGCTGTGTTTGATTATATAAACCCATACTTTGTCTGCGTGCAAAGGTCAATGCCGCACCCACTCACCAGATCATAATTAGAGAGGCACTAATTTTATAAGGTGTTTCTAGTTATGATTTAAATTTATTTTTTATAAATTATTAATTTAAATTTTACAAATCTCAATAAGATATTTATATTATTATTAATTTTAAAATTAATAAAATTAATCAAGATACAGGTAAGCTGACCTAGATATTTATCAAAAAACCATCTCAACCTAATAGCTTAAGCTGTTAAATGAGGTCCCAAGATATAATTTATATTATTCTCTAACACCCCCCCTCAAGTGAAAGTCCTTTGGGCTTGAAACTTGCACAGGGTCACATTACCTTGTACTTGATTTTTATCAAATAAATAGGGATGGTGAGATTCGAACTCGTGACCGCTTGGTCATAAGACTCTGATACCATATCAAAGAACCATCTCAACCCAATAGTTTAAGCTGTTAGGTGAGGTTCTAAGATATAATTTATATTATTTTCTAACAATATTTATATTAATAAAAAATAATAATAATTAGAGAGGCACCTAATATTTATAAGGTGTATTTAAATTGATCTAGATATTTATATTAATAAAAAATAATAATAATTAGAGAGGCACCTAATATTATTGTAGACGACAAGCTATACATACTCTAGAGATGCCTCCTCGAAATATATATTTAGAGATGGATTTTCTACGTCAGAGGGGGTGAGGATACTGCATAATGTATGCATTATTTTAACAGGCTGACGAGACTCGCATTTGAAAAACAGCAACAGCACTGAATTCAGTGATGGCAGAGAGATTCCCTTTATGTTGTTTGTTAACGAGGAGAGTTTTCTTGGCAAATAAAATCTGATTTCTAGGTGGTGGTCTCGTTGAAAATCATGGAAGCAGTTGTTTGTCAGAATAAATCATTGAAACTACGTTAATTATATGGGTTGATGAGTTTAATAAAAAAAATGATTCCGACGTACTCAATAATGTTTATGCATGCTGAGGTGTTTGTTTGATTGAAACTTCATGTGTTTATTTATTATTATAAAAATTGGTTAATAAAAATAATTTTTAATTAAAAAAAATTAGCTTGATTTTTAAAAAAATATCTTTTTTTTATTTTAAACGTAAGATATTTTTTAAAAATTATGAAAAATTTAGAAATATTATATTATTTGTTGATTATATCAAATTTAGTCCTCAAACTTTTGATTGCTATATGTATTTTGTTTTCAATATTTTTTTTAATTTCATCCCTTAGAATTTAATTTTTATATTAATTTTGCTCCCTATTTTTATAATTATTATTTATTTTTTAATTATTTTTTAATTAAAATTTTTTATCTATCAAATTTGGTTCTCATTATTTTAATTGTTACTTATTTTATTTGAAATAATTTATGAATTGTTAATTATTATTATTTTAATATCTTCATCTTTCAATTTTTTTTTATTAGATTTGATTTCTATTATTTTGATTATTATTTATTTTATTTGAGATAATTTGCAAAATTATTTTTTTCAGTTTTATTCTCATTCAACTTTTTAATTTATCAGATTTGTTCCTCATTATTTTAATAAACTTGAAAAAAATAAAAACAATAATAAGTTATTTTCTAGCTTATTTTCCATGACATAAACAAATACTGAAAAATATTTTTTAATTTATTTTTTATTACACTACCAAACATAAAAAAAAAAAATTCACTTTCCCGGAATTTATTTTCCAAAAGAAAACTACTTTTCAGCAAATAAACAGAGTATTAAGCATGATATATTTTGAAAAAGAAATTAAGATGTACTAAAAAATCCAAATAGTTTAGGAACAAATTTTATATGTTGGATAATCGATTAATTTTGTAGTTCTGATAATTTTATTAATTTTTCCTAACCAAGATGGTTGGTGACTGATTTATGATACCTAAACAAGATCTCTTTTAGTGAATTTGGGGACTCTTGGATAATTAAATAAGTATCTCTTTTAGAGAAAATACAATGGTATTTTAAAAACAGACTTTGAAAAAATATATATACAATAAAGAATGAAGATTAAAAACCTAGAGTTTAAAAAATTCATGGTGTATTTATAGCCAATAAGTTTTGTTTCTTTAAGGAGAGAAAGGGGTCAAAATATAATTTGATATGATAGTTTTAATAAGAAAAAATATTCCTGACATGCATTGATAAATGATAAATATATCTTACACAAACATTAATATCGATGAAAATATAATGAGTCCTTAGATGACTTTTACATACTATCATGCACATAACATTAACATTAATAGAAATATGATGGGCTTTTAGAGGAATTTTATAAATTATCTCTTATACAACATTAATGTTAATGGAAATATAGCGTGCTTTTAGAGAAATTTTATAAACTATCTCAAACACCTAAAGGTGTAGGGAAAAAAGGATCCAAAATATAATCGAGCTCTTAGGGGATGAGATCTACCCTTAGGCTAAGCTCATGAGCGATGGCCTCTTCTCCAAAGCTGAGCCTATGAGTGCTAGGATTTTTTTCTAAGTCAAGCCTATGACACTAGGCTCTTCTCCAAAGCTATGAAGGATGGCCTCTTTCCTAGATTGAGTCTATATGATCCGAGCTCCTTTTCAAGGTTAAGTTTATGACATTAGACTTTTCTTCTAAGTTGAGCTCATAAGAGTTGAGCTTTAGTATGTTGTTTGAGATCATAGGTTTTAGGCATTTAAAAGGGTTTTTAGGCCTGTTAACTTTGAGTTTATCAATAGCTCTTAAGTTTTTGTGATATTTACATGCTTAGACTTGTAAAAATACCCAATACGATGAATTTATCGAGTTTTCTTCATATAAGAAGAGGGGTGGAAACCTTAGGTAATATACTAAAAAGTCTATGTATAGAGGTGTGCACCATGTTTAAAAAAAAAAAGTATGTAAAGGTGAACTATGAAGGAATTCATACTTAGAAATATTTTAAGAAGGGTGAGGTGAAACAATAAAAGAATTCATACTTAGAAAAAAAAAAACTTAAAAGGTGGAGAAACTCATGGAGAAATAACTTGTACTTTAAAAATTTCTAAGTGGTTTTGATAAAACAAGAGGTGAAGCTTGTATTTAGAAAATGTATAAATGATTAAGGAGAGCCCAATAAATATAAACTTATATTTAGAAAATTTTTAAGAAGGTGAGGAAAGTAAAATCCTATTGACTCCCATGTTTAAAAAATTTTCAAGGGCTATGGGGACATGCTCATATCAATGCTTGTCCTTATAAAATTTCTAAAAGGTCAAATGAAACAAATTCTTATTGACTCTATGCTTAAAAAATTTCTAAGGGGTATAAGAACCAAGCTCATACTGACGTCTATATTTTGAAAGATTTTTAAGAGATGGTAAAAATATAATGTCACCATATACTTTGTCTTTTTAAAATATTACTGTAATATCATTTGTAATTTCATCGTTATATACTGAAAGGTATTTTTTCATTGTTATATTTAAGGATGTATTTTACCGTCGGGTTAATTCCGTCACTAAAAATAATATTTTATTATATTATTTGACCTTTGTTTTATTTTTTATGTACCATTGCAATTCCACCGATATATATCAATAAAAAAATTCCATTTATATTTACTTATGAATACATAGATAGAAAATTTTATCATTAAAGTTCATCACAATATACTAATAGAAAAATTCTATCAGTATTTGCGTTTATATTTACTAATTTTTTTTTACAGTGATTCTACTTTAAAATCCACACCTTCTCAAGTTGCTCTCGAGTGGGAAGAAGATGGCTTGTATAGCATATTCACAAGCACTCATCCTTATGCATAGTGCCTCCACGCAGGCAATGGCAATATAGTTTCAACAACACCGATTGGAGTTACAAGCGTCGTCCTCGTCGCCAAAACAGTACAGATACACCCAACAAGATTGTTGCAGGTAGATCTCAGAATTGGACATTTGGTGTCAATTATGCCGATTGGGCTCTCAGAAATGGTCCCTTTATGATACTCTAGGTTAGTTTAATCTCACTCAATACAATGATACTACATTTTAAAATGCAACCCGAGCAGAGCCGTGTTGGTTGCTAATAAGACACAAAGGGGGTGGTGACCGGTCCGGGATCGATCTCAACAGGTGGCAGCCCTATTACTTTGCTTGCGGCGGAGGAGCTCGCTTCCACTGTAACAATGGCACCATGAAGTTCTCTGTCATGCCGATGTTTCGTCGTGGGCACCGAAACAGGGAAACCCAACATTAATCTAGTGAATCACACGCATTGCCGCTCGTGTTTTTTTTTTTTTTTTTTTTTTTAAATATGAAATTTATGAGTTTTAAATAAAATAAGGACAAAGGTGAATATTGTGACAGTCGCTTGGTACACCGAAAAGATTTAGTTTTGCTGACTTTGTCCTCACTCCTCTCGGATTTATTGTAACTTATTCCTGCTTTTTATACTAAAGGGAAGGAATCATAATCCATGCTTGGCTCAATTTAGAATCATGTTCTTGGAGGGCGTACTTCTTTATTCTCCATATTGCTCATAATCCATAATTAATCTTTTTATTTTTTTTTCATATTTGTTTCCATTAACTAATTATTATTGGTCCAAAGCTTGATAATCGAATGGGCCTAAAGGCCCATCAAGTGTCCGGGCTAAGTTTTTATTGCAAAAGGAAGGCAGCTAAGCTAAGGTAAGCTGCAAAGCCGGGAACACAACATTTGAGCTTCCTGGTAATTTCTCGGGGGAAAGCGAGCGAGAGAAGAAAGCGACAAGAAGAAATCTTCCTTTTAAAAAGAGATGAAAATGGAGACAAAATAAAAATGCTGTAACAAAGAAGAAGCATGAGTGCGCGAAACGCAACACCTGTCATTTCTCCTGACCGACAACAAACGCCCCAAAACGACAACAATGCGATTGAACAAGAAGAGGAAGAAGAAGGTAAAGCGGCGGCGGTTTTGAAGAACCCTAGCTATATGGATCGCGAAGGTCCTCCTCTTGATGATTGCTGCCCTATTTGCTTCGGCACCTTCGATGTTCCTTGCAAAGCTAACTGCGGTCACTGGTATTGTGGTATTTCTCTCTTTCTTTTGTTAGGGTTTCGAATTTATTAATTCGGAATTTCTTGGTTTATGGCCTTTAATCCTGGATTAAATAAATTGTAATACCTCGTGTTTCGCGGATTAAGAGAGAGAGAAGAAAAAAATCTTGAATCGGCAGGCACTTAGGTGATGATGTTTTTGGGCTTATGTTGTTGATCAGGTAGTTGCATTCTTCAGTACTGGAAGTATTCTGGGCCGTCTAGCCGTTGCAAGTGTCCAATGTGCTCGTCAAGAATCAGCAATTTGACGCCGGAGGCATCGTTACATGGTCAGCAAGAGCAGGAAGTTGTCAAAGTTCTGGAAGATGTTCGGAGGTATAACCATGTGTTTGTCGGAGGTGTGCGAGGTCTAGCTCGGGTGAGTCTATCTAATAATCACCCTGGGGGGTTTTGTTTAGTGTTGTTTGTTAGTCGTTGGATACCTGGCTAAATTTGACGGTGATACTTCGATTGATCTTGTGATAAATATAATGGTTTGTTGTTAGTTCAGGTTTCCTGTGACTTGTATAGCTACTGCCATTCTAATAACTTATGCTACATGGAATGCTGGATTGCTGTCTGTTTATATGTTCTACATGTTGTTTTGCCAACCTTACCTTCGTTGTTCTTATTTCCAGCTTTTCTCGAATAAGATTCCTTTATGAAGTAATTCGAGTTTGATACGTGTGGAGGTGTTTCTTCTTATTTTGCAACAACTTAGACAATCTCAGGGAATATCTAACTTCATTGAAATGAACATTTTTTCCATATGGCTGACATGAAAACCTGGGAAACAGGACAGAGATGAAATTAGAAAACAACAGCCGGTTGAATTGTTAGCTGCAAGAATCCTTATTTGCTTTTCCATTCATTGTTTCATTATGTTTGAATCATGTATAATTAAAAGACCACTCCATTTTGTTTTATACGTTTCTGGAGAAATTCATTTTATAATCTGCATGTTTAATTTTGAACATGCTTTTTCTGAAACATCGGAGAATTCTTTTTGCAGAAAGTGCATGTGGTGCCATTTCTCTTTAAGAGAATGCTTGAAGAAATGATGGATCCTGATGGACACAATTTCTTCCTTTATGAAAAGCTCATGCGCATGTTTGCAGTAAGTTCATTCTACAGTCATTGAGAATTGTATCTTCCTTTCAGTTTTAATTTTAAACTACAAACTGTTTTTTTTTTTTTGCCACAAACAGAGTTGGCAATTTTGTCCACTTTACACACTACTCATTTTTGCTACCCCCTTCCAGCAGTTTCTGTGCATGAAATTTGACATCTTTTGTGAGCAACACAATAAGATTGTGTTTTACCAAATCTTCCTTACTATTCTCGCTAATATTCTGCTGACATCCTTTTGGATTTCTGGAATTTGAAACCATCACTATTAAGTATGAATAACTAACAAGTCAGACTATCATCTTGTTTAAGCGTTAAGGCATTAGCGAAAAGTTGTGAGTTTTTTCCTTGTTGAAGAACTATACAAGAGTAAAACCGAGTGAGATGCTGAAGAAATTAAGTGCCATAATAATGCTAGTGGTAGCGGAGGGTGCTCTGCGATGTGCATCCTGGTTGTTTGGCAACTTTTGGCTTTACCAGTGTGGTTATTTCATTCTGTAGGCTCGAAAAAAGGCAATAGACAAGTGGAACATGTAAAATTGAACTTTGAAGTGATGTAGTAGCATTTCATAGTAAGCTGTGGATACTCATTTCAGAGCATCACCATGGTTTATAGCCTAGTGATTTGTGCTGTTGCATTAGCAACTCCACACAGTGATGACCTGTCATCCATTGAAGTTTGAGAAATTTTATTAGGGAACACAGTGGATCTATGGAAGATAAACAATGCAACTTTTTCTTATTTTGCTACCATGAGGACTCAAGACTCCTAAGATCTATCTCTATATGTTGAATCAATTGTGTAGTTGTGGTCGCTTAATGGATGCCTGGGTTTTGCAAACCACAAGTGATTTGGTACACTCATTTTGACTGGCTTCATTGCTTTTTCTCTGGGTAATCTGTATTATATTTTCTGTACGCAGATTTTTTTGGCTATCCTCTATATATCCTCACCCTTTGACTTTATCCCGTTAGGTAAGTCACTTTCTTGGGAACATATTGCTTGTTTCTTTGCATAATAGTTGTAAAATCCAAAAATTAATAGGTTATTCTCTCCCATGGACTTTCATATGGAAATATTAGCATGCTAGATGATTTCGCCCCATTTTCCTTCCGTAAATTGATTTCTTTTCAAATATGTAATTGCTAATGTTTGGTCCAAAATTATGATCCGAAGTTGTGCCTGTACTGGGTCCCTACACCTTAAAAAACTGTGTATTAAAAAGAAAATCGTTTTTAATTACGTGGTTCTTGTGCTGGGTGGCTTTGATGTTTCGCTGTCTTGTCTCTGTAGTCACTCTCTTGACTTAGATCAATGCCTGTTCTACAGGACGCATTGGAGTTGTGAGACTGTTTGAGTACATGTCTATGCTTCTTGCTGTCACCCTACGTTTAGCTGGCATATTTCGAAGACGACGTCTCAACCAGCGTGTCAGAGATTTGGCTGCTGCCCCTTTAGGTCATTAATAAACTACTATATATATATATATATATATATGTACATGTTCATGTTCACAAACAACAGTAGTATAGCATGTTGTAAATAACTGGAGATAACTTTTGAAATTGTGTATTCCTTTGGAATGTTGTCATTAACAACACATGAGTGATAAAAATGGAGTCGAGTGGTCAAAAACAGTTTCCTCCACACAATCGAATGTAAAATATTTGAACTGGATTATTTTTGTGTACAGAGCATATACCAAGTAGTCGACTGTAAGTTCCCTGTGAAACGAGCATGGTATTGGAAAATTTTGGGAGTTAATGGGTTTTTGCCTGATGCTTTTTCCAAAAAGAACTTAAAACGGTGCTAATTTCATTGGTCTTATGACTTGCTTGAATTCTAAGAAACCTCTCCAGTTTCATTTATCTGTTTTCGCCGATCTTTCCTGCTCGGAGTTAGGAGTTAATGCAAATTGCAAGTGAGTTTAGGGATTCTGTGTAACCGCGTCTATTCGAAAGTTAAAATCAGAAATAGAACGGCTTTAGCCTGGAGAAGGCTGTTGCAAGCTAGTCTGATCAAGCAAGTCCTTGGGATCCAAAGGAAACTAGTTTCGGAAAACACGGCTTTATTTATTTATTATACCAGTTTAAGGATACTACATTACATTTAACCCGAGCCTAATCCGGCAAGTAAAAGATCCCAGGCCCATCCTTGTTTATTTAAATTTAGTACTCTTTGCAAGAGCTCTATGCTCAGATTCAGTTGATTTGTTCACGGCTTTCCGGCAGTCCACGACGTCAAATTATTACCTTGGTGAATAAGGTAACCACTTGTTGTAGATTCTTGATCATCGGGACACCCAGCCCGGTCAGCATCCGAGAAATCTTGAATCTGAGATGGCGGGGAACTTGAAGAGGACAGCAAACCATAAGAAAGAGTGTTTGACATATCGCAACAGACGTTTTACAGCTTTCCACTGAATGTCAGTTGGTGCTTGAAGAAACTGACACGGTTTGTTCACTGAGAAGGCAATATCTGGTCTGGTTAAAGTGGCATGCTGCAAAGCACCCATAATGCTCCTATATTAACGACGAACGTTGCTCCTTTGACAATGGAGGATAAGAGACCATTGGAGTGGGCATGAGCTGCTGCAATCTACCCGTCAAGTATCTTTGTTGAGAAAGCAAAACACCCTTGGAGTTGTGATGCACTTCTGCCAAGAAAATAGTGAAGAGAGCCCAAATCTCTGATAGCAAATCCTTTGTCGACAGCCTGAATAACATCAGTGGAGCTTGTTTAGGCAGATACAAGGACGTGTGCAATGTGCATATGAAATCAAGCCCGATCTTTTACACTTCTTCATTGATTGTGCCATTCAGAAAAAAAAACATTAGAGACATCTAATTGTTGCAAACACCAACCATGGGAGACTGCAAGAGCAGGAATAGTTCGTATAGTTGTAGATGCCTTCTATTCCTCCTCTATTACTGGACTTTTGTTAGCTTGATTAAAAGTCTGGGGTTCAAGAGAGCTGGTGATTGCTAGTTTGGACTGTAACAGCAGCAACTGGTGATTGTTAACTATGGTGGCATCATCTACTTCTTGAGAATGATCAATCCCTGGAGCTGAACCCTTTTTCAGTTAAATGGCGAGATCTGAAAATGAGGCAGAACAGGGATTCTATTACATATCCTTCTGTGCTTTGTATTCTTAAGAGTTTTCATCGCTGCAAGGACTAGAATTCATAAAAAGAAACAACTACAAACCTACAAGAATTAGATCTAGGAAATGAACAGATACAGTTTACATTGCTGCAAGGACTAGGATTCATAAGAAGAGTAATTTTTGGCGAGATTTGCTTGGAGAATCAAATCCGTGATTTTGAGATGGAATCTAATCATTTTAAACTACTTAATTACTCTTTTACTTCTAAGTTCTCAATAGATTTAACTTAGTTGGTAACTCAAAATTTACATTTTCCCTCTTAAAAGCACTCTTTGACTGCAACACCCGCTCCCCTTTCACTTCTTCCTCGCCCTTTCACTTCTTTCTCTCTTGAAACAATTCCAGTAGTAAACTGTTAAGGTCTCCCTTAACAAAACAAAGAAACTTTAAGAAGGGTAGAAAGAAGCAAATAAATAAGAGAAGAAGAAGAAGAAGAAGAAGAAGAAGAGAATGCAATTCTGCATCAACTGTAATCTCTTCATGCCTCCCCTCCCACCTTTCCAATACAACTGCTATGTATAGCTGTAACTAACTAACTAACTAACTGTTCCGACTAACTGTACAACTCCCTAACTAATTCTGTAACTAACAACCAACTGAATTCTGTGTATGCATTATTATTTAGCACAGGTGTTTATTAGCTAATACTAATGCTGCTGTTACTTGTATTCCATTGTTGAGCCTTCAAGCTGCAAGTGCCTCTCGTCCGAGCTAACCTGTAGATCATGCCATGCTGATTCTTCTGCACGTAACATAAACATGTACTCCTCACCAACAGAAATGAGCAAAGAGATGTGCACTGAGATCTTAGGGACTGAAAGCACTGAAAGCTGGAGTAAAGAGGGTGAAAGCTACAATGTCAGTCGTGAGCGTAAGGAGAGACTGTCTAAAACTAGAAGTAATCCGTCTGTAGCATACAAAAATTATTCCTCACCGAGTGCTGGTCGCTTCCCTCCTCTGCTGGGGTCAATCAGCTGCCCCTGTAGTATCCGCCTGATTCCTCGCCGAGAAGGTGGGAGGCTAATTTTGGAAGCAGTCCCTTGCCTTCCTCATGTTAAAGAAGAGAAAAACGATGGCGGGCAAGCTTTGGAAGCGGTTCCTTCTTTTCCTTGTATCCAAGCCCAGAAAAACGATGGCCGGCTTCGAGTATATATGCCGCGCTCTTCTCCAAATAACAGGTATGACAATGAAGAGCAAGAAGCATGTGACGAAGAGAAAGTTGGCTAGAATAGGTACTAGGTAGCTGTGAGAGGGTGCTGGCAAGTATTAAGCAATAAAGAAGATGATCTGTTGTCCAGTAGTGTAATCAGGATTGAAAGTGTTCCTAAAACATGTGTGCTAATGGCAGGTAATAACCAGTTTAATACTTTTTTCTGCTCTTTTCCAGGTTCCAGCAGTTGCTATTCATGAATTTTGACATATTCTGTCAACAACTGATAGGAAATGTTTTGTGGAATTTTTCTGACTATGTTTTTCTCATTCCATTTTGGGTTCTGAAATTGGAAATCTACAGTAGACAAGTTAATCACTATGCGTAAGAGTTTAAAGTTGTTAGAAAAATAAAACCTTTGGAAATATGAAGGAACTGATGAACTAGCATTTGATAAGAAGCTGCACGCACTTAATTTAGAGCATTTCATAGTAAATAGCCTGGTCAAGATTTTTGCTGGAGTCTATCGTCTAAGTTGAGTAAATTTTATGTTTCATGGACTACATTTTTCCGATGGAGGGCATGAAACCCTAGGAATTGCTTAGAGCTCATCGATGCGGACTTAGCTACCCTAACTGTTTTCAAATCAGTGGCAACATTACTATTTTGTTAACTTAATTATTACTGTAAATATAGGGCAGAGATGCATCTGTTGGCCTAGCACTCAGTACTTCAAATCATGAAAAATTCTATCCTGTAGTAGGATGTTGTCAATATCTGGAGAGACTCTTGAAACTGTTTATCCTTTTAGAACGATGGTCTTCAACAATAGGACACCTGAACATCTGACAGAAGTGGTAGAAAATAGTATCCACGTAAATTTTACGACACTCGGGAATTATGAGAACTAACATAATTAGTTTTTTGAGCAGGGCAGCTATCTTATGTAAAGCTTTCGACTTCAAGTTCATTAGTACTGGATCAAGTTGATTTGTAGAATGGGTTCTATCCTTGTATTCTCCATTAAATTATCTTGAAGTTAGGTTCGGTTTATTTTAAATTTTTTTTGGTTTCATCCATCATGGTTTCTTGAAGTTTACGATGTTTTCTAGAGTAGTTAGTGGCATTTTATTAATTAATTTTTAAATTTCACCTAAAAATAGATAAGAAAAAAGAAGAAGATAAAACTAACGACATGCCGCTAACTCATTCTCGTAGCAAATTATCATCCACAAGACTACAAGTCGTGAGCTTAATACAACAGCAAGTTAATTATTTGAAAAAACCAGCCTGCAACTGCAAGGTGCAAGCACACTGCCTTTGGCTCAGGACCTCATTGACCCTTACCTCCCTCACCCACACAAAATTGAAGAAGAAGAAGAAGAAGAAGAAACGTTTATGGGGCCACCAAGCAAGAATGTCCGTACAATCTCACAAGAAGCTTTTGATGAACTAGTAAAAGAGAACATAGAAGATCTAGGTTTAGACCCCACTGAAGCCCTTGAAGATGCAATCCAAACTCTTACTCTTCAAGGCGTTGATCTCTCAGGTAACAACTCGATCAAGAACCCCATTTTCTCATTTCCCTTTTTATCCCTTGGAAGAACAAATATTAACAAAATCACGGGTTTGTTGCAGGTATTGTGACTTGTGTTCCAGGAGAGGGGAACGTGAGGGAGAATCCTGTGATTAAGTGTTTGGAGAGATTGAAGGAACTGGGATTTGATGATGATGATTTGGATGAAATGGTTGGGTTGCTTGATCAGTTGGTTGGATTGTTTACTAGTGTTGAAGGATCTGGGAATGTTGCCATTGGTGTTAGAAATGGTGGGCTGGAGTTGGTCTGTTCTATTTGTTCTAACATTCCTATCGTGTCTGAGAAAGTTCTCGTTTCGGCTTTGAAAACGTTGGCATTGTTAATTCATGGTATGTGCTTTTATCTGTACAGGATGATGCTTTTTGTTCTTTTAGATGGTTGGTTTATGGATTTAGAATTTGGAGTGTGAATTTATGAGAAAATATTTTTTTCCGAAAGGGAATTTTGTTTTGTTTATATTTCTGCTATATATTTTTAGTTTCATTGGATCTTCAATGTTTACTTTCAGAGGAAAAAGATCATGACTTGATCCTATATTTATTTGTTATTGGTGGGTTTTTCTAATGTTCGTGTCCTTGTAATTTGCAGATGTTCAAAGTACTGAAATGTTTCGGTCTAGTGATGGACCGAAGATGGTGGTTGGCATTTTAAAGGATGGAAGTGAAAGCTTAGAAGTAATGAATACTGGGTTTGCTGTTGTTGCTGCAGCAGCAACTGGCAATGAGGTTGTGAAAGAGTTGTTTATTGAATTGAAAATTGATGAGCTTATTTTGGAAGTACTGAATAGACAGAGTAAAGGCATCAGCCAAGGTTTATATGATTCTATACGTGTTCTCTTGACTCCTGATGATAATCGTGTTGTGGCATCCCAAGTAAGTAAATGTTTCATCACAAATGTACAAATCTCGGTTTAATCAATCAACTTGCATGTGCGTTGCGAGGATGGGCACTAAGGTTTTGTTGTCAGCAATGCATGGTTTCGCATCCAAATTTTTATGTACATGTTGATGGAAAATGTCTTTACCAAAGCAACTGACATGCATTTAAACTCCAGGTTTATGGTTATGCACGAAGATTTGCCAAAATTGGTATTGCAATAGCTCTTGTGGAATCACTATGCTCAGGGCTTACCTCACCCAGTTTAGTTTCAGCAAGTGTCGCTTTAAAGGCTGTCGCTGTTAATGTAAGTTCACTTGCATCTGATGTGATGTCAAAATATGGTCTTTCTTGGTTCAAGTCTGAGTTTTTTCTTCTGATTTGCAGGATGAAATATGTAAATCCATTGCTGAGAGTGGTGGCATTGATGTCATTTTCAAATGTATTGATGACAGTGGTGAACATGGCAACAAAATTGTAGCTAGAGCTTGCTGTTCTTTGTTATCCAAGGTACAAGGAGATTCTGGCTCAGAGTTTATGGTTTTGGATTTTTTTACAGAATTTTATTTGATTAGTTGGCAGGAAGTGATTCAAATAAAAGTGCAATTGTAGAGAAGGAGGGTATGAGTAAGTTAATCCAACTTGCAGCCAGATTTTCTGATGACCCTTCTGTTCTGCAAGAGGTAAAAAGTGATTTTGTATACTATTGAATTTGCATAACCATTAATCCAGAAATAGAATATTTTTCTGATCACATGGAAGGTTTGATTCATTTCAACTTTCAAGAAATGCTCTCTGCAAGCTGCATTTCAAGGATTGACACCTTGAAATTTTACCTGTCATTTTGGTTATGGTACGGTTATTTGCATTTATGAGCTGTCTTGCTTTCTTTAATTAAATTTCCACCATTTTCAGGTCATGTCCATCTTTACGGTGCTCTGTTTAAGATCTCCAGACAATGCAGCCCGTGCCATGGAAGCTGGAGCTGGAGACCTTGCCATCCAAGCCATGGAGAAGTTTTCTAATGTGCAACAGTTACAGAGGAGTTCCTGTCTAATGATCCGTAATCTTGTTGCGAGGAACCCAGAGAACAGGCAAGTCTTTTTCTCCACACTTTCTTTTTGTCTCGTGGCACATCATCAGGCAGGCTTTAATTTCTTTTTCTTCTTTCTTGCTGCTTCTCTGGCATAGCCCCATATGTAGGACTCCTATACTAAATTGTGGCACCGTCTCACATTTGATTAAAGTTTTTGCCACTTTACAGAACTCTTCTTCTTAGTCATGGCATCGAGAAAATTATAAGAAGGGCTAAGGTAAACCACGAAACCTGCAAGGACGCTGCCACTGATGCTTTGAGGGACCTGGGCCTTGATAACTACAATTCATAGCTCAAGCTCATAAAACTAATGACTTGATACATACTGGATTATGTGGCCCCTACTTTATTTTGTTTGCGTCTGCATATTGCTTGCCACTGCATTTGCCAAGCTTTTTGCTAAAATTCCAAGGTTAAATTTTCGTGTGGTGTGCTTGTGAAACAAAATACCGAGTTTCCTCCTCGTCTTTCTCCCCCCTCTCCAAAGGCTGTTTGTATAACCCATTTCAGATAGTTGAGTTTCTTTGATTTGTTTGCAAGCAAATTGCTGACTATTTGTTTTGGTCTCCAGAACCTTGTGATTTGATTTACTCAAAATTGAAATGGTGATTCGTTTACAAGCTGACTGCTTGCAATGTCACCATTCACTGCTATCCCAACTTGTAATGGAGAACAAATCAGGCTTGGTTTGGACTGTAACAATGGTAACTGGTGACTGTTAATTATGGTGGGCATCATCTGAGCTGCTTCAGTTATTTGGTCAAATCTGAAAATGAGGCGGAACTGGAATTCTATTAGATGAAGTTCTTACTGCTGTAAGGTCTAGAATTCAGAAAAAAGATGCTACTACAAGCCTTAGAAAATATTGGGGAAAAAGAAAATTACAGTTAAAATTATAGTGGAAATCAACAACAACAATAATATTAATAAAAGCCTACCCGACATTTAAACAAAAGTTCAAAGAACTCCCTCTTTCACTCTACACAGGGAAATTATTAATTTACCCCAGCAATTTAAACTTTATAACATGCTTTAAAGGATAATATGATATTTTTTATAGGACACATTTGTTATTAAAGATTGAATTTGAATTTGAATGGAGGTAAAGAATTCTTTTAACTTTTTGTTTGCAAAATGTAACATCTAAAATACCTAAAAAGTTGAATTTTCTTAACTGTTAAGATAGGGATATATTCTGTTTTTTCTCTTTATTGACACAACATAATTACTAAAGTACATTTTAAATAAAAAAAAATCTATGGCTAAGATTGATGGGCTTTTTGGTTTTTTTATTATGTTTTTTTTTTAATATCATGTGAGGTCAAGAGCACTTACATATTTGTATTAATTAAATTAAAAAAAAATAAATAGATATTAGCATGTGCAATGCACATGTCCATTCATCAATGTATGGTGATGCCTGTGCTTTTTATGTGGAGTGTGTGGTGTCTTCCAGCTGTCACAAAAAAGGTTAGCAACAGTCACTTTCAAAAGATAAAATTGAGGCGCATCCACTAGGGTGACATGTATAATCCTAAGCGGTGGTTAGTTTTTTCTCCCTTCTTTTTTTTCTTTTTTCCTTGGAAACATGTGAGTCCAGCAAAATTAAGAGTAGTCCTCCATTTTCTTTTTATTTTAATTATAACCATTATTATTTTGATTGTTTTTTATTTGTTTTAAAATTTTTTTTAGTATTTTGTTTTTTTTATATTTATATCAAATTTAATTTTTATTTTTTTAATTGTTGTTTTTAAAAAATATATGTTTTCAATCTTATTCCTAATCATTTGATTTTTATTTGAGATTTGACCCTTACATTTTTAATTGTTTTTTTTTCTGGTTTTTTTCTTGAAATTGATTTTTTTTCAATTTTATTCTTCAACATTTAATTTATTTAAAATTAGATTGTGCTAATTTTAATTTGTAATGATTCTAATCTCATGACCTAGGTCATGTGTATGGAATTTTAATCAAGATCAATATCAATCTTTTTTTTATGTATTTTTTTTTTGTCGATTTAATTTTTCAATTTCATCATTTAACATTGAATTTATTAAAAATTAAATATTTTATTTTATTTTATTTTATTTTACTTTCTATAACAATATTCCTACCTCACAATTCGGGTCCCATATTTACTATGCTAATTTGAATTATCTCCAGTTTTTACATCATTTTATTATTTATCATTTTTATATATTTTTGCTTTTTTTAATCATTTTTTATAACAAGTTTGTCGTACCAAACTCTGATGGAAAAAAGATCCTTTTTTTTTTTAATTTCTCTTCGTCCACAAATTGCTTGGAAGAAAGAAGAAAAAAAACTATTCAGCAAAGAGCAAAGATATAAGCAGCGTCCGCAATCATAATTTTAAATGGTGGATACAGTCATGAATCTCGATACGTAGCTTAGCTTCTAGCCTACATAAAATAATGAAAATGTTTTTATGAAAAATGAAAAAAAAAAAAAAATTACATGTACGGTCAATAATGGCCATTACCGTTGATAACGGAGTTATAATAGTTAGCGGTGTGATTCATCAATAACGGTGCTATAAGGGTACACGATTTCGTTAAATAATGGACGTTATTTCAATACATAATCACATTAATGCAGCAATAAGCTCACATTATGCTGCAAGCTGCAGCGTTATCATCGCTGAAAGCATGATAGATGGAGTTGCCTGCTGGCACTTCTTTTTGCCCACCGTAAACAGCATGAAGATTTGACAAGGGAATTTGTGGCCGAGGTGGTGGAGGAGGGGGGAGTGTTTGCTGCACCGGCAACCTGCCATGAATCGGAGCAGGAGGAGGGAGTGCTGGCTGAAGTGGCAACGTGGCATAAATGGGTGGCCGATGGCCGTGATAACCATATGGTCTCCCCGTGTAATTGTATGGCGCCATTGGAGTTGGATAACTAGGTGGCAACGCGTGGTAACCACCACCGTAAAATCTTGGATCCTCACTTCTCTGCCCATACCAAGCAGGAGGTGCCTTATTACTTCCCATTCCATAGAATGGCTGAGAAGGCAAAGAGATCGCCTCATGATCATGCACCTGAGCTACAGGTTTGTCATCATCCTTAGACTCCTTAAGGCAACAACAATTCTCCTCATCAAGAAAGTTATGCTCTTTCTGCATGTTCCTAATGAGCTGATCAAGTGTCTTTTTGGCTTGTATGGGATCCTTTTCATATGCCAATACCTCTGCTTTCTTCCCTGTCTTTGCTATGGCCTTTCGGAGTGTTGAAGGATCTACCAAGCCAGAAACCATTACCAATCCCTTTTTTGTGTTTATGTCGACGAAATTAACTCCTAAGCAACAAAATAATAAACGAAATCAGAGAAATCTCATCAATTCTTGTTATATAAACAGGGCATAGCTTGATGCAAAGTGGATACTATTTTTACCGTTTATTTTTTGCAACCTTTTCTTCACTTTTGTAGAGCACTTGGAACAACAGCAGGCATCCACTCTCAAAATACAAGCCTGCAAGAGAGAGAGAGAGAGAGGGAAAAACCTGTAAAGCTCAAGTCGAATACTGAACGTTGGGAGAGTGAAGATGTAGAAAAAATACCGAAAGAGGCGCAAGGTTTTCTGCCATCGAAACTTCTAAAGAAGAGAGCAGTCTTTTCTTCTCCTCATCTCTTCTATTCTTCAAGAAGATGAAAAGATGATAGATGCCTTTAGGTGATATTATAAAGATAATATAAGATTCTGTTCTTCTCCCCCATTAATACTCATAACAGAATTATCAAAGTTATTTTCTGGACTCCATTCCAGCCTTCAAATTCTCGACAAATATTCTCACTTAATACCTTTTCCTTTTTAGTCTATTTCTTGTATGGTAATTTTCTACTCAAATGGTCCATACAAATATAGATTGATATAGACATTGATTCCATAATATTTTTTCATCCATTTCTGTAAACTACAAGGAAAGAGAGAGATCTCGCACCCAGGAGTCTAGGGCTAAGTCTCTCTCTGATATTATCTTCCTAGAACGTAGATACTTGAAAAATATTATATGCTCACTTCTTCCCCTTTACGAGCTAACATCTTTATTTTTCTTTCATCTGTATCCTTTGATTGAGGGGCAAGCTCGCGATTCTGCGATCCTCAAAATATTTTGGGCTCCAGTCTGATAAGCAAATATTATATATGGACTTCGAAGTGAAGAGGTCTAAAGAATGTCTTCGGATCAGTATTGGGCCGATGATCTATCTGGTCGGTGCAGTGTTCGTGAACCACCTACCATGTTGACCTTCGTTTTGGAACGGGCACAATGCCCATTTCTCTTCATACGAGATTTTCCAGCTTGTTCTTTAGCTCATAGCTAGCAATCTTCAAGGACCTAGTTTAAAATGGGGATTTTCCAGCTTGTTCTTTAGCTCATAGCTAGCAATCTTCAAGGACCTAGTTTAAAATGGGGCGAGCTGGAACGCTGAACCCAGTAAATCTGACCAGGGAGGCAAGCATTGGCTACAGTAGTTGATATACCAAGTTCAGGATCGAAACAAAGAAAAATGAGGTGGAGCGACAGGGAATGGAAAGAGGTCTGTTCCAAAAAAGAACCTTACAACATGACATGATTTTATGTCCATCAGAGAGTAAATCCTTATTTTTAATTGGCTCTAAGTTTCAAAAATTTCCATGGAAACTGTAATAAGAAATGGTTCGAGCCTCAAACTTGTACAGTTGCCTTTGATAAAGGCTCCTTTGTTCTCTGACAAAACCTGAAAAGCTTTTGTAACTCAAGGAATTCGCATCCTGTTTTTCAAAATATTCTCAGTTTGCAATGCCCGAAGATCAAATGACAAGAGTTTCCAAAAGGTAATCCGCATACCAATTGGCTAGGGTTCTACAGCAGTGCTATTTGAAGTTTCGAACATCTTCTCATATCGCCTTCTCTCCTGATCGCGTCTCTCGTTAACCTGCAAGACATTAATTGTTTAGCACCCTGTTGACTACAGCCATTTATTATCACAAAATATGTTACAGATTCTGTTAATTGTACCGACCTTCTTCCTAGCAGCATTAAGCTCCCGTTTTATTCCAGCTGAAAAGCATTAGAAACCAAAGCTGTCAGCAAATCTCAACAGATTATTTGTAAAATAACAGGTCCAAGACTCCTAGAATTTATTCAAGTGAATATATTTGATATAATCAAGCTTTAACATAATCAATGGAACTTGTAGATCTTATCAGAGAGCAAACGTCCGAACAAAAATTCTATCCCCAGAATTATGTGCCATTGGCCCTGTTTCAGATTATCACTAACCATCATTTGGCTCCAAGTGCAATGCCTTTTTGAAGCTTTCAGCAGCAGCATCAACATCATTAAGAGCCTTGTATGCCTGACAAGAACAAAGGAAAAAAAAACCTATTAGTACGAGAACTGTGAAGGTACCTTCTCAAACATTAAAATTTAAACAAATCAAAGGAAAAAAGTGCGCCACCAAAATATGTTAGCAAATTCTTAACAAAGTCGAAACCAAAACGGAAAAATAAAAAATATGAGAAGGAAAAGCGACCTACTGCTCTCCCCATTCAGAATGCATAGATGCACCACATTTCAGTGGAATAGAAGCAAAATATTACACAAGAAAATAACTGGAAGAATTCTAAGCAAGTCTTCCAAATTCCAAATGGATGGTGGGGAAGCAGAAGCAGCTTGCAAGAAGCTATCAGAAGATTCAGAACTACACCTCAGAAAGAACCTTTCTAGAACACATGGACTGGCTCACACCAAACATGTGCAAAAGCTCCCATGATTCTAGAGATTGAAAGCATTCCCAATTGCAGATACTAACCTGTCCCTGGCGAAACAGAGCTTTTGCATTGTTTTCCCAGTCACGTATTGCAAGGTCTGTGTCCACCAGTGCTCCTTTCAGATCCCCCAATTTTAACCTAGATGCCTACACAAAAGGTCAAAAGCTTCAGTAGCCAGTGGCAGTAAAGATACCCTGACGATAGTGAGAACAGGAACTTACTGCACTGTTTGTGAATGTCTGTGACTTTGTCTTCCTCAAAGCTGAACTCTTCTCTGAAAAGCCACCAGAAGAAAAAGGTTTAAATAAATCACATGCAGCTGGGGCACAGGGACCCATTAGCATTGCACTGAGAACATCAAGATAAAAAGTAACTAGGAATTATATGGAGCAGAGAGATTGTTCACCTTCGTCAATCCCTTCTTTCTCCCAACAGATGTCCAGATAGCGTAAAGCCTTCCGATACTTTCTTAGCGCCATCTTATAGTCTTGTTTCTGCGATCAATAATTAGAAATTGGGACATCAACACAGGCTATGGAAGAGAAGAATAAAGAAAAACAAAAACACCCATAGACCATAGAGAATATCAAAGCTTGAAAAAATTGGTTCACCTAAAATATTCACACCCCGACAAAGCATACTTTTAACTAGAATTCCTGAAGTTTCCTTCTGGGTACTGATGTATTGCTTTAGCAATAAGTTTCACCAATGTGCCTTTGGTGAAACAAGAACATCAGCCAAACATGAGAACCATTACCTTGAAATGTTCATTTCCAAAAGCCTTAATAGAATCTACAGCATTCATCCACCATGAAAGTTCACTAGGACTCTCATAAAGGTCAGCTGGCCAATCAGGATAAGCATCACCGTCCTTGAAGAAATTACATGTCCCGTCATCTGCACCCTCAGGAATTTCTCCACAGTCGACGATCATAACATCAGAAGTGGGACACTCAGCATCACCAGTTGTAACATGCTCAATAGAACGAACAACTCCAATTCCTTTAACCACCTTCCCAAATACAACATGTTTTCCATCCAAATGAGAGGTGCGAGTTGTCGTGATAAAGAACTGCGAACCATTTGTGTTTGGACCAGCATTTGCCATAGATAACATTCCTTTCCTTTCATGTTTCAGTTCGAAATTCTCATCCTCGAACTTCAAGCCATAAGTAGATTCTCCTCCAGTGCCATCTCCTGCAGAGATATCTCCTCCTTGAACCATAAAACCTTTGATAACACGATGAAAACGACATCCCTGGTATCCCAAAAAACACATAAAATCAACTAAAAAAAGCTTAAAATTTCCTTCTCATCAGCCTTTATAGCCAAAGCTGTGCACAAAAGAAATCCTGTCAAATGCAATTAGCAGTCAATAAAATTCAAGCCTATAGATTGCCTAGAAATATTGGTCCAGAAAAATGAATATAAATGATAAGATATCAATACCAAAGCACAGATACTTTATTTATCACCAAAGAACGAAACACCCTCAACCTGAAGCTAAATAACAATAAGAAAAGCGAGTAGAGACTGCCTGTGATGGCTTTTCCAGTGGTCCAAAACCAGAACCATTATTGCTGCAGATATCTCAAAATACTGGGAAAGAATCATTCTTTAGAATCAAGAAAATTCACGACTGCTACTCTAAATAATCAAGGGCATCACTGACTTTTCATCATGAACTGAAAACCTGATTTCTACCCAGAAAAGCGTTTTCCTTCTCAAGTCTCTCTGACAAAAGCCCGAAAAGTTTTCGTTTTTAAGACTTAGCATCGATAACCAAAAGTACAAAAGCGAAACAATCATCACAGTCAAATACCATAACACTAACAATATCCAAAATCAAAAGACTTTAGTACCCTCAAAATTCCCAAAAGTCCGTCATTAACCAAAAAAACCAACTTGAACCCACAAACACATGAATACACACGCAGAAAATTACTAAACAGGTACTTAAAAGACCTTGTAGTGAAGAGGGACACCGGTGTTAGGTCCAATGCCTTTCTCACCAGTGCAGAGAGCTCTAAAATTCTCAGCAGTTTGAGGAACGACATCGTTGTAGAGCTCTACTACTATCCTTCCTTCTAACTCCCCTCCGATGCTTATGTCTAAAAAACACCTTGGCCTGCCCATCTCTCCCTCCCTCTCTTTCTCTCTCTGCTAAATATGTAAAAGGAAGGGTTTGGGATTCTAAAGGGTTCTTTGCATAAAAGGAAGTAATGGTAAACCCCTCGACTGGTCCCCTTGAATACAGTAAGCACCACTACTTCATTTCACTTCTTGCAATAAATGGAAATGGGAGTAAAAATAAAGCAAAAAAAAATACTTTGGGGTTGCATTTTCAAACGCCCCTCTCTCGCTTTGTTTTGAGGGGCAACATTGTGTACAGATTTGTTAATAATAATGTGAGCCCTATGGCCTATGTCTATGGCTATAGATAAAGACGGTGGTTTCTTGGATGTCCCTGTTTTTTTGTGTATTTATATCTTGATCCTTTGATTTTTTTTTAATAGTCTAATATATATACACAGGAATCACGAATTCCCCAATTCTCTTCTCAATATCAATGTCAAGAGCTGCATTAATTCCTATTTTTCATGTTCGTTGATGTTAAGAAAAAAAAGTGTCATTTTTTAATGTTCAGACAAGTAAGTGACCTCAAGTCTAAGCAGTGCACGAAGAAGTACAGAAACAGTAAAATGGAAGTAGTACATGGCCACGTGGGATCTCACTGTACGAGGCCTGTATAAATATATATATGGGTGCGAAAGATTCGTGGCAATTATTGGTTAATCAGCCCCATGGGGACCTGGGGAGGTTTTTGTTCTTATCTTCGTTTCAGGAGGAAGCTATTGGACATGCCAATTTATATAATAACAGCGTAGTGTAGTTATAATTGTTTTTTATTTATAAATATATTAAAATAATATATTTTTTTATTTTTTTTATAATAACGCATTAAAATAATTAAAAAATATTAATTTAAAATAAAAAATAATAAAATAAAATTTTAATTTTTTTAAAAATATATTTAAAAAGCAAAAACAAACAACCAGATTTTCAACCCATTTTTGTTTCATCTAAGAAGTAAATGAAAAAAACTACATGGTATTCTATACCATGAAACATAAAATAAAACATTTATTTTTCTTGAAATGCTAGTATAGAAAGAAGACGTGAAAAACATGGTAACTGTAAATATATTTTATATACAACTCGTTAATTTAAGAGTTCAATGAATACATGATCTAGCATGGATAAAATTAACAAAATACTTAGCTTAGACAAGACAACATGTCTAGATTTTATTTCCAGATACAACACTATAGAGCTTAGTAATATGTGAAGGTCAAACGTTTAAGAATTTAGCATATGACAAACCTAACATTTTTAAACTTATAAAATTAGCAAAATATAAGATTTAAATGCTCTATCCTTATATGCATAACAAACCCAATCACATATAAATCTAATAAGATATTAGACTCAAATTTTTTAGACTTGGCTGTATGATAAGCCAAAACACTAATGAGTTTGACGAGACACTAAACTTAACTCCCTCGGCCTTGGTTAGGCACCTAGCCCAAATACATGTGGATTTGATTAGACTCAAGATCAAAATCTTTTGAGCTTGGCTATACATTAAGCCCAAGCGCACATGAAGCTATCCTTAAGACCTTTATAAGAGTTTAAAATAATTATTTTTCTATATCCCTAGATGTATAAAAATTCTCTAAGAGCTTATTATATTTTTATCAACATTAATGCTATGATAGAGTTACTCCCATCAACATTAAATGTTGTATATCAAATAATATATAAAAGTTTTTTTAAAGCTTTACTATTTGTTCATTAACACTAATGATATATAAAGATAATTCTCATCAACATTAATATTATGTAAGAAAATATTTTTATTAACATTAATGTTGATCTAAAAAACTTTTTCCTTATTAAAATATTCAAGAGAAAAAGATTTTAGATTCTTTGAGTAAAACAATAAGATTCAAAGTACAAGGGCTATAAATACCCTCTTAACCGTCTAATTAAAAGATTTGCAATCTTTATTTTTTTATCTTGCATTCTCAAAACATTTATTACACAAAAGCTAAGAATAAACATTCTTATTCTTAGAATCTAATGTTTTTTTATTACCTTCTTTTAATATAAAGTCAATAAATTAATTATCAAATGGTCCCTAAAACTCATAAAAAATAGTTTGCTTTGTAGGAATCAAGACTTCTACCACTAATTATTTGATATTTCTATTCCTAGAAATAGAATATTGACATAAAAGTGTTATAATCTAATTTTCGAACACTCAAACTTTGTCCTGAGCATATTAGATTCTGAAAAATAATCAACATATAACTTGTTATGGCACACACATTACTAGTTTTCCTCACTGATGAGCAATGGTTTGAAGATGGAAGTGCATATCAGTCTTTTTTCACAGGAGTTTGCCACATAATTATTTACCTCGTCACTGCAACCTGGGAGGTTCAAGTGTCGTCTATTAATGTGTTAAAAAGTTATTTATTAAAAATTTGATTTTTTTTTGTTTAAAATTAACTTTTTATATATTTTTAAATCTGATAATGTAAAAAATAAATTTTAAATAATAATAATAAAATATTTTTTAAATATATTTTCAAACAAAAAATATTTTAACACGTATTTTAACTAGCCGTGAAATCTAAGGGATATAAAGAATTTTATTTATTTATTTATTTATTGTGAATTTGAATGCTGTGAAGATGGAATACATAATTAGACAAAAAAATAATTTTAATATAAGTTAGATAATATACACTAGAAAATACTCTGATTGTTTTTTAATTTAAAAAGAAGCAATTCGACTAGGTTAGGTTGATTATGTCAGTACTATATATGTTTTTTTTATTTGTTTGAAAGTGTGGTTTTGATTGTTTTTTAAAGTATTTTTTGTGTTAAAATACTTTAAAATAATATATTTTTTATTTTTTAAAAAATTATTTTTAATATTAACGCATCAAAATGATCCAAAACATAAAAAAAAAATAATTTTTAACACAAAAAATAAATTTTTATAAAGCGTGTTTGCACCCGTTCCCAAGCAATACCTTTGATAAGAAATTATATTCTCAAGTCAATTTAACATAATAACTTTAACAATACAGCTCATAACAGTTTAATACATTTTTAAAAAATACACTACTCTATATATTCATTTTAATATTCTAACATGGAAAAATAAGAATACTGTTTGCTGTTGTAAAGTGGTGACATGTCAACGAGCACTGGGCACAGTATTTCTATCTTATCCATCGTCTGATTCATCATTTGAGAAAGAAAAATAAAAGACTACTCTGGAGGAACCTAAGTCAAAGTATATAAAAATATAAAAAGAAAAACAAAATATTGGTCTCTGGTCTTGTCCTGTAATCAGGGCTCGGAACCCATCTTTCACTTGAAACTAGCCAGAACCAATATTGGAAATTTGGAACCCTCCTGCCCTATACGAGAGCTAGACCAAGCCAGCAGTCTCGTGATCTTGACCCAGAAATAATTAGAGCTCGAGCCCACTGATCTGTCAAAGATACTAGACCATTGTGGACTAAGAGTTGCAAGACTTAGTATTATTTAGCCAGATTTGGTCCAAACCCAGACCATCTTCGATTCTAAAGTTCACACCAGCAAAAGACTCGGCTAATGGGCCGTGGGCTAGATGAAAAATGAGCAGTGCTATTACCCTTTAAGGGACCCTATGTTTTGGCGGCAGCTGTTGCGTTTTTGCCCAACCTCTCAATTGTATGGTATTTGGTTACAAAATGAACACGTTGTTTGGTTTATGGAGCCCACCAATGAATGAGGTTTGACCTTAGTTTTTCATAAAGCACCTTTTACATACTTCCAGTGAACCACTCATTCTGCATTTTTGCCCTACTTTAATTTTTTTGGTGTTGATAAAATACACAAATTAGAACAACCTTTGAAATTTTTCTTAGTTCAAGAAACAACTGTATAAACAAAAGAGTTACAAATTATCTTTAAGAGTTTTGAGAGTTTGCATTTACATAGATAAATGTCAAGCATGCTTGACGCTAGGATCAAAAGACCAAATTTTTGGCAAATTTAAATGAATTTCTTGATGAGATATAGATCACAAAGCTTAGATTACAATTGCAAAATAAGAAATTATTATATTTTTTTTGTTATTTTATTATAATATTAATTTCAACCATAACTTTAACCAAATACATCGGATATATATTTTATTAGACAACAACTTCAACCATAATTTTAATCAAACATATATTTTATTTAAATCAATCACAACTAAAAATAATTTTTTAAAATTTATTTTTTAAAAATTATAATTACAAAAGCTATCCTAATAATAATAATAAAAAAAAACACTTAAATGCTTCATTTTTAGTGGAGCGTCTCGCAGCTGTAAGTTCTTACCAAACCTTTCTCCGGCATGCTGTAATAGATAAAAAAACACAGGGGATTTGTTGCTGATGCAGGGTGGTACATCTGCTAAGTTAGCCATGTGGTTCGTATAAAAAGGGAGGAAAATTAAAGATGCTGCTGCCGCAGTAAACACATCAAGACTGCCAGCCAAGAAATCATGTGGCCTCCTGCGCGGCGGTGTCAACTTATCTAGTTTGAAACCAGGCACGGAAGGGAGCTAATTGGCCATTGTTAGTTCCTGTGAAGGATTGACTGAGACGTCTGGCCAACAAAATAAAACTACGAAGAGAGAGTCCCAAAAACGGAGCACAGATTTTCTATAACTGTCATCGGGAAGGGCGAGTCACTTCCTCCTTGACCTTGATGCTTTGATTATTGGTAGTGGCTGAGACAAAAGCTGCCCTCATCACGTGCTTTTTCAAGACCATCAATTCTGTAATTTGAAACTTTCCTCCATCTTCATCCATGATGATGCCCACCATGAGCTACAGTATATGGCCTCCTGTAAAATGGGTACCTCTCGGTCAATATGACATTTATTTCTGTGGTGATATCAGATTACCTCCAAATGCTTCATTTTTAGTGGAATGTCCTTTCACTGTAAAATTTAACAGTTTTATAAATTAAAATTTCTATGGGTATTTATATTTATAGATTGTTAGTAAGTACTTGATAAAAATAGTTTGTCATCAATAATTTATAGTATGTTGGAGAGTTCATCAGTAATAAATTTAGTAATAGACTTATAGACATACAAAACACACAAACAAATTTTTATCAACTTCATTCTATTGGTATTGTCCTAGGGAAGTTTATCATATAACTGACAGAATACTGCTTGTAATTCTGTCGATGTTTTTATTTTTTTGTCGGTATATTCGTTGGTAATATAACATATTATCGACGGAATACCAATTGCAATTTCATCAGAGAGTTAACAGTTACGGTGATATTTGTAGTAATTTTTTTCAAACTCTCTGGAATATACCAACGGATGTAGTCCGTCGGTTACCCCCTTCGGTCAATAATATTTTAAAATACTTTTTGTAAAAAAATATATAGAACAAAAGTAGAAAAATAATTAAAATAAATTAAAATCAAATATATAAAATGAAATTAAAATAATATAAAAATTAAATATTTATTACAAATTTAAACATTTGTATATTCAAATACAATAAATTTAAAATAGAGGCGACGTTGGAGGAGGAGGAGGAGGTTGGTTGTCGTCGGGATCATAGGGCCAATAAGAAGGGTACATAGATCACCCATGTATGATCTCATCTCCATTATCACTTGACGGAGTTCTTTATAATCCGCTATGAGTCATTCAAATTTTTCATTAAGATGTGTCGTCCAATCTTGTACTCATCGGTCTAACATCGCCTAAAACTCCGGAGTTTGATTGTTCATAACCGATTGCGAGCATCCAACGATCAAAACATTACAGGCCGTTCGCAAGTTCTCGGCCATTGTGTTAGAGAGTTTGTACACCTGATTTCTATAGGACCCACTGAATAATCTTGCCTCTAACCATAAATCTGGATGGGTTGAAGGATCGTCTCCGTTTCTCTCATTCAAACAGTTGTTATATGTATCATGAAAAGAAAAAATAAATTCATCAAATTAAAGGAAATTATAACTTAATAAAAAAATGGTTGAAAACCAACGTACTACAAAGTGCCGAGCTCGGTTATCCATGAACTGCTGCATCTTTTTTTGGTAGTCACCACCCTGCACATTCATTCAACAAAACGTTTCATCCGACTTGGCTTGCATTTAAGAATCATGGACTGAAAGATAAATATGTTGTTAGTTAAATGTATTTTTAAAAAATAAAAAAAAATCTTATTATCCGCTTCACATGCGAAATAAACGGAATGAAGCTACCAATATACGTGGTAACGGAATAGTGAACACGCTGGTGCCGGTTCTCCGCATCAGACTGTGACAATCGAGCGAAATGCGTGGACGTTACATGCTGAATGTAGTTTGCCCAAACAACCTTTAAGATATATGGCGGTCTAAAATCCTTCCAAACCACCACATCATTTCAGGCTGGAAGCTCACTTTCTTTTGCATATTGTTTTGCTTTCTTTTACGCCTCATACGATAAATCACACAACTTAAATGTTACCAATAAATTATCTGTTAGTAAATGAAAAATAAAATTTTAATAACTGAAACAAAATATATTCTGATTTTGATCTTACTTAGTTGCAACGTAATTCTTTCAAATCCTTTTCACAACATTATCATCAGCTCTCTCCCATTCAAATTTTCCCTTGTAGTAATAATTTATAAAAAGAAAATTTCAGTAGTTTCAAAAAACTAACTGAATTAACATAATAAAAAAATATTTAAGTTAATACTAACATTAAACCTTGAGAATCATGCATCGACTTGCAGTTTTCCATTCATGATATTTGGAAACCTAGCTCATTTAGACAATGAAAATTTCATCGATGATTTAAAAGCAAATGTTATTGTTCTTGCAGTCTCTATGTTTATAAACTTGAAATTACATTCGTTTAATAAATTTTTTTTTCAAAAATTATTAAACATGTCATTGCTAAAGCAAAACAAACTTACATTGAAAGGTCATCCTTACACTAGGTCTCGTATTTGTAGGTAAATGGATCCTGCTATAAAGGGACCCCCTTCGACATTGTGGCATCGCACTCGATGACCCCACGTCGTAAGTAAATGCCTATGCTTGTTCTTGGTCGACACTTAATGACTTATGGTCATCAACATCACTACTAGAAGTACTAGTAACGATCTTATTCTCGCGACATGCTATAGACTTTCTCCTAGCATCTACACAAATTAACGGATAAAAAAGTTAAATGATATTGTTTTTAAAAAACATTCGGCAACAACTTTTTTATATGACTACTCAAAATTTTTAAACCTACAAATACATAATATATATACCACAAACCAATTGATTTTATTCAATTTCTTCTAACAAATTAGAATAATTCAATTTTGTAACAAATTCTCATTTTCTAAGTGGTAATATATTTAATCCTAAACTTACAAAAAAATTATTCGAAATTTACAAAAAATCAAAATAATAATTAAAATGAATCTCACACATTTAATTGTAATTGAACAATAAAATTGGAAAACAAATAAGTAAAATTCTAAAAAATAATAAAAAAATTATTTAAATAACAACTAAAATTCAACACAAAATTGGGAAAAAATATTGACAAAAATAAAAATAAAAATAATGCAAAACAAAAAACACACATAAATCAAGAACAAAAAGGAATGAAAAATTCTTACTTTTATGGCATGCTTATTTTTGGCCAAGAATTAAAAAAGAAAAAAGAAAAACAAAATAAATGAAAAAGGGATTGTTAAAAAAAACATGAAAAAAAAAAGAAAAAAAAGGAGAAAAATAATGAAAGACAACATACCATAGGATGAGAAGAGAGATAATGTTTGATTTCGGCTTGAGTCATGAACAAAAATAAAAGAATGAAGAAAAAGAGAGAAGAAGAGAGAGGATGAAAGAAGAAAAATAAAGAAGATGAAGTCTTGTCTGCTATGTCCATGCTTTTTTATATTAGGTTTTATCAATGAAAGTTCCTATGAAATATTAATTATTAACATCTGTAAAAATTTTGTCGGTGATGTTATCTATGAAGTCAAGTTAGAATTTTCAATTCACGTGAAAAGTTTCAGAAACCCCTTCAAATATTATTGATGATTCATTCCGTCGGTGATTTTGTCTATAAAAGAGTAAACAATCAATAGTAAAAAAGAGCATTAATTACTCTTGCCTTGGAATTCCCATTCCGTTGATGATTCCATTGGGAAACATGTACCAAAATAAAAAAGAGCATTAATTGATAGTGCATTGAAATTTTTATTTTGTTTGTGATGTTGTTGATAAAAAAAGCTTTAATTATCAGCGCCTAGAGAAGTGAACAATTCCATCACCATTGGAATATATGGATAGAAATATTCTGTCGGTATATCTGTGTGTAATTAACACCATGAACAATCCTGGGGAGAAGGGGAACAATTCTCATCACCATTGGAACATACCGATGAACTCATTCTGTCAGTATTTCCATCGGTGTAAAATAGTGTCTAATGTCAGATTGTATCTGTATTCCCTATCTATCTATCATGTAAATACTTAAATTCACAGTTGCACGCACAATACAATAATATCAGTTCACATCACAATAATAAAATAAATATTTTTTTGTCATTCAATAATATATTAACATCATTGTCATTACATTGAAGTGAATTTTATCCATAAATACTACATTATAGTTTATGGCATTATAAATTCATATTGTGCAAATTAATCAGAATTGTTTTCTTCTTCGTTAATTGACCCATCCCCATCTCCATCGCTACTTCTATGTTGATTTCATCACTATCATCATCTTCATCGACTTGTGTATGTCTGCTAGAGTTTAAAACATCATTCAAATATTTCTTAGCATCAACATTAACCAAAATATTATTAGTGATGCAAAAATTTGAGTTTTCTTCTCAGTCATTAGATGAAGCAACTCGATATGGATCAACGAACTTACCAAGTTGAATGACATTATTTCCCATAGTTAATTCATCGTTGACATCCTAAACAACCTTAACACGACCCCTAGATTTGATTTTCACTAAAGATAACCAATCAGCTCTTGATCGATCTTTTTAAATAAAAGATTGTATGTGTAATAAATCGCTGGCATTGCTTGGCAAAAACAAAGACATTGTCGACGTTGCAGAGCCTAGCCTTTGAATTAATTTCGAACGCTTAGCCTTTGAATTAATTTCGAACAAACCATGATAGGGATCTACTTTGATTTCTTTGTCAATAGTGTCACACCAATAACATTTAAATAAAAATATTTTATTCTACTCGCTATGATATTGCAATTTAATGATCTCTTTCAACTTCCTATAATAGTCAAATTCAAACTTATTAGAAGTTGATCCCTTAACATAAACCCCATTTTTATATGTCTTTTCACCTTGCCTATATTCTTCAATATGAAACAAATATTCATTGATGAAATACCCATTGTAGCACTTTTTTTTTTAATCCAAACTTAGTAAAGACAAAGTAATACTAACATTCCTTCCCAATTGATAAACCTAGTATATGAAGTACAACCATGAATAGTTAACGAGAAATGTATAATGAAATTAAGTATGCCCTGAGATAAGAATAATAAAACAATACTTACATATGTTCTAAACCACGCAGAAAATTATTCATCTTATAATCAAAAAATTTGAGATTCAGCTAGTTGTAAGTCTCATGACAGTAAACATTGACGATGTTGCCTACAAGAAATTCAATAATATATCAGTTTATGATATTATAAGAGATAAATAGTTCAAAAATAATGACATATTATGCAGTATACGTATTGAATAAAACATCTTAATTCATCACAGTTAAATTGCACATAATTATATGCTTGTCTGAATTCTATTTCAGACAAATATCTTTTCCTCACAACTTTTTTTGGTATGATTTATCCAGGACGAGAGAATATTAACAAGTACCCATTTGAAAACAATTCCCTACCATCATCATGTCTTGGAACACAATTGATTTTTGTTCTCAATTGGGGCTCAAAATGGTATGAGATAAATGTTGAGATCTCCTTAACAATATAGACATTGCATATTGAAGCCTCAACATACGCCTTGTTTTTTAGTTTCTTTTAAGGTTGAATAAGTACATGCATGGAATTAAACGAATGTTTGAAATTATACGAAGAAAGATAATTTTTTTTTAATTATAATGCATGTGTAATCCCTAACCTCTCGAATAGTTATATCCATCTATATTGGATCGGGCCTCCAACTTTTGCATCAAATGATAAATGTATGGGTAGATACTGCATCAAGTTGAAAAATAATAGAAGAAATATCATCTCAAGTTTGCATATTATCTAGATAATATTTGTTTCAAGCCTCTCTACGTGTTGTTTCTGTAACTTGTTAGAACATATATCTCTAAAGAAATAAATGATCTCTGCGAGTGCATCTCATATCCTCTTTAACAATAAATCCTGACGAGCTAATGAAATGAATGTTTGCATAAACATGTGGCAGTCGTAGCTCTTCATTTCATACAATCTGTAATCCTCTAAATTCACCAACCTTGATATGCTCGAGGCATGTCCATTAGAAAAACACAAACTTTTAAGCTATTAATAGATAAATAGTTATGCATTCTTATCTTAGACAAAGCTGGCTTTGGGCTTTGCAAACCGTGACCTAACATAAACCAACTTCATACTTTTGTGGTGAGAAAACAAAGTTATATCCATTCTAAGGTTGATGTTATCTTTTGTCTTCTTCTTCACGTCCATAACCATGTTGAAAATGTTCTCAAACACATTCTTTTTTATATGTATAACATTAATATTATGGCGGAGAAGACTGGTCTTTCAATAAGGAAGCTCCTAAAAAATACTTTGATTAAACTAATTGTGGGTCAAACCAAAATAAAAAAACTTCTGCTCCCCTGATTGAAAACCAAACACAACGTCATTGTACTCTGACACCAAGTAATCAAATTCCTCATCTAAAAGAAGTGACGATGCAATATCCCTTTCAACTCTGCCAATAAAGAAGTCCTTATTCTTTCTATACTTGTGATCCATTGGCAAAAATCACGGATGACAATAAAAAAATGTTTTACCATTGTTTGCTAATGTGAATGCCTTGTTATTTTCCATACAGTATGAACATGCTAGCTTTCCATGCATGCTCTAACAAAAAACTATTCGATAAGCAGGAAAATCATTGATAGTTCACATCAAAGTTGGCTTCATTATAAAATTTTGGTCTTTGATATCAAAGCCCTATATAACCATAACTGCTTCAACTTATCAATCAACAGCCAAAGACAAACATCTATATTCCAACCCAGAATATTGAGATCGGGTATAATCATAGATAAAAACATGAACTCTGCCTCATACACATTCTCGGTGGCAAGTTGTAAACTATGAGTATCACCGATCAATAAAAATAAGGTGCATCAAATTACCCGAATGGATTGAATTTATTTATACATAACCCAAGAGGCACGTTCGCTAATTCCATTGAAAACTAAGGATGCACACTGTTAAAGTGTTTCCAGGTTTCACCATCGAAAGGGTGTACCATCACTCAATCTATTGCATCACTTGATTGGTGCTATGCTCATCAGTCTTTGGTGACATGAATAACTTCTACAATTTAGGTGTTATTGAGAAGTATCTAAGTTTTTGTTGTGCGACAAGAGTCCTTCCCCTACCAATTCTGGGTATATAACAAGAATACCCACATGTCCTGCACTAGGTTAACTTTGTATTTTCAAGATAGTGCAACATGCAGAGGTTTGGACACATGTTAATTTTCTAGTATCCCAGACCAAGGGGTTTCATAATGGACTAAGCAGTATAAAAGTTCTCTTTCAGCCTATTCCTTTTAGGTAAAATGCTTCTCACCTATTCGACAATTCTATTATAACTAGTCTCACTCAATCTATGATCCAACTTGATGGTGAACACCTATGCAACGATCGATAATTTACTGTGATTTGTGCACTCATCCTATAATGTTCATTGAAATCTTTCAAAAGATTAAAAAACTTTGTCGTGTCTATATTAGGTTCTTCATTTATGATTGAACATTGATCGACATGATTTTAATTCATTCTCATCATATCTATAACAATATTCTTATAAGGATTACTAATGTCATATACAGCTCCATGCACATTGCTAGCACTAGAAGTTGACCTAACCATCCTCTCTACTATGGCATCATGAAGAACGTATGGTTCTCTGTGTGCATACCAACAAATGCATTTCTCCATGAACTTTTTTTTATATATAGAAGATGCATTGTTACAACATCTGTATCAATAAGTTTTTTTATTCTTACATCTCTTGCATGGACATCTAATACGACCTCCACTAATATTTATCATATTATATAGTATGTAATTAATAAAACCCTGAACCTCATTATAATAATCCATCATCCACAACCCTTGGGGTGAATCTCTATACATCTATGAACGATCATCCATTACTTATATGAAACCTATTTTAATAATGATAACAACATTCATTAATTAACTATGTTAACTAAATAATTTGCAGAAATCTTGGTTTAGCTCAATCTTATTTAATCTATTTTACTAGATCTCTTAATTTATTATAAATTATATATCTATATAAATTAAAATTTCTACACATTTACCAAAAATTACAACTTGGCAATAAAATTGACAAAATATAAAATGAATCTGTTAAATAAACCATTATTTATTTCATCATAAAAATCCAAAGTAAAAAATTCAACATAAGTTTCATCAATTTACAAACTATACAATAAGTTAATATGTACAAATCATAAATCCATACAACAAAATTTTATGTGAAAAAACTATACAATAAGTTAACACCCAAACAAAATACATATACTATAAAAATATGAAAAAAAAGTAACATTTAAAAATTATGTTTAAAAGAAAAAAAGGATAGATTTGCTTACTTAAGGCGGAGAATCCTCAATAAAATTTAAATAAGAATATGGATGCTGACAAATCGAGTGTTGTGGTGATTAAATTTGTTGTGGGAGGTTGAATTGTGTTGAGATTAAGAGAGGGGTGACTGTTTGTTGCAGAAAAAAATGCATAAGACAAAAGGATAAATGAGGGAGGGGAGAGAAGGGTAGATCTTCACGTCAAAAAATAAATATTACAAATAAAATTATTCTGTCGGGCATTTCATCGGTCATCTATTGGTAAAATGTGTCACGTCACCGTATGATTAGCTTTTTTGAATTCCACTGTAATACAATTTGCAAGTCCATCGGTTTATACTGTGATGCTTTTTTTGTTGATATATTTACATACAAACTTTACCATCGGGTTAATTCTGTCTGTAAAGCTGTTGGTAAAAGTTACGCGTCATTGTACTTTTTTTGCTTTTTTATTTCTTCTTTTCCCACTGCAATTCTCTTGATATATACCAACAGAATGTTTCCATTGGTTTTTACCAAGGGATATATTGATGGAAAAGTCCGTCGGTAAAATTCACCATAATCTACCGACGTAAATTTTTTTCCAGTGTTTCTGTTTATATTTGCTAAATTTTTGGTAATGTCAACTATATCATGTTTCCCAGCTGTAAATCTTTACCAAACCTTTCTCCTGTAAAATGGGTGCCTCTGGGTCAATATGAAAATTATTTTTATGATGATATCAGAGTACATCTAATTCTACATAATTGACTACTTGCACATATCGATCAAGAAAAGAAAATGTAGCAAAATGGCATCTTTAACTAATTTATTATTATTTTATTATTCTAATAATTATATGAAACTATTGCCATCATCTAAGCTTTGCCACCAGTTGGACAAAAGGTTCAACGTCAAAAAAGGGTGTCAAGAGACAACAAGTGTATTCTAAAAAAGCAAAATAATAAGAATAAGAATAAGAATAAGAATAAGAATAAGAATCATGATTCAGGTATAAGAAGAAAAATAACATTCATTTATTCAAGGTCAAAATTGAAAATATTCAAAAAATTTATAAAAAAAATCAAAACAAAAACTAAAAAAAAAAGGGGATCAAATATGAAAACAAAACAAAATAAAAGAGCAAATAGCATTTCAATCAATGATGAAATTGAAAACAAATTTAAAATTTACAAAATAATTCAAGATAAAAATCATACAACAAAAACAAAAAGGACTAAATCAGATATCTCAAAACAATAAGAGGACATCATGGATTTTTTTTGCTTAGACAACTTGTTTTTTGAGGAGAAGAGAGAGAAAAAAAGAAGAAAAAAAAAAACATTGCCAAAGTCAAATTTCTACACACCCCACCATATGCTTTACCTTATATAAGTGAGGACTCTACAAGCTTTTGAAAGTTGTCGCAATTGCATAATTCTCACCTCCTAACACTTTTGCATGCGCTATTTTAAACGTGTAGCGTTGTTTCAAGTGTTGGCACGTGCATTGCACGCTCCAATAATTTTTCTATCAAAAACATTAATGATTCATTTTAAATATACAAAATTTTCTATTTATTAATCCCATAATTATATATATAAAAAACCATAATGAATGGACAAATAAGTCCTTTGACCTCAAGCTTATTTTTTTTTTTTTTTTAGGTGTAACCAAGTAAATTCAACGTGCATTTATTTCTAAAATATTAATTACTCATTTTAAAATATGAAATTTCCCCTGAATCTATCCTATAATTACAAAACAACTACACTAAAAAGATGAATAAACCCTTAAATCTAAGTTTAAAAAATTATGGACTATAAGGTAACTAAGTAAATTGATTATGTATTTTTAAACAAAAGATGATTTTTCCCATCAAGAAAAGGTAGATTTATTTTGATTTTAAGGGTATTATAGCCATTATACTATGCACTTAAAAAGTAAAAAGACTTCTTCGACCTCATAAATATAACTATTGGTCCCTATACAATTACAAAACTACTCCTGGAAGCCTAGCAAATGAGTTTTTAGGGAAGAACAAGACAGTCATTACACTATTTTCATTTACTGTGCATAGAATCTATATGCACAGTGAAATCACTACTCCAATAATTATTTTTTTAATTGTTGTTGATTATATATTTTGGTAGCGTGATTATTTTAAAATTTTATTTTAATATGTTTACCGTTTGCTATAAAGTAATAATTTTGAATGCATTTCAGCTTGAGCAATATGTTAGAATGTGCGGTTTAAGTCTGAACATCCAGTACACATTTCAATCTAATGTTCAAAATAAAGATCCGAAAGATACATTTTCAAACTTTTATTTTTTTACGCATTGATCCTTAGACATTTGAAATATTCTTTTTACATTGATACCAAGAGTCTTTTAGTATTATAATCTTACAATTAAACTCAATTTATATATATCTTGAATTGAACAATAATCACTCCACAATACCATTTCCATCATATTCTCGAAGAAAAATAACAACAGTTGCTACTTTCTTAAATCTAAAAGCCAACAGGAGCTGCAGATTTCCTCTAATACGATGCTGCGACCGCTATAGATCAGAGTGCTTGCCCACTGTCACTGGTCCTCAACGAGCAAGAAAAGTTGACTCCTAGCAAAAGCACGAGGGCTTACCTTATTTCTCAACATCGACAATGGAAAGTGACATGCGGAAATGTAGGTCTAATGACTACATCAATCACCAGTTTAAACTAGTCTGAAGGGATTAAAGCACATAATAACGGGAACCATACAGACACCATCAGAAAAAAAGATAGTGGCGCCTGTCTGTCCGGTGGGGGTCGAAATCTCCGATGTGGCATGAGACATTGGTCTCGCATGCATAAAAAAGGAATGCTTCTTTTAAAATGCAATCGCAGAGAAGAGAATCCTATGTAGCCAGCAGCAATAAATTCAAAATGGGCGATATTGATGAAAATCTTGCAAATAAAGTAACCAAAAGGCTCCAGAACCAGCAATTCCTGGGCTCTGGACTGTATAAAAATAACCATGAAAACAAGATTATTAACACATCGATCCATTTATACATGATCACTAGCAATTAGCAAAGTTGATTGATTACGGATTATTAAAACCAAACCACTCTCTTGAGTCTCAAGTATCGAAAAAACGAGAGAGTTTTCTCAATGAGCAAATGATTCATTGTTGTTAATTTTTATGCTAATAACAAATCAAGACAAAGCCTTCAAGACTTGAGAACTTCATCATGAACTCCAATCCAGTTCAAAGTTGAACAAAACAAAAATGGGTTGTATTTCATTAACGTGAAAATGTTTTCGTGCTCAGGATTTTCATTCTATGATGTCGCTTATCCCATCAAAATAAACCCTAAACAGAACAATGAAAAAATAAAAATAAAAATAAAGAAAGAAAACTGATTAAACGAAATCAAGAAGCAGAAATCCCTTGAAACTCGATGATATACTACTAGTATGGAGAAAGAGGGATCAAGATCCACTCGCACTTGGATGTGGCTTATGTTCACTTTGTTGTTGCTCTTGCTCTTCTTCTTTAATCTCTTGGGGACCCTCCTCCACCACCGGAGCTGCCACCGGAATATCTGCGTGTCGGGTCGGAGGCGGGTCAACATGGCCATCGAGACAAGAGGAGCATTTTCTTTCTACCCAACCCTCAAAATCGTACTGTCCATGACCCAAGATCCGACGACCTGAACAAAGCCTGCCAATCATTCCTGCTATGACTCCCAATATTGTGATCACTGCAAGAACTGCTATCACTGGTCCAACCGACCCATGACCATTGTGGGTGTAGGCAGCTTGTTGGCTCACTTCCATGGATGGTGTTTCTTGCTGCTGCTGCTGCTGCTGCTGGTCTAATGGTGTCGACATTGAGAAATAGTTTCTAAGCAGGTGCACTTTTTGAGGGTTTTTGATAGTTGGGCTTTTTATTATTTTTTTTTGTTCTTTTTGCTTGAAAAAAAGGGATTAAAGATTGGTGAAAATGGAAACTTAGGAGCGGGTTTACTTCAATGGGTGGTTTTCATGTCCTTCGGAACCTGAAATGCTGGGGTTTTCAGGATTCTGAGTGGTGTTTGTGTGTGGTATCGGGAGAGGAAAAAATGCAGACTTGGTTTCTCACAACAAGTTCAGAAAGAAAGAGAAAAGATGTGAGAAAGTCTTTGGAGGTGGTAAGCTTTAGAACATAATAGAAAGAGATTAGTAGGGATTTGTCTTTATTTTATTGGCTTTCCTTCTAAATCAAAAAAAAAACTTTTGAAACAATAAGGGCAAAGTGGTGAAAAAGCGAGGAAAAAAAAGGTTTGGGAGAGGAAATGCGGAATGTTTTGAGTGGAAATCAAAGCCCAAGAAAAAACCCCTTTTGAAAATAGAGAGGAGCTTTCTGCTCACCTTTACCTGGGATTGCAAGATTTTATGCAAAACAGTTTTGACAAATATTGCTTTAGAATAAAAGGCCATGGAGGTCTTGATGTGTAAATGTCCTTTGCTTTGGATTTCTTGCAGTTTACACACGTACAAATTTATTAGCCAGGCAAAGAAATAGTTGGTAATTTGTTTTAAATAAACAAAATTACTAATGAATAATAAATTAATATTAAAGAATATTTGTTTTTTTTTTCTCAAAGAATTCTTGATTTTCTAAATTTATAGTGGTTAATCAATAGTTGATAATGATAAGAATTATTTTTTATTAATTCTTCAATTTTTTAATTTTCAAAATTTACTATAAAAGAACAATAGGTGAAATAAGAGTTTATAACTTGAACTTTTTAGATTTTTTCATACTATTTATCTCCTCATTTTTAGTGTTTTGGTTCTCTTTTATACTTTGATTTTCCTTCTAAACCAAGATCTTAGGTTATCTTGTTGAGAAATATTTAAGTTTCATATTTTTTGGTTCAAAGACCTTATTCAGAAGTACATCTAAACCAATATGGTTTTGTTGGAATCTTGAGAGACATATTCTAAACATTATAATTGCACGTGTGAGGAGCAATACAGTTTTAAGGACAAATGATTCATCATTAATAATAATAAAAGTCTCATTATTTTAAAATGTTTCAATAAATAAGTACCATTGTAGTACACATGCTAGGACTTTGAAGTAGTATCAATTGTCAGTCTGGATATATGCTTAATATGCATTCTATTATTATATTTGTGTTGAAAACATGTTTTTCATAAGTTATTTTATGCAAACTTACAGATTTAAACTTGTATGAAATCTAGACTTTTCTTGAAAATTTTATTATGTTTAGCTTGTTAGTTTAATGTATATATTTACAAACTTTAGTTTAACAATCTTAAGGCTTTATTTTCTTTTTATATTAGACTTTGTATAGTTTATCTTGTGAGAAAAATAATAAAAATAATTATATATATTAATTGTGAAAGAGGTTTATAGCATAATTAAAATTTAAGTTATATCATTATATATCTCTATATAAATGATATGCTAATTTTGCACAATAATGATTCCATGATCAAGTCTACTAAGAAAATATTAACTAACAAGTTTGTCATGAAAGACTTAGGTATTACAAATGTCATATCAACAATAAAAACTTCTAAATAAGACATCTAATTGATTGGTATTATTCTAATATTATTATGTTGAGAAAATTCTCAAGAAATTTTCTAAAGATGATAATAGCACTATCAAAATACCAATTTATATAAATGTATATCTATCCACGTATGTAGGTAAGAGAATAAACCAATTAGAATAATCTTAAATAATTTAATGCCTAAAATACATTATATATTGTACAAGGCTTGATACTGCTTACTTGGTTAGTAAATGAAGTAGATTTACAAATAATTCAAGTATGGATCATTATAAGGCAATAAAAAGGGTACTCTGAGTATTTGAGATACACCTTAGACTATAGGCTATAGTATATTGGTTACCCAATAATACTAAAAGAGTATAATGATGCTAATTGGATATCTGATACTAGGTATTCAAAATCTATAAATGAATATGTTTGGTGGAGTAGTTGTATTATGAAAATCCTCTAAACAAACATCTATTACTAGGTCCATGATGAAATCATAGTTTATTGCTCTTGATAAAGCTAGAGAGGAAACCAAACGTATTTGAAAATTCTTAGAGGATATTAATATCATGTTGGCCAAAACTAGTGCTAGCTATTTGTGTCCATTGCAATAATCAATCAACAATTGAAAGACCACAAAAGTAGTATGTATAATGGGAAGTTTAGACATACACGTAGTAGATATAATATTGCTAAAAATTTGTTTTTGAATGGAATTATTTCCATTGATTATGTAAAGTCAAAGAAAAATATTGTGAATTTGATAACCAAAGGTTTGTCAAGAAAGCTCAGGTGTCCTTCATCGACGACAATGGTCATAGAACCTTAAAAGATGAAATAGTATAATGATGCTAATCCACTATAAAATTTAACAGTTTTACCGACAGAATTTTTCTGTCGGCGTAAGACACATATTCCACTGATAATTAATTTACCAACGAAATCACCGACATAAATGCTCCATCGGTGAATATTTCATTTGTAATTTTTTGTCCATCGATAAATCCATTGGTAATAAAAAAATATTATTACCGACAGATTTACTGACAGAACATACATGTCGGTAATAATATTTTTTTTATTACCAATGGATTTACCGATGGAATTTTCGGCGGTAATTCCGTCGGTAATTATTTAAAAACATTTTAAAAAATTCATTTTATAAAATTATAAAATAATTAAATTAACATAAATCAACACTCTATAATATATACTCAAAATGCTTGGAAAAAAAATAAGAAAATCAACTCAAATGAATTTGCAACAAATAAATAAAACAAAAAAAATAAATTCAACTAAAAAAATTCATATGAAAAAAATGAAGTTGCAATTGCTAAAAATTTAAAAATTCTATAAATAAATCAACTAAAAATTGATCTCATATGAAAAAAAATCTCACAACAACATTTATACAATTATTAAGAACAAATACAATTAAAAATAAAATAAAAAACAAATATAGTGAAGAAAATGATGAAAAAAAGAAGAAAAAAGAAAAATCTTACCTTAATGTAGTTGCAAGTGAAGTTAAGGAGAGAAATTTTTTTTTGTAAAGCATATTAATTAAAAAAGAAACTAAGAGGATAAAGGAAGAAAGAAGAAGAAATACTCGAGCATAGAGGAAAAAAGAAGGAGATGAGGAGAGAAAAGAAGAGAAAGAAACATATATTGATTTTGTTTTACATATAGTAAAGAAAAAGAAGAAAAAGAAGAAGAAGAAAAGGTAGAAGAAGTAGTAGAAGAAGAATAATAAGAAATGAGTCTGTCTCTTATAAAATAAGGGAATTCAGGCTTTTCACGTTAGAGATGGATTTATCGACGGATAATTGAATATTGATATTTTTTAATTATTCTATTGGTAATTTTATCGGTAATATTTAATTTAAAATTTTAATTTCGTAAATTTTTTTCAGAAACCATCAACAATTACCGATGATTTTTCAATCCGTCGGTGATTCCGTCTTTAATATTTAAATGAAAATTTTAAATTACTTGAATTTTTTCAGAAAACTGCCAAATAACATCGACGACTTTTCAATCCGTCGGTGATTTTATCTGTAAAGAACAACAATTAACAGTGCAATTGAAAAGTGCACAGTTCTAAAGCTCTCTGGAAAATACCGACGGAAAATTCCGTTACTGATTTTCTTTGTAATTGACATGATAAACATTGTTTCCCAATTTACCAACAAATTTACCGACGGAATAAATTCCCTCGGTAATTCCTTTGGTAAAAAAGACACGTAACATTTTTTTTGGCTTAGTTTTAGTTTTTTTTCCCACTGTAATTCTCTTAGTATATATCGAGGGAATGTTTTCATCAGTAAAATCCCTCAAAAATTTACCGACAAAAATATTCCCTCAGTATTTCCGTTTGTATTTTTCAATTTTCTGGTACTGATCATACATAGTTGATTGGAGATCCTATGATCTAAGTTCAAATGAAAAACTAAGTCATATGATGAAATAAGAACTAAGAATTATTATCTCCTGCTTATTTCTATGATGAAATAAATGTTAGATGCAACATGATAAAAAGGAGTTGAGCTCGCTTAATGATTTTTATATCTTGGTACACCAAGTGGAGTATAGCAGAATACTCTTAATGAAATATCACTTTTATGAGTGACAAATATAACTATTTCTTTAAAAATTTTGACAAAGGTTGAATTCTCTAAAGTACTCGTGAATCCAAGAGTTATTCAGGGCCAAAATGAATACAACGGTGAGAATCAAAGAAAATCTCTAAGCAAAGAATTATGTGAGTACCCCTTGGTTTTCCCACTCAAAGAATTCTTAGTTTTTCTAGATTTATTTTTTGATTTATGGTGACTAATCAATGATTGATAATAATAGGAATTAGTTTTTATAAATTCTTCGACCTTTTAGCATTCAAAATTTACTATAAAAGAGGGGGAGGGGGTGAAAGAAGAGTTTCTAACTTAAATTTTTCAGATTTTTCCATCCTTCTTCTCACATCTTTTTTAGTATTTTCATTCTCTTTTATGTTTTGGTTTTTCTTTCAAATCTAAAGCTTAAGTTTATCTTGTTGAGAGATATTTGAATTTCATATTTTTTGATTCAAAGATCTTATTTAGAAGTACATTTAAACCAAAGTGATGATGTTGGAATCTTAAAAGGCATATTTCAAACATCCTAATTGTATAAGTAAAGAGTGGTAAACTTTTAATGACAAAGAATTTATTATTGACAATAACAAATGTCTCATTACTTTAAAATATTTTAACAAATAAGTACCTTTCTTTGTTTTAATTTTTTTTTTATATATATATATATATATATATTAGTATATTATTAGTATTCATACTAAGACTTTGAATTAGTATAAATTGTAAGTCTTGATATATGCTTAGTATACATGCTAGTAGTATTATATTGGTGTTGAAAACATGTTTGTCATGAGTTACTTTTTTCATATTTATAGATTTAAACTTGTATAAACTTTAAATTTTCCTTGAAAACTTTTATATTTAGCAAGTGTTGTTATGATAAACTAAATATCATCTCTCTCTATTTTCTCGATATATATTTGTATTCTTGGTGTAGTTGGAATGTTTGTAGTTCAGGTATTTACATCATCCAAACAATGAATTTAATTCCAGGCTAATGTCATTTATTGATACGTATTGGATTCACATAAAAAATTAAAAAAAACAACTGGACCCTGCCCTTCAATATTCGAACCCAAGTTTTGACGAGCTATGTGTTCTATGAGAGGAATATGCTCCTGCTAAGAACAGAGAAATCTCCATGACTTCTTCATCTTTTTGTTTCTCTGGCCTTTTCAATATGCGACAAATCACTTTCAAAGCGCCGAGCAGAACCTCAGATGTATAGCAGAAGAGGCAAATCATTCATACTTCGATTCTAGAGTTGTCGTTCCTAGCTTCTATGGATAAGTTTTGCTTTTATTAAAGGTCAAAAAGCTTCAGATTTTCTTTCAAAATAAGTTGAAAAAAGTTGGGGAATTATGTCCAAAACTTTGAGCCAGCTGGCCACCGTCACCCCCACACTGGTTGAACACTGTATGCTTTTGCCTGTGATGACTAGTGGAATGCATTAATTTAAATTACAATCACAATAAATTTATATGTATAATATCATCTAATCAATTGTTAGACAATTAACTCTTTTGTCATATAAATTAGAGCATTTTAGACCCATTAATACCAGTTGATCAATTGTTGGATAATTAACTCTGTGTTTAAAAATGATTTAATTCAAAGATAAAGAATACATTTCATTTTTCAAAGGATTGACGGTACAAATCCTGTAATGCTAATATATTTAATATAATTAATACACAGCACTGATGATTAAATCAAGTTGTTAATTTAGGTTTTAGCGTTGTATGCGTTGTTATATAATAGTGAAGAATCTTCTTCCTGGAACATGCAGTAATATCAATATTGTCGCTTTAACTGTTTACTTTTATGTTTTAAAAATATTTTTTAAAAAATTTAAAATTTAAATTTTTTTTGTTTTAAATTAATATTTTTTAGTATTTTTAGATATTTTAATGCGCTGATATCAAAAATAATTTTTAAAAAATAAAAAATATCATTTTAATACATTTTCAAATAAAAATTACTTTAAAAACAACTGTAATTACATTCTAAAACAAACCCTATAAATCAAGTTGTTAATTTGGGTTTTAGCGTTGTATGCATTGTTATATAATAATAAAGAATCTTCTTCCCAGAACATGTAATAATATCAGTATTGCCGCTTCAATAATCTTGAGGGGTAGAGCTTAATTAATTAGATTTTGAATTTATATTTTAAAGGTTATCAATTTAAATTTTACCAATCTTATAATTATTAAAATTTTATATAATTATTAATTTTAAAATCCGTAAAATTAATAAAAAAAATATAAAAACTGATTGGGACACGGCTTATCCGGTTGGGACACGGCTTATCCAGTTGGAGGGAAGGGTTGGGAGGCAGTAGCTTCAAGCTTGCTGGAGGTCAATAGTTTGCACAGAGAATCTAATGTGGAAGCAGAGAAGACTCTTTGTGTGATGAATGATTGTGATTGTGATAGAGATGGAGATGGATCATAATAATAGCATACAATAATCTGGCAGATCCAACCACGTAGAATTTTTGAGAGAAGAAAAGTGGTTTTCGAGACAAGGACAAGGTACTCAATGTACATGGGGTTTGTACAAACTTTGGCCAGGAATCTACCAGCTTTTCTTTATGTTCTTTGTTTTTTTGTTTTTTAATCCAAACGCTCCTTGTCAGCTTTTTTTTTTTTTTTTTTTTTTTTTGAATCTGTGGGCGTTATAATGTTTTTTAAAAGGAAAAATTAGCATAAAACATTGGTAGAATAACATTACTTGGAAAAATTAGATAAAATAGCACATTTTTATTTTATTACATTTTAAAAACATGATATTTAGTAAATTTTGTGCTTTTGAAGCGCAATAAAATAAAAATCTAATCATTTATCTTAACTAGTCGGTTAGTTAGATTTAATTATATTAACCGGTCAATTGTTTTACATAAAAACCATAATTTTATAAAAATTTTCTTTCAAATATGTTTTTTATATATATATATATATATATATATATCCAACTTGTAGATTCAAAAATAGACTCCAATTAAAATATTAAAATACACATTTTTTTTCAATGTCAATGATATAGTCGGACTTGCGATAATAGGTGATTCTTAGTAATCAGGTGTGAATTTGCTACAATTAAATGATAATCTGCCTCAAACTAATTACATTAATGACCTAGCAGATACATTTATGCATAGTTATCAAACCCGATCCAGGGATTGACCTGGCTTATCTGGGTTGACTCGGGTCAACTTAAATCAACTCAGAAAAATTAAAAAATATATATATATATATGAAGTTTTAATATTTCATATGAAAAAAATTAAGAAACAATCCATGTGAATATAAGTTATACATGTTGTAAATAATGAAATTTAAGAGATTATTTCAAAAGGTTTTTTTATCCTACATTGAAAATATAATATTTTATCTTCTTAAGTTAAAGTATTTAGATAAAAATATTATTTATCTCACATTGAAAAAACATAACTTTTTTCTTGTAAATATAGAGTATATATACTAAAGGGCTTCAAATATCACAATGAAAAAATAACTTTTTTCTAGTAAATATAAAGTATATATACTAAAGGGTTTCGAATTTCATATTGAAAAAATAAAATATTTTTATAATATTTATATAGTGATATTTGAAAAGGGTTAATAACTAATTAAAAAAATAAAAAAAATGGGTCTCTGATTAGGAGAAAAAACACATTTAAAAAAAAAGGGTTTATACTAGGTTTTGTCGGGTTTGTGCTCAGGCGAGTCTTTTACCTTACCCTGACTAGTTCATCCGTCAAATCGATCGAGTTCTAGGTTTAATAATTATGTATTTATGGATCAGTGTGACATATATAAGTTCAAGAGGAGGTCTGGTCACACAAAAATAAAATAACAACTCAAAAGAGCCATAACTTTTTGATTCTATCATTGAACCACACTCAAATTGTTATTAGCAATCTGTCAGATTTTTAGATATAAAAAATTTTGTCGATACCTACTAATTTAGCACTTTTTAGATTTTCCATGTTATTCTCCATATCGATTAACCAATTTCACTAACTATTACAAATCAATGACTGGTTGAGCTAGATAAGCATACTTTCACCTTGTCTCGTTTTAGGTTTTCACCTTGTCGCGCTTCTAAAGCATAACAAAGTGATAACGTGTTGTTTTACTAAATTGTTTTCAAACAATGTTATTTTGTTAATTTTTATATTTATTGTGCTAATTGTCTAATTTGTCAACATTTAAGCATTTTCTTCTTGATCTAAACAAAAATTAAATTGTGCTAGATTGGAAGTACAACCAATAAATTAGCCACCAAATTTGCTACAGCAATGTATTATTAGGCAATACTCAATGGAATTGAAAATGCCTATTTGCGTGTCCCATTAGAACAACAATACAATTAACCAAACACTGACACGCTCTCATTACATAAAGCATCCACATGATGAAACAAGAACACATTTGGAGCACACTATCTTGTTTATCGCGTGTTTATGCTTTTCATAAAATTTATTTTTAAATTATTTTAATATGCTAATATTAAAAATATATTTTTTTAAAAAATATTATTTTAATATATTTTTAAATAAAAAATACTTTAAAAACACAACTGCTATCAGAAATAGTAAACATTATCTAAAAATAGTTGTATATACAAGTAACAAGAATTACACAACCAGAACTTTTAAGGGATAGATTAATTAGTCAGGTCTTGGATTTGCTCCCCAATTGTTACAAGTTCAAGTCATCTTAGAGTTATTGGAGGCTTACATGATCGATAATTTCAGGACCCGTAAAATTAGTCGAGATACACGCAAGCTGATCCGAACAACTATATTAGTAATAATTAAAAAAATAATTGCGCATAAACCGAAAACAGTTTTGAATGGTGGGCTGGTGAAGTGATCTTGTTTGATCTACAGTTGATTAGTTCTGTGAATCTATAGCTATATAACCTTATTGGTTTGCCCACTCCGACGACATCCATAAATCTTCTAGGCACCAAAATTGCGTGTATATATATATTTACCAACTTGGTACACAGATCTATATTAATTAAAAAAGAAAAAACTAGAGGCATTGGTGAATCACTGTGGATGTCACCACAACAGTGACCTTTGAGGCCATTTTTTTTCCTCTCTTTTGCTGGGCTGTGGGGTCATCTTTTTTGTTGTTCTTAATTCCTCTTTATTTGGGCTGTTAGATCACTTGTCTTGGGCTTCGTTTTTTAGGATTTGGGCTAGGGAACATATTGCCTAGCTGGGCTTATTATGTGTTTGGTTGGGCTTAGAAGAGAGTTTTTTCTTACCTCAACTCTTGTGCTTTTCCTGCAGCCATTTCCTTCAGCTGGCATGGTTCTTTTCCCAGAAGGCCAGAATATTGGGTGTTGCAGTGCGTTTGTCGGAATACAAAAATTGTTTTTTATTTTTTGCTTATCATGAGGGTTAGTTTTGTATTTTAACATAGTTAGTGCATAAGAAAAATATCTACTTACCCTTAGAAACCAATAAAAAAAAAACCAAAACAAATAGATGGAGGGCCATTTCATAATATCTATGAATTTAACTCTCAAATTAAAGGTTATTTTTAATCATTTTATTCATGGTTTTTTTTTTTTGTAATTAATGAGTAGGGTTGGGGTTATTTAAGTATTTTTATTTTCTTAAAAAAATTGACACATGTTGTGGGATGCGTTAACCCCTTCGCTGTCTTTGTACGACACAAATGGCTGATTAGAGCAATAAAAACAAATATTCCAGGGTGGCATTAGCTTCGTCTCGACGTCCAACAACGAATCATTATCTGATTTCTGCTTTCATTATAGTTTTACAGAAAACTGCTTTCAAATTAAGGTCCAAAGGAATTTCTAACTGAGGGGGGATTAATAGATCCAGGATTATTACATTTACGAGACAATCTTTTATTTATTTATTTACGTAGGAGTCCGGCCAGCTTGCATACCACGACTAATCTCACAGTCCACTGAATATTCTACAAACCCAGTGAGCATATAAGGCATTGCGGGGGTGACAGACATGTACAATAAAATTTAAACCCTGATGGAGTGAAAAAAAACAAGTTCCTTTTATCAGTAGGCCAAGATCTCAAGTGCATTTACGAGACAATCTTGAAAGTGTAAGCGGAGGAGGGATGCAGCTATTCTGGAGTCACTATGCAAAGCCTTCTGGACAACATTTCTAACAGTGAAGGATAGATTAGGGCATGATTTATCACAGTGGATGTAATCATCAAGCTGGCCAGTAACAGAGAAGGAGGAGGAGTCATGACTCGATGAAGTAAAGAAAAGAAACGAAGGGATGGAACGCTGAAGTATGAGAAAAGTTCCCGATACATCAAATTATTATTTTACTATTTTATTTATAAAATGGCAGCAGTACCTCAGAAGTCACAAGTGTTACACTTTATAAATCGTAGCTAGTTACATATAATATTATTTTATTTATATAAATATATATTTATTATTAATAAAATTTTAATTTATTTTTAATATTTATATAATATTATATTAATGAATCTGATATTTGATTTATGAATCTAGGATAAAAATAAAATTCATAAAATAAAAAAAATTTTGTAAAGGAAATTATAAAATTGTTATAATAATAAGTTTACTATTACATCAAAGCATTGTTCTTAAGATATTTTTGATCAATGCTCTTTTAAATACTTGATATTTATTAAAACCATAGATACTGATACATACATATATATATATATATACATATATATATATATATATAAGAAAATAGTTGTTCTCATAAGTTGATGTATAAGAGATATTTAAAATTAATATGTAGGTGTTTGTCATAAAACATGTATACTCAATTGACTTACATGAGAATTCCATATAGAAAGATCATCTATGTCTATAGAAAAGCTCACATGACGATTGTGTAAGTGATCCTTAAACTTGAGATCACTAAATTATCTTATATAAAAAATATTATACTTTGATTCTATTACATGTTATCTTCATTGAGGTAATGGAGGGGCAAATATCGAATATAACATGAACTATATGAAAGTACTTAAATGATCAAGAGATGATTCATCATCCTAGGTGAATTATGAAAAATATTTAATCTATTATCTAATGGTATTGACTGAGAAATCCTTGGCTAAGGTGGAATGAGATTTGAAAATAGTTTCAAATCTTATTTAAATGATCAATAACTATTATGTAGAGAACAAACATGATTTAACATGATAGACATACTCCATGCTTTAATGTTAAATCATGTTAAATTAGAATATTATTAATGATAAAATGATATTAATTACATCGAGAAACCGATCATTGAAAGGTTAAGTCAAATCGCTAATGACTTTTCTAACATTTAGAGGATTATAACATGTTGTCAGATGATGCATTTAATCTTCAAATATAAATTAATCAATTGTTGAATTGATAATAAATTAAATTATTTAATTTTATTTAATTATAATTATAATTTATATTTAGGCCAACATATTAAAACCTAATGGGTCACATACAATAAGAACAATTATTTGAAAATTAAATTGAGATGATTTAATTAAGTATGACTTGATTAAAATATATTTTAGAAATTAAGGAGTAGAATATAATGTATTATATTTTTACACTTAAAAAAATCAAGTAAGGACTTGATTGAGTTAATTTCTAAAATTTCCATGAATTAATATATGAATATTATTAATAGGCAAATTGATATTTTATCAATTTGCAGGATTTTTCAGATTTTTCTATAAATAGTTAATTATACCTCTTATCTTTAAGTGATTATTAGCTAGACAGAAAAACTACATAAATCACATGATAGAGATCTAATAATCTAAGCATAACAATATCTCTTTTTTAAATAGGGATTTTTGAGATTTTTCACTGATAGGTTGTATGGATTACTATTGAAAGTTGGATAATTGAATGACTTGTAATTTGTAACAGCACAACCTTTAAAGAATTATTCAAAGCCGAAATATATCAGATCTTCAAGTAATAAATCTCTAAACAATTTTAGTTTTGTCTAACTAGATTTTAGGAACTCGTGAATATATTTATTTTATTTTTTTGCTAGTAAATAATATTTAAAAACCCAATACTAAACATGTAAAGTCATGAGTCAACCTTATTGTGTCGTGCAGGAAATTAAGTATATCTAAAGATTACATTAATCAACGCCAAGTGAGTTGAAAATTAGTTATTTGGAACCCACCACCATCCATTAAGCTTACTAACCAAGCAAATATCAGATTCGTGACATAAGAAAATACATTCCATGCCATATTTCAGACCGGAATTATAAATTATTGTTTGTTAAAGCACCAGGGAAGAAAATGTGGCTCTTATAAACCTTGCTTGAAAAATCTTTGCATAAATTGAGGTCACCATTGGGAAATTTTCTTGAAACACCACCGGGACATCGGCACTTCTTTACCATGTGATTTGCCAAGGGGAAGTAAACAAGTCCGGACAACCCTTCGCTGGTTTCAACGGATATATCTTCAATGTCATGCGCGCAATTAGTTGATTTCTTGTAAAAAAAAAATTAACAACAGTTTAACTATCTCAATTAATTTTTTTATTAGATAATAGTATAAATTATATTTTAGAATTTCACCTTACAAGCTTAAATTATTGGATTGAAATGATATCAGAGTTTTAATGACTAAATAATTATGAGTTCGAATCTCACCATCTCTATTTATTTGATAAAAATTGATCCTAAGATAAAATAAATATGCATAAATTTCAAGTTCAAAGAGCTTTCACTTGAGGATGTGTATTAAAAAATAATATAAATTATATCTTAGAACCTCACTTAACAACTTAAACTATTTAGTTGAAATAATTTTTTAACATTCCCGAGATCCTTGAATTAATGATTATATAAACCTCTGATAGTCCTGAGATTTATACCACTCGAATTAATAATCTTTAAATAACAAACCTAGAAATTAATTAGTTAAGTTACACCTTCCATTACAGATCCAGAATGACATAACCAATCAACTCATGCCCTCGTGTGACATAAATGCGAGCAAACAGAGCAATGGCAGAACGTCCATGTTTACAGGCTACATAAAGATGATTAAATTTTCTCACAGCTCTCGGAAAATAATTTGCCTTGTCACTGAATTGTGTTCCAGTTGGGAAATCTAGATCAGAGTTAACCAAGTTACATTTGTGCAAAGAGTGAACCAAGCACAATTCAAATCATTGCTTAAACACTTGTTTTTATTAAAAGACTGGCATGTCTATCACATAATCATCCACTCTGTGAGCACCACGTTTCGAGCCCTAAAGAAACTAGGTACAGAAATTCCATGATTAACAGACTCACATCACATGTATATTTAGTTAACAGACCCGCATTTCTTTCTAATTTGCCCATTGCTGCCTGTAAGTATCCCAAGGCTGCTCATCTTTACCATTGATGATGCGAAATCAGCTGAGAAAAGATATGAATCTGAGCTGTAGGCAGTAACCATTGCAGCAGTCTTGGAATCCCCCATGAGAGCTTGGTCAGATTCAAGAAGACCAGTTCTGTTCACGAGGTTCACATAATAAGCATTGTCAAATCGGTATGTGCTTGCAGAGTCAAGAGGAGCTAGTTTGCTGTTTGATGCATCTTTATTTGGACACATGCCCTGTAAATTTGCCACGGCCGAAGAATCAAGTGTGGGGTCAGGCTTGCCGGTGCCTTTGAAGTCGAAGAGCCTCCTCTTGAAGGTGAAGCACTGAGCAAAACCTATGGTGTGTGCCCCTGTAAAAGACAAAAAACAAATTAATTGTTTGCGCCAAAAATATTAGAAATTAGTTTAAAAAAGCCTTCTGCTCTGTTCCTTGGGTTTGTGTTGTCGCCACAAATTTGGTCGTCAAAAACCTGAGCTTAGGCTTAATACATGTATAGATTGCAAGCATATATATGGCGACAATACGTGGCCATCAGAAAGGATAAGAGTCACAGATTTCGTCGCCGATTTAACCTCTATGGTTTGAGCAAGAACACCACTCTATTGACTAGCTTAAAACAGAGAGAGAGAGAGAGACATAACCAGAGAAAGCGATGATGACAAGAACCTGAGAGGACTACAACATCCTTAATGTCAAGACCCTTTGATGCGAACTTAGCAGTGATGTTTTCTAGTGGTTCAAATGGTGATGGCAACTGTTCATTAGCTGCCTTCTCACTTGCAGTCAATCCATCTAGCCCGCCCAGTGAAAGAGGATAATAAGGCCCTCCTGACTGAAACAGGTGAAGGATTTAAACACAGAAATCAGAAATTAGAGCAAATAGAAAATGCTCTGCCATGAATGTATATGGCCAACGTCACTACCAGAAGGACAGATTCTCTTGCTGCAAGAGCCAATATATCAACACATGAAACAGTTGATGGGCAAGCCTTTTCAACATCTGCTTTGATGCTTTCAATGACTTCATATCCTCTCGCTGAATTGCGGTTGGGAAGAGCATTCTTCTCTCCCCTGAAATCAATTGTGTCGTCCAGAAGTATGGAAGCATCGCAGCCCTGTGTTACACACGAAATACCATAACTTAAACTCAAAACAAAGAAGTTTACGTGTCGTGGGAGTGGAGTAACAGACTGAATTCTAAATTTTCCGCTACAGAAAAAAAAGCATGCACCCACAGACAGGAAACTCAATAATACCAAGCTCATAGATCTTCTGGTTAGACAAATTAAACCTTGTTAAAACACTCCCATCCCATGTTTTGATTTTTTAATCGTTTTTGATTTAATTCGAGGAAACTAGCAGAGGATAACATCCGATAAAAGAACCCGACTAGTGCACAGAGCACAGCCGACTGGTGGGCACCCAAATCTATTTAGAGTGTGTTTGGTAGTGTGGTTGTGGTTGCTTTTCAAATAACTTTTCATGCCGAAATGCATGTCAATGATGTTTTTTCATTTGTTTAAAATTATTTTTGACATCAGCACATCAAAACAATCTAAAAAGTATAAATCATATTTAATTTTAACAAAAAAAAAAATTAAATTTATTGAGAACACGATTTGCATCGCATTCCCAAACACTTTCTTAGTGGGCTCTCTTGTTCAAGGTCGGACAAGGAATTTGAACCTTCTGGGCCCAAAGGACGAAAATATCGGATCTCTCCCATGTTGGTTAAAAACTGTCCTTTGCAAGGGACCTAGCCTTTTCAACATCTGCTTTGGAAAAACAGACCACCTAGCAAGAGAGAGATGTGGTTGAGTAAAAGAGAAATAGCTTTACGTTTACAAAGCAGTCGTGGAAATGCAATCGAAGGAGGGATGCGGCTATTCTGGTGTCATTCTTGAAAGCAGCCCAGACACCATACTTGACAATCATTCCCAAACGAGGGCATGAGCTATCATAGTAATTATAGTTGTAATTGTAATCAATCTGACCATTAGAAGAAGGGAAAGAAGTGACTAAGTGAAGCAAAGACAGGTAAAGAAGAGCAAGAATGGTGGAGTATGAGAAGCGTGTGATGGCCATTAGCATGCGAGTGTGAAGAAGTTTGGGCGATGCTGATTGTGATGACCTCTAATGGGGGGGACCTTGGGCTGATTTATATGGAAAACAGAGGAGAGTCGAAGAGAATTCATTAGGTGAGCTTGGAAAGTGGAAAAACCACCATGACTGTTTAGAGTGGGCATTGCAGAGTGAGATCATGAGCGTTTTTGTCAGTATTCTAATGGTTATTTTTAAAATATTTTTTATTTAAAAATATATTAAAATAATATATATTTTTTATTTTTTAAAAATGATTTTTGATATCAGTACATTAAAATGATTTAAAAATATAAAAAAATATTATTTTAAAGTAAAAAAATTAAAAAATTTTAAATTTTTTCAAAAATACTTTTAAAATATAAAAATAAACAGTGTCATAATTATCATTCACTCTTGTTTTTATTTATATATTAATATGTAATGAGATTTTATTATATAGTATAATTATTTTGTGTGTGTCTATATATATATATATATATATATATATATAGATCACGAGAAATCATATCAATTGTTATAAAAAAGAATAATGGTTAAAAAATAAAGTCATTAATAATGATAATAATAATAAAAATAATAAAGTGATGGTGGAGGAAAAAGGTAATAATAAAAAACATAACAATGATATATTTTTTAAAAAAGGTACTCTCATCGTAGAAGATGACAGCAATGAAATAAAAAATAAAAATCGGCACCCACCATTCTTCACTATTGTTTTTTTCCCATACTAGTTAAGCAAATATTGATTATTTAGATCACAAAAAAAGCAGTTAAATATTATATTAAAGAGAGTATAATCATTCACCGAACATTACTTAAAAAACCTTCGACAACTGACGGAGGCCGCTTAGCCTATGAACTTGGACATTTATATTTAAGCACTTTGCTAGGATCTGATTTGCCAGGGCACTGCACAATCTGGACCGCTACTTGACGGCTCAGAAACATCATAAATCGCCATTCGCATGCTCATATAGCTCCAGAGACTGACCTAATCATTCACTTGCATGCTGATATCTTTGCAGCTTCATGGAAGAAAAGAAACTCTTCTGTCATGTTCATTTGAGTTGTGTTCCAGTTAATAGCACTATTATACTGAACTTGTTCTAATAATCAGCAAATACAGAACCCATTATCGACAAGAATGCTTGTTTTGTCTTAGCTAAAAACCAGAGGTGTTCTGCGTTATTAATTGAGAAGCCATTGATTTTTCTTCATATCCTATGAAGTGTCCAGAGGTGTTCTGCGTTATTAATTGGGAAGCCATTGATTTTTCTTCATATCCTATGAAGTGTTCTTCTCTGGCGGAAAGGTGAGAATTAAAGAAAGAATTAAGCATCCCAAAGCATTCATCTATACACGTGCATCTTTAATTTGAAGAAAAAAATATCTAATTAAATTGTGACTAGGATCTCATATTGAGAAAGGACGTGACAATGAGTTCATGGCCAAGTCAACTTGTAAAGAGATAAGATACCAAAGAAACTACTATATTCTGTATACCAAGCCAATAATTTAGGGGAGAAAGTGCCAGTGTCCACTAAGTGGAAGCAAGATTAAGATATGTATACCAGCACTTTCGAAAGTGCATGACATTGTTTATATATATATATATATATCTCACAATCTCCTTCATGACAAGACGATGTTATACAGGAACAAGAAAACGAATTCCATTGGATGAAGATGCACAGGGAGGTTTTATTCTAGGGAGCTAGTTTATGTTTGGAAAGATGCATTAGCGCCCGTGTTTATATGGGTTTGTGCATACAGAGACTTGTATATAACGATCGTTGGATACTATTTTTCATTTTAATGTTCAGATTAATAGGTTATAAGTATTGGGAAATTCGACCAGTGATATTTTAATTATTGTTTATTAAAGGCTAAGCATATTAACATAATATTTAACGTGATTCGACAAATCACCTACATCTACTGGAGAAGCTAATCTTATATAGAAAAAGAACAAGATTTTACAACAATAAAAAAGGAGGAATCATTCACTCTGCTCTACTCTCATCACTCATCTTCTCTTTTAACAGTGCTGCAATGACAACCATTGCTTGCTGCTCTTGACAACTCACTCTTTCTTATATTTTTCACATCTTTGACTCTATATCCTCTTAACTTTGCTCTCTAACTTATGTCTCTATTTATAGACATTAATGGTACCACCAGCTCCTGCTTATCTTTAATAATAGTGGCTGCTAAAGTTGACATGGATTGATATATTTGTTAATGGTTGGTGCAATTATTATTTTAGTCTTTCGACAATAATTTCATTTTATCTTAGGGTAGGCTAAAAAGTTGTTCTATGATTGCTACACATTAATAACAACAATCCTAACAATAAGTTAATCTTATGTATAATTTTTTTCCCATTTCTTTTTTAATGTGGGATTTTAAACTATCAGATATGTACTCAACAAATCTCATCCCTCATATGTAGGTTTGATACATATATTTAAACACAATATCCCTCTCCCGTGGAAGTATTTGACGATTCGAGAGCGATAGTACCCAAAGCTTTCTTTTGCCTAACCATGGAGAAGCAAACACAACCATAGTAGTCTAACCATAATTGCCACTTGTTTCAAGCCGAACCATCGCCTCTATTATTACTTGGATAGGAAGAAAGCTCTCATCTCATGATAATAATAATTAAAAAAAAAAATCTCTTTTAGTAGTCTCTGAATGGATTTGGAGTAAAATGACTCTCCCATGGAACAGAAAAAGGCACAAAAAAAATCAGAACTATAATCAAAATTGTGAAAGAATTTTTATCTCAATTGAGTTCCCATCCCCAAAGTTTCCTTAAATTCTTATTTTAGTTCTCTATCAAGGTCTATGGACATAGTGTAGCTTTTATACATAACTGTATACTTCGGATGGGATGCATAAACGAATATAATGGTGTACTTGAGAATTTTCTTATACATCTGGGGCCCCAATTGAAAATTAAAACAGGTTTAGGGAGTCAATCGAGAATTCTGTGTAGTTGGAGACTTGTTTGAGAAATGGAAACTAAAATTAAAAACAATGGCCCATACAGGTTTCTACGTAGTTAGAGAGTAATTAGCAGGACACTCCAGCCAACTGAGCTAACAGGCCATTTGGCATTGCATGGAAAATACGTTTATTTATACCAATTTTATAACCATGGCTCCCCCTTTTCTCCTCTAGAAAACGGGGCTACAAATGGATCCGTATTTTTACTATTTTCTTCCGTGCTATGACAGGGACGAGATTACAACATGAGAAGGAGAGAGTGAGATTATCAGAACAGAAAATGACAGAGAGAGGGAGAGGATGCATCCCTCAGGTTCATTATTCAGACAGTTTACACAGGAATAAGGGGAACTTAAGACAACTTTCCTACGTAAAAATGGCATTCGAGAAAACCATTGCTATCATTCGACTACGGTTTTCTCAATAAATGCCCCCATACTACACTATACACCTCAGATTATTATGAAATACTGGTGGTGCCTTGAGAAATTATAGGAGGCCGAAGATCCTACAAAACCAATCTTCTGCTTCTTCAAAGCTACAAGATAGTGACCGGTCAATCAAAAGAGAAATTAATGGACATTAATACTCCATCATTGAACTGGTCAGACCTGAAGTAACCAACTGCTTGCCTCTACCCACAGTGAAACCTTTGGTCCCATCAGGCATTCTTGGACCCTTGCAAGTTTTTTTAGGAGATGCTTCACTGTGAGGGGTGCTGCCACATTTTGGAGGAGCAAGCATACCTCCGGCACAAATGATTTGACCGCTGCCTTTGCCCTTGCCGCGGCCTTTTGCCCGTGCCTTCTTTGATGCCCCTGGATTATCTTCAGCCTATGAAATATTCGACAAAAATTGTAAGGCGTTAACATTTAACACTGTTATTATTGTTAATTTAGAGCACCGGCATGGCATTTTTCAGTATATATGCTGGGAAAATGGTAGGGGAGAAGGCAGGAAGAGAAGCATGGTGGAAGGCCACTAATGGCAGGCCAATTCTCTTTTATATCATTTTACTCTCCTGAGAGAGGAAATCCCTACAAACTTGCACTTGGATTACAACTCCTTCAATACATATATTTATACTAGTTTATCGATAATTCTAGATACTTAATAAGATAATCATATCATTAATACTTGTGCTTCTAGAAAAACTAAAAAGATGTTTTGAATGTAGACTTCAAAATTAATTCCGACAAATTCTATCATCCTGGAAGATTGAGAACAAATATATATGTAGATACATGGATGCCAAGATAGGACTAGTTAGACAATAGAAGTTACGTACACAACTCTCTATGGCAGACTCTGAATTGTTTGGTTGAGAGGTATCTTCTGTTGATTCATCAAGGGGTGAATCTTCTCCATCCAAAATGTTGTCAAATTCTGACTTTCTGCCCCTGGTGAGAACAGATTTTGGCTGCAAATTTAATTTTTTTTGACAGATAGTAAGCTATATATAGTCTTTTGTTGATCAGGACATACTGAGATGGTGCAATTAACAACTTAGTTTTTGCCTACCGAGCATCGAAGCAGCAACCTTACTCTAAGGCCTTTCCTCCAATTCCTTTCATCATTCAACTTTTCAACCTGGTGAACTCAGAAGAAGCTCTCAATTTCATTACAAAAATAAATAAATATTGGCATAGTTGCATTGACATACCGCTTTCTCAGCTATAGCTCGGGATTCCAGCTCCACAAGTGCGTGCAGCTAGAGAATAATTAAACGGAAAAGGAACCGTGAAAATTTTCCTTTTAACTCTATCCTTGCCTGGCTTGGAAAGAAAATGTGTGCCAATTCATGACTGATACCTTGTTGGTTACAAAGAAGCCATTTTTAGCCCGGGAAGAATTGGATTCTTGAGGATGGCATATTCTGATGGTTTTCGCACTGTTAACAATGGCTATTGTTAGTACACAGTATCCATGAACCTGATATTTTCTAGAATAACAGAAATACAAACGTCTTGTGTTTCTGTTGTAGACTTGACCTTCCAATCACGCTAAAAATTTTCTGGACATTTTGATGAGAGTGATCGTCAGGCAAATTCTCCACGACAACAACACGAGACTGCAGGGGGGAAAAATAATAATGTTTTGCACCAAGCAGAATTACGTAGAAAATTACTTTCAAATCATTTGTCCAACAGAGAAAGTCTGTGCTGATTTACCTGCAATTCTTCTCTATGATTATCAGTGAAAGGGAGTTTGCGTTTAACCTTCTTGCCATCTTCAGCTAGAACCTACAGACCATCGATAAAACAACAAAGAGAGAGAGAGGTCCCTCTGGATTTAACAGTTTTGCTTTTGATAATTGCAAAAACAACGATGAGGCAATTTAAGAGAAAGAAGTTACAAGTTTTGAAGAAGACTTGAGTGCTTGAACAAGCAAATCATTGTCGCTAACAAGGGACCTCATTTTCTTAGTTGAAGCAATAACAGCTATCGGCACTGCAGTACAGCCAAAAAGATATGATAAGAACATCGAACTACTACTGCTACAGAAACATAGAGGTCCATAGAGAATAATACTTCAAAGATCCTTACCATAACCTTCAGGATCTTTACTAACGTGCTTGGACATGGACTCGTTCGCTAGAAGACTCATGTCACTGAGTTGGTACTCCACCTATATATTTTAGACACAAATAGTTCGCAGACTGTAAGAGCATTTCAAAACGGGATTCATTATGAACAGAGCATATGTTGGTCAACATAATTGCACGATGACTCGAGTGCCAAAAACTTGTCATGTTGTTCATGAATGGATGTCGAAAATGCAGGCCTGATGAAGAGGAAAAATAGGCAAGACAAATCAACAAAAGAAATAATTAAAAAAAAAAACATGATGGAAATGGCTGAGAAGCTAAGAAAGATTTGGTGTGCCAAGATTCTTACCAATTGCATTTGTAAAAATGCATTTTGCACCAAAAAACCTTGCCATTAACCAATCAAGCTTGTCATATTATATCACTAGTTCAAGAAATTAAAAACCTAGCAGCACCAATTGATGAATGTGAAAGGCTTTAAAAAGAACATGTGAATCATCTAATAAACATAATTATAACGCAACGATACAAGAATAAATGAAGATGAAACTGAGAGCCAATGAAAAATACAGCAGAGATGAGGTTTCAAACAAAGAATGAGAACCTGTTTGATGATCTTTTCCCGAAGATCGTCAGTGAGAACACCTCTATTCTTTGAGGGGCAATTAGACATAGCATGATTTGGATTATTAGAGATTAAATAAGCAACAGCATGGTCTTGCTCCCCAACAAAGATCCAATCAGACCCTCCAGCAGCACCAGCAGTGGAACCAAAATAGTGAAAGCAAGGATAAAAATAACCTGATATAGGCAATTGGTTTGTATTGGTGTGCGATCTTGGCACAAATTCAGGTGCCTGCGCATTGAATTTGAAGGACACAGAATCACTCTTCTTGTTACTATCATTTTTGGGTTTGGTTGTTTCTTTCGTTTCTTTTTCTACACGGATTTTTTCAGTTTTTCTCTCAGGTTGTGCTTGTGCCATCAGTGATTTTCTTTGCCTCTCCAGTTAACAAATTCTTGTATGATCTTTGCTTAATATCCTTGATATCGTGTAATAGTTTGTTTCTCTCTCTCTCCCTCGCTCGCTCCTGAAGTTCAGTAACTGCATTGTCCTGATATTGAATCCATACTTGGCGCATAAATAGAGGCATCTGTGCGTTTCTAAAAATTTTTTATATTACACTAAACCGTTGTTCAAGGGTTTGACCAGTATTTTTTTGAGGATCACAGCCTGCTAAATTTTGCCAAATGGATAGTTCTTACCCCTGCTCTTATCTCTCTCCTAACATTTCCTAAAATATTGCTGCAAGAATGAGTTAGTCATAGGAAAACCAAGTTTCAATCTTGATGTGGACATGTTTTGTCCATATGAATTAGGTTCGTGAAATGATTTGCTGTATCTATATTTTTCGTTCCACATGAACGTACGTTATGGGATATAGTTTTCATATATATTTTTTTCTCTTTCAGTTGATGCGTGTGCGTCCCTGCTCGGTACTGGGTAGAATGCTCTTCTGTACAGTTCATGAAGATGTTGCAGCTTCCATTGTCGTTGCGGCTACACGTAGCCGATGCCAATTTGGCCCATAGTTTATCGCATGGTCCAGGCCTGAAATGAAACGTTTTCACCATTTCTGTCTTAGAATTGGCGTTCGAGGTTTAAGGCCCAGCCCTTAAGATGTTTGGAGAATCCTTCTGTTTACCTTTGATTTTTGAACTTTCCAAGTGGCCACGTTTCCAATGTTATCGTCTCCCGATTTCGAATTCTAATAGAATTGTAAGAAAATGTCGGCTGTCAGTTAAAAAGATTAATTTTCGATTGACAAAGACCAGCGTGAACATTAATACAATTGTATCATCGAACCAGTTTCACATGTTGTCTCTCTTTTTTAATTTAATTGGATTTTTGAATTGTTATATTTATAAAAAATTATTTTTCAATGTGATTTTAAACATATATTATATATTAAGACCTGGTATGAATTATTGAATCATTACTAAATTAATTTTTTTATTAAAATGATAATATTTTATTTTAAAAAATATTTATTTTAACTCGATTGTATTTAACTAAATCAACTAAATTACAAGTTAATTCAAGTAGGTCCATATCAAAAACAAATTCAAACTAAAACTATCTCTAATCAAACTCGGAATCAGCAGGCAAAATTTAATGTGTACCTAAAATCTAGAATTCTCGAACACTTGTCCACCTAACTCCTTGTTTTGTTACATCATGGCCGGCGATGCTTGAAAATGGTATGGAATTGGGAATATAAGCATTCATAACAAGAATTCAAAAACCATGCGAGCCCAAGTCATCAGTAAAAAGGTTAAAAGTTGACGAGAGAAATCAAGGGAGTCAAAAATGTCACAAAAATCAAAAAGCTAGGACATCATTAGATATGATCATGAAACGCAAGATAATTCTCATACTCAACATCATGAAAACGCATATGCAAAAATAGAGTGGCGAGATTGATAAAACCAATGCTTCAAACGGGGAGTAAGAATCACAAAAGCACTAAGCTCATGTTGTCTGCTGTGCCTTATGATCACAAATCCACCTTCTTGAAAGCTGCTAATGTTAACATAAAGGATGGACAGAAATTCTTGAATAGAAGAAGAAAGGTGTTGGCTGGCCTTTTTGCTTGATACTTTTTTTAAATGGGGGAGGGGCTTTCCCTTTTGATAGCTTTCTCCAATTTTCAAGCTTGCTAATTATACCAGACCTATCAGGAAGTATCATCATCTCTGCCTGGTTCTTGAGGGAATCTTCAACAGGGAATGGTTTTTTCTAATCTTAGCTACTGCTTGTATTCTATTCTGTATCATCTGAATAAAAGAAGCAGAACAGCCCTTTGAATTGAAAATCCTGTGTGGACAAATTGTTCAAGGGTGAGAATTTAATGAGAGGATCCATCATTTTCACTCACTTCATTCACCAAACAATTTACACCTCATTTCAAGTGGACCTATCTGTGCTGGTTCCTTCATTATAACTAGTCTACAAGATTCTCTCTGTTTGTGAGAGAGACTGTTTTGTCATGGACCCAGATAAGCACTACACTTGATTGTGTTTTTTTTTTATAAAAAAAAAGTGGGATCCTGGGTTAGGTGAAAGGATATAATCTAGGATTTTTGACAACTGACTAAGCAAGAAGCTGTTTGGAGACCACATAATTCAGTCAAGCTGGCACAAAATCATACATACTGATAAGCTTCATTATAGCATTAGAGTTCAAACTTGTTTACCTAATGATAAATGTTTCTCAAAATAGAGAGGTTTATTTTATTGATTTAGAGACTAGAGAAGCCATGGACATTCAAGGATAAGAACAGCCTAAAAAAGATTTACAGAGTCGTGAGAACCGACGAGTGGGATGAGGGGAATCACATTCTGCAGCTCTAACTGTATTTTTTTCTTGTATTTACCAGAACAGTAATCCGCAACTGGGCCTAAAGTCATGATCATTGCTGGCCAGATTCTCGCTTCCCAAACATACCTTATTCAGCTTGGATTCCAGAAATGAATGCTTTGGTGAGCCAAATTTGGAAGAATAATGTCAACTCCATGCTTTTCCATCTTATCTTTTCCTTGAATTTAAGAACCCTGATTCTATAATAACTTGAGACTACATAATCGGAAGAAAATAAAGGAATATAAACCTATAATATTCTCACTGGGATAAGTATCGATCTTGTCTTGTCATCTTGCACAGCCAAAACACCACCACCACCAACCAATTTGAGCATACTTTGAAACAATAATTTCTTTGAGGCGTGTTTAGGCTCATCCTTGTCCATCTAATAATGGCCATGAATAACAGAATAATTCCCAATACATCACAATCATGATCACAACAATTACAAGTAACACACCAAGCATCAAGAAAGGGTAAAGGGTAGCTTAGGGAGTGACCGGATAATAATATGGTTGGACCAACCGGGAATGTAAGGTGACGAAGCTGACACCGTTTTCTTGTTTCTAGTGCTCGTGTTTGGCTCAGCCCTTATTGAAGGGCCTGCTGGTTCTGATATTCTTATCGGGAAGAAGAGTGCCTCGAGAGGAAAAGAAGGGGGTTTTTTTTTTTTTTTTCTGCAATGTCCTCTTCCAAGCATAGAAATTAGAAATACAGTTCAAAGATACAGTGCCTAGACTGATAATACCTTTCAAAATTTGTGAAGCTTCACAAAAACCCTAAGGAACAATCAACATCGATAATGAAATATTCCTGACTTCCTGCTCATGTACCCCTTAGAGAACTGGCAAAAATTACTGAGGACTTGGAATCCTACGATTATCCTGGGTGAAATTTTTGGCTGCGTTACTTCAAAATTTATTTTCCTTTTCTTGGTCTTTCAGGCAACAGATTGAGGACGTATTATGGTTTTCCACGTCAGAGTTCCACTTTCAGAAGTCTCAAAGCAGAAAAGAGGGCATAAAATGCGCACCAGTAGGTCAACAAGAAGCAGGTGCACTTCCAGCGAATGAGTTCAAAGTAGACAGTTTCATAAGCTAACTCCACCTCAACTTCAAAATCATCAAAAGGAAACTGTTGAACGAAAATCTCTGGCAATATCTATTCCAAAACCTCACGTTCGCTGGAAAAGTTTGGCAAACACAAGTTCTAAACAATGATGTTTGGAAAGAATATCAATGGTAAGAAAAAAGGCCTAGTCTATTCCATAAACACAAAGGGTCTTAGAATTTTATACCAATTCCAACCAAATACAGACACTCAATTTTAAGACAGAAAGAAAGCTAATCCTGCAAAATTTAACAGCGTCACTCATTCTCAAGAACCTTCCCCTTTAATTATGTGATTTTTCTAGTATTATTTCTATAATTATATAATCCTATCATGTATAGTTTATCTGCAAAATTCATGGTGGACAAACTCTATACATCTTTTCCTGATCTGTGAATGTGACTTTTCCAGCTATAGCCCTCAGATTTTGCATCTTCGTCATCCTCCATGCTATCACCTCCTGTAGTGGAGGTCCCTCCTGTGTTTACAGCTAGCTGCAGAGGACCTTGGGGAGAGCCAGACTTAGAGCTGTTAGCCTTTGAGGAGTCACCATACTGATCTTGGGCCATCCACAAACCCCCCAAAACAATAGCAGATTGGTTTGCAGGGGCGGAGGCTGTAGCTTGTGGCACTCTCCGTGTATGAAGTCGGTATTTCTGCAACAAGAAGAAAGTTCCATCAGAACTTAAAAACTTAAAATGTCCCTTGCAATGAGCAAAGGGTAAAGGAAATTGCTTCGATACTTGAAGCATTTTCTTTCCTTTTACCCATGCTTGTATAAATGAAGCATGAGAAAGAGATGATATGGAAAACTCACTTGCAAATGACTCTTCACTTCATCATTGGTCAAGCCATCAACTTGCATAAGTTCTCTAATCTGCTTGGGTGTAGCAACTATAAAATGCCCAATAGAATCGAATTAGACACTTCCGAAAATTGAATCAATAAGCAGAAATGCAACGCAATAAATGAAAAATTCTACTTTCAATTTCCAGTGGATTCACCAAGTTTACACATATTGTTAATCTCTCATCTCATCTCCATGTTTCTAGCCAACATAAGAATTTACCTAAAACTCTTCATGATTTTCATCTTTCAAGCCAAGCATAACAATAATTTTGCATCCCATCTATCATTCCCATCCAACAATATACATAAGCCCACACTACCATGATTCTAAAACCAAAAGACCTGGATTCAAATATATACTAACCCTGAGCGCCTCCAAGTTGCTGTAAGGCATTGATAAACTGGCGGTGCAACTCTGGTGACCAGCACCTCCTATGCTTCCTAGAACTCTGCTGCTGGGATTGAGGTCCATTTCGTAAATTTGATTCTGAATTCGGGGCAGTAGTAGAAACTGATCTACTGCAACTGCTTCTTGAACCTGTAGAGTTGGATTCCTCTTTTATGCTCTTAATTCCAGGAGTTAAAAGAGAAAGAGCAGGAATCGGCAATTCCTCTCTCTTACTGTCATCCTCTTTCCTTGAAGAACCAGAAAAAGCTTTAAATGGCATAAATGTTCTTGTTGCAGTCCTGCCTTTACAAGCCTGGAATGCATCCTCATTCACATACTGATTTGCTTTCTTGTTTGTCTATAACAAAACACAAATCATAAGAAAAGAAAAAAAAATCATTTTCCATGTTCTCTTCCTTTTTAAGACTTGAAGATAAAAACACATAACATCTACTTCAATTAAAGTTATTATTGTTATACCTTGGATTCTAATTTGAAGTTTTGTTTTGCATCAAACAAGTAATCAGTCGAGGGATCATGATCATCAGTAATCCATAAGTGAGCGGAACTCATCCAGTTTTTCTTGTCTTTAGAGTCTTTCTCCTTTATTAAACCATCACTTTCACGATCATCACCATGATCATCGATTTTTTTCTTCAATGGAATGAATTCTTCCAATACTGGTTGTTGATTGTTTGATGTTCCACATTGCATCAACTCCTCCCTGACAACTTGAATTGCTGCAGCAAGAAACACGGCAGTAAAAAAAACATTGATCACATCATCAACAACCAAAAAAATCCATCTTAAACTTAGTTCTTTAAGCCAAAGACAACCCATTAATCAAAATCATCAAAAAAAACAAAACCCATTTTTCCAAACTGACTTTTCCATGGATACAACTCAAAATACCCCATTAATCAAAACCCATTAAAGAAAAGGGAGTAAACCAACCATCATTCAGAAGGAGCATGCAAAGAGGTAACTCTCGTTTAAAAGCATCGATCTTTCTCTTTTCTTCTTCCAAATCGTTAAGAAAACTATCAACTTTCAAACCCTTCAGTGCAGCATCACCGATCATGGAAACCTCCTTGAGAAAATCAGTTATCGTTTCAGGCAAAAACGTAAATGTTTTTATTGCTGAAGTAAATGTTTTTGTTGTTGAAGAAGGCCTAACAAAATCCAAGCTCAGTTCAGGTGGAGCCGAGCCCATTTTTTTCTTTCAAAAAGGACTAAAAGTTTATGTTGTTTTGATAAAATCTCTGAAGCAAAAAGAGAAGAGGGAGAGATGCAGATATGGAGAGATCTACACGTATATAGAGAGAAAGAAAGGATTCTCTGGATTTTCAAGGGTTATTTTGTCAATAAAAAAAGGAGAGATTCTGCCTATGCGTTTTTTTTGTGTTAACGTTATGTATTCACTTTCGTTTCTCCGCATATTTTATCTATTTATTTCTATAACTATTTTACCTCGCTCAAGATTTGGTCCCTCGCGATTTTTATGTATTTGATTTGGTTCTGTTTCTATTTTTTTTTTGCTTATATTAATTCAATATTTAATTTTTAAACCGCATATAGTTCTAACTAGATAGGTAACTCATGCTTCAATGAAGGTTAGACCGAATTCTCTGTATGTAAAATAATATTGCTCAAATACTATCAATGCATTTTAAAGTTGGAGAAAAAAGCCACTACTTGACATTATAAAAAGAAAATTGAAAAAAATTGCCATTGTCAATCCCCAAGAATCCAAACATATAAAGATGAAATAAAAAAATTAGTGAACAATTTTTTTTAAAAAAAAAAAACTAGAAAATTTAGATGAAGTCACCAGAACTCTTGAACGAGATCATATAAACAGGATAACACAATAAAAAAAAATAAAAAAAAAATGAGGTTTGATTTTAAAACAAATAAAATATTGAAGAATGAAACCGAATACAATAAAAAAGAACAATATCAAAAAAAATACCTAGGCCACCTAGCCAAATCTCCTTCATAAATAATAAGATAGGGATAACCTGATTAAAAAAAAATAAAAAAAAATATTTTTCAAGTTGACATCATCTCATGTAAACTTTTCAAAACCATAAGTCTGGCTACTAACTAAACCAGAAATAACCTATATGAAAAATCACCATTTTAAAACTCAAGTCTATCTAATGGGATGAACCATGACTTGGATGACCTGAGGCTCAGGATGTGTAGGGTTTCAAAATAAATTTGAGAAGAATTGACCTAGTGTGAAACAATAAAAAAAAAATTACAGGTTGACCTATAATCCGATCAACCCTTAGCAAACCTATCAAAATAGGGTCAAAACCCATTGACTATTTTCTTCTTCTTCTTCTTTTCAAAATGTTGTTATTTTTACTTACTTTTTATAAAATGAAAAGATTTGGTTAATTTAGATCAACCTACCTGACCCGTGACTTAGTACTAGTCCCAAATCGACTCCCAAAAAATGAGAGGACAACCTAAAATTTTGAATTCAATGAAAAAATTAAAAAGAAAAATCAATTAACAAAAGAATCCAAAACAATAAATAAATAAAAATCAAGAGAATAAGAAAAAGGACCAAATTTGAAAAAAAAAAAAACAAAAACAAAAACAAAACCAAGATCATGGATCAAATAATGAAATTGAAAACAAATTAAAATTTAATAAAAGGGCTAAGAATCAAGATTTAAAATTAAAATATTAAGGGTCAAACCTTAAATATCATCAAACTTTGAATTGAATGATAAAACTGAAAAGAAAAATTAAATTCATAAAGAATCAAAACCAAAAATAAAAACCAAAAAACGATAACCAAACATGAAAAAAAATTAAAAATTAGGATTATGGATTCAAAGATAAAATTAAAAACAAATTAAAATTTAATTAAAAAGCTAATAATCAAACTTAGAAATCAAAACATTGATAGCTAAATATGAAATGCCATAAGAAAAGAGGACATAATTGTTTTTTTAATGGCCAACATGAATTTCAATGAAGAGGAAAGAGAGAAGAGGAAATAAAAAAAGAAGGGGCTGCTAAGGGACAACCCATCATTATAAAATCCACATGTGCTTCCCCACATGAAATAAATCATCATGGAGCTTCAAACGCTATAATGGAAGTTGGCGTTCCTCCATTGAAAGATTGCTCACGCGTCGTTTAAAGAGCGTAAAGCTGCCTCATGCACCAACAATTTTTTTTTTTAATAATTTTTAAAAATGAAAAGACTAGATTGTCCCTAACCCGCCTTAATAGTAACATAACAACTTATAGAAAATGACAGAACATTGCCAAACACAAACCTTAAAAAATTTCATTTTAGAAGCAATTTAGTCAATCTGGTTTTAAAAGTAAAAGTTTTTTAAAAAAATTCCCTTAAAGTAATTAAATGAAAATAACTTTTAAGAGCAATTTAATAATTTTACCGTATAATAAAAATATGAGGTGATAATAATGCTCTTGGTAATGATGCTTGAACCCTTACTAAAAAACCGAATTATCCTCCTATCAAAGCTAAATGTTTTTGTATAGCGAGGGCAAATGATAAATTTACTATATAAATCAACAGTAAATTGTGAGTATATACACAATAAAATACTATACTAGGTTCTTATATCATCTTTTGTAATGGCATGAAATGGTTTATGTTGTCTCTTTGATTAAATTTCTATTCTACTCTTTTATATCATCTCAATACTCTTTGTTTTGTATTTTGATCTATTAATTGTTATAAAAAAAAATATTTGAATTAAGTTGTGTTGGATCATACTATTATTTTATTCCAAATTTGAGAAATCAAATCCTTTTATTAATATCTTAATGACATTTCTCCATTCTCATCAAGTTTTATCATGATCATCTTTTGCACCTAATAAATCGAATAATTAATAAAAATCAAGCACCAAAAATATGATTTTTGAATAAGGGATACAATACAGTGTATAAATTGATCTGAATAAAGCTTTATATAAAGTGGATTTAAAAAAAAAAAAAAACGTCAGGATATGACTTATAAAAAAAATATATAAAGTGAATTAAAATGCTTTTTACTGTGTAATTTTATCATGCAAGCCAACAGCATGAAAACACTATTCAGGACACCGAAACTACTCTTCAAGGCAAGCCCAGTAGCCTTTGTGCCCCTTCAAAGCAAAAACCTTTAAGAAAAGACGATGAAAAAGTCGTTTCCCAAAAGCTCAAGATCACCAACAGCAGTTTTGATACCAGCAAACGCACTAAAAAAAAAAAAAGTGAGAACGCTTTCCCTTTTTCCTCCAAAAGCTAGCCTAAGTTTTCTTTGAACTGGGCAGGTAAAATATCCCGAATCTGTCAAGTTGACTCACCAGGCTTCACAGTCAAATAAAGGAGCATCAGCATAAATAAATTAAACACGACCCTTTTTCTTGTGTTTCTTCGCCAGAGGTCAAGAATCATTCATTTCCATGAAGGAACACTGGTAGGCCACCAAGATGGAATAACATTGAAGCAAAGTCCATATCATAATCACCTCCTTTTGTACTTTTACTTCCTCTCAAAAGCATATACCAGTGAGTTGTTTTCCATATATTGCAACTCGCAAGATTAATTCTTCTGTATGTTGCTGGTTTAGCGCTCTTTTCTCAATTCCAAAGGAATAATAATAAAAAAGGGATTCTATCTTTGATTCTAAAACCCTATTTCGTGTCCGTAAAAGAATTATTTCAATTTAATAATTTAAATTATTATATAAAAACATAAAATATGATTTATATGTTGCTCAACGGTTGACACGCAGGCCGCCGCCTATGTAATCCGGCCGGGGCTCGCCATGGAATAGTTGGTGGTGCATTTATTTACATACAGCAGAATCTTAAATGACATGCTAAGATCTTGTCTAACCTACCATTTTAATTAAATATTAGACATTCTAGAGATATTATGCTCTGGATATAGCAGCGTTGACGTAAAGAAGAAGAAGAAGATAGACCTGGAATAGAATGGATCAAAGCAAACATGCATACGCATTGTTCGTGGAAGGTAAGTTCTTCCTCTCATTTTTCTCGAATCAAGTGTGGAAGAAGTCAGTCGAGCTCACATTACGTTGTTATTTTAAAAAATGGAAATCAAATCTGTAATCGTTTTTCCTCGTCAAAACCTAAGAGATGAGAATTATTTCTCTGATTCACTGGCCATTGGCCAACTTGGCTTGAATAAAGAAATAAACAGGTGGGTGGATAGATTCTCTTTCAAGAAAGGGACACTCATTGCATGTGAATAGGCTTGTATTCAAGACAATCGCCGAATTGTCAAATTCTTAACGTGGGGTTAAGCTTATAGATAAGGAATCTGGAGGATGATGAAGCGTTGGTGTTGCTGTTGCTGCGGGTCCCGAGTCTTGATATTGCCAGATTTTTCATCTGGAAACATTTTTCTTCCATGGAATTAATTAAGAATCTCTCTCTCTCTACATCACGACCAAACCTGCCAATCACTTTAATTAATTCTTCAATTACGATGGGAACCTGTCTGTTCGTTTTGCAGAATCGCTTCTTATCTCGAAAGACTTTTTTTTTTTTTAATTCTGTATGAAAACGTGTAGTTTTCCAAGGTGGTGTTTGGTATGATGAAAGTGGTTGTTTTTTTATTTTTAAAGGAAATATATTAAATAATTTTTAATTTTTTTTTTATATTAGTATATTAAAATATTTCTAAAATATTAAAAAAATAATTTTTAAAAAAAGAAATCAAATTCTTACCAAACTGTCTTTGGGCGCCACAAACGCTGTCTAATTGATTGAATCAATACCGGTTTCTCGCATCTGCTTGAGTTGTGTCGGATGCTTGTTACACGCTGAGAATTTATGCATTTATGTAAATTACCGTTATACCCTTTATCAAAAGCTAAGAAAAGACTTGCTTTATTTATTTATTTATTTATTTTTAATTTAATCTCAACTTTCACTAAAAAGGAATGCGGTCTATGAACTTCAAATTTCTAATTTTGACCCCTTGCATCATGACACCTGTATTTTATAGAGCAAATAATATAGCTACAGTGTGCAAGTTTGAGTTTGTTACTGGATACGGAGTTACATTCAAAAGAAAAATTGTACATGGAGCAAAATAAATAATTCTAAAAGTTGAAGGACTATAGTTCTGTTCCGTTTAATGAGAGCTCAAAGAAAATTTGGAAGGAATACCCATTTTTTCCCAAAACAAACTCAAAATGGTTTATCGTAATTCATGGGAGATTTACAACCTAATCAGCTAGGATATTTCTGTCTGATTAATTGAAGAGTTCTTCTTCATTTTTTTTCTAAGAGTCGAAAGTCATTTCTATGCATGGAAACGATGTCGGTGAGAAGTAAAAGTAAATTTAGTTGACTTTTTGGATGGTTGTGTTGATCCAACAAAAAAAAAAAAGCACAACGACACATGAAAAAAAAAAAAAAGAGTTTTTTGTCTTTTTTAGCACATGAAAAAAAAGGGTAAAGAAACATGGTTAAAAAAATAATTAGAAAACTATAATATTTTCATGAGTTGTAAGATGGCATATATAACTTGCTTTGAATTTTAAGTCATGAGATCCTCTTTCTTTCTTTTTCTTTCATTTTCTCCTCTTTTTTGTCTTAACAGTTCCAAGAATGATTTATATTATTATCTAACACACTACTTCAAGTGAAAACTCTTTGGACTTGAAATTTGGACAGGTTCATTTTACCTTATGCTTAATTTTTATCAAATAAATGTGGATGGTAATATTCGAACTCGTGACTACTTGATCATCAAGGTTTTAATATTATGTCAAATAACCAAATCAACTCAAAAGCTTAAGTTTTTAAGTGAGGTCCCAATATATGATTTATATTATTCTCTAACACCTCACTCCTTCCTTCACACCACCAACTAGATCTCTCTTTCCCAGCATTAAAAAAAAAACCCTAACTAAACACACCCATCTCTCTCTACATCAGCCGCCTCTCTTTCTCTATCTAGCTCTACATGCGGCAACCTCTCTTTTTCTCTCTCTACAAACTACAGGGCACCCATATTCTAGCCAAAACAACCACCACCGGTCACCCTCACCACCCATATTTTACTTTTAAAGATGTATTGAACATTTTCCCTTAATTAATTTGATGTAATTTATGTTTAATTACTGTTAATTTGATTTTATTGGATTTTAGGGTTTTGAATTAGAATCAAGTTAATTAGATATAATTTAAGTTAATTAGATATAATTATGTTATTTTGTTAAATGATCAATTATTTTAGGTTGTTGTTGATTATAAATTAACAAAATTATGTGTTTGAAATGTTAATGTTAATTTAGGTTAAATTATGGATTAGGTTAATAAGATTTAGGTTAAAAACTATTATTTATTTCACTAATTATCTTAATTCATGTTAACACATCAAACATTGGTTTTTTTTTTTTTTTTTATTATTATTATACATGATTTGGGTAAGATGTACCATAAATTCTATAGGTTGATATCACTTTCAGATCATGTGATCCTATACATCATGCAGACGGGTTTTTATTACATTACATGTCTTTAGCACATAAAAATAGATCATGACTTGCTCACAGTGCTTATTGAAATATGAAGACAGAAGACTCACACATTCCTTCTTTGTGTAGTGAAGATGATGCCTATATTACAGGACGTTGCTATTATACTTACTTACCTATAGATGGGCAAGCACTTACTATCGTGGGTATCCAAACTAAGGTCACTCGCTGCGAGTGTGCATTTGGATGAGTACCCCCTCCTAAAATGTTCAAGGAAAATGCTTTATATGTTTGGTAATATACTTTTTACATATCTCAGTGGGATACATGTACTCTTGTTCTACCTACAACTACAGGAGGATTTCAAATCCATTCCACTATATAGTTGAGGTTCATGTGTCCTTGCATGTTTGTATAAGCATTAGTGTCAAGTTAGCTTTGAAAAAGCAAAGCAACTTGGAAGATGTTTATTGCTTTTACCGGAAAAATAAATGTAATAAGTTTTTTTTTATTATTTTTGTATGATGTTTTTTTTATGTTTAATTTGGTTACCAATTATTGGATTTTTTTTAACAAAAAGTTATGGTCATGGAAAAATTTACATTTAGGATGCCCACGAATTGAATCTAAATTTGTTATGTCTATTCAGATTTTGAAAGTTGAGCTATAACTTCTATTAAGATACATTTAATATTTTATTGATAATATAAATGATGTTATTTAGATTATGAATGTTTTTCATGGAAACCTTATTTAATAAGTTCATTGCTTATTTATTAATAAATGGTGCGGAAATAGATATTTGAAAATAATCCAATCCATATTTTATCATTTTATTATAGCGAGTTAAATAGACAACAATCAAATCATGTATGTTAAAATAAGTTGCAATGTTTATGTTACATAAAACTATGAGATAATTTTTTGATGTTGGAAATATTGAGAAGTAATGTTGAAAAATGATTGCTTGTGTTGATATTTGTAAATGATGAGAAATAATTGTTTGCGTTGATGTTGGTAAATGATGAGAATTAATTTTTTATGTTGATGTTGAGATTTATTTATATTGAAAAATATTAGAAAATAATTGTTTGTGTTGATGTTGGTAAATGATAAAAAATAATTGTTTGCATTGATATTGGTAAATGATAAAAAATAATTGTTTGCATTGATGTTTAATTTTTTTTATATTAAAAAATATTGAAAAATAATTGTTTGTGTTGATGTTGAAATTTTTTTATATTGAAAAATGTTGGGAAATAATTGTTTGTATTGATGTTGGTAAATTATGAGAAATAATTGTTTGTGTTGATGATGTTGACTTTTTTATTGAAAAATGTTGAAAAATCATTGATGTTAGTAAATGATGAGAAATAATTGCTTACGTTGATGTTGGATTTTTTATATTGAAAAATAATTGTTTGCTTTAATATTGATAAATGATAAAAAATAATTTCTTGCATTGATGATATAGAAATTTTATGTTACTGGTAAATGATTAAAAATAATTACATAGGTTGATTTTAGTAAATGATGGAAAATAATTGCATTATTGATGTTTCAATAGGTTATGTGGAATCTTCATTCAAAAGTTGATATGATAGTTACTCCTGCTATATGTATATTGGTCATGAATTTATGGACATTGGTTTATATTTTTTAAGGTTTGTTGAGATGCATTACACAAACCATGTAGTGTATTAATCTAGCTTTAAACAACATTTCTCATCTGATATAGATAGATTACGAGCGATCCATCGCATTTCATTAGTCATTCAAACACATTTATTATAATAGGATGATTCACCATCTCAAGCATATATCAATGTGAAATGCATGAAAATATTTTATTTTTAAAGAGGTGTATCCTGAAATTTATAGGGAGGAATACATGGGCTAATATCTGAGTATAACACATTAAATCAGTACACCAAATCTAACGCATGTTCCTCAATGCGAGGAGATAGAGTATGAGCCATATGCATGTTGATTTCAAAATGTTGTAATTATTTGTTGCTTTTTATAAATTTAGACAAAACCATTGCATTTTATTTATGAATTAATAATTTTTATTTACTTCATATTAATTTAGACAATTGTTATATAATAATTGACGTATTGCTACCAATCTTCGTGGTGATAATAATGGACTTGCTCATTATTATATATCTTCTTGATTTGAGATATATCGTATTATACTTAACATGTTAGAAGAGACGTTGAGTCTAGATGATATTGTATTAGAGGATGAGACTACACATATAAATGAGAGTTGTACTATTGATGAAATTGACTCATCCACTCATCATCCCGACATATATAGACAAGCTTAGATGCATTATTATATATTGTTATTTTTTTGGCTTAGAATTATTTTTATTTTTATTACTTTTGTAATATTATGTTAATTAATTATCATGTTGATTTTAATGTTGTCTTGTATATTATACATTTTCATATTTATTTAAAACGAACATGATTTAAAATCATTAATTAATAGTTGATATGTGAATAAATTATTTAAAATTTCAAATCATCATTTAACAAGTAAAAAAAATACACATAATTATATTTTGTTATTGAAATTATCAATTATCTTTAAAATTAATTAATAAAATAAGTAACACATATCAATTTGAGATTATAAGTAACAAATAAAAATGATATTAAAATATTGTATTCTCAATTATGAGTTTGGTAATTTATAGTTTTTTTTAGCTTTTGTGATGATTTAAGGTTTGTTTTATATAAATTTAAGGTTGGTATTAAAAATAAAATTATATTAGAATAACACACCTACTATTCACGTTTATATATATTGAATAACCGTTATTATTATTATTATGATTAGCTGTTATTTAATGCATATAGTATTCACAATAACAGTTGTTTAAACAATGGAGTCAAAGGATGATATTTCCCGATACTTTTCGATACTAGCCACTGGTTATTTCAAGTTGAAAACAGCAAGAGGGCCATTATGGTCAAATCAATGAAACGTGCCCCTCGTCTGTTGCGCGGCGGTGTTTCATATTCTTCTCCAAAATATAGCGGTCAAAGCGATAAGGTTCTTTTAATGAAGGTAATGATGGCATGGAATAGAAGAGCCTGGCCATAGGTATGCAGAGTCTCTAAGGCCCAAGAAAGAAATAAAGAGAAGAAAAGGCTCGGTCAATTCAAGAATGAACAAAAGTGGAGGCGTGGAATTTTACTCTGGATAAAGAAGGAGAGAGAGAGGAAGAGAGAGAGAGATGGCTTGACCAACTTAGCTATCAATTTTAATATTTGATGGCCAGGACAAGGCATCTTATTCTTGGGGATTGCCCTGAAGAATCCAATAAATGGTATCTGTGAAGAATCCAAGAGCGTTCATACCTATCTGTTTCAAGAAGACGTATGGATATCACTAAGGACTCCATGCCCCCATCTTCCTTTCAAGGAGTCATGGCATTCACAAGACAAATTAAAGTATATACATCTTTAAATTGAGTTTTGGGTCGGATGATATCAGAAATAATGAGAGAAACCAGTTTGGTGAAGAGTGTTATGGTACATGATGACGACGACGATGATGATCTGAACAAACAAGGAGTGCTTATTTCTTCTGCTGAAGCAATTCAGTACAGTTTTTGCATGCGATGCCATCCTCAATCATTCTCACCAGAGCATCATAATGGTGAAGACTGTCAGCTCCAAAAATGTTTGGGGTAACTTGCTATTGAACTCGGAGGAGGCTGCAGACATTAATATTTGCAGTCAATCGAATACTGGACAGGTTTATTTATTTTCAAGAAATGAATCAGAAGAACAGCTCCCATTTCAATGATTAGGTAAGCTGACACGCAAGTAAAAGATAGACCAGAATTCACAAATTGATTTAAAGGTACCCTCTACCGTGCTCGAAATCCACACTCCGAGCAAAGTAAACTGTGTGTAACATGTCACAAAAACATTGTACAAACTCAAAAATAACTTCTTGTACATTCAGATGAAGCCAGTACTCTGTTTTTTGTTTAACAAGAAGACTTACACTCAACAAAAGTACTCGAGACCCTTTTTTTTTTTTCCCTTACAAATGTTGCCATGAGAACCCAATTTGACTCCTCCAAAATAATGGAAGACTAATTTGATGACCTCAATGGATCCATGGAAACCCCGATTGTACTCAGTGGGAGGTTTCTTTGGACGAGATGATGAAGCGGGTTGACTGTGAAATTAATTAATTGTTAGTGCAGATTTTCACTTCAATTCCATGGACAGTTGATGCTATTTAGAAACAACCATAAATCATGTTCGACAGTGCTATGTCCACTAGTAAAGAGTGTGAGCTTGCAAGGGTGCCCTAGTTTTTCTGAGAGATTCACGGTGCTGAACGGGCCAATTCTTTTCAGGAAAGTTGCAGGCATTGAATCCAAAGAAACAGCGAATCAAAACACCTTTAGTATATGAGAGAGTTTCGACGCGCTCCTTATCGCCCTCAAAAAGCATCTTTCACGTGATGACAATTGCTCACGTTCATGGCGGCATTTTGCGACCTCTTCTCACGAGAGGTATCTTTCTGTCTTGTTATTCTTCCATTGCCCTTGTCAAGATGGAATCTTGTAAGAATGCCTTGACATCTTGTGAGGCTGTTCTTGTCATCTAGGGCCTCGATGTCTCTGTATACTTTCAGGAGTTGTTTGAGTAGCATTATTGCTTGTTCATGCTTGCTGCTTGAAAGAATTCCACTTCTCTCTGGCCCCATATCCTGACACAATCATTTTTACCCCCTTCCTCTTTTGACATCTTACCCAGCTATTTGAACTCTTCGAGGATGATGACCCTTCACAATTTTCCAATTGTAGTTTTTGAATTTTAAATTATTATTTATAATACTTTCAAATTGTCTCAATGAACTTGATTTGGACTCCAGTTGAATGAAATTTTCCCTGGAATAAATCTCTTGATTGCTGTTCCTCGCACATGCCCTGGATTGGACACATTAGTTAGAAATGAAGAGAGATGAACAATGAGTATGTCTCAAGGCCTCCCGTCCTCCCTCCTCCATGCTCGTCTTCTACAGTGCAATGATCGAGTCCCATACCTACTGTCACAATCACATCCATGACAGGGGAAAGAAAGAAAAGTTTCCTTGCGGATTCCCAAACTAAATTATGATATCAGCACAGAGGCAGCATAGCATGATCATGATCGTTTCAATTGCTTCACAGTTACGAGAATTTTTATCGCATACGCCTTTGATAAGAGAGGCAGAATTCAATTAGAATTTTGAAATGCTATGAGAACCACCCAACAAATCAAATGCATTGTTTCTCTGAAGTTGTCAAATTGGGCGATTAGTCAAGCATTTTGACTTTGTATTTCTTTTCATAAACCAATCGAAGGCTTTGCATTTTTTTTTGCCCATCAGCAGATGCTCTCTTTAGATAAGTTTCCGACTACTACATACGACCTAATTTTATTTCTTTTAAGTCAGAGCAACATGTGATATATATATATTGACAAATCTTTGTTTGGACTCCCAAAAACAACAGATTCCGGTTGAAAATATTTTTTATTTAAAAATATTTTTTTTGATATAAACATATTAAAATAATAAAAAAATACAAAAAAATCATTTAAAAGTCTTTTTAAAACAAATATATTTTTAAAAATTATATAAAAACAAAAAATATTGCACTATAAAAAAAACAACCCTCCAAATAAACAAGAAAGGACTAGTTATGATTTTGTAAGGGGATATTTAATAACACAATACCGGTTGTTTTTGAAAATATTTTTTGTTTAAAAATGCATTAAAAAAATATATAATTATTTTATATATTAATATATTAAAATAATTTAAAATATAAAAAAATTAAAATTTTTTTTTCAAAACGCATTACCAAAATATATATTCATAATAATGATGATAAAAGGAATTCCATGACAATTCTACAACTTGCTTTAAACGTGAGAAAAAAGAAAAAACACTTCTTTAAACAAAATGGTTGGCATAATTAGTGGGTGGAAAGAGAAGTGAGGGAAAGGAGAAAAAACAAAGCGCGTGGAGAAAATATGGACACTGTCAGGGTAGCGCGTTGAATGACGTGGCCAATCCTACGAAGAGTGGATGGATAGGGGAATCGCCTCACCGCATATGAACAGCGGTGCTTTGAAACATAGTTATTAAACCGGTTGAGTTTTCATGGGTTAATCTGAATTAATATAAAAAAACTAAAAAATATATTTAAAATTTTAATATTTTATAATTTTTTTTAAAAAAAAATTTCATATAAGTATAGGTTATTATACATGTTATAAATAATAAAATTTTAAAAAATATTTTAAAATTTTATTATCTCACATTAAAAAACATAACTTTTTTTCTTGTGAATATAAAGTATATATACTAAAAGGCTTCAAATTCCACATTAAAAAAATAACTTTTTTTCTTATGAATATAGAATATATATATTAAAGAGTTTCAAATCCTACTTTAAAAAGATATTATGTCATCTTTTTAAATTGAAGTATTTAAATAAAAAATATTTTTTAACTCACATTAAAAAAATATAACTTTTTTCTTGTGAACATAAAGTATATATATGAAAGGACTTCAAATTCCACATTGAAAAAATATTTTTTTTTCTTGGGAACATAGAATATATATACTAAAGGGTTTCAAATTCCACATTAAAAAAACATAATTTTTTTCTTGTGAACATAGAGTATATATACGAAAGAGTTTTAAATCCTACATTGAAAAAATAACTTTTTTCTTCGGAACATAGAGTATATATATTAAAGGGCTTCAAATCCCACATTGAAAAGATAATATGTTATCCTTTTAAATTAAAGTATTTAAATCAAAAGGTTTTTTATTCCACATTGAAAAAACATAACTTTTTTTTTTTTTATAAACATAGAGTATATATATGAAAAGGTTTCAAATCGCACATTGAAAAAACATATCTTTTTTCTTGTGAACATAGAGTATACATACAAAAGGGTTTCAAATTCTATATTGAAAAAATAATGTGTTTTTTTGGAACATAGAATATATATACTAAAGAGTTTCAAATCCTACGTTGAAAAAATAAAATATTTTTCTAATATTTATATAGTGAACTTTAAAAATTGTTAATAACCATCTAAAAAAATATTAAAAAGAAGGGGTATAGGAGAAAAATCATATTAAAAAAAAAAACACCGGGTCTCATCCGGGTTCGCCTGGGTCATGGGCTGATCGAGTTTTGTTGAGTTGTTGCACAAGTCAGTCTTTTAATAAATTCAGACCGGTCTAGCCACCGGATCGACCCGCTGGTTCTGGTTTAATAACTGTACTTTGAACAAATCAAATATTAGTGGGCCCATCCTAATAGATTATTTTTTTCCCAACAATTAGGGTCTTTTATAACACATTTTAATACATTTTTTTAAGAAATAGCATAGAAGAGAAGTATTTGGTAAATAACATATACTTTTAACTCAAATGCTATTAGAAAGCACGATTTTATTAGCAACCGTTAGTGGTAATAGCACTTGTGTCAAGCAGCACAACCCATCTTAAAATTTTACATAAACAAAGTCTAAAACACTACAATAAAATAACAGATAAAACCACAAAGTCTAAACCACGACAATCAAAGGCCAAACAAAACCATAAATTACCAAACCTTAAACCTATAATTAAAACATAATCTATTTTAATATCATTTTAATTTGTTAATTATAATCTCAAATTAATGTGTTTGTTTTTTTAAACATTGTTTTTATTTATGTGCATTTTCAAAGTTGTTAATGGATGATTTGAATTTTTAAGCAACTTGTTCATGTGTTAATTTGTTAATTAACGATATTAAATTATGTTTATATAAACTAGGTATGAAAGTGCATAATATGTAAGATAATTTTAAAATCAACATGACAATTAGAAAAAAAATAGTATTACAAAAGTAGTAATAACAAATATTTACAACATTTTGAATCCGATGTGCATGTGGCTTATACTCCATCTCCTTGTATGGAGGAACTTGTCTGGGTTAGGTGTAATAATTTGACGTGTTATACTCAGGTACCCTATGTATTCCTCCTTAGAAATTACAAAATGCACATTTTTGAAAATAAAATATCATCATGTATCCCTTATTGATACATTCTGGAGATGGTGGATCATCCAATTATGATTAACGTGCTTGCTCGAACGACTAATGAAATGCAACTGATTGCTCGTATTTATATCAGACGGGATGTGTTACTTAAAGCTAAATTGTCATATTACACGGTATGGGTAATGCATCTAAAAAAGCTCAAAAAATATGAAAGGGACAACTGATGTCCAAAAATTCCAGGCTAATGTCCATATAATAGGAGCAACTGCTATATCATCTTTTAAATAAGAATTCCACATAACCTATTGAAACATCAACAATACAATTATTTCTCATCATTTACCAATATCAACCATGAAAAATTATTTCTCAACATTTATAAATATATATAAAAAAATTAACATCAACCTATGCAATAATTTCCTATCATTTATTGATATCCAAAAAACTAAACATCAATGCTAGTAATTAATTTTTATTATTTACCAACATCAACCTATGAAAAATTATTTCCCAATATTTACCAATATCCAAAAAAATAAATATCAATGAAAGCAATTAATTCTCATTATTTACCAACATCAACATAAATAATTATTTTTTTCTCATAATTTATCAACATATTTGATTTGACTGCTATCTATCTAACTCGTTATGATAAAATAACAAAACGTGGGTTGGATTATGTTCAAAATATCTACCCCTATACCATTTGTTAATAAATAAGCAATGAAACTTATTAAATAAGGTTTCCATGAAATTTTTTTTTTTAATCTAAGCAACATAATTTATATGTTTAATAACATATTACTTGTAACCTAATGAAAGTTGTAAATCAACCTCCAAAAAACTCGGATAGATATAACAGGTTTCTCAATTCATGGTTGCCCCAAGTGTAAATACTCTCATGACCATAGTTTTATGTACGAAAAAACTTACAACAATTAGTAACCAATTATATGTGTGTGTGTGTGTGTGTGTGTAAACATAATACAAAAATTAAAAACTTATTACATTTTTTTTATCTGTAAAAGCAATAAACTTCCTCCAACTTGCTTTGATTTTTTCAAGTTAGTTTGACATGGATGCCAATACAAACATGCAAAGGCGTTTGAACCCCAACTAGAAAGTGGAATGGATTGGAAATCCTCTAGCAATGGTAGGTAGAACTAGGACACAAGCATCCCATTGAGATCAGTGAAAAATATATTGTCAAACATGTGAAGTATTTACACTCTAGCATACATGTATAATAGAACATCAAGTTCAAATCAAAATATAGATAAATGAATATATTAATTAAACAATTAGTATGCATTAACATACCATTTTAGAATCTTGTCATCATAATTATCAGATAATTCAAAAAAGTTTTCCCCAAGTTATCTCATGGATAAAGTGTTCTCATTGAACATTTTAGAAAGGGATACTCATCTGAATGAATACTCGCATAACATGATCTTATTCTAGATACCCACAACAGTAACTACTTGCCCATTTATAGGCAAGCCAAGCATAATAGCAGTATCCTACAATGTAGGTGTCATCTTCCCGATACGAAGGTGGAACGTATGAGTCTCTTGTCACCATCTCTCAATGAGTACTATGAGTAAGTCATGAACCATCTTTATATGCTAAAGATATGTAATGTAATAAAAACTCGCCTACATGATGTATGGGATCACAGGATTTGAAAGTGGCATCAACTTATAAAATCTGCAATACATCTTACCCAAATCTTGTATAATAAAAGAAAGCGTGTGATGTATTAGCATGAATTATAAGGTCATCAACACAATAATTAAACATCTTTTTCAAATGAAAAATAAACATACATTTCCATTCCATATGGCCTCTGATATAAGTAATTTCTGTAACCGTAGAACAAAAGGATCAATTAGACCAAGATCCATATACTGAGAAACTCCACATATAGATGAAGATGACGTGTCTTGCGTATGTGACATTCTAACAAAGTGTGCCTATAAAATACAAAATATAATTCAAAATTATAAATTAAATATTATAAAAAAATAATTAAAATTAAATGACAAACAATAATAAATAGACATATCATTGTCTAACTTATAACATACGATGTCTGTATTAATACGTTTTTTTTTATGATGTCTTGTCTGACCACATATGTCATATATTGTGAATGCCCCTCTCTTGTGTACATAGATCAATATGATCTTTAGATCATAGTATTTTGGCATTCAATTCCAGCTAAACAACAGGAGGCCATAGTTTTCTTTGTGCAATGTAGTCATATGCATCATCTTTTCATTTAACAAAATAAACATTAGTCTTAAACAATGTTAGTTAGACTAAAGCAAAAACAGGCAAAGCGCGTGCACCTTTCTAAACATGATTAAAATGTTCATAAAGGATTGTTATCATATTGCCATATCAGCGACCCAGTCATAAGAAAGTGCTCATCTTTCTTTCGGTTCCCGCTCAAGTCATTCTTTTCATTCTAAATGACAATTACCCATATCATTAAACCATACATCAAATTTACACTTCAAAGATTCATAGTACATCCTAAGCAACTTTTTTTTTTTGTTGACAAATCTTTGAATTTGTGATTGAAATTGCTTGTCAAGTATCTAATATAACACCGATAATATCCAATCGGTTCAGGAAAAATTATGGTCACTTCATGTTTAATATCAATATGTTTATCCAATATTATATATATACCACTACAATCACCTGTGATGTGAAGTTGAATAAGTAGTAAAAACCATCTTCAGTTGATATTGTTTTCTTCTTTAACTATTATGTAAAGCCAAAAGAAAAATCTAATTATCTATATCAAAAACAATAGCAATCAATAGCTTCCCATTGAACCTTCCATACAAATAGATGTCATCCACACTGATAATTGGCTTAGAAGAGTTGAACCTCTCAATTGTAGGACCAAATGCCTAGAAAACATAACAAAAAACAAGTGTTTCACCATCAAGTTGTCCATTATATTTCCACTCAACAACTGTTCATGAATTTGATTCTTGTAAAGACACAAACAATCTAAGTAACATTTCAAATGAGTCCACACGTATTCTAAAAAGTTCCTCAAGTATATTTTATTTTGCAGCTCATGCTTTATAGTAAGAAATTTTGAACTTATAATGCAATTTAGTTTTTTCTTGTATACTGGAAATAATATAGACAAGGTTATCTTGAATAAGAGTTGCAACCATTGATGCACTAAATTTAGTATCAAGCTAGTGATGGTCTTTTTATATATGTATTGGTACATATGTGTTCAACTTTTAACTTTATTATCTTAAAGAAATATGATCTTTTATGGTATTCTCCATGTAAATACCATTGACACTTAGGTGAATAAACACATTATAGTTGAACAAATGTTTAGTATAAACATTGAGCGCGATATTCAAGTGAATATGCAATGTGTCATTTCTTAATTCATCAAATCAATTTTAATTCTAAAATTTTGTCCAACAACCAAATCACCATTACCAACTTATGTTTTATGATAAACAAACCACTTATTACAAACTATGTCATCAACTCCAGTATCATGATCAAATTCTAGAACATCATCATCATCATCATCATCATCTAATGTTTCAACTAAACTCATGACACCCTCATATTTATTATCACCAAGATCGAAGTCATACCTACATTGATCATAATATATAGTTTTAATTCTATTTTCATAATAAATTCCTATAATTCTATCTTCCAATGTCCTAGATGTATTAGCACCAGTCGAATGTGGTAATTGTCTAAGTGGCCAAGCATATATGGGCATAGATATATTAGTATCTCCATGCTCTACATTATATGAGCTACTAAGTTTAGGTTGGTTATTCATATACAACTCCATCATATTTGTTCCACTTTGAACGAATATTTCCATCATATTTCTAAAATCTCCATCACATGCAATTGGTATCGAAAAATAATGATGTTTCATAATAAGACACATCCAAGTGATATCTATTTCAACATTATTATAATTCAACTCAAGTCTTTAATATATAACTTTTTTGGTATCTTTAAATGACATGCCTCTAATACCATTTAAGAACACAATACTTTTGTCAATGTAAGTGATACTATTATTCGTATCAAGAACAATAGTACCATCATAATGACACAACATAAAGAAGTTTGAAGACATATTCTGTAAAATAAAAATACTTATTTTATCAAAAAAAAATTATCTCACAATTCAACACAAACACAAATTACAATTATGTAGACCATAATAATAGCAATAAAACAATAATTGATTTCAAAAGTTCAATTATGATAATTTTTACAACTAATCAATTGAACAATTTCTACAATTAAAAAATAAATTATGAAAATTGAATATTAAATAAAAATAAAATGATCTTAATTGAAGAAAATCTACAATTATGATAATTTTTACAAAAATTCAACGCAAACTATAGTCTAATTGCATCAATTAAAATCAAATTTATATCAATTCAAACAATATTAATAAATATGAAAACTTACCCTATAATAAATTTAAACTCTAATTTCTCTCATTCAAGCATAATTGATTCCATAAATCCCATCAATTGAATTAAAAACACATAATTGCAACATTCAAAACCTAAAATTATCTAATTATCAAACACAACACAAATACATAATTAAATCAAAACATAAAATTTATCAATTTAATAATTAAACTCTTAAAACTAACAGACAATGCTTATGTAAGTGGCAGTTCCACTTATTGTGGCAGCGAGGAGGCTGGACATGAAAGCTTGGGCCAGCGGTTTGCAACAAAAAATATTGTAGAAATACTCGTAGAAACAAGAGGGAAATGATTCTGGTGTTTTGGTAAAGGATTGGAAGGTATTTTGGGTGATTAAGGGTTGTTTTCTCTTGTTTTTTTTTTTTAGGGTTTTTTCCTTTTAAGAACAACAGTCATAGAGAAAAAGATGGGTGTTTATAAATGAATCGTAAACACAATTTGGACTCATGATTTTGTTATGAAACCACTATTTCAAATCATGGTTGTTAAAGAAATGATATTGGGAATAACAATTGCATTAAAACCATTATTCTGAATCATGGTTTTTATTTAAAATGTTATTCTGAATAACATTTCTTCAACAACCGTCATTCCCAACAATAGTTCTTTACAAACTATGTCATTTCCTCAAAACTGTGTCTTTCCCTATTAACTTTCTTAAAACTGTGTACTTTTAAAAAAGAATTCAACAATTAAGTTTTTTTTTATTATTATTATTATAGACACACACACACACACACACATTCTATTTTGAGTTCATTTCTAACCCCACTACTTCTTTTTTCCCTTATATGTATTTTTCTTCCTCTTTACTAAATTACACTCTGGACCCTAACAACCCTTTCAATTAACAAGAAAGGGTTCTTGCACTTTTGTCCTTTTTTCTTTCCTGCTAAGCTTAACAAAAAATTATTAACTGCTATTGGTGTAAACTAGTTTACATATCCTAGTTATTAATTTGATTTCTTTTTAATATAACAAAAAAATATCAAAATCATAGAGAATTATTTGATATTTTTGTTAAGCTCGACCCAACCTTGAAAATCTTATGAGTTGACTTCTTACTTAACTTATGTTTAAAATTAAATTATTTAAAAGTTATCTCGATATGGCTAGTCAATTTGGCCTTTTCAAAGACTTCTCAGCTAACCAATAAAAAAAATTAATGATTAAATTGAGAAAGAAATCATGAAATTGACATAAAAACACTCCTAACATAATTTCCTGCCCAACTTGGTTTTAAATTTAACTGCATATAAGTTGTTTTAACATGACTCAGTCGACTTGCTAGGTCCATAGACAATTTAGCCAACTAGTATAAAAAAAATTGAGGATAAAATTAAGAAAAATAAAATGTTGAAATTGATAGAAAAAATATTTCAACCTGACTTCTTACTTAACCTAAGTTTAAAATTAAATTGTATGAGAGTTACTACGTTGTAATCCAATTAACATGACTAATTCAAATGCAACTTGAACAATTGTTTTTTTAAAAAATAAGAGTGAAATTAAGAACAAAAAAAAGAACAAAATTGAAATTAAAAAAGAAATGAAGGGGTAAATTGAAAAAAAGATGTTTTACTCTTTATATAAATAGAAATTTTATAATAATTCTTAATTGTTTTATAATATAGAAGTACATAAGAAGAAGGGCCATGCCTTATAACGCAAATGATTTGTCTCTACAAGGTAGGAACAATAGCAAAACTGGCGATTACATAACAAACGAGCCGTGGTCGTCATATAATTTATTTATTTATTTACATAAAATTTGATTAATTAATTAATGTCTCTGACAAAGGAGTGACTAACCTTGCTGCATATCATCAGAAGAACCGAAGAAACAAGAAATATATTCGGTGTGAAAACTATTATTGGTACGAAAATAATGATAACAATAATAGAGTGACTAACTTTTAACCCCAATTATTGACCCCCTAATATAAATATTAAGATTCCATTTTTTATATATATTTATGGAGGCTACATGTTAAGTGCTGATTCCTAATATTTAAAAATGAAACTTAAAGCATTATTATTATTATTATTATTATTATATAATTAATTTTATAATTTAATGAAAGAAAAAGTTCAGCGTATTATTTGTTTTTTTTTCTAGTTTTAATCCTTTTATTTCGAATTTATAGAGCATGTCAAGATTGAGGTAGCTCCATCGTGATTCATGCGAAATGACATGGAAGACGGAAATGGAATCGAGAAATTGGTCCATGCCAACCATCCAAATATAATAGAACAGTAACATACAAGTCAAGTCAGCTCCAGAACAGGATAGCCCGAAAGGATTCCACTTGGAAATGGATAACTAGTCAGGACACGACCTTCATGTTCACATGAATTCACGTGAACACTTTGTGAAAAATGCTTTCTTTTCACAACATCCACCAGTGGGAACCCTTTCTGGAGGTTCTCCACACCAAACATTCCTGATTCTGTATGCAAAATGATACCCTTTATCGATTATAAAATACAGTGTGATTCATGGCCAGCTAGCTGATAACCCTCTAAATTCAACCTTGTGGAAAAATAGCCATTCAGAGAACGTGTAGAAGGGGTGTAGTAGGGGATGGGATGCTGTTGAATGTTTGGTTGATTCAGAAAATGACACTTTGAATCTAAAAAGTTTCCAACACTCTTCTTCCATGTAAAATTTCCTGCAGGAAACTTCCAAACACTTGCACCATGACAACAATGCTTTCAACTGATGAACTCAGCAATTCATTTTGGCAGTAAAAAACAACCCATTCGTTTAATTTTAATACCAGTCTAGTTCCATCACACAGAGACACCAGAGGATACGTCATGCCGGGCATCTTATGAAATATCAAAAATTCTGGCTAGCATCTAACGCCCACCAGTTGGATATCAGAGAGGACAAAAGAACAGACCACATGCTTGATAAACAAGACATGTTGCCAGAGATCAAACATGGTGTGAAAGTTTTCCTTGACCTTATGATCCTAGTGAAACCACATTGCACGTCAAACTTGTTTTTCCATGTGGCCAAATCTTATCATTCCACTCCTTGTAAAATTCTAAGAGATATTGGCATATAAGAAGCAAATCATGTATAGGAGGTAAACCAACTCATCCCACCACAGTAACACATATCTCCACGCCAAAGTAAAAAAGAATATAAAGAAAAGATAAAAAATAGGTTGAAAGAAACCTCCTCAAACAGGAGAGGAAAAAAAGGGGGGAAATGCAAATTAGAAATCCTATAAGAAAAATTAGTAAAAAGAACTACTATTTTGCAAAACTATTTCCATTTCTTCAACAAAGAGCATACAGGCTGCCAGAGCGAAATGGAAATGGAAAAGGGTAAATTCAACTCAAGCAAAATTTCCCACTTTTGATGGGCTCAAGTTATGTACATATAAGCAACTCACTGTTCTGTCTTGATAAAATGAGATGACAGGAGCTTTGAGACTGTGAAGCCATTGAAGGAGTCAACCTCAAATAGTTCCTTTAGCTTGTCGTCACAAATAATTCTCCTCTTATCAGCAGGATCCTTAAGAAAAAACAAGACAACTCTCAGTATGATAAACGTGCAGCTGCCTGAAAATGACAGAAGTCTAAAACAACAAAGACAAAATAAAGCTGATCATTTTACCAAATGCATCAGTATGACAGAACAAGAGATTATCATAAACCTGGAGAAAAAAGGTCCAGAGCTTAATAATCACAACAAAAATTAAACATAACCATACTTCAAAGGACATACTATGTTTGGTAGTACCGGAAGGGTCACAGACACAGCCATAACTGGAAGTGTATTCGGCCAAGCAGTTTAAATTCAACAGTGTCATTGCTATCTAACTCGCTCAGGGTTAACTTCAGATATCAACATCAAAATTCAGCCTCTTAAGCTGTGACTTGCATTCATAAATTAGTTTCAGCTATCCTTTCCTCTCTTTTCATTAACACATCATATGAAAGAAGACAAATAAGAAAATGGATTGAAAGATCACTGTTTTCTCTTTTTGAAAAACAGGTGCATCACATGTGTACATTCATGCCTTGCAATTCAGATTTAGAAAATTTCAAGTTACTGGCACTCTGGTCATTTTCAGGGTGCATGTTGTAATTTTGTAGCAAACTTGGTCTTTCCTTATCATGGTGGAGACCTCCTAAGGGCTGGATTTCTATAAGAAAATTGATAAACCATGTAACTGGTGACACCCTCCACTCAATATACTTCAATAAAGATCATAGAATGAAGAGAAAATTCATGAAAACACAGGGCTAGATTTATAGTGAAAATAGATAAACCATGTAACTGATAACACCATCCACTCAAAAAGCTTTCTTGTATAGGATGAAGAGATGATTCTGAAACACACACATGCATGCATGCAGACACACAATTATATGTGTATTGAATATTGGCGCACAAAATATGAATGTTACCAAGCTTAAACTTAACGCAAGCTCTGTCAATATGAAAGTTACCAAGACAAGCTCAATGCAAAGCTCTATCAATATGAATGTTACCAAGCCAAAAGCATCTCTCTTTGTTAATTAACAGCCCTCACTTCAATTTATTCTCTTTAGTGTATCTATATTTGCATTATTCCTATGTCTAGCCTCAAGCCTATTCTCTGAACATGATATTGTGCAAGCTTTACCAACAGGCTTGTCAGCAGATCAATTAATTGAAGCTGGCAAAACACAGTGTCCGTGAAGCTGGCAAAACACAGTGTCCGTGAAAGATAGTTCATCAAAGCAACTTGTCCACTGCATGAAGATTCAGTTGCTAATGGAATTTAGTCACATTCATGGAATGTACATATGAACACCAGAATTATTGAACTGTCAGAACAAAATCTTGATCAGGAAGGTGATGACATGCCCGGAGATCATTCTCTTTTATATATTCCCACATTCTATTTACAACATCAGATCGAGATAATGCATTTTCACCAGTGCCAAAAAAATTGACAAGAGCATCTGAGATTTGAAGGGGAGCAAGGAGTTAAGCACCTTTCTTCTGCCGTTTTTCTTTCTGTTTAGGTTCATCAGGATCTGAAAAGTGAGAAATAACAGATTGTCACTATTAGAGTGCCAGAATTCATCCTCAGTTTTCTTATGCGAGAAGGTTGTGCAACTACTACGAAAATAAAAGCGTTATTAGTTACTGGTCTCACCTTCTTCTCTTCCTTGTTTAGCCCCTTTTTCCTTTGGTGAAGAGTTGCTTGGAGCTACAAGATCAGGATAAAACATTTTCTTTAAGCAATTTGAACATTCTCATGATTCCCAGATACTAGAGAATACTTGAGTTGTGATTTTGTGTCAACACAACAAACGAGATTTGCACAACATATTTTTGACAACTGCAATATGATAAAATTAAAAGTTTAATGAATAAAAATTAATGAGAAAAGGCCATATTCAGTGCATAAAACACCTAAATTCATTAAGCTCTATGATACTCAACTCACTAGCCTTAATCCCAAACTAGTTGGGATCCTCTACATTTAAACTAGAGCCGACCAAAGTAAGAGAAAGAAGTAGATGGCATTTACTAATATGATGGAAGAAAAAGAAGTTCCTGGCTCATAGAAAGTATTCCAACAATACTTTAAATTTATTCCTCATTGTTGATCCATCAATTCTTTCTCAAACAACTTGAAACCTAATAAGTTATATTTGTGACCATTTACGTTCACGCAATAATCAAAGTTAACAAAAACTGCTATATAAAATAAAGAGAAGAAAATCAGTTTGGAAGGAGAAAATGTACATTGATTAAATCAAACCATGCAACATGTGTCAAAGGAGGTATCCCTAAGATGTTCTAATCATTCATCTAAGAGATATGAGTTATTAAACCAATTCAAAAGCTTAAAATTAAACACTATGAAGGTTTCCAGTCACCAATTGATAAAAGAGGTCCTCTTCAGAGATGGGAACAAAAATTAGAAAATATCATGTAAAATGGCAAGGATTAAAAAAAATTAAGGTCACTCTCCTCAAGAAATTCATCATCTGTAGTTTGTATGAACTTCACAAGGAGAGCACTAACTTGAAATAAAAGTGTAATAGAACCATTAGAAGTTATGAAACCTAGGGTGAACCAGCTTACTCTAACTGAGATATATATTGTCAGTAGTTAGGATTAACTTCTACGACAATAAAGGCCACATTGCCTGGAAGTTAAGAAGAACTGCACTTGGTGAAAAACACAGACATAACATGGGATATATGTTTGACACATCTATGCTACACATTCTATCATGTTTGTTTTGCCTCTCTCCCCAGCAATGTAGTTTCCTCTTCATCTTTAAGAAGTGGCAACCAGACATCCAATCCCTAAATGCATGCAACAACAATTTTATCCACAGGATATAGCCTAAAGGATATACCAGCCAAGTATCTTTTTTCACTTTAATAGAAAGTCAGTTAAAAGAAGCTGAATCATCAATCCTTATCCATATGTTCATGAACTGAAAGGAAAGTGTGCAAACATTACATATAAAAGAAAAGGTTCACATGTCTTTTATCACTTTGATCAAGCAACTTTGAGATGTTCAAAAAATTAGATAATGCAGGTTTTTGTGAGATCCCCTGTTCTAAATTTGATGCATCAATTTGAAGCACATGTCTTTCAATACTGAGGCTAAAAACTAAATTTGATTTGAAATTAAAGTAACAAATTGCCCAAGAAAGTATTTTATTATAGTGAAGAGAAAGAAGCAAAGTTTTCTGGACAATATTACCCTAAAGGCTTGCCTTAACATACAATAAATTTAAAAGAAAAGCTCATTAAGCGCGTACCATCTTTCTCACAGAGAGCCCATATGTGTTTGGACAGGGCTTTATTCATTTGAAACATGTCAATAGAATCAACATTAAAAAGAGCACGCAGTGATTCATCACATATTATATTTCGCTTATTCTTTGGATCTTGCAAATTCTTCTCCCGGATATAGGCCCAGAGCTTCTTCACAACCTACCAAAACAAAAGGGGACGGGAAGAAACAAGTATGGACTATGATTTAGTAAAAAAATTAAATCTTAAACAATCATTTTTCAGCTCAACTGATAACATAAAGAGCATCCAGGCATCTGTTAAAATACCCCAGTTCTGGCCAATTCAGGAACACCAACAAGCTCTCGAAGTTGAGGAGAAAGACTGCACAATTTAGTAAAGCCGCCTCCTCTTTTCTTAACATTTTCATCCACCTTAGCAGATTTACTGGATAAGATAAGATTATTTAGTCCATAAAACAACCATAAATATTATATTTAATGGAATAAGAATGTCATGCTAGTCCTCACATTTACTAATATCAGTCTAGGACCACTAATCACAAACAACCTCATATCACCCACTCCATTAAGCCTCAAACATGTAGAATGGTTGTGAAAATTAATAATTTTTAGAACCTGAACCAAAATTTCTTTAGTCCATAAAATGGCAGGAATTTGTCTAAGGGAGAGCTAACCACCTCATTATTTTCAGTGGTGATATTTTAAGGATGAAGTTGCATTTAGTCATAAAGAAAACCTCAACCCCTAAAGTAACCATATCATAAGTTAATGCGAGCATGGGTAATTCCCACGCTGTCAAGTAGGGGAATCAATAGGAAACTCAAAATAATGGCAAACAAGAATAGAAATTCACTCATGGAAAAAAGAAAAAACGTGTACAAGAAACCCACCGTCCTTTCTTGCTTCTTCCATTACTCTCTTTCTTTACCTCTTCCTCTTCGTCCTCTTCTTGTTCCTCCTCCTCTTCCCCTCCATTGTCTCCTTCATTCCCAAAATCGTTACTGTCTTCACGTTTTTCTTTCTGTTTTACACTTTCTGATGGTTCAATAATATCATTGATTAATATAACAGCCAAACAATCATCTGATAACACATTAAGAAGAGATCTCTAAAGGTAAATAGTTAAGAGGATTATATTGTGCCGTAAAGAAATAAAGCAGAAGTTCAAAGCCTGTTTGTTGGAGTTGAAGTTGAAAGTGCAGAAAATATAAACATCCTAATGTATCAAGATACCAGGGGAAAGGATTAGTTTCCCTGGAATAACAAAGTATTACACCACAACCAATAAAAAGGAAGGCGGTCAGTAATATCAACCCAGGAGAGGAAATAAAAAAATCATAGTCAAAATATCTGATAAAAAAATTGTCAAACCAAACAGAGTTTAATGCAAGCACTTTCCCTGCCCACTGATTTGTAAGAAATAAAATCTTAGTATAAGGTTAAGGTATACTCTCCCCCATCAGCTTTTTTTTTTTTTTGTTTTGAAAGATAAAAATTACATTGTTGGATTTAATTGCCAAAGCAAAATACGCCCAATTTCCTCAACTAACAGAAACACAAGTAATTCATAATTAGAACAGGATAAAAGAATGCATAAACATCCTAAACGACCTTACACATCAAAAGCAATAAGTTACTACTGTCAAGCAAAAACAGCTAACAACCCATTGTCCTGAAACAGAATAAAACAAAAGAGGATAACTTATTAAAGAAAGTACCATCTTCTCCAGTTAATGGCCAAATATGCTTGGACAGGGCTTTGCTCATTTGAAACATGTCAATTGAATTTACACGGAAGACAGCACGCAATGCTTCATCACATTTTATTTTTTTCCTATTCTTTGGATCCTGCAAGTTGTTCTCGCGGATATAGGCCCAAAGCTTCTTCACAACCTGGGATAGCAGAATTAAGGAGAACCAAAGTGAGAACCTGATCCATGATGAACTACCACCTGAACCAATCTCCAGAAATGAATCATCTTCAACAAACCTCAGTTCTGGCCAATTCAGGCACTCCAACAACTGCTTGAAGTTGTGGAGATAAGCTACTTAATTTAGTAAAGCCACCTCTTTTCCTCACTTTTCCTGTCTTGTTTGACCTAAATGATAGATAACACAAGAGTGACTAGCATGATTAATAAGAAACTGGTATCCGGGATAATTGGACATCTGACATGCATTAAATTAAAATGGAAGCAAACACACACCTATTTTCTTTCTGTATAAGAAAATAAACAAACAGAAAATTAATAAAGCCTCTGAAATGAAACTCAAAGATTTAGTATTCAAAATAAACCCACTAAAACACCAAATAGATCCAGTGCAAAAACTAAAAAGAAAGAAATAATCAATGAAAATTATTAAGCATTAAAAGTAGAGAAAACACGTCCTTGACTAATTCGGCATCTAAAAATTACTTCTTTAGAACTCATAAAAGAGAGGATGACATTTCTAGACTGTATCACTAAAATCTACAAAAAGACTACCTCTCTCATTCTCACTACCCCGTAATGAACCAACACACACCAAAACATCATATACTAACTTCACTTCCAATGTTATCTCAAAGTAAGTCATAGACAAATAATCTAATTTTGCTTCCAATCCAATATCCTCCCCAATTTAATCATCAATAATCTCTAAGTAGTGTCACATTATTCATTTCCCACGATTAAAACTTATGCTTTCATTTTCTTATAAAACAAAACATAACATACACTCCAAAAAAATGCATAGAAAAGCAATTAGCGTACACAGCTCAAAAGAAACAAAGTTCTTGACCTAATTAGAACTACATAATGGCAACACAAAAACTAAATCCCAATAAATAAAAAATAATTAAGCCAAGCAACATGTCCATAAACGATAAACAATAAATCTCAATATCTAATTTCTATTTCCCATAAAAATAAAAATAAAAAACAACTTATTTCTTTCCCAAAAAAATAATTTGCAAGCAATCTCTACATGCATGCATGATTAATTCATTACACACTATGTTGCTTATTTAACCATAAATATAAGTAAAGAAAAAAGTACCCTTTGCTTTCCTTTGTCTCAGTCTCTTCCTCTTCCTCTTCCTCTTCCTCTTCCTCTTTAACGCCGTCGTTTTCATTTTCCTCGTCATCAACGGCGTCGTTTTCGGTATTTTCATTTTCTGACACATTCTCTGATTTACCTTCCCCTCCATTAAAGGTTTCGAGAAAAGTATCAATTTGCTCTCTAATAAACTTCTTTTTCTCAGATAAATCAACGCCGAGATCCTCCTCCAACTGCCGCCGTATACTGCCGGCAGTGGCCGTGTCCAAGTCCGACCTCCTGAGTATTTCACGGAGCCGAGTCACGAGGTCCGAGTCCGACACCATTTCTTCCTTATTCTCTTCCTGGAAACCCACTCACTCACTCGGCACCAATCTTCTTTCTTTCTTTCTTTATTTATTTCTTTATTTTTTGTTGTTGTTTTGAGAGTGGAGTCTTCTCTCATGCAATGCAAGGCAGGTGTGTAAGGGTGTTTCTGGAATTATAAAAAGAGAAAGAAATCCTTTTCTTTTCTTCTTCTTTTTTTTTTTTTTTAGGGAAAAAAGAAATATATCAGCTTACCTAGAAAGCTATTTATTATTTGATAAATCCGACTGACCGTGGGTCCACACAATTTTAAAACGGTAAATTTCAGAGTCATTTTTACTAATGGAAAGGAGTAAAAGTATTTTGCAAATTGGATAAACAAATGCTATTATAAAAAGAGAAAATTCACTTTCCTTGGATTGATTTCATAATATTTATTTTTTTTGTTTTAAAAATATTTTTTTAAAAAATAATTTTTTTTATTTTTTACTTCAAATTAATATTTTTTATATATTTTTAAATTATTATAATATATTAATTTTAAAAATAATTTTTACTGTAATTATAATCTCAAAAATATCCAAATCACCACTGATCAATAAATAATTTAGAAAAAATAAATTTTTTAAATTTTATAGATAAAAAATATATTTAATATTGTAGTAATGATTATTTTTTAATATATTTTTATTTAAAAATAAATTAAAATAATATTTTTTTATTTTTAAAATTTATTTTTAATATCAACATATAAAAATAATATAAAAATCTTAAATATTAATTTAAAAAATTTATTTTTTTAAAAAAATATTTTTAAAATACAAAAACTAAAACACGTAAATCAGTATTTTCCGTGATGGTTGGCACTTTTGAGACCTCCTAGCAAAGGTTGCACGAGCAAGACATGAATCTGTTAACATCATCTTCCCAGTTTTCCTTTTTTCAATCATCCTCTATTTAGCAATCCTTATGTTCAATAATTTTTTAATAAATTTTACAAGTTTTAAAATTAATAATTATATAAATTTTTAATAATTATTTTATTAACAGGCATAAAACTCAAACATGAAATTATATAAAAAAACAAACATTTTAGTATCAAGTTCTCACAACTAGTCATCATCTATTAAATGGTTAATAGTTTTGTGTTATACATACAAAAGCATGCCATATGTGTTAAATATACAGAAGTGCCTTTTTTTCACGAGGAGCGCAGCGCATCCAGAAGGAAATATACTGAGGTGCAAAAGGAAGCAGAAATGCATGCCACAACACATACGAAGAGGAGAAAACTTGATCCTTTATCCTCTCCTGAGTCCAATCCGAATGCCTTGTCCTCGCCCTAATCAGAGATTCCATCAATATTCCTTCAATGTAGAAAAGTTATGGGGAAAAATCAGAAGGTGTGTCTGTCAAGGCTTTTGTTTATGTGCGTCTGTGCAGTGAGTAGCAGGGAAGCAATAAAAGGCATATCTGTGACAACAAAGCCGTTATAAAATCCATATACTTGAAGTTCATCTCAAGATTTTGACTGGGAGAGTTGCAGTGAACATGGCTTTATCAAAAAGATAGGTCTCTGGATAGCACATCCGACTAAAGTTTGAAAAGCAGGAGCTCCATTGACGCTTCAAGTTACAGCAAAGTTTAGAGAGATGACATCACAAGTGGAGAAACAGGTTTTCAGATTTAAACTCTTGACACAAACCACAACAACGTTGAAATTAAACATATGATACTCTTGAACACACCAAACATAAATGCCAGTTTAATCAAATTGCTAATTTCAATACATATAAACATCTATATGTACAGCTCTGAGGTTGTTGACAGTGATACAACATGAGTGGATAAGCATGTGTGGGTTTCACGTCCAATCATTTTCAATCTTTGGCGGTCTCAGAGCAAATCCCAGAAAACAAGAGTAGAACCATACAAAGCCTAGTATGCCCACAAAAGTTCCTATTAGCTGTCCATGTCACCATCCTCGGACGCCTCTTCATCGAAATCAAACCCGCTATCAAAATTCATATTTTGAAATTCTGACATATTATTCTCTAAGGTATGGTCACCAACTTTTAGAAAATCTTTCAAGTCATCTAAGATATAAGGTTCCACCAGTTTCCAAAACCATGTAGAAACACATTCAAAAAAACCTATCCAAAACACTTTCCCCTTTATCTTCACCCTGCGATCTAGAGATTTTGATTTCGAAGTTTTGATAACCAATCTAACACCCCTAACACTTCTTACAATCTTCACCATAATATCCCTTGATGATGTTCTATGACCCCATACATGTACTGGCATGCAAGAAGCTGAGATGACAGCCACCTGTGATTAGCTTTGGGAGTTGAGGCTAGCGTCCTGGCCAGAACCAGTCTACATCGAATTCAAAATAAGAGTGATACTGTATAAAATCTGCAAGGGATGTCATCAGTATTACTATCATCACCAGGCTTACAAGATGGATGCAGCCACTCATTGTGCTGGTCATGTAAATGTCTCCTAAAAATAAAATTTGTGATAGAATTCTAATTGAACTCTAACTGAATCACGTGCTTCTTCCCATCTGATTCAATTTGCAAACCACTGAAAGAGTAAACCCAATAATATCTCTCTTTGCTCTTTGCCAAGCTTGAGGAAAGAAGGCTTTCTTACAGCTTTCCTACTCAAAATCTGAACAGACTCAGGCTTTTCCATCAATGAGGATTCAATATCGTATTTGTTTTGGCACATTAGATCATATATTATTTCTGCCTTTACATGGTATCCAAATGAGAGGTATCCACTTAAAATAGTATTGCATGGTCTGGCATTAACACTGATTATTACGCACATGGTTAAATATCTCCTCAACCTTGTCAAGATTACCAGCTTTCAACAAAGAATCAACTTATATGACATGGACACTCCAGCTGAATCGACATTTCTCAAGGCATGAAGAGGAGGCCGACTCTAATTTATCATGTAAATTGAAATTAAGGTACATATACATTACAGCAATAAACGATGGAGTAAGCTACTTCATACCACCCTGAACTAACTCTTGTAAAAGCAACTCTGTAAGTTCCACTTTTTCAGCCTCATACAAGACTTCTATAATTTTATGATATAGTGCACCATTGTAAGAATTTAAAACCTCTTGCATCTTCGTAAATGTCTCCAATGATTTTATAGATTCTCCTGCCTTTGAAAAGACTTTCATTCTACATACAAAAACTTGTGATGGGTGATCTTTGTCAAGACGGATGAGTTTGAGCCAAGTCCTTTCTGCTTCCTCTTGATTTACATCCTTTGCATAAACTCTCAACATGGAAATAAGCACTTCTTAATTATCTCTTCTCTACTCCTGCTTGCTTCATCTCTTGTCTTAATGATGCAAGTCTTTCTTTATCTATTGTATCTTGATCATATCTATGTAGCCAATGAGACCATCATAAATATACTTATGTACCTCAAGTCCGCATGTCACCAAATTATGATAAATAAACTCAACATGTTTAAGATAATATTTTGCAATCACCACCGGTTTGCTCACAAGAGCTCTAAACAAAGAACTGTACAAACCCAGTCGTGGCTGGCAACCTCCCGACTGAATCATAAATGTTGCACAATTCCTCCAGGCTACTTTGAACAGTCATAATCAGATATGCAACTAAAAGAATGTGAAAATCGATTCAGTGGAAACACGTCCCTGACTGATAATATCAGAAAAAATCTCTCTGCATTTCACAAACTTTTACTCATTGCCCATGTAATCTGCTAACTTAGTGGACAATGCAAAATCAAACTGATACCAAAACTACTGCACCATCTATTTATACACCTAACAATAAAAAAGAAATCCCAGTGATGACACTCCATCTTTCTCTATTTCAATCTAGGGGTTTAGATAAAACTCCAGCTTGATCCTAAAAGCATCCAGCTTCACGACAACCTAATTCACAAGTCAAGATCTCTGCCATCATTTTCCCATATGATACCAAATTTTAGTAATAACCCCTTTAAATTAATATCACAACCCATAAATTTTTAGTATCTGAACATTTAATCATGGTATAAAATAAAACACCAAGCACTAAAATATTAGCACTGCAAAACAAAAATTTTAAAACCCAAGTTTGATAATAAAATAGTATCCTAGACCAAGTCTCATTTCGCTAATTCGAGTAAAATAAACGATAAATAAGTGGCATCTTCCTACCTCATCCATTTTCTCTCCCCATTCAGTATCCTCGCAATAGTAGCTGGCTTACGCGTTGGCAACTCCTTACATAACCACGCCAACTTAGCTCCCTCCACTGCTCTGTCAACTCCGATAGCTCCTTCACCTCTAGTGCTGGAGCATCCAAGTGCTTCTTGTCCCCTACAGCACCAGAAAATCCTAGCCCATCATCGTGGAGTTCAAAAATTTCCTTCTCAGTTTCATCAAAATCCACATTCCTTGGGATTTCGAATCGTTTGCCAACTATTTAATGGAAGTACAGAAACACTTTAGGATTGGAATTGGGTGAAATTCTTTATGGGTGTTATTAGTGGAGGGAAAGTAGATTGTTACAGTTGGATTGTTACAGCTGAACGTTGGGTAATTAGGGTTATTGTTAAGTAGTTGCAAGAGTTGTCTGGTGTGGAACTCGTGTAAGGTTGTTAGAATCAGTTAAGAGTCAGTTGATTATGGAAATAAACGTGTAATGCATGGGAGAGAAATTATAAAAGGAAGCAGAATTTACATATTACCACGAAAAGTAATGACAGAAATATTTCTCCTTTCACTCTTTGCCCCTCTCTCTGTTTCTCCCTATTTCTTCCTTTCTTGTTAAGCTAAGCTTAATAATTGATATAGAGCTTGCAATAGATGCTCAATTCATTGAAAAATGATGGACGATAACAAATTCAAGGTAATGGATGAACACTGTAAAAGGTTAAACAATCAATTGTAAAATCATCATCTAGAATGACAGAAATCAATGGCAGAAAGTAAGGAGTATTGACTAGAGCAAGAGACCAAGATTGAACAGTTGGTCATGTAGATGGAATTACTGTCTTCATAGTTCCACCACTTTTTGGCTTCCCAAACCGCGAGAATAAAGACAGTGGAGGCCATTCCAGAGGTATTCTAGCAACTCCAGGGCTGTATATAAGCGTGGAAGTGAAAGCATCAGTTGAAAAATAACACCAGGATATAAGGCTCCGAGCAGAGGTGGGCATATGACAGGGCAAGAACTTTATAAGATAGGGTTCCACATACCATTGCCTGGGATGGAGCTACTAACTTTCAGGGGAGAGAATCCTTGAGGATGGCTGCGAAAGTGCAAGAAATACTTTAAGATTCATTTGGTACCTGCACACTAATGGGTGGAAGTGGCCTCATATTACTTGAAAGGGCAAGGCAGATGTGTGGTTTAAAGGCTTGGTACGGGGCAATGACTCACTTACGGAGCGGGAAGAGTTTTCTCAGGATCTTTGTAGGAGGTTTGAAAGCAGGGATGATATCGTTAAAGAATTCAACAAATTAACCCAAAACAGAAACATTAATGACTATATAGAAAGATTCGAGGAGTTGAGATCCTTAATGGGGGCTCTTAATTCACATTTGTCAGATTCCTATTATATCTCTAGCTTCATTAGTGGACTGAAAGATGAGATCAAGCCGATGCTTAAGATCTTGAAATCTATAAAAGTGCTTGTGGCATTCAAACAAGCTAGATGGCAGGAGGAATCTAACAATACATTAACTAGGAAGACTCGATCATTGCAACAGATCAACCCTTCACTCAATAGTAGTAAAATAACAAGCAATGTTCCACCAAAATATTTTGATCCATCTAGGACTAAAGGAGTGAAGCCACCTTCGGATAGCCTATACGAACAGCGGAAGAGATTAGGACAGTGTTTTAGGTGTAGGGAAAAATACATGCTTAGGCACAGATGTTGTGCCAAAAACTTACACATGATAAAGGTATAGAAAGGGAGGACAACGAAGGAATTAAAAGGCATGATGTAGGAGGAAGACAAGGAGAATAATCAGATAGATGAATTTGGGTTGTCATTAAACTCCTTGGCAAACAACGATACATATAATACTATCAGGATAAAAGAGAACTGTCAAGGACAAAACCTTATCATTATAATAGACAGTGGAAGCACACTTAGTTTTATTAACAAGAACATGATTAGGGAGTTGAATGCTACCACTAGTAAAACCACGTTGCTGACAGTTACGGTGGCCAACGGGAATGTCATGTTGTGTGAGACACATAACCCTGAATTTACTTGGTTTATGCAAAGCTACGAATTCAAGGCCAATTTGAGGGTGCTGAAATTAGGCAGACATGATAAAGTGTTGGGAGTAGACTAGCTAAATAAGTATTCCCCAGTGTTATTTGATTTCATCAAATTACGATTATCATTTAAAAAAGATGGAAAAATGATTGAGCTAAAATGAATATCACAGGTTTCTGACTTGCGGATGATAACAACACTGAAGGAGCAGGGAAGCTTCAAAGAAGTGGTTGGGGGGCTAGTTGGCCAGTTCTTTGCGATGGACAATGAAGAGGGAGATAAGCCAACCGAAGCAAAAGCAGAGATTAAATCTCTATTAAAAAAATTTGCTGGAATCTTTAAGGAACCACGAACCTTTCCTCCAGCAAGGCGATTCGATCATAAGATAGCACTGAAACTAGGATCACAGTCTATTAACATCAGGCTGTATAAAAGCTCATTCATTCAAAAAGGAGAGATAGAGAAACTGGTGAAGGAGATGCTCTCTAATGGCGTGATTCAGCATAGCGTTAATCCCTTGCATCCCAATGTTGCTTGTTAAAAAAAAAAAAAAAAGACAATACCTGGAGGTTTTATATCAATTACAGGCAACTTAATGAGCAAACCATAAAAAACAAATTTCTCATTCCTCTTATCGACGATCTTCTTGATGAACTACATGGCTCAAGTTTTTTCTCCAAACTGGACCTAAGGTCAAGCTATCATCACGTCAGAATGCATGAGGAGGACATTGAGAAGACAACATTTAAGACGATATCATAAGCATTATGAATTCAAGGTCATTCCCGTCGACCTTACCAATGCTCCGGCCACCTTCCAAACATTAATGAACAGCATGCTGGAACCGTACCTATACAAGTTTGTATTGTTTTTTTTTTTTTTAATGATATACTCATTTACTACCCAACTTTTGAGTTACACCTTGTCCACCTTAGGCAAGTTCTGTAGACTTTAAGTGATAATCAGCTACTTGCTAAGAGATCCAAATATGCATTCGGTGAGCAACAAGTGGAATACCCGGGGCATGTGATTTCTATAGTAGGAGTGTCAACAGACTAGAAGAAGACTGAAGTATTGAATAGTTGGCCTACTCCACAATCCTTATAAAGAATTGAAAGGGTTCCTTAAGTTGGCTGGGTATTATTAGAAGTTCATATGACAGTTTAAAGTAATCAGCAAACCCCTCACAAATTTTTTAAAGAAGAACAATTTCGGCTGGAATGATCAAGCTCAACAAGCTTTTGATCATTTGAAGAAGGCCTTGTGTGAAGCACTTGTTCTAGCTGTGCCTGATTTCTCCAAGACTTTTTTCTTGGAAACCGATGCTTATGATTCAGGGTTGGGGGCGGTCTTAAGCCAAGAAGGTAAACTTGTAGCTTACTTCAGCAAATCCTTAAGTCCAAAACACATGGGGTTATCCATCTATGAAAAAGAATACCCAGTTATTCTCATGGCTATGGAGAAATGGAGACATTACTTAAAACAAAAACAATTCGTCATACAAACAGATCACGAAAGCATAGTCACATTCTCAATCTCTAAATCTAAATCAATATTTTTGTCTTTCAATCTCTCTTCTCTAAATCAAAGTTGCTCCTTCAAGCTCTTTGCCTCTTAGTTCTCTCAATCTCTCAGTCTCTCGGTCTCAAGTTTACTGGTCTTCTATCTTTATCATTTTGTAAGGAATGCTAAGGTGTCTTGAGAAACATTGGGTTATGTGTTCAATGTACCATACATCATCATAAATACTTGAACCGTTGAGTGACCATGGTTTTTTTTTCATCAAACCCTCTGATGACTTCCTAATTGCCTTCTCTTGTTAGTTCCTTTTATACTTTTTAATTGACCTTTTTTTTCTTTAATTTATTTGTTTTACTGTATTATTTTAGGGATGGTCATTTATTTGTAGTTGCATTTTGAAGAGAAGCAAAGGCTCGTAAAACTACCCTCATTGTTGAACCTTTTTGTCTCTTTATAGAAGCACATTTATTTATCAGTTCTTTTCGGTTTTGAATCGTAAATAACCAAACCGAACTAAATCGGAAATAATCGGTTTAAATCGTTTTTGGTTTGGTTTCAGTTTTCAATCCTAGAGAAAAAAATCAGGTTTGTTGTTTTTTTAGCAAAAACCGAACCAAACCAGAAATGCTCACTTCTAGGTGCGCATAAAATGAGAACTAAGGGTTTTTGGATCCGAGACATGAGTATTTGTTTTTCCTTTTCTTTTCTTTTCTTTATTATAGATTATGCTTATTTCAAACTCAAGATATTAGATTTTATTTATTTTTATTTTTATTTTTATTATTTTATTAAAGTTTTATTAACTAGTGGATTTTAAGCTTGAATTTGATTCTAATTAGAGTTTTATTATTTATATATAATTTTCTTGACATTAAAATTAGTTTTTGATGATTTGATAAAAATAATATCCTATTACTCCATTAAATTCTCTCTTTTTTTCCCGTCTTGTTCTTTTTCTACTTTAGTTTTGGCTTTTTTCTTTCTTTCTTTGCTTTTAGTTTTCTTTAATGTTTTCTTTTTTGTTCCGTATCAACTTTAGTATCAGATCCATCTTTTTAATTATTCTCACAATTAAACAATCTATGAGCTTATTCAAATCGCATGGGGTGAACCCGATATGACCTGGTCAACGTGCCAGGTCTAAAGACAACCCGGATTAATCCGTAAAACTCGCAACCTAGTTCATGAAATTAAGATAAGCAAATCCATTAAAGGATAAATTGAAAAAAAAAATAACCTTAAAATAAAATAAAAAAGCACTATTCATGTGAATAGTGTTTTATGGGGAGGGAAACAATGAATTTCCCTCCTAAAACAGTTTATGTTAAACTAGATTTGTAATTTGCGCTCCGCTGTGGGCTGAGAAAAAAAATTTAACTTGAAAAAAAAATGCTAAGAAAAAGAATTCAAGATCCAAGTTATTGGTTTAATTAGTGATTTAAATAACATGATTTAAAAAATACAATAGTAATAAATAAACAAACAAAAAAATGACAATGAAAAAAAAAGTTAAAAGAACTCAATCTAAGATAGCCCGGATTATAAAACAACTCAATGATAAAGGGAAAAAAACTGAAAATGATAATTAAAAAAAGATAGCAATACCCTCTAGTTAAACCATGTTAACTCGCAAACTCTGCGACTATAGACATAGAGTTGAGATGATCTCATAGATAAAAACATAGGAAAAAAAAGTTTGAATACCAATTTCTAATAAATAAAATGAGAACATGATAACTCTACGTAAAAATAAAAAGGAAAAAGGTGAAACTAAATGTTCAAGAATAAAAATTAAGGAAAATATATAATTTAAAAAGGTAAAAAAAAACTCGATCCGAGCCCATTGGGTCAAGATGCAAAATCTTTGACCTAGTCGTGATACTAGGGTGGGTGCTTTCAAAAGAAATTGAATGTTATCATGAAGCTCTATTATCGAACAACTTAATATTGAAGGGGAAAATATTTTTTTAAAAAAAAAAAGCAATGGAAAAATTAGAAAACCCATGTCAACTAGCAAACCCCGCGACCATAAAAATCATGAAATCCTTGAACCCGGTTTAATAAACAAGCTTTATTCCTAACTAATTTAATGTTAAAAGATGAAATCGTGAAAAAAAATATCAATATAGAAAACTTGCCAAAGGAAAAAATATAACAATAAAAATAACGAAGATTAAATTTGATAGGAAAAAAAAACTCATAGAGGATAAAATTTTAAGGATAAATGATCGAGATAACTCAATAGAAATGAAATGAAAAAAGTACAAAGACTAATTTTTAAAAAAATAAAAAATGAAATTGAAATAATTCAATTTAAAAAAAGTCCCAAAAAAATCAATTTGTATTAACCTTTGAAACTAGTGACCCTAATCTTGAATGTGAGATTAACCCTATAGAAATAGGAAAAAAAATTACACTTAGTTAACCTAGGTTAATCTTCAAACCCTGTGATTATGGGCGTAATATAGGGGTAACCCTATAGAAAAGAAAGAGAAAAAAAAAGTTGGAAGACCAACTTCAAATAAATCAAATGTTGAAGGATAAAAATAAAATAAATTGGTTTTAAAAAAAAACCTGAAAAAACAAAAGTCAACTCATATTAACCTTTGAAATTGATGACTCTGGTCATAAACCTAAAACTGATTCTATAAAAGACAAACCCTAAAAAATAATAAATCAAATCTCTAAAAAAAGGTAAAAACAAAACATCAGCTTTTAAAAAGGTAAAACTACAAGCAAATATTGACATATTTTAAAATTTACAACCCGTAAAATCCTTGAACCAGGTTCAACCAAGATGTTTAATTCGCAACTAATTTAACTTTAAATGATGAAATCGTGGAAAAAAAATCAATTTAAGAAACTTATCAAAGAAAAAAATAGCAATAAAAAGAACAGAGATCAAATTTAAAAGAAAAAAACCCTGGAGGATGAAGTTGTAAAAAAAACAACCTAGACAATGAAAAGAATAGGAGATTTGAAAGATAAAGAAAATTAAGGGGGGTGAAATTGGAAACACAATTGTAATTTTATAGCTTATTAAAAATAAAATAAAATAAGTAATCTAAAGAATGAGATCTAAGTCTAAAAGATTAAAAATTAAAAGGGGGTGAAATTAAAAAAATATTTATAATTTCATGGCTTATTCAAAATAAAGAAATATTAATCAAAAGGAAAGGAAGCAAATGTGAAAGGGAAATAAATTACATGGGCTCGTCTGATTTTTTAAAGGGCTTGGCACATAATTTAAGGGTAGGGAGAGAGAGAAAAAAAAAAAAAAAAAAAAGGTTATCGACGCCATACCTGATTTCACTATAAAGGCACATGTTGTCTCATTGCGTTGGGGGTGCCAAGACCTTTCAAATATCACCTCGGAATGGTGCAGGGATCATCCACATGTTGGCACGTTCCAATAATTTTTCATATTATATTTATAATAAAACTATTGTGAAACGATAAAAAAGCCTTTGGATGAGATTTTTGGTTGTTGTCTTTAAGGGTACTAAAATAATTATAATATTCTAAAAAATACAAAACAAATCACAGAGTAGTAGACATTAAATTATTTTATTGTATGGTTAAATTAGTAATCTTACTATAAAAAATAAAATTACAAATCTAACCTCAAACAGATGTAAAAGACAATTATGTCATGGTGAAAATATCACTTTGCTCCCAATATATAATTCAAATATATTTTATTGTTCAAGGGCAATTTTATAATGATACTATTGCAATGAATTGTAATTTGGGTATTGATTAACACTAACTTTTCCAAGAAATTTAGTATGTCTTTAATTAATTTTGATTTAACTTAATTTAAAGTATATTCTACAATGATCGGTCTTACTAAGTTTGGAAACTCAAACTTTAAACTTTAATTTCATAATTTATCCAACGAAGACCAAAATCTCATATGAGAAGAGATTTGGGCCAGCTTAACCATAGGCCTAGTACTCGTACTTTTCTTCTTTGGAGACCATAAATGAAGTTTTTGAACAATTATTATAATCTTATTTGTTGTGTTTGGGATTTATGCTTAAAACCTCCGGATAGAGAAAGTTGGGCAAGTCTTTTGTTATCAGTTGTTTTTTTATGTATGGTTTCTCAATGGAAACCAACATCCATAAGGCGTCTACACTTTTCAAGTGGTCTGAGTGTGCGTTATTAATGCCCTCAGAGTACCACCATATAATTCAGGCCAAGGCTTCCTGAACTAGTTGAAGTTTCTCTTCACAGTTATTCAACCCCATACATTTCTTACAAAGTATACCCTTGAAAGGACGATCTTTGGTCAACGTAGGATGTAAATACGTTAAATACAGGCATGTCTTTTAAATATAACTACCATCTGCGCTTCGTAACAGGTCAATAATAATTTATTTTTAAAATATTAAAAAATATAAAAAGTATAGAGAATATATTAAATATTTTGGGTTTGACGACCAAGCTAGACTCAAAATAGTCTTAGGTCTGGCTACCAAGCTAAACCCAAGAGCCTTGGGTCTGGTGACTTAGAAGTCCAAAAGCTACTAGGTCTGGCTGGGCAGCCAAAACCAACACAATTGGGTTCAGCTGGTGGCAATTATTTGTTTATATCATATTTTATTATTCATATCATATTTTTCTAAATGTTAGAAAATTTTGATGAATTGATAAAATACAGACTTTTCCTCTTCTGAATTCTTTCTTATTCCTAGTTTCTTTTCTTTCCTTACTTTTAATTCTTGGCTTATTTCTTTCTTTCTATGCTTTTAATTTTCTTTAGTTTTTTTGTTTCACTTCAAATGATCACATAATCAAGTCTACTAAGAAAATATTAACTAACAAGTTTGACATGAAAAACATAGATGTTGCAAATATCATACTAGTAATAAAAATTTATAAGACATCTAATGGATTTTTATTGTCCTAAACTCATTATATTAAGAAAATTCTTGAGAAATTTTCTAAAGGTAACAATAACATTGTCAAAACATCAATTGATATAAGCGTATATATGTCTAAAAATAAAGGTAAGAGAAAAAATCAATTGGAATACTCTTGAATAATTGGAAGCCTAATAGACGTTATGAATTGCAAAAGACCTAATATTGCTTATTCATTTAATAAACTGAGTAGATTTACAAGAAATTCAAGTACAGATCATTGAGAAATAATAAAAAGGGTATTCAAGTATTTGAGGTATACCTTGGACTATGGCCTACACTACACTAGTTACTCAACAATACTTAAAGGGTATAATGATATTATTTGGATTCCTAACATTAAGGATTCAAAATCCATAAATGGATATGCCTTTATACTTAGTGGAGCAACTGTATCATGGAAATCCTCCAAATAAGCGTTTATCATTAAACCCATAATGTAGTCAAAGTTTGTTGCTTTTGATAAAGCTAAAGAGGAAGCTTAATGGATTGAGAATTTCTTAGAGGATATTCCATGTTGTCTAAAATCAGTGTCAATTATTTATGTCCATTACAATAGTTTGTCAATAGTTAAAAAGGTATACAATAGTATGTATAATAAAAAGTCTAGGCATATATATCATAGACATAATATCGTTAAGCACTTGCTTTCGAATGAAATTATTTCCATTGGCCATATAAGGTCAAAGGCAAAAATTACGGATCCGCTAATAAAAAATTTATCAAGAGAGCTTGTATATAGTTTATCGAGAGGAATGAGCTTAAAAACTTTTAAAAAGGAAAGAGTGTAATAATGATAATCATACCTAGTTGATTGGAGATTCCAAGATCTAAGTTCAAATAGAAAACTAAGTCATATAACATATTGGTAGCACTAGGAAATTATTATTTTCTATTTATTCCAATGATAAAATAAGTGTTAGCTGTAGTGTGATAAATGGTGAGTTTAGCTCTAAATGATTTTCATATATTGGTAGACCAAGTGAAGTACAATAGAATACTTTTAATGAAAGATCACTTATACAAGTGAAAAATATAGTCATTTCTTTGAGAATTTTGATAAAGAGTGAATTCTCTACAACATTTATGAGTCCAAGAGTTGTTCAAGGCTAAAATGAACAATGATAACCAAAGGAAATCTCTAGGTAGAGAACTATATGAATATTATTGTCTTAATTTACATAAAAGGCTGAATAGTTTAAGACATCGCGTTTACTATTTAGCAAATAAGTCTGATAGTATTTCATTAGGAAAGGTTTAAAGCCAAAAATACCGATTTTGATGTGGTAATCTACCAAACCAATATCTCTCAATAAATCTTTGAGTCATTTTAAAATTGGTGATCAAATTGGTGAGATAATTTTCATTTATATAGGGGAATGTTGAAATTTTGTTTTAGTTACCATGATTTAAAAAAATTATAAGTGAATGAAAAACTAACATTAAAGAACCTTTGGTTTCTACACATAAAAAAACCCTTGGTTTTTGTAGATTTAATTCTTGATTCATGGTGACTAATCAAAGATTGATACTGATGGGAATTAATTCTTCAACTGTTTAGCTTTTAAAATTCATTGTGTGCTTTAGGTTACATAGTGTGTTTGTTAAGTATGAAATTTTTATGCAAGTTTGAAATATAATGTACTAGATAGATCCAGTCCTTTATGAGCGAGTGAGAGATGTTGGTTACTAGGTTAGGACTGGTCCGTCCATAAGAGATGGGCCTGGTCCAAATGTTTACAAGAGTTACTAAAAGAAGTAATTTCTTCCTCTACTTATATATATTGTGACATAACCCATTAAAAGATGAAAAGGATTTTACTTTGAAAGATAATGGTTTTTTCTTTCTCTTATCTTATTTTTGACTATTCGAATTAACTTGACAAGATTGATAAAAATGTTCGTTTTGTGGAATATCTCTTTGGTTTTAGTAATCGAATTAGCATTGAAGCAATTGATATAGGGATAAAAAAGTGAATTCTCAAATCACTAGTAAGTTTTGTTTAAATCTATAATGATATCAGAGCATGGTTTTAAGATGTGCATTCTGTTAGATTTTATGCAAAATATCTATTATTGTACAAATGTTCTTTTTTCTAATACATATGAATACATGCTAGTTCTTTGTTTGTATTAATGACTACACCATGTATTATTTAAAAGAGAGATTTTAAAAATGTTTGTTATATTTTCTTTTCTAAGCCAAAGACATTAGCTTTTGATTATATCATAAATTTTTTATTCCTGATATTTTTAAAATAAATAAAAATATAATTGCTTCAAAATGGCAGTTATGTAACTATCATTTCATCCATTTAAATTCCATTTCATGGAATATATCATGTTTTTTTATTTAAAAAAAAGGCTATAATGGCATTTGACATTATGTAACATAAATGGTTTTTTATTATTATTATTTCTAAAATTCATTAATTTTAGATAATTAATTAAAATTTTAAAATTAATTTATCTAATAATTATGCATGACACCTCTTGCCAAATTGTTCAAATAATTTGAATGAAGAGTTGCCTTTTTAAACTCTATAGAAACATTGGTCTGAAGAAGTGTGCCTTTAAACTTTACAGGCATATTGGTCTGAAGAGATGTGCTTCTAAACTTTATAGATATATTGGTTTGAAAGAGTGTTATTTTATTTATAAATATCAGTTTGATGTTGACAAAAAAAAAAAACAAGAAACAATTGGGGGGCATTCCGAGAACAAAACTCTTTGTTTATATTTATCATAAACAAAACATAACTTCTTAGTAAACTTATAAAAGCTGTTGTCTATAAGTTTTAGATTTTTCTGTATCCTGAAGGCATATTGCTTTAACCCTACAGGAAATATAGTAGGGGCAATTAATACCTTAAAGATAGTGATCTTCACACCTCAAAGCCTATTTGTTATACTCTTTATTATTATATTTATATGTTTTTGGAATATTTTTTGTTGTAGTGGGTAGACAATAACAAATTGATAATTTATTGGGTTATACCATTAATCATGTTTATAAAATTTAAGAGCATATTGATTATATGTATTGTTGGATGAGTATACTGACTATGAGTGATGTTTACAAGTTCTATAGGAACATTAAATGTTAATCATTCTTAATTCTCTACTTGAGGAATGGATGTCAGTGCGACTATCATTGAAATATAGATTGAGAACCTTAGATTTCAATAATCTCGCTGATGAAATGCTGTTTGAAAGGGAACATCAATATACAAAAAAGGATATACAACGCATTAGAAGACGCGCAAATCATTTGAATGCTACAACTAAATTCATTTCATGGTTCGAGCAGAATGAACTTGGATGAGATGACTTTGATGAAGTAGATGATATAATTGGAGACCCTAATTGGTTGGTTTTTGATGAAGTAGATGATGTTCAAGTAGAATGAAATTTATTATTCTTAATTTTGTATTTTTTTTTATTATTTTAGTATTTTTTTTTGTTTAGATATTTGGTTGGTTTTTTTTGTTAAACTGTATATTTTTGTAATTTAAATTTTACTTATGTTATATGCATGTATATGAAAATATCAATAATTTGATCAATGAGAGTTAGGTGAAACTAATAACTATAATTTTTGTACTCATTTAAATTATCAATAATAATTAAACTATTCAAATAAAAATTGATTAAGTGTTTAACATTATTTTCATTTCTATTGTATGTGTTAGATTATTATTTGTTTAATTTAGAATGGAGTGGCAATAAATGTCATTTAAATTGTACTGGATATTAATATTTGTAATTGGTGTCAATAGCACTTAACATGACTGCATTTTAGAGTATTATTGCTAATTTGAACCATGAAAATAAAAAATGTGAAAAGAATTATAATATTTGGCATTATAAGATTGAGTATCTCCTAGAAGAGTAAGAAATGCTAGAAACAATCACACAATTGATGGTTGAACCTGAGCAAGGAAACACCACTCAGCACAAGCTTGATATGAAAGCATATCAAACCTATAAGCACAAGGATCATATAACTTGTATTCTAATGTTGAGCAACATGAGAAATGATATAATGTTGTATTTTGAAAGGCATTGTTCAGCCCAAACAGTTTGGGATGTAGTGAAGATTCAGTATAGGGGAACCTCCACTACTAAACTTTGTCAATTAACCCTTAAATTTGATGGTTACAAAACGCACTAAAAATCTTATAGTCATATCTAACATGATCAATGAATTAAGGGGTGTTGGACATGAAAAGACTGATGAACAATAAGTTCAAACTGTGATCTACTATTTGCCAAGCAATTGAGAACACATAGTGTTAACCTTACCCACAATGACAATATGAAGACATTTGATAATGTTACTCGTCATGTTGAGCTTAAAGAAGATTGATTTCTTGCTGAGAAGCTTGTAAACGAGACTTTTATATATGAGACTAAGATGCGAGGAGTATATGGCTCTAAAGTTAAAAAGAGCAAGGGTAGGGGTCTCAAATATGGTAAGAGAGAAATAGAAGCAAGTAATAATAGATATAAGCACAAGCATGGGAGATGCGGTGGTAAGAAAGACAAGAATATGAATTGTTTTAATTATAGTAAACCTAGTCACTTTGCTCATGATTGGAAGGGATTTAATAGCATGTTTGGAATTATGTTTCATTTCAAAAGGAAGTAGATACTATATATGGAGAATAATGCTTCCGCTATTGTGCTTAGAATCGGTACCTGCAAACTAGATTTATAGGGCGGTCACACATTTTATCTTCATGATGTACTCTATGCTCCTGACGTTTGATGAAATCTTATGTATGTTCTTGCTTTACAACAATTGAGCTTTTATATTATTTTTGTTGGTTGTTGTGTAAAAATATATCTGGATAATATTTTTTATGGTTCTAGTTTTGTATTAAATGGTTTTATGGTGTTAGACATCATTAATGTATCTATTAAGGATAATGCTTCTATTTATGTTGTTCAAAGTTCCATTACTACTAATAATAGTGATATCATGTTATTCATTATTTGTTTTATGGAATATATTGGGAGTATTGTGTAGTATAATTTCTTAAGTATGTCGATATATTTAGATTGGCTCCCTCACATGAGCAATCACCTGTAGCGCTTGTAAGGTGAGTAGAGATGAGACTATTTGAGTTTTAATACTCAATAATCAACTTGGACATAGTGAAAGCAATTTTAACTCGAAATAATTATTAAAAAGTCACCTTGGTTAGGACCAAGATGAGGTTCTTAAATAAAAAAATCAACATGAATGAATTCCCACCTTTCATGTGTCTATTATAATTGAAGCCGAGTATGAAATTATTCATCTACTACTAATGACAATGAGCAAATGAACATTTTTTATTTGAAGTCCATATTTTTTTGCGACAAGATTAAGACTCGTATAGTGTATTTTTTCTAACAAAGAGAGTAACAACATACACTCTGTCTTTAGAAAAGAAAAAGGTAAGCTCCACTATAACATGTATTTTATACTACATGTGCTGACGACCATTATAAGAATAAATAATAGATCCCTGCTTTTTTATTATATAAGTTTTGGAGATCATGTCTAAGATCTCAAAATCTTACCCTTTATGATTTTTAATTGTATTATTACATGATGTGTAAATGATCGTTACTTTAGGAGTATATCATATGATCATGGAATGATTTCACTTAAAAAAAACACTCCTAGAAAAGCGAGTTAATTCAAATCTGATAGATATGAGAATGAAAGAAAAGGTAATTTTAGTTTTACACTTGTTACTCGTATTCATCGGTCGAGATTATATCACTCAAATATATTTGATATGATTAGAATACTTGTAATTGTAAGGATTGATTGAGTATGAAATTCTTGAGAGATTGAATTATATTCATTCATGTTTAACTAAAAATGCTTGGGGTATAGTAGTGCATTTTAAAGAGTAACTAATTATGAAGTTGACGTCTCTTATAAGACCTATATTAGGTTTATATATTAGGGCTTATTTCACTGGGTGCTTCAAGTCACATAGTTCATTCGTTAAGTATGAAATTCTTGCGCAAGTTTGAAATATAATGTATTAGATAGATCCAGTCCTTTATGGACGAGTGAGAGATATTGGTTATTGAGTTAGGTCTGGTCCGTCCATGAGAGACGGGCCTGGTTCAAATGTTTAGAAGAGTTATTAAAAAAAGTAATCACTTCCTCTACTTGTATATATAGGGACATAACTCATTAGAAGATGAAAAAGATTTTACTTTGAAAGATAATGGTTCATTCTTTCTCTTTTTTAATCTTTGATTCTCTGAATTAACTTGACAAAATTTACAAAGATGTTTATATGGTGGAATATCTCTTTGGTTCTAGTAATCAAAGTAGCACTGAAGTAATTGATCTAGAGACAAGAAAGTAAATTCTCAAATCATCAGCAAGTTTCCTTTAAATATATAATATGCTTAATATGAATTATAATATTCTTTTAATTATATTTTTTCTAAAAATATATTTGCCATGAATTGTTAGTTTTCATACTTATAAATGAACAATAAACTTTTTTTGAAAACATTCTTACATTTAACATGTCTTGTTATGACAATTTAAAACATCCTTGCTTACTAGTGTAGTAGTTTGATTGAATACACAAACTGACTTAATTCGTGGAGCACAAAAAAATGGCATGGTAGGATTTCAGTCAATTGACTATGAAGATCAGCCACAGTTGCACCACCTACCAAATATTTGAGAGCAGGCAGCAACCTTCATGTTAAAATTACCACCTAGTGGTGCTCTTCGTTCAATCAATTGTTTTCTGTAATGGTATTGTTTCTCTATTGGTACGGTAAGGGCCCCATGCTTCAAAACGCACCTCGTTTTTTTTTTTGTTTTTTGTTTTTTTAATGTTTCTGGTGCAAGATTGTGTGGCTCTCTATTATTGTGGAGAGTCAAATTGTACTTTGTACACTGGCTTTCATTTATCAAGAGATAAAAAATTAGAAAAGTTCCCGACATTATTATTTTGCTATTAAACAAAAAAAAATGTTTTTGAATTATATTAATTTCAGGCCAACTATAATTTTTTTAATACAAAAAATATTAATTTTTTTATATTTTTAAATTATTTTATATGTATATTAAAAATAAATTTTAAAAAGTAAAAAAAAAAAATATTATTTTATTTAAAATAAAAAATAATTTCTAGAACATTTTCAAATAGATTTTGTGATGAACTATTTTAATAATCTTAAAGCACATCACACACTTCTATAATTATTAACATGCATTATGAGTTTGTTTAAAAATATAGTAATTATTATTTTTTAAAATATTTTTTATTTAAAAATATATTAAAATAATATTTTTTTAAAAAAATATTTTTAAAATTAGCATATCAAAACAATTTAAAAACATCAAAAATTATTAATTTAAAACAAAAAAAATTATATTTTAAAAATATAAAAATAAATCAACTCTGAAACTCTTTCACATCTTGAAGGATTGATGTTTGTAAAATTCAACTATATTTGTTAAACTTTCTAACTGGAAATATGAAAATTTCAAATATAGCTCAATAAATTATATTCCAATCATTCTTGAAACTCGTTCCTTGAGAGTTTTAAGTAGAAACTTCATACTTAAATCCCAATTTCTTTCTCTATGGACTTTTTATATTTTATTAACATTTTCGGTCTTTTAAATTTCCTAACTTATCTAGTAAGTAGAAATAGAAGAAGAAACGTGTCAAGAAAAAAAAAGTAACATTATTATTAACATATATAAAAATAGCTTGACATTTCACTAGAAAAAAAAGTATTTTTTTCATTTTAGTCCTCCAAATTTTTGAAGAATTTTTTTAAATTTTCATATATATATATATATATATATATATATATATATATATATATATATATTTCATTTTGTTTTCTATGAAGTTATCTCGGTCTTATGCCCCACGTCATAAATTTTACAAGTTAGTCATGTTGATTCAGGTAATATTTTTTGTCCATTCTTAATTGTTTTTTTCTCCAATTTCATCATTTAACATTAGATTGATTGAGAATCGAAGTTATATTTTTTTTCTATTCAATTTCTATGGAATTATCTAAATCTTATGACTCGGGTTTGACATGTTAACTCGGGTTGACTCTGATCATTTTTTTTTTGTTGACTTTTTTTTCAATTTAATCGGGTTGATTGGAAATTGATTCAATTTCTTTTTTCCTTTTTTTAAGTTGATTTTTTTAAAAAAAAAATTCATCCCTCAATTTGATGCTAATTGAAAATTAAGTTTCAAAATTTGTTTTGGTTTAAATTGTATAAGGTTATCCAAGTCTCATAATCCTTGTCACGGGTTTGATCGGTTGACTAAGGTGACTCTGTGTTTTTTTTTTTTTAATTTCACCCTTCAATATTGAATTGATTAAGAATTGAGTTTTATAATTTATTTTGATTTACTTTTTATGGGGTTATCTCGTTCTTATGATCCATGTTTAACAAGTTAACCCGAGTTTACTTGATTTTTAGTTGAATTTCATCATTCAACATTGAGTTTATTGAAAATTAAGTTTAATAATATTTTTTTTATACAGGGTTATAAGGGTCTCATAACCTAGATAGTAGATTTGACATGTTAACCCAAGTTGATTCGATATGATCTAATATGTTATCATTTCAATATTTTTTTAAAAAGTGATGTCCTCATTTTTTAAGTCAAACTATATTTTTAATCTTTGAATCTGTTAAATTAACCAGGTCACATTAGGTTAATTCCTATATGTTTTTTTTCTTCTAAAAAATACATTAACAACACCTGAATTTTTCTTTTATGTTGCAAAAATTGACCCGATCCTCAACGCATCGTGGGAATAATCTAGTTAATTAATGACACGATTAAAAGATTGATGTCTTCTTCCAAGTGCAGGAGTGTCGAAGTAATAAATAACCCGGCAAGACCGGGATCGAACCACATGGAGGTTAATTATATAAATTATAAACAACAATAATACAACAATAACAATAGTAGTAGTAGTAGTAGTAAAAAAGAAGAAGTTGATGAGAATTTTGAGATGGAAGATCAATGTGAGAATTAAACAATGATAAAAACAAGTGTCAAGGTTAGAAGATTCACTAATGGTATTTCAAACAAGTATAGTATAAACTCTTATTACTCAACTAGAAACCACACACAAAGGAGGTTCCAATCGGATTATAAATTGTTAACATGATTACATTAGTTATCTTATTCGAATAATGCTAATACTTGTAAATATTGTCAGATATTCATAATTATAACTTATATTAACAACAAATCAAGTTTCTTTCATAGTACAGGTGTAGGTTATACCATACGGTTGGGCTATAAAAGTGTCAAGCATTTATTGTACTAAGTGTTATACAACACAAATCTAGATTAACCATTTAACAAGCAAAGTATTAAGAGTGAACAAGATAACAAATACAAAATATATTAATATTAAACATTAAAGTCCATGTTGAGTTTAAACTATACTTATTCTTACACCACTAGTGTAACATTTTCACCTTGATATAATAAATTTAACTAAACATAATGAAAGAGAGAAACATAAATAAACAAAATAAGAATATAAATAAGATACAAGTTAACTAAGTAAAGGAAAGGAAATGAGAAGCATAAATAAGATATTAATGAAAGCAAAATTTAAGCATTACAAAAATATAAAGAAAGAGAGCAAGAGCAAGTTCTTGATCTGAACCACCAAGCTCCTAAATGCATAGCAAATGCCTCCTTTTATAGATCAAAATTTGAAACTATTAATTTGATGACTAATTATTATGTGGGTGGCCAACTCCTAACTTAGTGAAAATCCTTATCTTCTTGTCTGAACAAAACATCATTGCTAACATCAGAATTGGAACCAACTGTACTCATGAAAGTTCTAGAAAATTGTCTTATCTTTCCAGGAAAAAAGAGAGGTCATTTAGACTTCTAAAACTCGAGATATGGGTTGAAAACTGAATAGTATCTGGGCTGCAGAACATATTCAAACTTCTCCGTTGTTGCTGTAATTTGAACTTAAAAATGGACTCTTAAATCTTGAACTCCTCATGAAAGTTGTAGACCTATGACTTATCTTTCCATCCATATAAAAAAAACCTAAATCCAAGATTTACAACTCCCAATATGACTAAATTACCGAACAGTGTTCCAGTTTGGACTGCACCAATATCTCTTTTCTAAGTTTGGCCCTCTCTTTGTCCTTTCGGTTTTAATATTTAAACTCATCAATCAATTCTTTCATTTATGTGATAGGCCTGCATTTAAGATGAACATTTACCATAAATTAAAGGTATCTTATATTATTAGATATGTTATTATAAAACATGATTTAGTTAAGGAGTTATTGATACTTCAAGTGTAAAATGATGATATAAAACCTTGATAAAAATACATTTTTAAATACTAATCAATTAACATATAATGGCTTGACTTTTCATTGTAGCAATGAACAATAGAAAGCCAAGCCCTAAAAAGTAAAAGAACCAAAATAAACTTCTCACCTTATTTTGTAAACCGCCATCTAATTTCTCACTGTTTTACACTTTAATCATGTTTGTTTCAATTTTGTATCTCCTTAATAATTTTTGATAAATTAATTATGAATTTGAGAATTAAGAAAATGTAATTAAAGAGAAACAAAGTTTAAGAATTAAATTAAAAAAAATATATGATTTGCTATAATAAAAACCCCACGTAGTTTAAATTATGGCAATGACTATAAATCATAAAGCTATCATATTTCAATTTGGATACTTATTAAATTTTGAAAAAAAAAATATTTTATTTTTTTATTTGATAATTTTAAAGATACACTTTTATCGTATATTCAGATTAGTTTGAGCATCGATTAATATTAAATTATATTATGTAACAATTTTAAAAACACACTCTTTATGTTAACGAACATCTTATGACCCATGTTTGACAGGTTAATCCAGGTTGGTTATCCATGTCTCATGACCCATGTTTGACAGATTAATTCATGTTGACTCTACTCTTTTTTTTAATTAATTTTTTTTCAATTTCATCATTTAACATTGGATTGATTGAGAATTGATTTTAATATTTTTCTTATTCACTTTTTATAGGGTTACCAAAATCTCATAACATGAATAATGGATTTGACAATTTAACCTGAGACGATCTGAGTCGATATAATATGTTGTTATTTTAGTTTTTTTTTAAAAAAAAAGATATCATATTAATCTTTTTAAGTTAAACTATATTTTTACCAGTCGCTCAAGTTGTATTTGAATCTATCAAGTTGACCAGGTCACATTGAGTTAATCCTTATATAATTTTTTTTTAAAATCAACATCACCTAGATATTTTTTTATATTAAAAACAAATTGATGCGATCCATAATATGTCACAATTAATGACATCATAAATTTTATACTATTAAACAAAAGAATTCAACATGAAATTCAATCTACTAAAAATGTGTTAGAAAGTAAGGTTTTTTTTATGTTTTTAAGTGTTTTTTAAAAATATTTTTTAAAAAAGAAGCATTAATTTGACATTTTTAGTATTTTTTTTATATAGTTTTTATATTAATATTAAAAAAATTTAAAAATTATATTATTATATTTTTAAATAAAAATATACTTTTAAAAAACACTTAACATCGAATACATTACACCATTATTGTTAAAATCGCGAGTTGATTCTTAACATCTGACGATTTTACAAGTCAATATGTATCTAACGTGCTAAATCGGACAAAAAACTTGAAAATAAAATAAAACTTAACTCATGCAAAATCAGTAAAATCGATAAACTCGATAAACTTGGTTCGATTTTATGAATTTACTAAATTTGTGATATGAACAAAGTCAAGTCTAAATTGGACCTTACAATGTCTATTGACTAGTTTTGCAAGATTGAACATATCTTTCAAATTGTATATTGAATAAAGCTGAAATTTTACAAGGAAATATTAGATATATGAAATTATATTGTGGTAAATTTTTGGGTCAAATGGAGTTAGGAAACATAATATTTCATATGATTAAAGTTAGTGAACTAATATTGTCAAATATGTCAAACAAGACCTTTGTATATTGTTTGGGACATATCTAGAGCTATTGGTAGAATTTTACTTCGATTAAAGTCAGGATAGAAACTAGACATCTAAAACTTTCCAACCATATATTGTAGGCCTAATAATTCATCCAAACGAAAGAGAACGACATGTTTAAAATCAGGAGAGAATAACATGTTTGAAATTAAAACTCCAATCTGCCAAGAATATGTAAAAATTGAAGATTCAGACTACATGGAAGAATTTCAACATGAAATTTTTTTTTTTATTATTCTATTTTATTTGTTTATTTATTTTTAATTTGAATTATTCCTAAGGCATTAGACATTGTTTAGGGGTTATTTCATTATTGAATTTATGTTAGTTAATTATTAATTTAAACTCATTAGCTTGCAATCCAAAAAAGATCTATTAAAACTTAATGTGATGGAAATAACTAGATTGTCACTAGGTTTATATATACTTTCTACCTTTCAATGATTCTTCTGTATTGAAAAATTTTGTTCTGAAACTTTTTAGTTCTTCATGTTATTAATTTATCGATTCATACCAATTATTTTTCTCATTTTATTTAGATCAGTCATTGATTATAATATTGTTAACTTATTTTATCAATAATTTAATTTCTTGACTAAAATTATATATATATTAGTTTAAAAAACTACTTATAATTTTATAATTTTACAATTTAAATTTATATTATATTTTTAATATCATCTCAAAAAAAAAAATATTTATAACAACCTGCATTACACCATCTGAGGGTCCAGCTGCTGTGGTCAATCGTGTGACTTGTTCCGCCCCCGTCCCGGGTTCGACCCTCTATGTGTACGCCTGTCACCCCCGCGGTGCCTTACCTTGCTCCTGGGCTTGCAGGATGTCCAGTGAGCCGTGGGGATTAGTCGTGGTGCGCGCAAGCTGGCCCGGACACCCCACGCTAATAAAAAAAAAAAAAAAAAAAAAGAATGCCAGACACAATCTAAAAGCTGATTCCAAGCATGCCCCAACTTTAAAGTAGATAGCATATGAGACAAGGAAGGAGGAAGTGTCCACAATGGCAACCTCTTCCTCCCCGCATCGAATCAGAAAGCTGCTCCTCCGTCCTCGTGACCTGTGAAGTGAAACCATATCCAAACTCCAAACCCATATCAGTCATTTCATTACCATCACCGTTCAGACCAAACCCTGGAAAGTTTTTTTTTAAAAAAAGAAGCCTCAACTCATTGAAACAACGCGGACACTCTCATGTCTTTGCATTTGCAGCACCTAATAAAATTAACTTCCACTCACTTTTAATGCCAGTTTAGAAATCACTATTTTGAATGTGACTGTCAACATAAATTCGAAGTGTTTATAAAAACAACTTTTAATGCCAGTTTAGAAATCACTATTTTGAATGTAACTGTCAGCATAAATTCGAAGTGTTTATTAAAACCTTGTTTTTATATTTTAAAAATATTTTTAAAAAATATTTATTTTTTTTTTATTTTTTTACTTCAAAGTAATATTTTTATATATATATTTGAATTATTTAATTTAATAGGATAATATAAAAATTAATTTTTAAAAAATAAAAAAAATTATTTTAATACATTTTCAAATAAAAAACATATTAAAAAGCAATCATAACCACATTCTTAAATTCTTTAAAAAATAATATCAATTATTATTTTAAAAAATTATAATTTATAATTTTTTAAAAATAATAGCTACAATTAAAAACAAAAAATCATACCTAATTCAAAACAGGCCTTAGAAAACAAAATGGTTTTCCGATAAGGAAAAAAAAAAAAACTCACAAAGGAAAGCAAAAGGTGTGTGTTTCCTTTCTTTTCCTTTTCAAAGGTTTTGGATAAAACATAACTCGAACTCAAAAGCAATAAAGAAAAAAAAGTAAAAGCAAAGTGAAAGACACAAAACTCTGTTTTCTTTCTTTTGGTTATAGATAGAAAGAAAGAAGGCATAAAGAGGTAGTTTTTAGAGAGGAGTAAAAAGAAAAAAAAATAATACTAAGCAAACTTTATCACGAGCTCTCTCTCTCTATATCTCTCTCTATTTTATATCTCTGCAACTCCCATTCTCTAATAAAAAATAATAAAATTGAAAACCCCATAAAGGGTTGGTGAGGTTTTCACGTGTTTTTTGGTTAAAAATCCGATCTTTCGGTCCACGTATAGTTCTATTCCGATCTCTCTCGAAAGGGTTTTCTCTAGTGATGCTGATAACGTGAGTTATTTTGATTGAGCCCTCTTTTCTTCTTCTTTTTCTTCTTCTTGTGGATTCTTGGTTTTTTGACAGATATATTTGAAGTAGATAGTTAGAAGAAGAAATGGATAGATCAGTGATGACAGTGGGGCCGGGAATGGACATGCCGATCATGCACGATGGAGACCGGTATGAGTTAGTGAGAGATATTGGGGCAGGGAATTTCGGGGTCGCCAGGTTGATGAGGGATAAACAGGCTGATGGACTTGTTGCTGTTAAGTATATCGAGAGAGGTGAGAAGGTTAGTACTAGTGTTTTTTTTGGTCGATTTTTTTTGCTTTTTTTAGAGAATTTTTTTGGCTTGATTGAATTTGTCTTTAGTTTGAGCTGAATTGGGGGGCCGGGGTCTTAATTTAGTCAATATGGGGATAATAGTCGAGCAAAAACACAACCAATCTATCATGACAGTATTAGGGACCATAGTTTAAAATGAAGTAAACCTGTATGTTACCATGAATTTGTGGTGTGTGCATGGCTACAGGTTCAGTAATTTTCCAGTTAAAGAAATATAGAGAAGCTGAAAATTAGTTTTCAAATGAAGCACCCTGTGAGTCTTGGAACCTAGGTTTCTTTAAATTGGCCATCCTTTTGAAGTTTGTGTTCTGACAACTAATGTAGAGCTATATCTATGATATTGTTCGAGGAGTCAGCATTTCTGGGTGTAATACAGGCACCCTTGGTACTTCATGTGCAATAATTTAGCTATAGATAAATTAACCTTAATTTATTTGCTGTGTAACAGATAGATGAAAATGTGCAAAGGGAGATCATTAACCACAGGTCGCTTAGGCATCCCAACATCGTCAGATTCAAAGAGGTCTGTCAATTCCTTCTTATCATTTCTTTTCTTTTCAAAGAGGTACTTTTTATTCATTAACTCCATGACACAACTATAGGTCATTTTAACCCCAACTCATTTGGCGATTGTAATGGAATATGCGTCTGGTGGAGAGCTCTTTGAGCGCATATGCAATTCTGGTCGCTTCAGCGAGGATGAGGTTCTTACCCTAGACATGGTATGTTTTAGTGCGCCTAATTTTTTTTAATGTACTATGCCTTGAAATGCAGGCACGCTTTTTCTTTCAACAACTGATATCAGGAGTTAGCTACTGCCATGCAATGGTTAGTAAATCATGTATTCATTTCTGCCTTTGCTTACTGTTCTTACTTTAGCAAAAAGTATGAGGGGTTTTGATGTTTTAATATGTTCCTTTGTGAAGCAAGTGTGCCATCGTGACTTGAAATTGGAGAATACTTTGTTGGATGGAAGCCCGGCTCCTCGTCTGAAGATTTGTGATTTTGGTTACTCTAAGGTAGAAGATTGCTTATTATTTACGCTTATATTGTTGAAACAAAATCCTTTCGATTGGATGCCTATAGGATCATGGATGAATATTTGTAAAGTTTTTTCCTGTTCTGTGAACCGTGGATCTTATTGGAATCATTGTCCGCTCTTTATGTATGATATGTTAGCTCAATCATGGCAAATAGAAATTGATTTTATGTTTGTTTGATGCCATTGTTTTAATCAATTGCTGATATACTTGTAAATTGACTTTATGTGCCTTCAACAGTCATCAGTGCTGCACTCTCAACCAAAATCTACTGTTGGAACTCCTGCTTATATTGCTCCTGAAGTGTTACTTAAGAAGGAATACGATGGCAAGGTACTATTACTGCTTATTTACTTGTTTCAACTTGTATGAGCTAACAGATGCTTATTTACTTGATTCAACATACATGAGCTAACAGAGTAAAAATTTTATAAATAACATGGATAATCTCTGTTGTTCATCTTTCATTTATTATCTTTTTGGGTTTTCCCTGCCTGAATCTTGTAGGTGTAAGGTAGGAGATTACAGAAATTAGTCACTTTCATCAATGGAAACCAATGTCTTGCAATAACTTATTTGTAGATTATGCTTGATAAATATACGGACCATTTATGCTGTCTGGATGCAGCAGTTGCCTTCATCTGTGTTTGGTATTTAGATGGCTTTTTCAGAACAACCCACAACAGTTCTGAACATGCATGAGAAGCAACCTCAATTCCAAACACACACAAACCAGGATCTCATAAACTAGTATTGTAACAACACTGGAGCAGGGATGTCATTTATGCACTGCAAATGTGTATGTTAGACCCCAATATCATACTGATCTCTTGCTGTTAATTTTGTCTTCCAGATAGCAGACGTATGGTCTTGTGGAGTAACTTTATATGTTATGTTGGTTGGAGCTTACCCTTTTGAGGACCCTGATGAACCTAAGAATTTTCGCAATACAATCCACGTAATGCATCATCTCTCTTCTTCGCTGAGTGTGGGAGCTTTCTGAGATCCATGACCAACATATTTTGTTGTTTCTTGCAGCGAATTTTGAATGTCCAGTATTCAATCCCTGACTATGTTCATATATCTCCTGAATGCCAACATCTAATCTCGAGAATTTTTGTAGCTGATCCTGCAAAGGTAGATTGTGTTAGCATTTTTACAATCATTACCAGTTGTCCTTCTCAAAAACAGTATTTTGATTGCTTATTTTATGTCAAATGATTAATATTACTCTTCACTGTCATGGACTTTCTTTCCTCAGGCTCATTATTTTACCTCATCAATGTGTTGTCCCAACTCCTTAACCCCTCCCCCCTCTGTCCTCTTGGCTCTATTATTGACTATTTATTGGTAAAGATTCTAACCTGAATACCTTTTTGCAATAGAGGATAACCATTCCCGAGATCAGGAATCATGACTGGTTTCTAAAGAATCTCCCAGCAGATCTCATGGTGGAAAATAATATGAACAACCAGTTTGAAGAACCCGATCAACCAATGCAGAGCATTGATGAGATAATGCAAATAATAACTGAAGCCACCATACCTGCAGCTGGCACCCCTAGTCTCAACCAATATTTGACTGGCAGCTTGGACATTGATGATGAAATGGAGGAGGACCTAGAGAGTGATCCGGAGCTTGACCTTGATAGCAGTGGAGAGATAATATATGCAATGTGAATGCCTATCGATGAAGGATTATCTAGAATGCGTTACTGGTTGGCTGTGGAAGTGAAAGTGACTGTAAATGAGTGGGGAGCAAAGTTTCTATATGGTGGAGGATTTGAGGGTAAGGAATTTGTAATATCTGCTGAAAAAATCCCATCTGCATGGCAGGTGTCCCGTTATGTTAGCACCTTCTGTTCTTCTGTGATGTGTTCTCACACCTTCAAGTGGCATATAATATACTGTCCGTGTACTCCTTGTAAAACTTTCATGTAATAAAGTTTTACATCTTATCTTGAATCATATTGCTTTTCCTTGTTTCTGCAATAATTTCCACTCCCGGAACTTTTTGTTTGCTGGAATATCTAGGGCGTGGACAGGCCCTTAGACAAAAGGGTTAGGCTGCCATTGGTGCTTCTGCTGGCTACGGGAGCACATTACGTTCTCTCTTATAAAGAATGTGTGTCATATGAAACTTCGACATCGCTAACATAATTTCTTGTTAAAGATGTTCATTAGTAAAGCATCTTAGCCTCCACAGCCATTTTGGGGTATGGAAGCAAGCAGCAAAATTCGGATGATTTGGTTCAAATCATTACAAAATAATGGAAGATATCTAAACGCCTCATTGTGAACTAAGACTTTGCAAGGGCGAGATAAGGGGAAATGGTTCATGTTGGTGAACACCTTAGAGGAAACAAACTGATGATTAGAACTTCTACTGGTTTAGCCTGAGGTAGCATTCCTAAACCTTGAGGGTAATAATAATAGGGATGACATTGGATTGAGGTTTTATTATTTTCATATTTTATCCATTACTTGTTAAGACAAGGAATTTAGATATTCAATATATATATATATATATATATATATATATATATATATATATTGAATATCCATTATTTAACATAAAAAAATATGTATACATATTTAAGGATGAAATTATATATATATATATATATTGAAAAAAATAATTAGGAAAAAATCATCAATTCAGGTTAGTTTGGATAGTATCCATTACATCTGAATTAAAAATTGTCATTCTCATAGCAACGATACTACTCTCTGAGAGAAGAGCTTGTTTGTTTATGGGTTAACGAGCACCATTATTTGCTTTATATTAACAACTAAGTGCCCGATGTTGCCAGAAGTGCCGTGTCTGGGTGGTGTAGTTGGTTATCACGCTAGTCTCACACACTAGAGGTCCCCGGTTCGAACCCGGGCTCAGACACTTCTTTTTAATTTTTCTGTATCTTTTGATTCTTTTCTCAGGTTAAAAAACTAAAAGGCGCAGATTGAACCCGACGTGAATCGAACACGCAACCTTCTGATCTGGAGTCAGACGCGCTACCATTGCGCCACGGATCCGTTATTGAATATCATCCCAATTCATAGATTATTGTTTTAAAACTAAATTTTTCAGCGACCTACATTTATCAAAATCATAGACATCCAGTTTTTTTTATTAAAATGTTTGCTAAAATCAAGGTAATTATAGTCATTATGATGCAAAGGATTATCCTGAACCTTCATGTTTCTTTAAACATAACAAGGTTATAGTAAAGGAGGATTAAGGCGCTTTTCACCTAATTTTGTTCCCATGAGGTCAAAAGATCTACAAATTGATTGATTGGTTTGTTTTAATAGTTCAGCTATCTTTGATTACCTCTCACGTATTCAAGGATGAATCAAAGACCGTTGATGTGGTCTGATCAACTTTTAAGATGTAGAGCTGCTTTCTGTCTTTAGAGGGTTAAATTTGTCAATAAAATAATTTTTTTTAGTTTTGTTTGTAAGCACGTCTATAGACATCATAAGCAGAAGACTATGCCCTTGTGGTGTTTCAAGCCTACATATACTTTATAATAGTAAAACACACTCTCAATTAGCAAAAATGAAGATACAAACACCCAATTAGAAGAAAAAAAGAGAGAGTAAAAGAGCAGTAGACGGTTCATGCAGGCATCACTCTTAACAGCCACACGATGCCAGCATATATCTGACAAAAATCTAACAAAAACTCTAGATTAGAAAAACTTCGAAAGTTCATATATTCACTAGCAAAAATATACGTAGGGACATTCAAATAGAAATAATTAAAAAAGTTTGCACACCAAGTTTATAATTATCTCTGTACTAAAATCTCCCGCATTGTTGATCCAGCTCACTTTGAGGATCATTCATTCATCGTGAAAATGCAAACAACAGAGTCCTCCATAACACTCCATTTGCAAAGTGTGGAATAAATATACGCCCCCAGTATGGATAATAAGGACCTGGCAATTTGATCAATGTGAAGACTATTGCAGTGACAATCAGATGCCATGGGACTTCAGCATCCTGTCAATATATTCAGAAGACAAATTAGATGAGCAAAGCATTCGTTTGCTTCGCTTTGTCCACAAAAAAAAAGATCAAACCTCATGCCTCACAAAAAAGAAAACAATTGCTCATAGGTGCTCGGAAGTAGCATCAAAAAAGGCTGATTGGCAAAAGGGGCATTCAAACAGAAAACATGCAAAGTTTCTTTTGAACACACACATATAGAAGAGAGGGGAAAAAATAATAATCAGAGAGCCTATCGTGGTCAATCTCATTGGTCCTCTTTTCGGGTTAGGTTATGCATTCTAGGTGGATCTATCCTCGAGAGGGAACTAGCTGATCCTTATGCATCTCCATTCATAATTCAATATCCGGTGATAAAGCCATTTTCACACCGTGGATTATCAGGGGGTGGGGATGTGCTACTTAATGTGGATAATCACTAATGGTCTACCATTTCCTAAGTGGTAAAGTAACACTTGATAAACAGTTCTACCTTGAGAAGCGGAGATAGTTCTAAGGCAGTTTCCTTTACGACCCCGGCAACAATGATGCCAATGAGTAGTGGAATTGGGACAAGGAGCAGCTTCTTCTGATGTGCGCAATATGACATCTCACTAAGGGAGGAAACCGCCAGTAAAGGCACACACAAAAATTTGACAACCATCACAAACAGGCCAAGGATGAGCTGAATGAAGTTCTCCAATGCTCTTTTCCAGGGGAAGCTCTTGACTGGTTGAGGAGAACGGTCCCAGATTTTTCTTGCTTTATTCATTAGATGGTCAAAATTTATCTTCTCAGGATCACCAGACTGTCCAGCAGCCATGTTTATTGCACAAGAGATGTTGAGCCGAGTCTTCTGGAAGAACCCACTTAGTTTAACACTCAGATGACTGCTACCAGCTTTGAGATAGTGTGGTGACCTCTGCTAGAAATAAAATATGCTCAACAAGAGTAATAAATATGATGTGGACAGGATCATAATTTATCTGTTTCTTATGTAATCACAGGGCATCCGTCTATTCTATAAAATCAGGATGCTAATGCTTCAGCAAAATACAAACACCATATTAACAAAAATGGAACAGCAATCTAGTTACATACCCCCCGTCAGAGTATCCAGTTTGCCATTTAAAACACAATATCGTAGACATGACAGCATTTTCCCCAATGCCAAGATTCTTCCTCAACAGGGAAATGGTTATGAATAAAAGAAAGAAAGATAAAAAGATGAACGATGAAATGACACAGGTCAAATTGATGTATGGAAAAAGATTTTCCTAAATAATCAGAATACAAAATTAACTGTCTGCTACATCAATAATCATTACTCTAGCAATAAATACTAACAAGTTGAGATTTGAAATTCAAAAAAAAAAAAAAAAAAAACAGAGCCTACGTCTTGTTAAGTGCCCAAAAAAGTAAGACGGAAACAGTGACCCAGTTCAACCTTCTTAATCAAATAAGCGATGAGCACTGAAAACTGATACAAATTCAAAGGCCAATATGCCATTACAGCTCAATCAAAAGCTGCAGTTACTTAGTTCTAGGCAGAAAGGCTGGAGCAAGTTAGCCAGAAAAAAAACCCAAAACCTAAAATGATGACAGAAAATTCATTCCTTAAACAACCATTCGTTTTAGAATTTTGGGTTATCCTAGTCCCTTTTCTTTTCCTACTCAGACCGCACGACGAAAAGCCATTGCTTTGCAGATTTGAAAAGAATTAGTTTTGGATCATTAACCCAACAGATATTTAATAGGAAATAAAAACAACGAACACCCTCATAATCAATACAAAACCCCACACAAGAACATCAAACCCATATTTATCTCAATCAACCAATCAAACCCTCTCTAATCCGCTACAAGAACCATTATTTAGCTCAAGATTTAAGGACCCATTTCCTAAACTATCTTCTTCTATCAAGAGAAAACATCCACAAAGCATATAAACCCTCAAAAAACATCCAGGTAAAAGTTATACAAAAAAAAAAAAAAACCGAAAGAAACAAATTTCTTACCTCAGGTCCTTGAGTGGAAGGAGAGTGAAGTCGAAGGGCAGTTTTAGTTGTGGTGGTTCGGAGATGAGAGGAGGCAGATAACAGATGAGAAGGATATGTAATTGTCGCCGTCATTTTTTGAGAATCTTTAACAGGGCCCTAATTGATGGTTATGTGCTAAAGTCTCATTCTTGATTCGAAGAAAGATAGGTTTTTGAGACCCTCTAAAGGTTTTTGAGAGTTCACGGTGGAAAAGGTTGTTGCAGGGTGACAGGGGTTTAAGGAGCAGGAGCCGTTATCCGGTACTGCCGAGTTTTGCAGTTTTGTAAAAACGGTTCAATTTCATAAAGTTTTAATTTTTTTTATTTAAAATTATTTTTTTTTCAATTTTTAAATTATTTTGATATATTAATATTAAAAATAATTTTTTAAAAATAAAAAATATATTATTTTAATATACTTTAAAAAAAAATAAACAATGAAAGTGTTTGTTATGCGGTGGTTTTTGTAGTGGTGGAACCCACTATTATTTACTTTTCAATCGCAAATTATCTAAAAACAGATGCAATTTACTTCTTTTTATGTCACGTTTGTGTAAAGTGAATTAATTTACTCTGCAAAACAGTGAAAAATATCTTCATTGTTCATGATCGAATCGGGTCCGACCCAAATTTAACATTGGACCATGTCTGGCTCAGTAAAAAAATTTAATTTTTTAAATTATATTTTACTCGAAAAAACTAGTGTTTACTATTTAATATTATTTAATGATATTATATAAATTAATGAAGATCGCAATTGTTTTTAATGATATTTTACTTGATTTTGTTACATGTTAAAAAAACCATGAAAACTATATTCTTTATAGGATGAATTTTGTACATGATAAAATTATAGATAAGTTAATGGAATAATAAAAAATATTTGATATAAAGTATTATTTATTTAATGATGTAATAGTAATAGTTAAATCTATAATATTTAAATTAAAAACATCAATATTAATATATATATTTTTAATTATTTTATAACTTTAATTTAAAAACATTTTTAATCACATATATTAAACTACTTTTTATTCAACCTCAATTTCAACATATATTAAACTCCTTTTTGTTCAACCTCAATATCAACTATAATTCTCATTGAATATATATATAAATACCAAATTATTTTATAACACAAATTTTTTTCAAATTATAACCATAAAAATTACTAAAAAATATCCACTCCAAGCTAAAACAACTCATCTAATAATAACATTATTCACGTTTGCTAAGACAGGATTATGGAGTTTTTTAAGGATGTTTTTTTTTTAAAAAAAATAAATTAAATGTGAAGGAATAAAATAATAAGATAAATAGTTTACATTTTTTTTATATATTAAATCATTCAATTGTTTCCAATCTCTTTAATTAATAATTTTCTCGCTTCACAAAGCAGAGGATTGGACCCGACTTTTTTTTTAAGTTATTTAAAATAATTTTTATTAAAAAATATATTAAAATAATATATTTTTTTATTTTTTAAATTATTTTTCCATCAACATATTAAAATAATATAAAAACATCAAAAAAATATATTAATTAATTTTTTTTTTAATATTTTTTAAAAATACTTTTAAAATTCCGAAACAGGACCGTGCTTGTCATCTACCATGAACTTACACAAACAAAATCCTGAAATCAGGTTCGAATCGTCTCGGATCGGGCCATAAAGTTTCAAATTCTTATTGTAAATGAAAATTACAACACGAAAATTTGACAAAGTTACAATATTGGAACCAGCACAGCCTGGACAATTAGACCTCCACTGAATCGGCTATCTCATCATCTAACTGCACCTATGATTTCTTGACGACATCTTATTAGTTATTGAGCTGATAGTACATGTTCCTCTTGAGCTCTTCTAGAGTGTAGAGACTCCTCAAAGACAAAATTTCACTCAATCTGCAAAAGCTAGTGAAAATAGTTCAAATCAGACTGAGAAGAAGATCGACATATGATTCTAAAGTCACATGTCATCCTTACGTGCATTAACAATTAGAAATTCAATCTACAATCTTGAAAATAATGGAATCAGCGTGAAAGAACAGGTTGAAATGGACAAAGCACGTTAAAAGGAATCAACCAGACATGAACATCGAGTTATAGTGCGCATTTAAAGATACATGATCCTAGATATTAGTATACCATAATAATGCTGTCAACCAAATAATAAATACGCTGCAAAGGAAACAATTGAAAGAAATCCCTACAATGCTGCGATGCACCACAAAAACCAACTATTTCATCTGCAAAAAGTGATGAAGCCATCCACAAGAACAAATGGGGGAGGCCAACAGAGTATATGGAGGATGCGAGAGCAGAAATGATAGTCTATGAATTAAATCAGAGAGAGAAGCCTATTTTGAAAAACATGGATTAGAGCATCCAGAAAGCCTATTCCCAGTAGAGGATGAATGGCTTACATGTTCAGTCAGAGAAAAGTAAAAAAGTCTCAAGGAAACAATGGCAGGTACCCAAGCCCTGTGTTTTCTGGAAATCCCATCATTATATTTAAATTTTGTAGAGCTTGACCAGAAGCCCCCTTCACAAGATTATCAATCTGCACCAAGGTTTTAGAAGTTAAGCTAGTCAGAAGGGAAGAAAACAGCAGTATATGAAAAGATGGAGACAGTCAAGTGCAATGGCAAAAGAGATGATACATACAACTGATATGATTATTGCTCTGCCAGGAATTCGGTCGGGAAATACATTTATATAACAATAATTAGAGCCTCGAACATCATGAGTGCGAGGAACAGCTCCTTTTTCCAATAATCTTACAAATTCTTCATCCTGCAATAAAAGTTAACAAAAGAATGAATGAATGACTAAAATGTGACAAGGGGCAGCAGAAACCAGATCGTGGCTGGACTACTAACTTCCACCTTATATGACTCAAGTATTGACACAGTTTCACCATTAAAGGAATGTGCAACACACATTCCTTAATCAAATTTCAGGTCAAAGCATTGATTGTATTCCGAGTGATATCATTGATTTGTAATGCCTCATAGTACAAAAAGTAGAAAAAGTGTGCAACTAATCACAATATTTATAAAATATATATACCTGGTAAGAAACTTTCAATTGCTGGTACAAATTGTCAGTTGTCACTCCTGAAGCCATTTCCACATAGATAGTTGATTGCATACCACGGGTCTAAAGAACAGAAAAATAAACAATGTTGGACTGGATTCTTTTGTAAGCAAAGATTACTTCAGTACACTTGGGCAATTGTTACCATTGGCATTAAGTGCGGAGTAAAACTGATGGTTACTTTAGAATGCGCAGCATCAGATAGCCCCTGTTCAATTTCTGGAACTGCAATTCAAAACCAGAATCTATATTATTGCCTTATTATACAACCCAACCATAACAACTGAAATTCATATCTTTTGCTTCATGGTCAAGGCAATAATTTGCAAGAAGGAGGGATCAAGATCCAATTTCTGAGATTGATATTCACCATGACGATGCCTTGTAACACCATAAGACATGATGCCTTCAGTTAATTCAGTGTACAAATTTGCCACCTTAGCACCACGTCCTGCACAATTTCCAGACATCAGAAACTACTGAAGAAATTGGTGCAAGTAGAAATTGAAACATATTACTGCTACAGACAAGCATCAAGATATAAAAAAATGCTGTGAATTTTTTACCTGCTCCACTCACACCAGATTTTGCATCAACGATAATATTCTTATGTTCAATGAGATTGGCCTGAAAATTCAGAAAATGATGAGGTTCAGGGTGTGCTCTAATTTAAGAAAACTAACTATCTTGAAAGAAACTAATTGTAATGTGACAATTGATCTTCTGCTAAAAAAACATGCATGGAACTAATCAGTCATGCAGGATGAAATGAAATTAAACCGCAACAGACACATACCTTTATCAAGGGAACTAAAGGAAGCTGAATCGACGTTGGATAACAACCAGGATTAGCAACAAGATGTGCATTTTTTATTTCCTCTCTCAAAATTTCAGTCAAACCATAAACCGCTTCTTCCTAAATCCATCAAGAGAACACATTAATGTAAGGAAAAAATAAACGTAAACCTTCCACAAAAGATAAGTGAAATATAAGCACAGAAAACAGCTAAAACTTCCTTCATGAGGCCAGGTTGATGTTTTGAGAAAGGAGAAAGATTCCAGGAACTTTACCTGCAAATCAGGTGCTCGGTGTGGCTGGCCATACCATTCTTCATACTCAGAAACATTTCGTAATCGGAAGTCCTAAATGAATAACAAGATAATACATGATATTACCACATTATAAATTTTCAAAATACTGCATGAAGCCTTAAACATGATAATATACAAAAACATAAACTGATAAGCTTGCATTCAAAGCATACCGCTGAAAGATCAACAATCTTTAATCCCTTGGGAAGACCTTTGATGATTTCCTGGAAAAAAAAAAGGCACATGGATCAAATACTAGTTGACATAAAGAAACTCAGTAAATGAAATTCCCTATGCTGAAGGTAAACTGCATTAAGCCTTCAAATTAATTGTTGAATGGGTTAAAATATGTTACGTGAAAAAAAAAAAAAAAGTACCTGTGTGGTTCCATGAGGCAAGCAACAGAATACAGCATCAACATCAGAAAAATCTGCATCGCTGGTAGAAACCAAAACCGGCAAGTTCTGCAAACCAAAACAGACTCAATTCAAGCATCACTTGCAAAAGAGAAAGCTGACAGTATACTATTTCAAAACATTTTTCCCCTTTTGGTGAGACTCAATGGTCAACTCTAGCAGTATCAAACAATAGATTCAGTTTCCCCAAAAAGAGAGCCACACAGGAACACCTTACTCTACTAATACGTAAACACTGATAAAAATCCCATCAAAACCTTACCTAATACTCATTAGTATACGATGATACCTTTTGTGTGATGAAATGAGGAAATACAGAATCCATCGACTTCCCAGCATTTCTATCAGCAGTCATCACAGTAATACCAAAGTATGGATGGTTTGCAAGAAGTCTAATAATCTGCCACCAAAAAATAGTAACTTCACTCCTCTCTCAATAATTGAATAACAGTGCCCACAAAAGCAATAAAACCCACAAACCTCTGCACCAGTATAGCCACTGGCACCAAGAAGAGCAACACGAACTTCCTTCTCCTGCTTAGCATTTGAAATCTGCAATCTTTTTGTGGACAAAGAAGTAGACCCACCAACATGTAGCTTGCAATTCCCATTTTTACTCTTCAAGCTTGAAACTTTCAATTCACTACCCTGAATTCATTTAAAAAAAAAAAATAGCTCGAAATGCAAAGTCACAGTCTTTACTAATTTTCAACAAGCAAACGCCTCTCTTTCTATTAAAGTTTCAAACTTTCTAGTAGAAAAGATGAAATTCTAACCTTCAAGAAGTAGGTAGAACTGAAAGTTGCACTGCTCATTATTTAATTTCTGGATGAAATTCTACAAACACAATTTGACATTACAAGAGAATGATATTTATAGATATTCAAGCAATAGAAATGAAGGGGGTTTTTTACCTTCAAGAAGTGGATGCTTTGACGATGGGAAATTTGAGGTTGCTTTTGGAAAAAGAATAAAAGGATGGAGGAATTTAATTACTGGTTTATTTTTTATCAGAAAGGAACCGAATATGCCCAAAAAACCCTAGAGACAACCGGAACAAAAATGGAAAGGGTTTTTTAAAAGTAATATAATTTAACTAATTAAAAAAACAGAATAGAATTAATAATTAGCCGCCTTGAAATTATTTAGTTCTTCTTCCTAGGGTCAGAATTGGCTAGCAGGTGACTGCAGAAGAAAAAATGGCATTACAAAAATGACATCACAAATTTCAGGAGCCCATGTTCCCATGCAATCAGCCCAAAGGAGGTCCAAAGTTCTGTAGGTATGGTGTAGATCTGAACCCAATTTAACACATTCTAAGTTTCTAACAGCCATGATTTGCTTATGACAAATATATTATTTTCTATTTTTTAAAATAAAATAAAATGAGCTCCGTTATGTATAAAGATGCACAATCTAGAGTTTTTCATTGATTATTTCATCTTCATTTTTTACAAGGCAAAGGGACAGATAAATTACAGAGATCCCATGTTAGTTGATTAACGTAATTATCAAGATTATCCTTAACAACTGTTCCCAGGAACAAAAGCATAACTAATGAGAAGCTGCCAAGACTGCCCATGGTGGAAATGCGATGGTAATAATAGTAACAAAAAAAAAAAAAAAAAAGATTAGATGCATGCGTGCTGTTTAATTGAATAACGAACGCTAAAGATCCTACAAAATAAAATTAAGATGGGCTTAGTGAAAGACGCGGCAGATTTTTTGAGACAGTTGTGTTTTTTGGTCAACTTGCCTTCTCTGCATTTTAAATTTTACAGCAAAAGAATAGATTATACAAGCTTAACAAAAAAATCGATATGTACAGGCACCAACATAACAGGCAAAAACACACGCATGAGCTTGGCTTGTAGTGCTGTATAACTGTCATGAGCGAAAATCCTTAATGCTATCGGTCCAAGGCAGAAAAAAATGGAACTTGGCCCCTTCTTGGAGTTTGACGGTTGTCATCTGTCCTTGAGTTTATTGGTGAAGTTTGGGGCCTTAGCTCAGACAATCGTATCCTTTCATTGGTAATCTTAGTCTGCAGAGTTTGGAACTATGTTAGTTTATGGGAGATCATCTTTTAGGGTTGTTTGGTTGACCCTGCTAAGAACTTGTTTAGACGCAGAAATCCATAATGTAGAAAGAGAGAGAAAAACAGCAGTGTTATTTATGGATTTTGATTGTTTATTCCTTACCTTGACTGTCAAATCTTGCAGTTCTCTTTCCAGCGAAGTGATTCTGTTTTTCAGCTGCTCGAGAGCATCCTCAGCGACGGACGGGGTTATACTGGATACAGGTTTTGTTATCCCAGCTGCCTGAAATTTTCCATCAAAAGAGATTATCTCTTCGATTCTGAGTGAAAATAAAAACCACGTGGCTAATCAAGGATACACACATACCTTCAAAATGCTAGTACACAAGCCCAATAACTTTTGTGCTAATTGCACCTTGTCATCCTCAATTTCCTGTATGGATTCAATTAACAGTTGAAAAAGCCATCGATATTAACGATATGTAAAAATTATTAGTAGTTGTTTCTCTACTTCCACTAACCTTAAGTTTGTTCATTAACCTTTGTTCCCCTTCAAAATCTATATATGGACTTTTCCCAACAGAAGCACGATGATGTGCAAGCTCTTCCTTGATACGTGAAAGATTGATCTCTGCTCGCCGCAGCTTAGCACTCAGGTCCTCATTGTGAATTTTAAGCGAATTGTTCTCTTCCTATTACACCAGAACACGGATCCACTTTGGATGAATAAAAAATGTTTGCACAAGTTAACAGGTCCAAATTCTTTGAAATTCAGCATATTTTCTATGTAAACAGAACAGATTATAGAAAATATCTTGCCTTGATTTTTGCATGATGATGTATACGCTGCTGGATATTTTGCTGGCCAGACAGCTTCTTTACCTCCCCCTCAAGTTCCATCACCTTCTTCTTATGATTTACGTTCTCCATCTGAACAGAGTGTAGGAAGTAAATACAAGACACGAGACAAAAAATAGAGGGGGAGGGGGGAATAGCTCAACTGATCCACTGGAAAGGAAAAGTGCAAGGCACAGGCTTCGGGTTTTTACCTTCAACATTTCACTCTCAGTTTTGAGTAACTGATCCCGCTGATGAAGCTTTTCCAATGCTACTTGTGCAGCAACCAGCTCAGCATGTTTACAATCAATTTCCTCTAGCCAACTAGAAAACAAAATGTGAAAGAAAATACATAAAATAGCTAAAGATTCAAGTACAGAGTGCCAGCCAATATTGGCAGGTTTGAGCTTTGAAGCAGAGGATGCTTACCCTCGCCTCTCCTCAATAAACCCATTGAGCTGCTGCTTAAGCTTGATAATTTCCTGATCCTGTATGGAAAATGGAAATGATTAAGGGAAAACATGTGGGTTTCCAAGGTAAATTACCAAAGCAAAGAATACCTTTACATGAGGCTCAAAGGTACCAAGCTGGGCTTTTTCTGCAATCTTCTGCACTTGTTTATCATCCAATAGTGACTGCCATTAACACAAAGGCACATGAACAAACACATTCATGGAAACTACTCCTCTCTTTACTTTTTGCTTCATTTTTCTCCAATGTTTATTCAGTGCACATTATCAGAAATTATCATGTACATGACAAACAAAAGGAGATGCATGTTCTTTATAGGTCCGAATTACCAACCACCATGATTAAGCAAAAGAGTAGTGTGGGACCACATAAATTTACCACATAATTTGTCATATCCAGTTTCACTCCTAGTAAATCTCGGATTACATCATGGGTCATGCTCTCGGCAGCAGCCAATCTGGCATTCAAGGCAAATATCTGCAAAAGGATCATGCTTATCAAATGAGTCATTATCTGGCATGGATCTAGAGTTGGATTTACATTTGGAAAGTAAAGGCTACCTCTTTCTGTCGATTAACTGCTAAGGATTCCAGCTCTTCAATCCTTAGCCTTGCAGATGCAAGGTCCTCATCCTTCTCAGATTTTATTTGTTGTGCCAAGCCCAGACCAATGCATTTAAAAGGGGAACTGGAACCCCTGGACTTAGCAGCATTTTTCTCTGATTTGTTTGATGAAGAGCTCGTGCTATGGGAGATATGGCCCTCAGGTTTTACTTGTTCAACCATGGCTTCCAATGCCTTGAACTGTTTTCAGAATCTCTTAAAATACAACTTTAAGAAATCAACTTTAAGAAATAGAGGAAGAAAGAACTATATAAAAACTTCAAACCCTGGCCTACCTTCTGCTTATACTCACTAGCATGTGCTTCTGCATGCAAATTTAGCTCAGTAACATGTGCCTTGAACTGTGAAATCTGTTGAACGGTAAGAGAATGAATGTCAAATGCTGAAACCTCAGGTCAAACAAAGTTAAAACACTTGTAAGAATGTACCAAAATGATGCATAATAGCGCTTTACCTCTGCATCCTTGTCAGATACACTGCTTTCAAGGATCTGTATATGCTTCAGTGCTTCTTCTAGGCCTCTTTCCTTCTCTTCCAAATGCCTGCAGGTGAAAGACAACCATGTGTTGACAATTTGAAACATCGTAGTATCTAAAAAGCAAACATACAGAGGAATCTGATAAAAGAAAAAAAAACCTTTTAATGCCAGTGTCAACATTTTCAACATTCTGCATCTGATATTTCACAGAATGAAGCTCGTCTTCAAGTTCTTCTCTCTGCAATCTTTGTCGTTCTGCTTCTCCTTTAAGAATGTCAACCTGACGAGCAGTAAATAAGATGCTGATTTTGAAATTTTGAACTCCTTTAACTCAATAGTAGATTAGAAAACTAACCTTGTTTTCTAGAACATTAATGGTGCACTCTAGCTCTTCAACAGATCTCTCAAGTAGCTTTACCTCTGCTTCTTTTTCTTCAGCATAGATCTTTCTGGATTCAGCAGTCTGTCAACAAGTTAACAGCACAAGATCAGGAAACATAAAATAGGTGTAAATAATTATTATTTAGCATATATATAAAAGTTCAATGCACCTGTTGGGCCTCTTCTGCAATAGCTTCAGTTTCTTCAGCCCAAGCCTCTGTCCTTTGTAGCTTATCTTCTAAACTATGCATCTTCAGTTGGAGCTGATCTCTCTCGCTAGTAAGTTCACTCAGATGACTCCTTAAAGATTCAATTGTATCACTCATTTCTCCAAGAGCATCACCCATTTGTGAGAGTTCTGTCTCTAAGCTCTCTGTCAAACTCCTTTTCTCAGTTAACTCCTCCTCAAGAGAACATTTTGCAGCCAAGGTTTCTTGAATTTGGGCTCTCAGATCCAGATTTTCACAAGAAAGACTTTCTAGGGACAAGTTTCCCTTAGCAATATCAGACTCAAGATTAGACACCGCGTCTATCTTCTCCATGAGCTGAGCTTCAAGCAACTGACTATGAGCAACAGTCTGTTCAAGCTCGCTTGATTTGACAACCAGCTCATCTTCTAGAGCCTCCATAGAAGCCATCAATTCTTTCAGCTTATCCTTTTGATCCTTAGTATTAGATGCTGACTCCTGCAACAGGCTCAAATCAAATGACAGTCCTTTTAGAATATCATCCTTCCTCAATAGCTCAGCCTGGAGGCTCATGTTGTCAGAGACCAGATCTGCAGTGCAACTTTCCAAGCATTCAATCTCTTTTATGAACTCAGACATCCCTTCTATATTTTCACAAAACTCATGAAACATTTTTTCTGCAAGCACATAACTCTCCTTCTCCATTCCGTTAAATAACTTGTGACTGATTGAGCGTACACTTTCCACTGAAGCAACATACTTTGCTGTGTTCAAAGCTGACTTGGTGAGGACTTCATGCAAAACTTTCTTGTGAGACCTAATTTCACTTCTCAAAAGAATGTTCTCATCCTTCATTGCATTCAATTTGCAGACAAAACTTTGCAAATCTTGGTTTTTTAAGCACATATCAGCTTTAGCAACAGATTGAGAATTCTGGAGTTCATTTACCTCAGCACTTTTCATCTCCAGATCAGTCTGTAGACCAACAATGACACTCTCCAAAGAGAGAATTTTATCCTGCAGCCTATCATTCTCCATATCAACCTGGCTTAGCGATGATTCAACTTCAGATTTCTTTTTCTCCAAGTCTTGTAGAACCAAGCTCTTTTCAGTCTTCAAATTCGAGACCTCATCCTTTAGAGACTTGTTTTCCTCCTCCAACCAATTCAATCTTCTGAGCTCTAAATCTTTCAATTCCAGCTCAGTTTGTAGTTCGCTTGATGCTGTTTCCAATTGGCAAATGCTCTTCTGCAATTCTTGCTTTTGTTGGCTAATAACATCAATTTGACTGGAAGACTTTTCCAAATCTGATTCCTTACTCTTCAAATTCTTTTGCAGTTTATCACACTCAGCTTCAAGTTCTTGAATCTGGCTTAACAATCTCATCCTAGTTGTCATGACTTCACCAAGTTCGCTTCTCAACTTATCATTGGAACACGCAACATCCTTCAGACTTGATAATAGATCCTGCACCTCCCTATTTGCCTCTTTAACTTTTCTTTGCAGAAGAGCAACATCTGCTTCCTTGGCCACGAATAGATGTCCCTTCAACTCAGTGTCAATTTTGGAAAAAATTATTTCATTCTTTAAATCCTCCAAGATAGAGCAACAATTGAGGTGCTCTCTCTCCGCTGCTACTTCTCTGAGACACATCTCTTCAAGCTGTGATGCTAAGATGAATGACTCGATGTCTTTTGAGCACAAATCCATCATAAAAAGCTCAGTTTGAGAATTTCGAAGTTCCTTTTCTTCTTCCAGCATTTTCTCTTGATTGAAAAGGGATTCTACAGCATTTGTGTTAGTTGAGTCCATCTCCTTCATTAGAACAGCAAGCTGAGAACCCATGTAATTAGACCTCTGTAACATCAACTCCTCTTGAAGCTGTATATCATAGATCTTTTTCTCAAAAGATGTTAACTTGAGCCCAAACCTCTCTGTTTCCTCTTCTTTCCTCAAGATCCGAACAAAACTGTTCTTGATGTCAGCCAGCAGTTTCCCCTTCAGGGTTCTGCATGTTTGAAGCTCTCTACTTGTTTTGGAATTACGCTCTCTGAGATCAGTTATAAGCGAGTCTGATTCAGACAAGCCATGTTGAAGCAAACCATTTTCTGCATTCAGACCTGTTACTGTTTCTAACAAAATGCCCATGTGACAGAGATGTAGTACCGAGACAGCAGAATCCTTTACTATTATCTCAGACCAGACATCTTCAAGCCATGACCGCACCAATTTTCCAGAGTCTAAAACCAGTGCCTTCAAGCTGTGGAACTCACACAACATAGACAAAAAAATTTCGAAAGAGATCTGGACCTGTGAAATGACACCCTCCAGCTGCACAACCAGATCCTTTGTTTCCATTAAGTCTAAGCCAAACTGCATTTCAAGATCTTCAAATTGTTGATCCTTGAGTCCATTCAGGGATTGCAAGCTCTGAACTTCATTATCAAGCATATCCCTTTCACTGGTTAATTTAACTTCAATTTGTTTCATCCTTTCCATATCAAGCTTCATTGCTTCATTAGCTATCATCAGTTCATTGATCATTATATCAGCTTCTTTCATGGTATCTTGGGCCTCTTCAAATTTGGCATAAATACAAGAAGCCTCCGCCATTTTCTGTGCTGCAACTATCTTTGCGTCACCAACCTCCATTTCAAGGAACTATTAAAAAATTATTGGAAAAAAATGATTAAGTATATGAGAGTGAAATAAATAAATGCCGTAAATATAATCTATCTGTAAACAACTGGGAAAACCAAAATAAAGACAATGGGATGAAAAATGAATTGCTCTGGATGATTTAGTTTGGGTTATTATTGCAGGCAATTTTGATTTTCAGTTTTAAAGAGTCCGTAATATACAAATTTTAAGAAAGATACCACATACTTGTCTTGAGGAATCCCAAGCCAGTAATGAGTTACAGAAAAATAAAACAGAGAATACAGTAGAAAATCTAGCAGGTCACCTCTTTGGTTTGGCACCAGCAAATCCCAGCTTCTTGGATGATTTGTTCAAATGCTTGTAGCTTATCATTAACAGTTTGTATCTTCGTTTCAAATTGTGTTTCGAAGTTACTAAAAACTTCTTGAAGCGCAAGTATCTGAGTTGTGAAACATTTCATGCTTTCCTGACTGTGTTTCTCAGACATCCAGATTTCTTCTTTCTCAGCATGTAATTTAGCCATCTCCCTTTTAACCTCTTTCAAGCTTTCAAGAGCAAACTCTATTTCCCCTTTGAGAAGACTAATGGTGACATCTTTGGGAGTTCTGAGACCCTCATCTTTCCTACCACATGAAGTGCCCAATGATCTCTTTCCTATTGTAGAGGAACTCTCAGAGACATCAATTCTCAACCCCTCTCCAGCATCTGTCTGCAACAACATCGAGGTATAGCAATTACTAAACCAATACCTATTAGAGGCTACTATGACATAAAATTAAATTTAAGTGTTATATGTCAACCAGAGAGCAGGAGTTATCTTACCCATCCACTGCCACCATTATTAATTGTGCCATCTCTTTGTCTTTCATTCATTTCAGGACTCCGATCATGCTTTCCATGGGTAGCCATGCATGACCTGATGGAGGACACACCAGTTTTCAGCTCAGCCAATTTCTCCCTTGTGTTCAAAATGTCGCTCTCTTCAATTTCTTCAAGCTTTTCTTCCATGGCACATGCATGTTTCTCCTCCTCGGAAAGTCTCTGTTGAAGTTGGGCACATGTCTCCTTCAACTCTGCTACTTCCATTTTCAAAAACTGAATCTGTTCCTCTGCTTCTTTGATAGCAGTTGCTTGATCATTCAGAAGAGCTTCCTTCCTTTGGCTAATTGCTGCTGATTCACTAAGTTGCACGTTCTTATACGCTAATTCATGGAGATTGTTGAGATTCACTTCTGATAATCTATTCACAACAACAAAAGCAACCGTTGCACAATCTGATGCTTTGCTGGCATGAAGTTCTGCTACCTTCACTTTATTCTCCAGCTCTGCAATGGTAGATGTTTTTGCTGCCAACTGAGAATTCAAGAAGAGAATTTCTTCTTCCTTTTCATTGCACTCCTGCTGGTTTGCTTCGTTCATTACCAGTGCTGCACCTCTCAGAGCATTAAGCATGCATTCCACATCATTTTGTTTATCGTTAGCATCCTCTAGACATTTTCCAAGTTCTTCGATCAGTAATTCCTTCTCAGAGATGGTTCTAATCAACCTGCCAACTTGTTCAGAGATCCAGATCCTCTTCTCAGGGAAGGAACTAGAAATAAGGTCAACCTGATCAGCGGCATCCATGATTGCCTCTTGTCCATCAGCAAGAATTGCTTCAACCTCACAAGCTAGAAATTCCCATTCTTCAGATAAGTTTTTCAGCTCCCCTTCTTTTCCCTCAAGCATTTCATTTAGCCCCCTGTTTTCTTCAGTTAAAACATATAGTTTTTCCCGCAACTCTTTCAATTCAGTTTCCAAGAGCATCACCATGTTTTTAGTCTCCATCTCTTTCAAGTGGCAATCATGGACCTGATTCTGAAGAATGGAAAGTTCTTCCTGCATGCAGACAATAACTTCAGCAGTTTCAGCTTCAGCCTGCTGACGAACTTCGTCCATTTCTTCTTCATTAGATGCCTGAAATGCATGATCATTTTGGTATAAAACATTCAATCTTTTGGCCTTCTCAAGAGAATCTTGCATCCTCTTCAACTTCTTCTGTAAATTTGAGTCGTCACCCCCTGAATGCTTGGAAGGGAGATCTCTCAACTCCTTTTCAGAAATTTGCTCCTTCAGAACCATCATTTGAAGCTCCTTTTCACTCAAAAGCTTTGCATAGTGAATCTTACTTTTCCTCAGGTCTTCCATCTCATTGATTGCTAGTATTTGCTGGGACTCAAGAGCTTCAACAACTAACTTCACCTCCTTCAGTTCACAAGTGGCATCTTCAAATTGTTTGGTTACAAAGTTAAGTTGTACTTTTGCCAGTTCAAGATCTCCAGTTAAGCACATTGACCTTTCTTTTATTTCTTCATGAGAAGATCTCTCTTCTTTGAGAATAATCTTCAATATATCAAGTTCCAGCTGCAAATCCAAGATATCTTCTGCATGTTTCATCATTTCTGGAGCAGCTTCCATGCTTTCCAACTTACACTGAACTCCATCAAGCATGACAGTTTCAGAAGTTGGAGCTCCTGAGAAATTCTGAAAATCAGGTTTATTATCAGTCACTGTTACACTTGATGGAGTTGCATGCCACATGATAAAGATGGATAAGTGAGAATGAAAGACAAGAGTTATGCAAACATGCATCTGCTGGAAATTGCTGGTGAAAACACGGCGATCCATCCAGTAAGGCCATAGCCATTGTGCCTTTCCCAGCATGCATGGTAAGTGAAAAGATGAGTAGCAATTCTAAAGGCTCAAAGTACCTTTAACGTTTTAATGTCACCATCTTGGTCATGGGTTACAGATTTGAGATTGTCTAGCATATACTGTAAATCATTAATTTCCCTGCAAAAGATGGAGATAAATAGAAGTGCTTCAGTAAGAAGAAAGATAGCTGCATTAATTAATGGATTATGGGTGGGTGCAATTACAAATTTTAATGAATTTCAAACAGGACTTCTTGAAGACCTACAATCAGCGTTAGAATTCCTGACCTGCTTAATTTTTGGTTTTCCTCTAAGCAAGAATTTAGATTACGCCTGCACTCGTCTAATTCATTGAAAGTGTTCTTCAACTGAAACAATTAAAAGTAAATGTCAAAGAAATGGATGAATTTCAAGAAGAAGAAAGGTGTAGTTCATGTCAAGACAGTGCAAAGCAACCTCTAGATGCAGAGAATCATTTTCCTTGTTGGTGCGCATTGCTTCCTGTTTTGATAAGAAAAAATAAAGAAAATAGTTTACATCATCATGTTGTGAAAATAAAGAGCTTAAGACAACTTAACAAGGACAAAGTGTTGCCCTACAGAGAAAAGGAAAGGGTAGGAAGACTGAAGAATGTAGTGAATCAGGCAAACCTGAGGTTGGCCATTTGCATTTGGAAGATTTTGCATCATAAATTTCCCATCAAGAAATTGAAGAAGCTGCAACATAAGATTTTTAATAATCACTCGGGTTACTAACAAATAAACAAAAAATAAAAATGTATTTTCGAACTCCATGAAAACCTGTTCTCGCAGTTTAGATACTTCTTCCAGGAGGATCTCCCTCTCCCCTTCCTCATAGAATTCTTGAAATCTATAAACACCAAAGTGAATAAATAGTAAAAATCAGTGCATCTTTTTAAAAGTATGTTCTGATAAACAATAAAAATTACCTTCTGAGTTGGTCCAAAAGCCTTATGTTCTCCAATGCGAAGCGAGTCACTTCAGGATTTTTGTCTACTTTAGCTTGAATCAACTGAATCTCTTCAGAGAGTGCTTGGTTCTCTTCCAGCAAATAAGTGTCAGGAGGTAACAAGCCACCAACCAGTGACTCCATTCTCTGAATCTTGTCTTCTCGAAATCTGAGCATCATTTTAGAGCTCCTGGTATCTTCTTCTCTTTGACGAACCTGAGATGTGGTTAGCATTAGATAATTGAGCTGCATTTTTTAAGAAGACAATGAAACATCTCTATATCATTTGTAAAGAAATACCAAACGATTCAGTTGCTCAATCTCAGCTTCAAGTTTCTTGATGGAAGTCTCTGCCATCTGCTCTCTTCTCAAAGCGCCAGCAAGAGTTGTCTCCAAAGACTTCAACTGTTTCAGCACCATTTTCAATACAACAAATTTTCACTGAATCTTACTATTAATGTAGAGGAAATTCAGGAACAGCATCTCAGTTACTGCATTTAAAAATAACTTAGCATGGATGCATGGAAAACTGTTAACAATAATCAAAGAGCAGGCATAATGATGCCTGGTCATAAATAACAAATGGAACATATAGCATTCATATGTAAATTCATCCTGTGTCATAAATAAAGAAACCCAATTCCATTCAGATACACAGTATTATTATTATTAAATTACCATAATGAAAAGTCACCTAGTTACCTGCTTAGTAGACATTCTAACAATGCCTTTGCCTCCAACTCCACGCAAATCATCAGCATGCTGTTGATCCATGTCATACATGATTTCCGTGGAAGCTGTATCTTGCTCTTGCATTGTATCTTTTCCAGTTGAACCAAATGACAATGACCTGGAGACATTCTGACGTTTTAGGAAAGAGAGCTCCTCCTGTCACAAATATGATCCATGGTCTTTAGTTACAAAAATTGCGGATGGTAACTTTCTTAATAAAGAAATATTGTAAAATTCAGAATCACACCTTTAGAAGCCGTATCTGATGCTGAAGTGCAATGACATCTCCACTGGAATCTTCATTAACCACAGCCTACACCGTGAAAAAAGCCATAAATTTGTCAAACTGGTTGATTCGTAGAAACAGAAGTTTGTCATGGAAACAAGCTTGCTTACATTGTTTTGAATAAGTTTTGCTCGCTGAGCAAATTTCAGGGTATTAAGCGTTTCAGCTGCACAGCTGTATAAGGCAAGACTGTAAGAGATGGATAAATGATAAGCTCTGTTGGGGCCCAATGCATCAAATACTAGCAAGCAGTAACATATGCATGAACTAACCAGATAGAAGGGCTAACATTAGCAATGATCATTGTTTTTGAGTTTCCTCCAAGTGAGTCCTGCATTGCCAATAGAAACAAGCATGTTATCATGGGTATAAGACATAAACAACAGTGTAGACCAGAAAATGGAGGCAGCAATGACCTGAAGAAGGAAGGTCAATCTCGAATCCCTATAAGGGACATGTCTTGCCCTCCCATGGACCACATCCAGTAGAATCATAATTACATGACTGCAAATACCAGTGTCCAGAAAGCACCAATTATGTTGACAGAAGCAGTAAACAGAACAACCAAAATAATAAAATATGATGGATAGGTGCTCGTCAAATTTGGTAAAGCTCGTATTACCCCAATGTGGACAATGATTTATTAATGTTTGCAGCTTCCTTCAAACGCTCACCCTCAGCTCCTGAACTCTTCTGCCTGTAATTGATAATTATAACATCATGTTACATAATAACACTAAGCAAGTGCAGCGAGTGCTCAACAAACGTTGAAAGAAATGTGCTCACCTTTCTGAACCAGCAAGATCAACTAGGTTTAGTCTTGCAAACCTTAGGTTAGTTGCGGAATCCTTCTCCCACCTGCTCTCAATTACACATGTAAATACACTATGTGAGCGGCTGCTCTCTCGGTTCATATTTGTTGCTGCAACTTTCCTATTCAAGGAACCCTACAGGGAACAAGCTATCACATTAAAGCAAACATGTGTGCAGAACAAGGGTAGAGAGTTTGAACAAATAACAAACAAGGATTGTAACCTGAGTCAAAAGCTTCAAAATATCGCTCACAGTTTGAACCTCAAACTCTGAAAGATTTTCTACATAGACACCCTTCTTGACATCCTCTCGCAACTACAAGCAGAGAAATGACATACTTAAAATTAATCTCAAAATGATCCAAAGCAAATTCACTGGAAAAGGAACCAAACTTACAAGCAAATTGGTAGATGAGGGATCAAGGAGGTCTGTAATTTGTTCGTTGTAAATCTCTAAGAATGAGCACTTGCAATTGTATTTTAGCCTTTCATCCTTGCGACTTTCCTCTTCCTGTAAAGATAAAGATGAAGAATAAAAATGCAATGAGCTGTAAAAATCGCATTGGTTGTTTCGTAATTGGAGCGTGTATTAAAATATATTTATATGATATGCACAGAAGAAAAGCTAAATGATAGGGCATGGAAATTACTGCTTGTATCCTTGCAAACAAGAATTCAAATATCCGCGGTGTCATTCCTCGATTCGGGCTAGGCTTCACTTCTAGACCATCAATTTCACCAAGCATTGTATACGTCTTCCCACTTCCTGTCTGCATTATCAAACACACTGTTATTAAATTATTTTAAATTATAGTTATGCAGGACAGAAGGTCAGGTATATCATTGATTTCAGGTTGTTTTACTTGCATGGAAACAATTCTCTGATTCCCAATACTTCAAAGAACACTGGAACATTCAGCTTCTATGTCTGGAGTTTTGTATTTGGTAGAGCACCTACTGAAGCACAATCCTCTCATCGCTTGGTGAGGAGTGTTTCAATCAATATTTCAAAAAAGCAAGTTCCTTGTAATAGTTTCAAAGTTGCTTCTAAGGAAAAGAGCAAAGTGATGATCCCCTCTCCATGTATACCATATAAAACATGGGACACAAAGGGTAAGAAATCTTAGACCTCCCTGAATCCCATTATATTGATACTTATCCCAGCCAATGAGCTTGCATGAAAACGTATCTGTGCGTGAGGTACAAGTTCTCAACACAGGATATCAAATAATGAAGACATTTGTACATCCAACACCAATGAGAACAAAAAAACAGTACCGGTTATATGAGTTACACTAAGATGACTCATATAAAAAAAAAAAAAAAAAGTACCGGTTATATGAGTTACACTAAGATGACAATAAGTCAAATGAAGCAGAAAACAGGATAGCATTCAAGCTTTATTATCCATGATATCATGCCTATATGAAACCATGAACGCTTAACTTAGTAGAAGCTACTTCACAAAGCAGAACCATCTGTAAAAGCAATATATACTCCCAAAATTACCTGGCCATAGGCAAACATACAGCTATTGTAACCAGACAAGCAATTCTCTACCATAGGAAGACCAGCCATTCTGAAAAGCATTTCCTGCAAATTTAAGTTTAAAACATTGTTTACTTGCAAAATAAAAGGCATGGCTTATTGTAAAAGTAATTATTTTCTTCCATGTAACCAGACCTGGTCAACTGTTTCACATGCTACATGGTCAAATGTGAATCGAGTTTCTGGTTGACCAATCCAAGTGATGCTCTGGGCACTTTCTTGCTTCAAGCACCTGTTGTAACCATGCATACTCCTCTCCATGCTATTGAGAGGACGTACACGTATAAGGACCTACATAATTTCATCAAGCATCAACACAACTAGAAAAGCACTCATCCGCAAAACAAACAAGAAAGAACGTTAGCATCAACATTACTAGAGAAGCACTCATTCGTTTGAAACATTGTTCAATATTAAACTTCTTCAAATACTAAAACACGCCAAAATTCAAACCTTTCTACAGATTGACACCCATTTTGAAATGTTTCTCATTGTTCACAAAAAAAATAATAAAAAAAGAATCATCTCATTACTCTTTTACAAAATTATCTATTAAACCACACCAAGACAAATTAATTACTAATCAAAATTAAACCTGAAAAAAGAACCCCACAAACTACCTGTACATTATGCTCCATCCAGAATGATGGATCCTCCTTAAGATCAAAATGAGGCACTTCAACACTATTAACAACCGTAGTCCCCCCCAAACCACCCGAAACTGGAAGACCTCTATACAATGCAGAAAAACTCCCTCCTTTCCCCCTAAACCCCGAACTCACAGGCGGCTTTGAAACAACACTCTTGGAGGGCGTACTTTGCGTCGAATTACTCTCTGAATTGGCCCTCTTATTCCCCCTTGGGGTCACATTAGGCCCTGAAGCCCCAAATCCACCACCTCCCTTGCTCAAATCCCTAAAATCAGTCCTCACCTCGTCCCTCGACTCATTACTTATCACACTACTGCCACCGGACTCATTTCTCTGAGCCCACCCGAATCGATACTTGGACACCTTATCTGGTGTACGGAGAGGCTCAAAGTTTCTAACTTTGGGCTTGTTTGGAGTTTTATCATGTCTAGGGTTAGGGTTTGGAGCTGGGTCCTGAATTGTATTCAACGGTGGCCTAGTTGAGTCAGTGCTTGATTGACTCGCTAACGAATCTCTAGGGTTTACAGGTACATTCTCAGTTTCTTCATTGGTCTTCGCATTGCGTCGAAGAAACTTGAAATCTCTCAACATCCTAAGAACAAAATCGAGAAATTCAGAGATCGTTAGTGATTAGGAGAGATTTATAAAGAACAAGAAAGCTCGGTAGTAGCAGTAATTGAGTTGAATTACCTGAAAAACAGAACCTGTAGATTTCGACTCAGCTTAAAATTATAAACAAAAATGGAATTATTTGATTCTCAAGCAAACATCTCTCTCTCTCTCTCTCTCTCTCTCTACTTTTTTCGGATTTGAATTGGAAGTGAATTGAATTCTATTTTTAAGTGGAGTTTAAACTGGGGTTTTGTCTGTGGTAGGGGTAAGTTGATGGACGGTGGAGATTGAATGGAGATTTGAAAAATGAGGGTTATCGCGGTTTTGGGATTTGAATGGGAGGGGCGTTTTGGTCAAAGGGAATCGTTAAAGGGCATTACAATTATTGTGTCTGTGTTTCAAATTTCAACGGCTATTTTGTTAAATCTCTCTAGGGAGCTGTTTCATAGGAGGCTAGCTGCTCGGAGGTTGCTTTGTCGAGTGTAGATCTATTATTTAGAGCCAAAGCTCCTTTGTTTCAAATTCTATGGCCATGTGATCGGATCCCAGTATCTCTTTCACTTCACTGGGTGGATTTTTATGGATGATCCATTGTTGAAAATCCTTCAATGATAAAAACTCTTTACCGAGCCAAAAGTCTCCCTCGTTAGTACCACCTCCCTTCACAATTCTTTTTCAGTAAAAATTTATCTGAAAAAATATATATTTAGTTAAAATTATAATTAAAATTAAAATTAAATAAAAATTAATTTAATATGTTTGATTAAAAAAAAATTAAGGTTATAAAATAATTAATAGATTTAATTATTATTATTACAACATCCGGTAAAATATCCTCAAGAATAAAATTAGGATTGCGATTAAATTTTGTAAATATTATGTCATTAATCGATCTCCTTTTAATTTTTTGAATAAAATACAATTAAAAATTAAATTTAAATTTAAATTTTTTTTTAAATAGATCGGATTCGACAAGAAAAAAATTGGAATTGCGATCAAATTCTTCAAATGTTACATCATCAAGCGATCTCCTTTTAATTTTTTGAATAAAACACAATTAAAAAAATAAAAATTAATTTTTTTTTAACTGAGTCGGACCTAATTCAATGCATTTAGCTTTGGACCGGACCCGATCCGGCCGAAACAGTGGAGAGTGACTCACTGTTCACGTGCAACTCTCCACTGAACAAAAACGTAGCAGGATCAAGATGAGAAGCATGAAAAAATTGTTTCAGCATAACCTGCATTTAAACCTTATTTTTAGTGGGTCGCATAAGCCAAACCACAAATGCTACTTATAACCAAACACTATATTATTGAGTTTGAAAAAAAAACCAGAAACTATCATAGAGCCAAACACTCTCTAAATTGACGTGTTTCTCTTATCAATGTTTTGGCCAATATTCAGTCTTGGAGCCATTTTGTCATCAAAAACTTGATAAATGTTGGACACTTATTTAATATTGTGGTAGCGATTACTTTTCAAAGTATTTTTCGCTTATAAATAAATCATAATAATAATTTTTTATTTTTAAAATTTTATTTTTTACATCAGCACATCAAAACTATATAAAAATAACAAAAAAATATTAATTTGAAATAAAAAAAATCATTTCTTTTTAAAAACGTTTTTAAAACACAAAAACAAACAATCTCACTCTGTTTTAAGAACACTCATTACTCGGAATCTTTGACTCTAAAATTTACTAAAAATATATAAGGCGTGGGATATTTATTGTAGCACTACACATAGTTTAATATGGATTGCAACAGTGAAATTATTTTTTTGCTCTTGGATGAAAAAAGAAGAAGAAGAAATCATGAGGGTGGGGGTGTTTTGGTCTTTTTTACCTGCTCGGTGGCCATCAAAAGATTGTTAGGGGTATGTTAATTTTTTGTAGAGTAAAGATACACTTTTACTTTCAAAGTCAAAAATATTTAGAGATGTTAATCAAGGGTTTTTTTTAATTTTCATAAGTTTTTAAATAATAAAAATACTTCTTTACCCTATAATCAAAAAAATATTGGGTTGTTGACCAAGGGATTCCCTTTTACATATATAGTTAAAATACGGTATTAACTATAAAAAAGTCAAAAAATATGTTTGCATTCAATGGTACTTTTGTACTTTCACATGTTTTTTTTTTGTAATTACTAAAGTCATGAGGGAGGTTTTGATGTTTTAATATTGACTTTTTAATTTTTTTATTCAAGAAAGTTGATGTCTGTGCTCATTACACACCAGTGAGAGATTGACGTTCACACCATTAGGACAGCACATATGACGTTACTTGATGCCCAAACATGACATTTTGTCATATCTTTGAAAGTGTCACCAAGTTCTCTTTTTTATGGTATGGCACATGACGGTGTATGGTGGTTGGATTTATCATTAGTTGTTGTTTTTCCCCCCCCCCCCATTCTTTTATCTCTCTTGTTAAGTAAAGTACATGATTGTCCTCTTTCTTTTTACTTTTTCAATCTCAGTACTTATTCTTTTGATTTCTTATTTTATACTTCTTCCTTTTATAAAAGTTTTGTTTGTTTTTGATTTAGTCATTCAATTAAAATTTCTCATATGTTTTTTTTTTTTCATTTCAATCCTTTTTTTTTCTTGACTTTTTTCTTGAAGTTTTATTGACTTTCAATTTCATCATTTAATCAAAGTTCTTTGTTTTTTCTTTTTCAATGTCAGTCCTTATTTTTTTAATTTCTTATTTTCTTCTTATTAATTTTATAAAAGTTTTGTTTGTTTTCAATTTAGTCCTTCAATTACAATTTATCATATGTTTCATTTTGGTCCTTATTCTTTTGATTTTTAATCTATTTCATTGGCCCTTTTGGTAAAAATTTTTGGCTTTTAATCTCATCTTTTAATCAAAGTTCTTTGTTTTTTTAATTTCAGTCCTTATTTTTTTTTTATTTCTTATTGTGTTTTTATTCCTTTTATAAAAGTTTTGTTTGTTTTCAATTTAGTCTTTCAATTATAATTTCTCATGTGTTTCATTTTAGTCCTTATTCTTATGATTTTTAATTTATTTCTTTGATCTTTTTGTTAAAGTTTTATTGGCTTTCAATTTCATCATTCAATCAAAGTTTATGTTGTTTTGTTTTTCCCAACTTAACCCTCATTTTTTTGATTTGTTTTTTCCTTTTTAAAGCTATTTTTCAATTCAATTTAACTTTGCATTGAAAATTTTTGTTTGTCCTCTAATTAATATATTCACCCTCATTATTTTAATTAAAAAAATTTCTTAGATCCTTTTATGTAATTGATTTTTTTTTCTGGTTTTATCTTTTGAAATTTGATTTGATAGGGATTCAACTTCGTATTTTTTTTCATTTACAGCACTTATGATCTAATGACATAGGTCACAAGTTTGAAAAGTTAAAGCAGTTTCACATATGTTTTTTGCTCATTTTCTTTCATAATTTTATTGTTATGTATTAGTTTTTTTTAATTATTGGTTTTGTGATTATCTTTGGTTTCTTTTCCGTTAGTTTATCTTAATCTCATGATTTAGGTCACAAGTTTTGCATGCTTTTTTTTTTTTAATATAAATTATTTTTAAAATTCTTTTGTTTATGTTTTTTTAAAGATATTATTATAATCAATCTTTATTTTTTTTCTTTTATATAAATGAACTTTGTTTTTAAAATAAAAAAATATTTATTTTTAAATAATATCTCTTATATGTTCGACCTTGTTTAATTTTTTTGACAATGTAGGTTTATTATTTTTTATTAATTTAAAAAATAAGTTTAATAAACACAATCGAATAAAAATCTCATTTTGTGTTATTGAATATCTTGATATACATTCATCTTTTAATTTTTCTAATTTCTCTTTTAATTATCATTCATGATTTTTATTTATTTATTTAAATAAATAATTATTAATTTATTTAATTAGATTATTGCATAGATCTTTTGATTTACACTTTAAATTTTTTTATATAAATAAACACATCAAGATAGCATACCCCATATGTTTTTGAAAAAAATATCTACAACTCGCAGTGAAGCACAAGTAAAGTAACTATTAAAAATTACATTTTGTATCAAGAAAAGGAAAATTATTACCTCATTTGAGCTGAGCTGATACGATATTAATAATAGGTCTTTGGGCCAAAGGTAAAACGGGTGTCCAGTAGATTAAGTTGCCTTCTTCCCATCTTCAGCCGAAGCATATGCCAATGAAGCTGGTGTGCATTGGTCTTTTGTTTATGGTTGAGGAGGCTTTCCAAACCCTTTTTTAAAAAAGGGCAGGCTGTTTCGTTTCTCTAGCCCGTCGGCTTTTCTTCCACCAAGGCCTGTTTTAACTATTTTAAAAGCCCATACAATTTTCTTTGGACAAGACCCACACTTTGGACTAAGCTGGGAAGCCCGGTTCACATAACTGGACTGACGCTTTAAGGCTTAAGACCTGGCAAAACTGAAATTTGCCAAAGAAAAATTTTATTTTTAGGTCATTAATTTAAGAATGTGATTTTTTTTGGGTTTTTTTTTTAAATATGCTTTAGTTTAATTTTAATTAATTTTTAATTTTTTAAAAGACTATTTTTAATTAATTTTGGTTTTTTATACTATTTTGTTTTTTTATATTTAATATTTGAGGTTGTAAATTTATATGTAAAATACTTTTTCAATAGTAAATAAACTAGTTAAAAAATAAAAAAAAACATTTCTTTAAAAAAAATAGAAAAAATATATATTTATGTCCTAGATTTCATACAAGCAAGTTTCTCCAAAAAATAATAATAATTCATATCTGCATCTTTAACCAAAAAAATATGAAAGAGAGAAAAAAAACCAAAAACATATATTGCATGATTTAGTATTTTTTAGAAAATATAAAAAAATAAAAAATAGTTTTTATATTTTGTATGTATTATAAACTTAGTAACAAGTTTATTAAGCTCATGTGGACTTTATCTAAATTTCAAAAACAATGAAAAAAATAATTTTATCTATTTTTAATATCAAGGATTATAAACTTATATTTAGTATGTACTTCTAGTGTTTAAAAAATAATAAAATTTTATTTGACTTTACCATCATTAAGCTTATCTTATAAAGTCATAGTTTATCTTATTGAGGTTGTTTTACTTTAACCAAAAGATAAATTGACATGAAGAAGTATGAAACCCATGAAGAATAGAAGACAAAGGCAAATTTGATCAATTGAAATATCCTCTTTAAAAAATTATCTTGAAGATGGTGTCAATTACATCATGTTGTCAACGATGTAATTGACATGAAGAAGTATGGAATCCCAAAAAGAATAGAAGACAAAGGCAAATTTGGTGTATGGTTTGAGTTTAAGACGATGAATTAGGTTGGAGATGGGTAATTTTTTAAGTGTTTGAATGATTTGTTGACAAACAAAAATTTAATTATAAGATCATATAATTGGAAACAGAATGGTAAGATAATGAAAATTTAGGAGTTGAAGAGGCTGAATGAAAGGCAAGAACAATTAAGAGAAAGGAAAGGCACTCTTGAGAGAAGGGCAAGAAGATGGACGAGAGAGGAGACAAGTGAAGCAATGTAAGAATTTCATCTATTTTTAAACAACATTATGTTCCTTTTTTTATTCTTTTTACAATTTTTATTTTTTAGACTAGTCTTTATTATTATTTTTATTACATTTGACTCACTATGAAAACTTATTACTGATTTTTTTTGGATTAAGGATTTTCTCTTTAATAAAAATTCATCAACACAGGTGTGACAAACCAAAAAATCAGAAATTTATGGACTAAACTGAACTGAACACATTTAGCGAGAAATGCTTCCTTCTTTTCCAAGAATTTTTATTCTTTTCTACTCTTTTTTTGTTGTTTTTCTTTTTTAAAAAAAATGCTGAGAACAGGGTAAAAAACAAACGAGCGATGACAAGGCTTGCTCAATTATATATCTTCTTCTCTTTCATATTCATGAATAGAATCAATCCACATCAACAAAAATAACGCAATATTGTACCTTTATTCACACCAAATCCCATTATTTTTATACACGATACTGCTGAATCTCATAGAAGAGACTTTTTTCTGTAGAAGGTAGTGATTTCTTGTTACTTGATGGACAGTGCTCCCTCTAACTTATCAGCTAACTCGGACTCTGGTATCCTGAAGTGATAAATTTGGATGTTCTCTACATCAAGCTTCTTGAAATTACTGCGCTTTCTCGTGACGAAAAACTTTCCCCAGTTGTATGGCCTGTATCTGACAGGGTTTTGCTCATCTGTCAGCTCCTCCAGGGGCTTCACATCAGTGTAGTGTGCCGGGTTGAAGAAAAATGGAATGGAAAACCTTTCTCTCTGAGAGTTCACCATAACTCTATGTTCCACACTCTCATAAGCATCATTGCTCCAAACCTGCACAAGAAGTACAGATTCTACCAGGTGACTTCGGCAAAAATGCAAATCTCAGAAACAAGCCTGCAGATAATTGATTAGTACTGTTAATTGCTGAAGCATCTTATCGTACTGTGATTTTGGTGATGGTACCTGGATAATGTCACCAATATTGATGATAAAGGCATCCGGGGTTGGCTTAACTCGAATCCATTCCCCGTCTGTTTTTCTTTTGACTTCTAGTCCCCCTACATCATCTTCAGCAAGGATGGTCAAGGCTCCAGCGTCCTTGTGTCGACCAACGCCAAGAGCTAGTTGAGGAACAGGGCAGGGGGGATAATGATTGAGTCTAATGAAGCTGGTTTGGTCTTCAAAGAATCCATGGAACCTGTTCTCTGGTAAGCCTAGACTCAGGGCAACGAGCCCTAACAACTTGAAGGCTAGTTTTTCCACGTCTTTAGCATATTCTTCCAAGGCCTCCCTGCATGCAAGACCACAGAAACATTCATAATCTTGTATTATTAAAGAACTTGTAGACTGGCCTAAAACATTCACAAGTCGTCCAAATTGTGTAAAAGTTTTTTTTTTCTTTTAAAAAAAGTACAGTTACCTTAGTTCACGGGGATACTCGGGCCACTGATCATTAAACCATTCGGTAACTTCCCTGTCATCAGGCTCATACGAGGATGGCACAATGGTTGGAGTCTTCACAGCAAAATCAAACACTTCTTTCCAGTCCCTAACATTTTTGGTATGCTCGGTGTCGTAATAACCCAACACCTTCCGCTCGTCTCTCCTAACCTTCCTTTTCTCCTCTAATGGCTGACCGAAAAATTGTCTCGATGCATTCTCAATCTTTTGTCGCTTATCAAGAGGCACCCCATGATTGATCACTTGAAAGAACCCCAAATTCTGGCATGCATTCCCTATCTCCTTAACCAGACCATCAAGCGCTTGAGAGTCATCCAAGTTGGTGTTAGGAGAACTAATTACGGATAAATCAATTAAGGGTATTCCTTCTGCTTTGATGATCTCAAGCTTTGGCCTGTGCTCAAGGTCTTGAATGAAGGCTGGATCGACCTCTCCCATGATGATCTCTCTCTCTCTCTCTCGCTCTCGCTCTCTCTCTCTCTCTCGAATAATTTATGCTTCGAGAGCTGGTTAATCCAAAGTGAACCTAGACAGACTCTGTGGTGTTCTTCGGATGGGGTAAACTAAGTAGATGCAGACAGATTATGTGACGTTTGTGCTGGCAATTTTCTTTTACAACAAAACGTGTCTAAACTTGGTTCATGCTAGTTGAAGATGCTTTACGTTTCTCTAATTTAGATACATTGAATGTAGACATTTTTTTATGAATACTGCGACAGTAAATTAATATTTTCTTTTCTTTAACCCACCAAAAGACAAACAAAAAAACAAAAAGAGATTCATATCATAAAATCATTTTAAACCGGACCGCCCTGATGCTATCTTGATACGGCTAGAATGTGGGTGTTTCTCAAATCCGACAAGTGCTTAGCCTGGAAGCACATATATTTTGGAGATTCTGTCAGAGAGTAATGGAGATTTATTTAGAAATATATTAAAATAATATTTTATTATTTTTTTAAAATTATTTTTAATATTAATATATTACAACAAGAAAACATAAAAAAATTAATTTAAAAAAATTTAAATTTTTAAAAAATATAATTTAAACCAGGTTCCTAAACACATAAATAATTAGATTGGTTTCAGTCTCATCTATCTTTATTCATGATTATAATACCAAGCTGGGGTCTAATTTGGGTCAAACTTGTGTGAGTAGATGAACCAATTCAATTTTATTTTAAAACAATTATTTTGGATTTTTATTTTAAAAAATAATACATCATTGTTTTTAAGTAAAATAGCCTCAATCTACATAAAACTTAACCAGTTACAAGTTGCTAGGTCACTAAATTAAGCCACCAGGCTGGGCTGAGTCAGGTTTTATAAACCATGTCTCTACTCTAGTGCAGGGGACTGACTTGAGCTGGGCTCGAGAACTTTTGTTTCTTTACCATTCAGAATAATTAGGCAGTCAATAAAATATTTTGACTTTGGATCGTTTATTTGTCTACTATCTTGACAAAGCGTATCAGGCTACGCACATGTTTGGGGATTCGAGGGTTTTGAAATTTGAATAACAATAACAGTTTAAAATATTTTTTATTTAAAAATATATTAAAATATTTTTTTTATTTTTTAAATTATATTTTAATATTAGCATATTAAAATATCTAAAAATATAATTTTTTTTATTTTAAATATAAAAAAATTCAATATATATATTACTAGCTATTTCATATGTACTCTATTATGATTATAATTTATTTTGATTTATTTTTGTAAGATAAAAAAATTTAAAGTGAAAATTAAAATTTTTATAGAAACATCTAATCAAATACAATCGATAATTATCTATGTATGTAAATAAAAAAATCATTAGCAATAACTAAAAAAAATAAAAAAAATTAAGAAAATGATGTAAATCAAGATATTTAATCCCGTAAAATGAGATATTTACCCGTTTATATCTATCAAATTTATTTATTAAAATTAATAAAAGATAATAAAAATAAAACACATATAAAACTGATTGAATAAAATAATAAGAAAATAATATTATGCAATTCCAAATATATTATAATATTGTTTCAAAATAAATATTATTTTTATCCGTGTTGCTTCAATTTGACATTCTTGTTTTTTTTTTGTTTTTTAAAAGTGTTTTTGAAAAAAATTATTATTATATTTTTTTATTTACTTCAAATTACTTTTTTTTGTGTTTTCAAATTATTTTAATATGCTAATATAAAAAATAATTTTTTAAAAATAAAAAATTTTATTTTAATATATTTTCAAATACAAAACACTTTAAAAAAATCACTACCACACACCAAAACATACCTAAAAATCTAAACAATATAATCCTTCTCCCTCAGCTAATCAAAAAGCCTACAACCTTCCAGTCCCACCTGTCCAGCGCGCCTCCACTTATATTTGAGTCACCGAAGACAGTGAAACACCTGTTTTTGTGTGATAAAAAACATCTAGTATCTTCATTCGCACAGACTTCAACGCATGCTTTTCAAGTTATGAAACTTCTTATAACCTCATTCCTACAGCAACAGTCATTAGAAGAATACCTGGAATAGATGCTCTAAATTAACAACAAACAATCAAAACTATCCAAAAAAGTTAACTACCAGGTTTGATATGTAATGTTTTGAAATAAGAAGAAAAATTTAAGAGGAAATGGCAACAATGCCCTTGAAAGAGTAGGTTTTATGTATAAATGAGAGGGATGTTTCAATGTGTGTATGTATATGTGTGTGTGTGTAAATAAAGAGAGAGAGAAATTTGAAATTAGAGAGAGAGAATCGGGAGGAGTGAAAGAAAGGAGAAGAAGGAAGAGAGGAAAAAAAAGGAAAGGGAAGAGAATTGAAGAAATTAAGTGTTTAAGATAAGATTTAAATTTGAATGAGCATAATTGTGGTTTTTAGCTTTGATTTTAAATTTGTTAGAGTTTGGGGTTTGAAGTTGTATTTTTAGAGATTAATTGATGAACCGGTCATTTTGTGGTGGATTAATTGATTATAGTGTGATGGGTTATAGGTTGATTACTAGTTAGGTGCCTTGCGCCACGCCGCAGGCTCACTTTTTATTTTCATTAAAAATATCATTAAAATTTAAGATCCAAGAGAATTGGATCTTGACGCAAGACCCATTAGACCTGAGTATTACCATAGGACAAAAGAGAATTGGGTCATGGTTGAGCATCTAAAAGAATTGGGTTCCGACGCTTGACTCATTAGCATTGGTCCACACGCGGAATTAAACGAATTGGGTCTGGCGACAAGACTCAAGGCAAGTGAATTGGGTCCCTCGTCAGGACCCAACTCTCTTGGTTCAGTCCAGGACCCATTAGCCTTGGGTCTTCCCGCTGGACCCAAACAAATTAGGTCTTGCTGTAGAATCCATCAGCTTTGGGTCTAGTTGCCTGGACCCCTTAGCCTTGCGTCCTGATGTCAGGCCCAAGAGAATTGGATACTGGCGCAATACCAAAGATACCTGGGGTCGGCGTCCGTACCCACCTCTCTTGGGTTCGGCCTTGTTGATGGACCTAATAGCCTTGGTCTTGTGCAAACCGAAAAGAGGTGGGCATCGACGTAAGACCCATTACATTTGGGCCCCAAAGATGGACCCATTACATTTGGGTGCGGGTGATGGACCTATGACTTGTGGGTCTGGAAGATAGACAGATGGACTTGGCAGGTGTACAAATACAGGGGAACTTGGACTCGATAATGGCCAACTCTACGGGACACATGGACTTGGCAGCCCTAGCGCCAGGTGTCTGTATCCAAGTTTTGACAGGGGACGCAAAAGAATTGGGTATTGACGCAGGACCCATTAGCCTTGGGTCGTGGAGTTAGGATCCGTTAACCTTGTGTCTTGCCACTTGACCCATGGCATTTGGGTCCTGAGCTGAAGCAAGAGAGTTGGGTCCTAAAAGGGGACCCAATTCTCTTGCCTTAGGTCTTGCCGCGAGACCCAAGCAAATTGGGTCATAGGCTGACCAAAGAGAATTGGTTTGTGAAGGGGGACCCAATTCGCTAGGTCTTTGTGGGGACCTAAGGCTAATGGGTTAGGTGCCAGGACCCAATTATCTTGGGTCCGCGTGTGAACCTAAGGCTAATGGGTACTGCAGTGACACTCGATTCTCTTGGGTTCCACAACAGTACCCAGGTCTAATAGGTCCCGCGTTAGGATCCATATCTAATTTGTCCCGCTTCTGGATCCATGGTTGATGGGTTTTGTGGCGGGACCCTTTCAAATTGATTAATTATTATAGAAACAATATCAACTATAATAAAAATAATAACATTAGAATACAAATAATAATATTTTCATATTAATAATAATATTAAACCTGTCTCGTCCGTTTTTATAGTTCTTGTAATAATAATTTTTTTTTTAAAAAATTTAATAATAATATTTAACTTTTCTGCTTAAGTTCTTATATTTTTTTAATTTTTTTAAAAATATTTATGGTTTTTATTTGATCATAATTATAGTTATTTTTTAATTTACTGATGATGATGATGATGATGATCATAATAATAATAATTATTAATTTTACCCTTTAAATGAAATTATCAATAATATTTCTTTCAAATTTATTAATGATTTTAATTATTCTAAAAATAATATTAATAATAATTGATTTTAACTTTTAAATTACACATATGTTTTTTTTTGGGTGGGATAAGTCCAAGGAAGCAACAGTGCAACATGCAAGCGGAACCATTACTCTTAGACATGGTAATGGTCAAGTACAAGGTAACTGCACTTGATTGGTAGCCTCGTCCAAGGCACCTTATCTTTGGAGCTGGGCAAGTCCAAGGGACACCTAGACTTGGCTGGTGGCCAAGTCGATGATAGCGTCTAAGTGCATGGGACAACTGGATTTGACAGGTGCTCAAGTCTATGGAACAATTGGACACATGTTGTTTTTTTTTTTCACCTAATGGTTGGTCAAGCAACAAAAATGTGTGTTTTCTGGTACATCATTATGTATTTGATTAGTCTTTTTGGCAGGTATTCTTAATTCTCTCATCTCTTGAACCTAGATACAAAAATGGAAAGGACCCCTTGTCCAATTCTTTAGAGTCATGAGACGCATTTAAATTCAATAAAAGTCCTTAAAATTCAAAATTCAAAATTCAAAAATAAATAAATTAGAGGGAGGGGTCAAATGTTTTTATAATTTGTATGTAATTTGCAAATGAAAGTAAATGTAAAATTAAATGTAATTTGATAAAATAATTATATTATTAGAAAATCATTCTAAGCCAAGTCTAGTGTACTTAGACTTGACAGGGGACTAAGTCCAGGATACGTGGAAGGTGACAAAGTATGTAGGTGTAATACTTTTTGCTAGGACGAAAATAACATCTATGAAAAAGATGAGATTTCTAGGTAATAACAAAAAATAATTGCAGGCAAGTCTAGTATTAAAGGTCTGATAATATAGATAAAGTTATAAACAAAAGCAAAAGTGTAAATAGGTTGTCAAATTGTTGGGCACTTAAAGGACAGTGTTGTTTGCATATTATATCAAAATTACAGAGGTAGCAATCATCTTTTTATTGCAGAAATCCAAATCCAAGTTATTAGTAGAGAAATTGTTAGTTCTCCTGCGATGAAAAGACAATGAAAGAAATAACATAAAAACAGAATAAGAAAGGATGTGTGAAACGTGTGTGCTGCAAGCATGTGTAATATAAATAACATGGAATATATAAAATAACATGGAATAATAATTTGTATAATAAAAGAAAAAAAGTTCGCTATAATTTGATGTTTTAGTTAATGTCTTTTTTTTTGACATGTTAAATAGTCTCTAAAAAAATATTTTTGGTTTTTTTGTTCTATGTTGTAGATGGAATTGAATGTTGAAAATTGTATCAACATTTGTGAATTATATGAAGTTAAATGTGTGAATGAGGCAAGAAAATAAAAATCACGTGTGTTAATTTTTTTTTAATATTACCTTATGTACAATTTATATAGCCATAAAACTTTATTTAAAGTTCTATTGATTTCAATTCTCATGGCATCCTCCAAGAAAATAATCATATGTGACAATGATTTGTAATTTAAAAAAGAATAAAAAGTTGCTGGTATAATATTACAAATAATAATAAGAAGCAATGAAAGAATGTGAGGTTAAAAATCAAACCTTTAAAGATGATGAGGATGTTGTCCATTGTTTTTGTAGAGGTGGAAGTGAGTGATCAAATGTAGCTATGCTCTCTAGACTTCCTTGAGCTTCAATTGCACTGCCACACTCATCTTCATAGCTATTTTAATCAAGTTAAGGTTGTATGGCAGAAGAACTATAGGGTAAAAACCATCTAATTTAGCATGTGTCAAGGACAATTTTTTTTTTTATAAAGGAAGTGTATGGGGGAAAGGTAAACTTGCCTAAGTTGCTGTGTTGTAGTTTCAAAACCAAGTGCATGTCGTGCTCTACAGTTCAAGCTTGTTTCGTTGTTTGGTGATATGTTTTAGGATGGTGTCTCCAAGAAATTAGGAGCAATCTTGAGTTGTGTAATAATATTTTGTGGAGTACATAGATCTATAAGAACTTGTTTCGTAGAGCTTAATGGAGTAGATGTCTTGGATGTAATAGATGATTTAGCTTCTGTAGGTGGTGTTCTAGAGGATGGATGTTGTTATTTGTGGTGTCATCAAAGATATTAGTTATGATAATCTCACATCTATTGGTGGCGGATCTGAAAGCACCAAAACAAAGCTGAAAAATCATGCTCTTGTTTAACTTAGCTATCATGGCAGGCGGAATAACGGATGGATCAATAAATTTTTTATTATAGACATAATGGTGAGCTAATGATCCAAAAAAAATTCTTAGTTGTTTTTCCAAATAAAGAGAAATTAGTGACATCTTCTCCATCAATAACAATGCACTCTAAGCGGAACATATGATATAAAATTGATGACATGTTCATTAATAAGGAGTGTATGATATTACATCCGAGGAACATGTATTGTTTGTATTTTTTTTATTAACAACTTAATATTGTCTTAGTTGAGAAATTAGATAAGTTACCGTGGAACTGGAAGAGAGTTAATAGTATCATGATCCATGCATGTGTAATTGTTTTTGCCGCCACTAAGTTTTTTGTTGCATTTTGGACAGCTTGGATACCACCTACCATTGAGAAAATCAAAGTTAACAATTAAAGCTTAACAGATGAATCTCAAGTACTGGTAACACAAATGAAATATATGTTAGAGGGGTTTGGTTAAATGAAATTGAAAAACTAATTACATGAAGAAATTGAAGCATGTCATCAAAGTTAATAATAGGGGGTAAAAAAATAACATTGTGCTCATAAGGATTCATACAAAAAATCTTATGTGTTGTTCTCCTATTTTCTTTGATTTGTTCCTCCATCAATAAAATAACATTTGAGGATGAGGGGAGTTGTTGGATTTCAACAGGTAGTTGTGCAAAGCTGAATGCAGAATTGATGCAAAAAGATGGTGAAAAAAAATTAGTTAGAAATTTTTTTTGATAATGGTAAAGCATAAGAGAGATGACTGATACTGGGATAACTTATAAATGTTTATATGCTAAGCATTCTGGTATGTCTGGATTGAAGTACCAAAGAGAGGTAGTTTTACTCTTAAGATTTGGTTTTCCTTGTGAAGAAAAGAGGTTTTTTTTAATAAAATGAAAGGGGAAGTAGTTGGATTAGATTGAGAATAAAAATTTGAAAGATTTTTTTTTTAAGAAAAAAATTAAATGGAAGTTGAAATGACCCTTAAATTCTATAACATGAAATCCAACAAACGCAATGATGACTGGAAATTGTAGGTTGCGAAGAGTGAGTTCATCAAAGTCTTGGGCACTATCACCCCAAAAAGTTATCCGAAGCTCCTTACCACTTGGAAAGAAAATATAAAACAAATTTGATCAATAAGTTCGACAAAAGTAAAGTAATTGCATTTAATTTTTGAACTTAACGTATGTTCTCAAGCATGAATTTTCACTTATTTTCGAGCATCTGTCCATGAACCATAACTTGTTCGAGTGGCTGCAATGCTTTAAGTCTTCCAAAGACATCTTAAAAAATAGGAATGAATAGTTTTAAGTGATCCTGTCAAATTGAATTGAATAATACAAATGTTTTATAAAAGGTTAAATGAATGAAGTAGATGGCAAAAATGTAAGAACTTTGGATCATTTTGACTTGGTCATAATATATGCATAGTCAATAAAATTGAAGTAGTATCTAGGAACATAAGGCTTAATAGCTTCAATGGCTGTAATTTTTGTGTTAGATTTGAGATCAATTACAACATTATAGGCAGCAACTGTGTTTACTAGTTTGTTTTCATAAGTATAGAATTCTTTGATTTCATAGTGATTTCCTTCAATAATTGTTGTTGCAAGTGTTGAGAGATCCCTTGTTTTAGCTAAACCTTGAATAGCTCCACCTATATAAAAAGAAGTTTAATGTTGGAATTAAAAAAAAAAACTGTTCACTACATTAACAGGCAAATGGATTAGAATTTTAAATGCAATATGCAATAAGGTTTATAATTTTTAATTCAGTATGCAATAAGGTTTTGTAAATTATTTAAAGAATATTTTTGTTTAACCTTGAAAGCGAGGTATTGGCATCACTATCAATTTTTATGCTTATTGATGTGAAAGCAAACATAGAGTTATAAGCTCGTATATTATTTCAAAATGTTTTAGAGGCAGAGCCATTGCTGGGGTTACGAAGAAAATCAAGAATTGGAGGAGTTGGTTTCATAGCAGGAAGTTTCCATTAAGGCAACAAAGCGAGAAAGATGGATTCTTTTTTGATGAACATGTAAGACGTTCTTGAAGCCAAAAAATGCATTATAATGGCGGCATGTAAAAGTTTTATCACTAAAGTCAACATACTTGCATATTTCCCATAGAAATTACAAAGAAAATGAAAAAAAAAATGAAAAAATGAACATGTATGATGTAAGGTATAATAAAAATGATTGAGAGTTGATGGAAGTTTAAGATAAACTCACTTTTTTTTTTCTAGTATTCAGATTGACCAGCTAATGGATTTAGATAAACAATTGGTCTATGTGTTGTGTTAATATCAAAGCTAGTATTGTCATTGAAATTTTCATCGGTGGGCAATCCATGAGCAAAATATGCTTGATTCATTGATGCTATTGAGGTAGAGGTAATATTATTTGAGATGGAACAATTTCCTTGTAAAGAAGTACAATATGATGCACCAACATCAATTGTATATAAAAGCGAGGGATCACTGATTAGATGATTAGAGTTGTATGGTGTTGCCTATGTGAAAGAAAAATTTACATGACCCAAATTTCCTTCACTATAAATTTGGTTTGTTAAGTTGCATGGTAAAGAAACATCAAGTTCAACATCATGGAATGGTTGTAATCTTTGTTGATCGCTAGTCATAAAGTCGTTGTTTCTAAAAGTTTAAAGAAAAATTTAAATGGTCAGAATTAGACTAAGTAAAACTAAATTCGCAAGGGCAATGACTTTAAATTTTCCAATCAAGGCAATTTTAATAACATGGTTAGAATTGAGAACATAAATGAAAAAGAAAAAAAAAATTATGTAAAAGAATAAGAAATTGGATAGAAAACTTAATTATGAAATAGAGGAAACATGAACACATGCAAAAATTCGAACTGATTCGGAAAAAAATTAAGCATGGAATGGAAAAGAAAGATACAACAACAAAGAAAACATGCAAAAAGCAGGCAAACTTTGAAAATAAAAGTGCATCCATAGCTTTAGCAAGATAGAAAGAAAGTGGTGTTCCAGTTCCTTGTAACGTGGAGATAGATCAACAACAATTGGAACAACAAGCTTGCAACAAATAGGGAAAGTTAGAAAGTCAAAAAGAAAATTTAAACTTGAGAGGTGAACAATAACAACAATAAAAAACACATGCGATTATGAAAATCACAAGTAGACAATTATGAAAAATGTGTTAATTCTGTCGCAAAATTAAGAGTTGTTGCAATGGAAAGAAGCAAATGGAACAATAAAGAAAGTGGTATTTGTTGTAACAAATAGAGGTGGTACCAAACAAATATTTTTTTTCTCACTAAACTCTTGTTGTAAACCAATTTAGCCACTAATTAGATTATATACAATCCAATTAAAAGTGTTAATTCAGTACAAATTACATGCAATTCAAATTAAAATCATGACAATTAACAATATAATTTCAAGAAAAAGAATTTTATTTATGCAAGTGTTGTTGAAAAAAAAAATAGCCAGCCATCATATGTAATGTAGTTGAATCAAAAGGCTTTGACATGAGCAATGCACATTCATGTAGAAAAAATAGAACCCAAAAATAAATAATGGTTAAGCATGATGTTGTAATGAAATTTAAAGTGATAATTCAATTGCCAATCATATGCAATTTAATTCAAAATCTAACTAAAAGTAAAATCACAAGGGTAATGGTTTCTAATTTTTCAATCAAGGTAATTTTAATAGCATAGTCAAAACTAAAAATTTCAATGGAAAAGAAAAAAAAACCCTACTCCATGAACGAATAAGAATAAGAATAAGAAATTCAATACAAAACCTAATTATCAAGTAGATGAACATGTACATATAAAGAAATCCGAACTGATTCATAAAAAAATAGGCATAAAATGGAAAAGAAAAATATAGCAATAAAGTTGTAGGTATAAAACATACTAAGTTTAAAAGTAAAGGTGCGTCTATAACTTTAGTAAGATAGGGTGAAGGTGGTGCTTGAGCTCTCAACAATTTGAAGATAGTTCAACAACAAAAGAAATAACAAGCCTACATAAATGATGAGAAATAGAAAGTGAGCAAGTAAATTTAAGCTTGAGGGGTGGACAATAATAATAGTCATAATGACATGTGATTACAAAAATCACAAGCAAATGATTATGAAAAATGAGCTCATTCTGCTGCAACAATGAGTTGTTACAATGGAAAGAAGCAAACACAACATTAAAGAAAATGAGTGGAATTCGTAGCAAGTGATACCAAACTAATATTTTTTTCCATTAAATTTATGTAGTCAACCAATTCAACCACTAATTACACGCAATCCAATTGAAAGTGATAATTTAGCTACCAATTATATGCAACACATCACAATTCATGAATTATTCTTTACTTGAAGGGAAAAAAACCTTACCAACTAAAGGCTCACTAAAATGCAAAAAACCGATTTGTTACATGCATAAAAAAAGAGAGAAATGAATGTACAACATTACTTATCTACATAGAAAATGCTGAAGTAAAGCGCAAACTAAAAACACCTGTTAAAAGTAACTAACAACAAGGACACTTATTTAAAGAGCTGAGAAAGGAAGAGGTAAAAAAAAAAGAAAGGAAAATGGTGTGCAAAAAATAGATGAGATGTAGCTAACCATAAGAGGGAAGGAGAAGCCTGCACAACAATTCTCAACCGATAACCAACAAAAGTTGACAGATTACTGCAACAACAAAAAAACCAAGTTAACATGATAACAGATAAAATAGTAAAGGCTAGAAGTAGTAGACAAAATAGAAGGTAGTGTTGTGTCCAAAAATATAAGAAAAAAAACATAAGAAAAACCAGTAAGATCAAAGGTTCAAATTGTAGATATACAAACCAGTTTCAAAGCAGCCCTAAAATAGCAAAAAACACTGCAGAAACGGCTCCCATGTTTTCTAAAACGAAGGAAAAGGTAAAAAAAGGCGTGTAAACTCCCTTGCAAACCAATAACCCTTAATTGCAATGATCCTAAGAGAAACACATTAGCCATCAATGTCAAAACCAAATTTCAATCAATTTAGAAAAACAACACAAAAAAGTTTACATGATTTTCCGCAAACCAATGACCTCTCAATTGCAAGGGTTTTCACATAAATTCAAAGGAAAAGGTTCATGTCAGCAGCCACTAAAATAAAAATTCATGGCAACACTACATACCAAAAACAATGAAAGATGACAAAGTTATGTCAACAGACACCAAAAACAAATGCATGGGAAAACCACACACCAAAGACAATGAAACCATAGAGCAAGCAAAATAAAATCATAGTTAATTCTTAAGAGAACAACAACAAGAAAACTAAAAGAAAATGAACTGGAAAGCTAACTAGAATGTCAGTCTCTAACTGAACGGTAACCCATCATAGAAATACCCAGCATGTGACAGTTAGTGTGCATTTAATGCACTATTATGGCATGTCCATTAACCTATACACAGAAGAGCCACACCTCTAGAAAAGAAAGTCTATAGGCAGCAGATGACCCTTAAAGAAAAGAAGAGGCAAGCCGTGAATAATAGACACCAACAAATTCTCCTCCCCAAGCTTGATACACAAAAGCCACATCTATAAAAGAATGGCATGTCTAGAAAACAACAATGCATGTATAAAAAAATATCCATCAGCCAAAACAATAAGGAAGTGTATGATTATAACAACAAGAATAACAATTTTTTAAAAACATTTACTAATGATGATAACAACAACAATAATAGTAATATTAATTCTTAAATTTACACTACAAATCAAATTTATATTTGGTTTTCAAAATTTATAATATTTTCTACAAATTTATTAATTATTATATGAATAATATTAATTATAATCAAAATTATATTTTTTTTATCATAAAATAACATTATTTTTAATATTAACAATATTTATTATAATAAAATCATAATAAATATATCACAATAATAATATTCTTAATATTAATACTTTTAATTATAATAAAGATAATAATATTTAGAATACAAATAATAATATTTATCATATTAATAATAATATTAAACTTGTCTTTAAGGAGATGCTAGACCCAAGTTAATAAGAAAAATAATAATTAATTTTATCATTCAAATCAAATTTATGTTTTTTTATTGTAATTAAATTTATTTCAAATTTAATAATATTAATGAAATTAATAATATCTATAATATTAATAATATTATTAAATTTGTATGGCCCAAGTTTTTTTTATATATAGTTTTTAATCCATTCAAATAAAATTTATTGTATTCCCTTGATAGTAATAATTATTTTTTCAAATTTAATAATAATAATAATAATAATAATAATAATATTTCTGCTTTACCGTGTGAAAAAAAAATAAGAGAAAAGAAAATAAAATTACAGTATTGGGTCATACTATGGGCAAGACCCAACGCTATTTGATGAGTCTTGCTGAGGCAGAACCCAACCTTGTTTAATGGTTGCTGCTGGGTGCAGGACCTAACGCCATTACTTTTTCATATTCATAATATTTTCTACAAATTTATTAATTATTAAATGAATAATATTAATTCTAATCAACATTATAATATTTATAATAAAAATAATGGAATTTTTAATATTAATAATATTAATTATAATAAAAATCATAATATTTCTATCACAATAATAATATTCTTAGTATTAATACTTTTAATTATATTAAAGATAATAATATTTAGAATACAAATAATAATATTTATCATATTAATAATAATAATACTAAACCCGCCCAACCAAAGTTTGTATAATAATATTTTTTTAAAAATATTAACTATTAACAATAATAATAACAATATTATTATTAATAAAAATTGTTATTATTAATTTTTTATTTTTCTTCTCTGCAGGGTCTGCAAATCCAGTCGTACGAGTCTTCAACCCCTAGGGGGTCTGTAGAACCTAGGTGCATGTTATTTATAATAAAAATAACGGTATTTTTAATATTAATTATAATAAAAATCATAATACTTAGAACACAAATTATAATATTTTTTATATGAATAGTTTGAATTATAATAAAAATAATAACATTTAGAACACAACTTATAGTATTTTTTATATGAATGCCCTCAATTATAATAAAAATAATATCATTTATAACCCAAATAATTATATTAAGAAACTTAAGATCCAAGAACCTTGGATCTTGACAGAGAACCCAAGATAATTAGATCCTGACGCAGGACCTAAGAGACTTGGCTCCCAACCCAGAACCCAAGCGAAATGGGTCTTGATACAGGACCCAAGAGCACGGGGTCCTGACATCAAACTCAACAGAATTAGGTTTAGACACAGGACCCACTGCTAATGAGTTATGCGTTAAAGCCCCCATGAGAACTATAATAAAAATAATAATACTTATAGCACATATAATAATATTTTTTATATTAGTACTTTGAATTATAATAAAAATAATAATATTTAGAGCACAAATTAGAATATTTTTTATATGAATACCCTAAATCATAAGAAAAATAATATTATTTATAACACGAATAATTATATTAAGAAACCCAGGAACCGTGGGTATTGACAGAGGACCTAAAAAAATTTGGGTTCTGACACAGGACCCACGAGCGGTGGGTTATGATGCTGGACCCATCAAAATTGGATCCTAACACAAGATCTAAGGCTAAGGCATCCTAAACAGGTGTTCAGACCCGCTCGCTAGGGTTTGCATCCATTGGCGCGGGTCAGCCCAGTGCCAGGTGTTTGCAGCTGGGGGCTACAGCCTCACGAAAACTAGGGCTGACCTAGAAGAGTGGGTTTGCAACCTCACCATGCCCCACAAAATAGTACAATCTACAGTGAAAGCAGTCACAGTCTACAATAACTCCTGCTATAGTGCTGAACAGTGCAATCCACAACACAAACACTCACGGTTCACAATAATTCCCGCTACAGTAAAACATTGATCCCTTTTAGTTATAATTAATATTGAGTTTTTAAGGTTTTGGGTTGAGATTGTGATTTGTTGTTTTAGGTGAAACTGGTCTAGAATTCCTGACCAACCGGTTAACTAGTTGGTTATTAGATTTATGTCCAATAGTTGAGTTGAGCTAGTTGATTATGCAGTAGGGTATAATAATTTTGGTTTGGTTAGTTTAGATTATGTTTGGAATCAATCATGTAGATCCGTTTCACTTTTGTAATTACATTTTGGTTCATAAACGTATAAGTTTATATGTTAGACCCTGATTATTTGCTGAATATGAATTCTGAATACGAGATATATGTATATCTAATTTAATAGCTTCTTATTTTTTATGTCATGAGTTGGGTCTTGAGACATAATTCTATTTGTTTGATTATAATATGACCCTTTGTTATGTCAGTCAGAATACCCAAGCTAACAAAATAGTTTTAGTCTTTGTACACATTGTATTTAAACCCTAGTTGGTTGGGGGGTTACCATCCAATGCGAGCTGATCATTCCATAGTCTGGAATCACATGCTCATTGCATTTTGATTTTCTCACAATCTTTACCTTATGATATTCCTTGTTATGACATATATGTGAAACTTTTTTATAAAAGCCTAAAGTCAAATTTGTATATGTTTCTTTGTTTTATTACCTTGTATGTGTATATTGAATGTTATCTACTCACTGAATTGTAGAACTCATTATCTCGTTATTTATTATTTTCAAGCGTATAGCTTTGCTAGCAGGTCACTTTTATTGGACTTCAGAACCTATTTTTTTATTGTAATTAATGTTATCTGTTATATCCAGTTAAAGCTCCACAATTACGATATTTGTATTAACTCTTGTTTGTTGGACTTTATAACCTACTCTTTTATTGTAATTAATGTTATTCCATTATATCTAGTTAAAGCTCCACAATTACGATATTTGTATTATTTTGATGTTGATTTACATTATGGATTTTAATTATAATATCAGAACCTATATATAACTCTAATTTGTTTAAATGATAAAAGTTTATATGTAAGTTTAAGTTTGTATAGGTATAAAAACCTGAAGGAAAAAATTTACCATGTGCTGGTCATGGATTCAAGAATCGTTGGTGACATTATATATGCATTAAACTTTGGAATTCTGCTAGTGGAATTGGTAACTTGTAAGGAAGTGGTCAGATTGGTAGGACAGGTTCCGAAAATGACAGAACCAAATATTGAAAACGACACATGTTACAAAAGAAAAGTCGTTTGCGTGATCCAAAAGACTGGATTTCTAAGGATCAAAAGGTGAAGTTGCTTCAGGAATACACGGATCAGGATTTTTGTTTTCCTTTATATTTTTCTTTCCTTACATTGGCACATTTACATTAATGTCAAAGAAAGTGTCAAAATCACAATCAGGATTAAAGAAAAAACATCGGTGAATTGGCTTTGATATTTCATTTCATAGTAACATCATGCATAAAAATTTAATGGCATACACACTGAGTACAAAAACAACAGTAATGTTACATTGAAGAGAAAAAAGAAAAGAAATTTCTACCATTCTCTTCTACATATCAGAGCCTTGAAAATATAATTTACAAGCAATTCATTATCATTGTCAAGGTAGCAACATACTGTTCCAGGTTGCTCATATTTTTTCTTGGATAGCGATAGAGAGAAGTGAGAATATGAAAGGAAAAAAACAGAAAAAAAGAGAGAGAATCTCTAGTAATGTAAACAGCAAGAACTTCCATTCCATGAAGAGAAGGAACGCAAAACGATTATATTTCCTTGTCAAGAAATTGAACTAACAAAGTTTCTTTTTAGCTGTGTACATAATTAGCTTTTTGGCACTACAAACAATGGTCATATATACTAGCTAGTAGCCTGGGAACACTGGTGGAGGTGGCGATGCGTATTGGAATCCGAGGTTTGGTGGAAGGACTATATCTTCATTTGGGGGTGGTGGAGGAAAAGCACGAGGAGGATGAGGAGATACAGTTGGTGGTGGTGAAGAGAAAATTGAAGGTGGAGATGATTTGACTGGTCGTGGTGGTGGTGGTGACTTAACATGTGGTGGTGGAAAGTGTACTAGTGGAGGAGGTAAGTGTACTGATGGTGGTGAGGGGGATTGAACTGGTGGTGGAGGTGAGTGTATGGGTGGAGGGGGTGACTGGACGGGTGGTGGTGGAGAGTGAACTGATGGTGGTGGTGAGTGTACGGGTGGAGGGGGTGAGTGTACCGGTGGTGGTGGAGACTGGACCGGTGGTGGAGGTGACTGGACCGGTGGTGGTGGTGAGTGTACAGGTGGAGGGGGTGACTGGATCGGTGGAGGGGGTGAGTGCACCGGTGGTGGTGGAGAGTGAACCGGTGGTTGAGGTGACTGGACGGGTGGTGGTGGAGAGTGTATTGGTGGTGGTGAGGGTGACTGGACGGGTGGTGGTGGAGAGTGTATTGGTGGTGGTGGGGGTGACTGGACGGGTGGTGAAGGAGAGTGTACTGGTGGTGGAGGTGACTGGACAGGTGGTGGTGGAGAGTGTATTGGTGGTGGTGGGGGAGAGTGGACCAGTGGTGGGGATGATGATGGAGAGTGAGGGTTTATAACTGGTATTTTTGGTTGTGGTGATGTTTCTGGTGCCTCAGGTTTTAGTGAAAAGGTTGGTGGTGGAGGAGAGTATACTGGTGGTGGAGGTGACTGGACGGGTGGTGGTGGAGAGTGTATTGGTGGTGGTGAGGGTGACTGGACAGGTGGTGGGGGTGAGTGGACGGGTGGTGGTGGAGAGTATATTGGTGGTGGTGGTGGTGACTGGACAGGTGGTGGGGGGGAGTGGACTAGTGGTGGGGATGATGATGGAGAGTGAGGGTTTATAATTGGTATTTTTGGTTGTGGTGATGTTTCTGGTGCCTTAGGTTTTAGTGAAGAGGTTGGTGGTGATGGTGGTTGTGTCTCGTCATGTCCACCAGCTCCTGGATTATATTCATCATCAGGCGATGGTGCAGACTTTGGTAATGGTGATACAGGTATCTTCGATGTTGAAGGACTAATAGAGAATGATGGTGGTGTATCGTGGTGGCCAATGGGTGAGCTACCAAATGAATTAGGTGACGGTGTAGAATTTGGTGATAATGGTGTCTCACCATGACCACCAGGTCCTGGATTATATGGATCAGATGATGGGGCAGATGAATTGATTGATGGAGATGACGGTAAGGGTATCTTTGGAGTCGATGGCCTAATAGGTTTAATCGGAGTTTGTGGCAACTCATGATCTGGTTTTGGGGATTCTGCTGTTTGAGGGGTGGGGACCCGTGCTGATGGTGGCGTTGGTGTAGAAGTAGATTTGGGAGGAGATGGAGTTGGTTCATGTTTTGAAGTAGGTGGTGTCGGTTGGGGCTTTGGACGAGGGTTTGAAGAACCTCCTCCTCCAGCACACTTGTCCTTGCTGCAATCCACAGGTCGGCTCACCACTGGATAACATGTCCTGGCTGACTTCTGCTTTGGCCTGTCAGACAGGCAATTGCTGGTATCATCCAACACAATGTCTTTCCTTGATGGAGGCACGCAAGCTTGAGCCTCCCCCTTGAAGTAGTTATACGAGAATGTGAAGTTTGTCAAGCTTGGCAACTTGCAAATGTTCTCAGGCACAAATCCTGTCAGCTTGTTGTCGGCAAGATCCAAGAGTTCAACCTTCTTTAGGCCTGCAAAGCTGGGCGGCAAGATTCCTGTGAACCCATTCTGGCTGGCATCAAAGACAGTCACATTACCAAGCCGCCCAATTTCTGCTGGGAAGCAACCACCAAGGTCATTGCCCATAAAGATGACCTCGTTCAAGTTGGCCATCTTGCCGACGCTGTGTGGAATGCAGCCGGTGAATTTGTTGTTAGCAAATGTGACAACAGAAACTGTGGAGTTGCCTATTGTCTCCGGGATGGTGGATGTGAATCGGTTGTCATTCAAGAACAAAGCATCGAGTTCCTTGTTGAAGAGTTCTGGAGGCAAACTACCTTCGAAATCGTTGAATCTGACGTCAAGATACTTGAGGCTTGGCCAGGATAGAACAACAGAAGGGAAATCACCAACGAAGCGGTTGTTGCTGACATCAAACTCATACATGAGTGTGAGCTTGGAAAAGCTCTCGGGAATGATACCACAAAACCTGTTAGAGTTAATGTGGAATAATGCAACATCTGTCATAAGCCCTAATTCAGCTGGAAGGTGCCCAGCAATGTCAGCACCGTTAAGATCAACACCTGCCACAACGCTCAGACTGGGGTCGTCTAGAGCTGGTGCACAAAACACACCATTATAGGCACACACATTGGCGCCAACCCAATTGCCAGTAGTGTTAAATGGGTCGGAGTATATTGCCTTTTTCCAGGCCTGAAGACCAATATACGCTCTCCTCAGCCTTTGGTTTGCAAAGGTTATTTTTACATCGACCTCATACTCGAACTCATGAGGAAGCTCACTATTTTCATTTAACGTCAAGAGCTGGCGACGAGCAATATAAGATGCTTCAGCATCAGTTAAGGCAAGAGAGAAGGTTGAGAAAGAAGAGAAGAGCAGGGAGAAAAAGAAAAAGCAGCCGAAGGCTCTGAGAGGGTTCGCCATTAATGACCACCTTGGAAGGCCCAAGGCTGCTTATAGGAGGGAATGAAGATGAGAAGGACGTTATATCAAGGGAAAAGGAAGGCAAGAATTACAGCCATGGAGAGGTTGAGGAAAGACATCTCCAGTTATAGGCGCCCGAAATTTCCCGTAGTTTTATTGACACCATAGAATTTGCTGTCCGCTAATATAAGGAAAGGTTTTGCTTGGATTGTGGGGAACATGTCTTAATGAAACTTAGCCAAGAATAACTAAAAAACTAACAATTGACCACGTCAACCTCTAACAAAATTTTGGTTCCAAGATGACAACATAAAAACCGGAGAAGAACAATTTTTGGAGAATAACAGATAGCCATCTTCATCTACACTCTTTTTATAGTAACAAGGGATCTTTGTGCCCTACCTGTGGTAATTCAGACAGGTTTGTTGGTAGATGATGCTAGGAACTATAAAGAGTAAGCCACCTTTACCACAAGAATCTCTTCTGATATTAATCTGATTATTTTCCTTCCTGTTTTTGATGGTGGAAAAAAAAAAGGAAAAAGAAGAAAATAAACACAACAAGACTTATGTTTCCTCCACATACTGTCATGGAAAGCAATTTTATGGCTTCTTGCTTTTCATCTGAGCTGCATTGAGGTTGTCAGGATTGTGAGAGAAAGCAAGATTAATAACATGGTAGCACTAGGAAAGGTAGAGTAGAAACCTTATAATTTGCATCAAATGTGTTGCAAGAGCTGTTTTGGAGTTGCGCATCTCCCTGTCTTCCATATTTCCAAAGATTTGCAACAGAATTGCCCCTCGCGAATATCAAGTGATCATTATGCACAGATAATATTATTATCCTACAACCCAGCAGTAATTTATTATTACAAATCGAAACATTTGATGTCGAATTCACTACTGCAAGAAGGCTTCAGGACTTAGTTTATCTCTATTAGATGCTGAATGCCAAAGCTAGCCATGGTAATCTTCATTGGCCTATACAGCAAAACTGTAAAATCTTTGAGTTTCAACTTCATCAAAAGGAAACATCCATCTGCACGCATTAATTCTAAAAAACTTTCAAACAAAATAAGAAGAAAAACAAAAGATAACAACTTCTTAAACTATGAAATACATTTTTACAAAACTTGAAGACGTTGAATGGTGCCAACAGATTTTCTAGGACGAAGAACTTCCAGTAACACGACCTAAACACATGATGGGAACAGTAACTTACAACGATCAGATAAAAAAATCCCAGTGTATCTATCCACCACATGGATCGCTAACATCTATAGAAATCTCGCATATCAACACTACCACATCCATTTCCACAAGCTTTATAAAGAAGCAACAGAGCTTGTGAGACGAGGCAGCTTGTTCATCAATCTGTTTCATGGTCAGAGCAGGAGAGTACCAAGCAGGAAACCTCCCTTTAGTTCTAAGCATTCTAGTAAATGGAGAATCTGGCATTCTAGCTTTCTCTTCCTCTTCAAGATCCTCCGGTGATTTTGTCAAACCATCCGGTAATGGACACAGTCTCTCTCTTTCTTTCACCACATTTGGTCGTAGTGCCACCAGGCTGAAAGCATTCTTTTTCCCTCTGACTTGACACCCCCAGATTGGATAATTAGCCTCTCTACATCCTCTCCCGGCGACTCTCTCTGCAGCACATCGCAGCCAATTAAGCCTTTTCTTAATGGCTCACGAGTACTTCATACAAATTGGATTCTCTAATTTGTAAGTTTATTACTCAACTTTAAACGAAATATACAAGGCGGCATTGATAAATTGATTGTTTGCAGGCTGACGAACTAGGTAAATTAAATTGGAATTCCTTGTCTAGTCGACTCCTTGTAATAAGATTAGTTGTTGAATTGATACAGCAATAAAAAAAAAAGAAAGATTAGTTGTTGAATTCATACAGCAACAAACAACCAATCCTCAATTCCATAACATGAGTGAATTTTTTACTTTCAATGGAAAAATAACGAAGTCAATTGATCAAAATTGCACTTCATCTAACTAATAACATGAGTGAATTTTTTTTCGAACCCTAAAAAAAATTCTAAATAATATGAGGTTTTAAGAAAATCATTCAACTTTACTGTTTTGGTGACCCTAAGGTCGAAACTTGGAAATGCTAGTAGAGCATCATGATCATGTCGTTTGAATTGATAAATACTTAATTTTTCTAAAATACACTATTAAAAAATCTATGACAAGTGAAGTTTATCGTAAGTAATTAAGATATACCCATATTAGATTTATGGGCCTAACAAGCCTTGCACTCAATGAATCGTACAAGCCCATGTAAAGAATTTGGATACATCATCTCAAGTTGTTCTCAATTTCCTGACATGAATATACATCCAACAACAACTAAAAAAATTAAAAAATTAACTAAACTAAAAAAATTAAAAAATAATAATTAAAAAAATAAACTATAAAAAAATCGATTAAACCAACTAAATTTTTTTAAAAAATCAACTGATTCGGTTCTGTTTCGATTTTATAAGTCTGAAACAAAAAAACCAAACCGAACGAAACCCAAACCAAAAATAGCCGAACCAAACCAAAAAAAGAAATCAAAACAAAAAAAACTGAGCCAAACCAAAAAAATAAAGTCAAACCGGTTTAAACTAGTTTTTGTTCTAAAAACCAAACTGAAACCGGTTTCGGTTTTTTTTTAAAAAAATTTGGTCTGATTACTTTTTTTTATAAAAATCGAACCGAATCAAACCGAAAATGATCACCCCTAATCCTAACCCTATTTTTTAAACTCTTTTAAAAATACTTTTTAAAAAATCTTGAAAAGAAAGAAATAATATATTTTTGATACATCTAGTTGTTTTTGTTATTTTCCGTGTCACTTTAAAAGAGTTTAAAATTTAAAATTTTACTTTTGGGTGTTCAGCTTTTAATATATTAATTTTAAAATCATTAATTAATTTTTTTTATTGAGTTGGTGTTAATATTTTAATCTTTTTCATTAAAAAAGATTAAAAAAAGGTTTTTGATATTTTGGCCAAATCATAATGGATAGTCATAAACTGATTACGATATCCATTTTTTATTTTTTAAAACATGAAAAAAAAATACAATTTTATTTTAATGAAAAATATGCTTGGAAAAATTTTAGGATTTGATCGTATGCAGTAAAATATTTTTTTTATTTTTTGAAAATGTTTTAATTTTTTTTTGAAATATTTAGGAGAAAACCAGATATTTTAATACTGGATTTGTATTTTACAGTGTAAATATACAACCCGATATTATGCAAAATAGATAGACCCACCCAACATCAATTCAAAACCATTGCAGAGGAACTGCAGGGGATCCGTTTCGTGCAAGTTTTGTTCGATTTAATGGAGAAATCAGGCATTAAATGCACCTGCAAAGGGGCTCCCATGTTGTTTATTTCGGGTAAAACGAGGAAGACAATCGTCTGGTCCTCTTTTTTTTTTTTTTTTTAAATGTAAAACGGCGTTGTTTTGGATTGAATTAGGGATTTTAACTGATTTTCAATTTAGTCCTCCAGCTTTCAATTGATTTCAATTGAACCACTAATTGACCATAAACTTTTGATCTAATACAATTAAGCTCCTGATAAACTTCAATTGGAACCCCGAAGTTACGCGCCTTTTACAACATGGTCCTTGGTCTAAGATTTTGTCAATTTAACCCCTAATTGACCATTAAACTTTCAATTTCTTCAATTTCACCCCTAGTTTTTTGTCAATTGAACCCCCATAGTTTGCCGCCTGTTGCAAATTGGTTCCTGGTTTCGGATTTCTTCAATTTAACCCCTAATTGACCCCAAAACTTCAATTTTCTTGCAATTTGGCCCCCAATTTCAATCAATTAACTTGATAAAAATTAAATTTGGTCTTTTAAAATTTTAATTTTCTCAATTAAGCCCAAATTAAACTCCCAAACTTATTTTTTCACCAATTAAGCCCTAGATAAAATTAATTTGACCCATTTAAAGTATAATTAAGTCCTTGCACTTAATTAAATCCTTTAATTGGACCTAAATTAATTCTTAAACATAATTAAAAATTTAATTTGGCCCATGATTAAATTATATTGGCCTATTAAAAATTTAATTATATCATTGGACTTAATTTTTATGCAAATTCATCCAATAATCATTTAATTTGACCTTGAATTTGCATTTTTCTTCATTTTTTATGCATAATGAGAAACAATTAGGCCTTGAATTTTCTTCAAAAAGTGCAGCTTGATTTTTTCTATTTTTGTAGCCCTCTTTGATTTGCTTTCTCCATGTTGCCTGCCTTTAGTTTATTTTTTTATTTTTATTTTGAAAAAGAAATTAATTTTTGGGGAATAACTCAGAATTGGGTTATGATACTAATAAAGAAGAATTAGTCATTATGAACATTGTATATGTATATCTAATTGGTGAGAGAGTCATCAGCCTATAACGACTGATCATATCACATTGATATGTTCTAGTAGCCTTCAGGTTTCATATGGTGACCTTCGAGTTTCATATGTTATCTTACATGTATTCCACTATCATATGCTAATATGTTTAGTATGTATATATAATTATATCAAGATATGTACGATTTAATATATATATATATATATATATATATATATATATATATATATATAATATCTAAGATGTATATTAAATTTTATTCCCTTATTAAGTTGGTAGAACTCACCCCTCCTTTTTAATATTATTTTCATGTCCGTAGTTTCTGTTAATATGTTAACATTTGGTTGAGAGTTCCTACTATTTTATTTGTTGGTATGTCTTACTTGCTTTCACGAGGTTTTTCTTCTTATTCTTTTTATTTGATGTCTTAGACGCTCCACTGTTATACTGTTTTTATTTAAGTTTAGATTTTTATTTCAAAGATTGGATTTAATGTAATGTAATACATATTATGAACCCTTGTTTTGTTTTTATCTAATAATGAGATATTTTGACAGTTTATGAAATGTTGCATAGTTTTATAGAATTCATTTTATGATATGTGTTGTAACTCATTTTCGGGTCCCCATAAAAAATAAAATTTTAAAGATTTTTTTTTAAAAAACCGAACAGTGTTGACACTGTTCCTCTCCTCGCGTGCTTTGACCCGAAGCCCCGCGCCCACTAGCCGACCACCCGCCGCGCGCCCTGCCGAAATCAAGGGAGCGGCGCCTTGCTGTCGCGCCCAATGGCCGACCAGCCGCCGCGAAACCCACTCCCCATGCGCAACAGTAAAAAGCCCCGCTCCTTGGCTCTATAAATAGCACCCAAAAACACTGAAGGAGGAGAGGAGAAAACGGACAGAGAGGGAGGAGGAAATGGACAGAGAAGGATGAACAGCTGACAGAAGGAAACACCTGAGATCAAGAGGAGAAGAACTAGACAGAAGCAAAAAGGAGGAAGGAAAACAGAGGTACGTGCATCTGCATAAAGGAGAAGAAATACTGCAGAAAATAGTTGCTGCCATTGCGCTTCCCAGCCGCTGCCACCGTCAGCACCACTGGGAGACCTCGTCGACTGTCTCTCCACCGCCACCAGCATCACTGGGAGTGTTCGTCATCGTCTTCAACATCGTTTCCGCCACCAGGTTTGCGCCCCTTTCGTCGCTGTGCATGTACCATTTCCTTGCATTTCACTATTCACGTGAGGCCTGCTGGGTTCAGCTCAGCCACGTGGGCCCAGCTGGGTCTAGCCTAGAAAAAATATAAAAAAATAATAAAAACAAAATTCTTCAAAAATTATTTCAAAGAATTTGTGATTTTTATGTAATTTTATTACTGTATTTTGATCAATATCGGTTTGTATTTTTATATTGTAAAGATACAAATCCGGTATTAAAATACCCGGTTTTCATCAACAAAAAAATATTTAAAAAATGTTTTGTTTTCATGCATATGACCAATACTCTAACATGTTTTGAATGTTCTTTTTATATAAAAAAAAAATATTGGAAGTTTTGAAAATGTGTTTTCGCATAGATTTCTTAAACACAAATTATTTTCTTGCATTTCTGGATTTTACAACATGTTTGTAAGACTCCAAAGGGTATTGGCCAATATTTCAAAAACTATAAAAATCTTATTTTGGGGGGGGGGGTTCATCTATTATTCACCGCTAATATTTGGATAAAGAAATTCTTAAAGGACGAATATCCAAAATATTATCGGGAGTAATAAATCCGCACACATCCTTGAAAGAAGCCTTGATTATAATCGAGGACATTTCAAAATTTCAAATTTTTTGACTCCACGGTTTACGAGCAGTGAAAGTATGAAGTACTAAGGCAAAAGAAGGCTTTTAAAGCGCTTTGAATTTCCTTAGATTTCTAAATTTTTTGTCCCTCCTCCTTGTGATTTACGAGTCGCAAACTCTTGAAATACTAAGGGAAAAATGAGCTTTCAAAGCACATGGAATCTCCTTGGATTTCTATCCAAATAAATTTTATTTAATCAAACCTAGAAAAATTGATGGGATTAGAAAACACCAACACCATAGCAATTATAGAGCAAACCAAACATCAAGCAGCTTACCTTAGGTAGAGCGTACTAGGGGTGTTAATACCTTTCCTTTACGCAATCAGTCCTTTACCTTAGAATCTCTGAAAGACCAGTTAGGGTTTCTAGTGATCAAAATACTAGGTGGCGACTTCAAAGAACCAAATCAGCAAAACAAAGCGAAAAAATCACCATCAAACGCCGCGCGGATTTTTCGGATGTGCGACAATATGTATGTTATAAGACTAAGAGTATGTGTGGTGCCCTTACAACACTGCTCTTGTGTTGCTAGCTAAGAACTCGAGTTTGAGTTGTGACACGTAGCCTTTCAAAACAAATTTACTACTATTAAAGAAACTCATTCGCTCATTAACACCATGACCTCTACCATCTAAAAACCAACAACCTCTTTATCTTTCTCTCATTACCTTAAATGATGGTTTCTCTCTTCATTGTGAGAACACCTAAACCAAGATTGACTCATTTTCACCTATAGTTCTAGCCATTTCCCATAAGCCTGGCAACTTTTCCACTACTAGAAGACCATTCATCTTACTTAATGGCAACCTAGGAAAAAGGAGAAAAAACACTAAGGGGAAATAGACAAAACAAACCGAGAAGGAAAAAAACAAATTGCTTGTGTTGGTTTTCTTTTGCAGGTATCCTTGAGAAAAAAACACTAAGTAACGGCGGCGCGTGGATCCACATATTGAGCACAAGCGACGCCACTGTTCATGCAATTCTAGAATCTTTTAGTGTGATTTCTGAATTTCCAACAACTTTTACAAATTATTTCCAACCTTTGAAGGATCATTTTGTAAATTTTGAATGTTTAATATGTGTGTTTGAATTATTGTTAGCTTTTAAAGTTTGATTATTTGTAAACATGTGATTATAGGGTGAGAGTAAAGTAGTGAAAAAAGAGTGTGTGGGTGATTTTTCATTTCATTTCATTTTATGTTAAATAAATGATAAATATTAACCAAAATTTTTTAATTGCATGTGGGTAAGTTTTTTTTTTTAAAAAAAAATAATATTTTGCATCTTTTTTTTTATCAAAGAATTATAATACAAAAAATAGATGAAAGAAAAAAGAGAAAAAAACAAAAAATATTTTCATTATTTAGCATTTTTTTAAAATACCAAAATATTCCAAAAATAGTTTTATGTTTTGCATACACCATAGACTTAACAACAAATTTATTAAGCCCATGGGGAACTTGGCTTAAATTTCAAAAATAGAAAAAAAAATTATTTATTTTAGTATTAAGGATTATAAACTTATACATAAGACTATTTCTTGAGTTAAAAGAAATAAAATGCAAAAAACATGTTTCAACTTTAGAAAGGTTGGACTTAACCTGTAAAGGCATGGTTTCCTCTACTGTGGTGAGTCTATTTTAACTAATAAATAGATTAATAGTTAAAAAAACATAATGGTGTCATAGTAATAGTCAAACAAATAAAAAATATAATTTATCTTAGATAGGGTATGCTAGAGGTAATTAGTTTTTTTTATACACAATCAGTTTATTTATCTAGATTTTAAATACCAGTTAAAGTATTTAGTGACTAAAATAATATGTAGTAACTTCAAACCTTTATAACATATAAGTAACAAATATTTCTCTCTCTTTTTTCATCACATGTACTACAAAATTTTAATTCAGAAAATTAGTCATCGTGACAATGCACAAGTATAACAATAGCCACAAATGATGCAAAACCAAATTCCATTGTTAGATTCCACCTTTTTTTAATACTTTGCTAAATTTCGGTATTTAGCTTCTCTTTCATTCAGCTTTCTTCTTTGCTTTTCAATAACCATTGAGATCCCTTTTGCAAATTATAATCAATTATGTATGTTAGAACTTCGATTTACAGCAACTTTGATTGATTGATACTCAGTTGAACTCGATTGTCAAAGCATTTCTTGAAATTTTTGACCAAATATCACAAGTTTTGGTACATCGAATCTCTTAAAATTGTCATCTTGTTGGTTTAAATATAGCATGAAATAGGTTATTCACTTGCACCATGAGTCAAATTAAAAAAATCTTTGGATGTAAAAAAAAATAAATAAAAAAAAAGCTCAAACAAGTAGATTAAAGTTAACTTAAATGACCAATAATAATAATAATGTGGTTTGAATTTTTAAAAAAATCAAAATAACATTATTCTTAAATAGATATTGAGATGGATACATATTGAATTAACTCGGGTTAATATATCAAACTCGCTTTTGTGTTACATGATTTTGATAACCTAATAAAAAACAAATTATAACTAATTAATCATATAAAAACTAAATTGAAACACATTATGAAGATCAATTTAAAATAAATCAAATGCTGTAAAAAATTTAAAAATATCATCTTTTTTATAAAAATATATTAAGATAATATATGAATCAACTTAAGCTTTACAAATTAATATATTAAACTCGTGACCTAGGAAACCCGGGACCTGGATCATGCACTCCATTATTTTTAATAACTTTATTTTACTTAATTATATAATAAAAAAAAAGCTAAAGAATGAAATTGAAAGGAGAAGATTGATGGTAAAAAAAAAAAAAAACCTTAGACACATGAATATAAGCTTTTAAACAAAACCCAAGCATGCATCCTTGAGCCTTTTTGTTTTTTTAGAGGCGTACAATCTACCATCCTTCCTTGTTTTATTTTGGAAAAAATTAAGAAAAATGACACATTATTTATCCCTGTATAAAATTTGACTGCCACAATGATGATCGAAAAATTAAAACTATGGTTTTTTATCACTAGGAAAATCAATTTTTTCATCCATGTTGATCCAAAAATACCTAATAAATACTTTGGAAATAAAAAATTAAATAAATCAATATGACAATAAAAAACACAAAAAAAGGTCTAAAAAACGAAATCATATTGGTAAATTGTTTTTTCTCTCCATCTTGATTTATTCTTTTAGGTAGAATGAATGTTAAAAACAATTACATTTAATTTTTTCTCATCTAATAAAATTCATTGACACAAAATACAATAAGTTTCATTATCGAAAAGGAAAGAAATTGTTGTCTTTCTGTCTTCTTGTTATTTTTTCTGACAAATTTCTCATATTTTTTTAATTTAAGAATTGAGAAATAAACAAAATAAATTTTGAAATCAAAATGAAAAATATTAAGAATTTAAAGTTAGCAATATATTTTATCGGTGTTTTAAATTTTAGTTATTTGTATTATCTATCTTTTAATTTGATACTCTTTTTGTAATTTCAAGTCTAATTTCATATAATTAGGTTAAAAAAATTAAACAAAAACTAAATTAATTTCACTGCTCAACAGTGAAACCAACCAATTTCTGTTAAGTGTTAAAGTTAATGCTATGTGGTCAAGTGGCAAAGGAGATGCCTTTATTTTTTGTGTTTTTCCTTGACAGACAATTAATGATTGACAAAGCCTCTAAATACAAGGCTAGTGACATCTTTGTTTCGTTGTTGGGTTGGATATCACATGGTCCAATTTTTTAAATTTAATGGACTTGAATTTAATAATTTATTTTATTATTTTTTTAAAACCAAATATAAATAAAAAATACAAAAACAAAGCCCAACTTTTGAGTCTATACCTTAAAAAAAAATAGCCCAGCTGGTGCGCTGAGCTTTCTTTTTTTATTTTTATTTCTTAAAGGGATGCCTAATTGTTTTTTTTTTTTTTTAAACCACACAACGCCTCGTTCGTTATACATGAAGGAAAGCACTAGCATCTTTCTCCACGTACACAAAATATACTCTCCCTCTCCCTTTCCCTCTCTATCCATGTAGAAAATAAATTAAAAACACGCAATTTTCTTTATTTTTCTCCCTGTTGCATAAATATCAAATTCCCTTCAGTTCCTCTCGATCCTCATTTTCTTTTTTGATCGCGAGAGAAATTGAGAAATTCTGAGGTTTAGGAGACCAAAGAAAAATGAAGGCTATGGAGACGGTACATGATCTGATTGAAGAAGCTAAACTTCGAACGGTTTGGTGGTGTCTTTGTATCTTTTCCGTCACTTACTTCTTATCTCGTAAGTTCTCGATTCCTTTTGCTTTCTTTATCTATTTCTTGATTCTGTACAGTGCTAGTGAAGCTCGTTTTGAATGTTCAATTTCAAAGGTTTTTTGATTAATTAATCGGTGAATTTGCGTTTTGTATTGTATCAATAGAGCTAGGGTTAACGTTTTATGGAACTTGCTATTACCACGGCGTCGGTGATTATTAATTGATTAGGAGTTTTTTTTTTTCTTTTCAAAATGATAGATTTTAATTATTATTATTTGGTACTTAGTTTTGATCAAGGCAGGGTAGTTACGATTTTTATGTAATTTTTGAAACTTTTTCCCCACCTGATTATGCTTTGTTTGCCTATGAAAATTAAGGACTCTTTAGAAAACCAAATTTTTATTCCTGCCGTTTTTTCTTTTTATTAAAAAATGATGAAATTACATCAGTTGAGGTTAATTATAGATGGAAGTTTAAGTAGCATGAAGTTGATCCATTGCTAGAGTCCTCGTCAGTGATAGATTTATTGCTTCAAATAAATATTTTTATTTATTTGCATGTGCATGTTGCAGCTTTGGTGTGGTGATGATAATTATCCAATATAAATAATTACTCAATGTAATGTTTTTTTTTCTATGGTTCTTGTGGTAATCATTGCAATTCATTACAGATACAAGTTCATCAATGTGGATGAATCTACCCATATCAATTCTCATTGTTTCTGCACTAAGAATTTTGTCTAATGAAGTGGAGTTCAGCTGGAAAGCACGTCAGTCAGTTCATCGACAGTCTTATTTGTCACATTTGGAGAAGAAACAGTTGTCTATGAATGATTCACGACTTTCTTCTGTGCCACCGGCACCAAAGTGGAAGAGGAAAATTGATTCTCCAGTTGTTGAGGCTGCAATTGGTGGTTTCATCAATAAGATATTGAAGGATTTTGTGGTAGACCTATGGTATTCAGAAATTACACCAGATAGGGAGGCACCTGAGCTGATACGGTCAGTAATCATGGATGCCCTTGGTGAGGTATCTGGAAGGGCTAAAGAGATAAATCTTATTGACTTGCTAACTAGGTAAGTTTTTTTCATCCTATACTATCCTTTCTAAAACGGAATAGGTCACACAAGTTTCAAGAAACTTTTCATAGCCAAACAGTCATTTATAAGCTTTACATGTGAAAACATCAGAATGAAAGTTTGTCTGGTGTTGCAGGGATTTGGTTGATTTAATAGGGGATCACTTAGACCTCTTTAGAAGAAATCAAGCAGCTATAGGAGCCGACGTGATGGCAACTCTTTCTACTGAAGAGAGAGATGAAAGGTTGAAACACCATCTAATGGCTTCTAAGGAGCTTCATCCTGCATTGATATCTCTCGAGAGTGAGTACAAGGTGTGAGTGGAGTGTTCCTATTTTTTTTTTTCTGCTTTTGTATGCACCTTCTTCATTGTTATTTAATGATCTCCTTTTTTTTTGCTTCCCATTTTCCTCTTCCAAAAAGGTTCTTCAACGATTGATTGGTGGAGTTTTAGCTATAGTACTTAGACCTCGTGAAGCTCAATGTCCGCTGGTTCGGACTATCGCTCGAGAGATCGTAACTTGCTTGGTAATGCAACCTCTTATGAATCTTGCAAGCCCTGTGTAAGTATACAGATTACTTGGTCTTGGTTTTAGGCCTTATTTTTTTTCTTATAGATGCAAATCTTCTAAAGAATTGAAATTATTTTAGATGCAACATTAGAACTAGAGGAAAATTAGAATTAAAAGTAAATGGTGTTGCTTTGCTGAAGGCCACAGTCTAAGAATGTGTGCACTTGCCTCCTAGTATTTGTGATGCAAATAGCACCTGGAAAGTTTATAAAAGAAGGAGAAAATCTATTTCTACAAGCATGTCTATTTGGCTTGGTCCTAATTGGAGTAACCTAGGCAGTTTTACCAGGTAAATAGAACATAATTTAGGGGGTCTAACTGTCAGGGGCAGTTCTGTAATTTTCAGGGGTAATTTGGTGATTTGTAAAGTTTACCAGTCAACTTATTCACCATTAAGGAAGTGACTTGCTAACTAGCACTGGCTATGGTGCGTCCCCCTAGTAACCTCCTTATTAGCCTATATATATTGGTTGTAATCCGCACTTTTGGAGAATTATTTGAAGTGAATGAATTGAGATTTTTCAGCCTTCAAGGTTAGAGATAAACATCAAGAGATAAATGAGCCGACTTGATATTGAATAGGAGGATTACTATGACTTTAGCACTTGGTAGTTTACCAAAGATGAAAATGAGGTGTGATGCCTAAGAATTCCTAGGAGTTATTTATAGGAGCCTAGTGTGATGCTATGTTTGTTTTCTTTTTCTTAAACCTACTTGATCCTTAGCTCCTTCATGTTACTCCTCTAAAACACAACCTGTCCCCTATTTTCCATTTTCCAACCTATCAAATCTGTCACAACTTGTAAGCCATAGTACTAGGGTGCTGTAATTGAAGATCTTGCATCAATTTGCAGGTCATAGGAAAGAAGTAATATGAATTATAATAATGAAAAATTGGATCTTTTTTTTAAACTGTCTCCTAACAAGCTATATTATCAACCATTGTTGCTGGTTGGACTGTCTGATTGAAGAAGTGGTCATCAGCTGCTATCCTCCACCAAATGATTTCATCTTTCATTAGCTGATTAGTTTTCAAAGTATATTATGTTATGACCATCCTGATTGGTGTGTTATCTCCAAACATGTTATAATTGCTTGTGTTTTTCTTTTTTTGTATGTAATATAGTGCGGATTAGATAAATTTTTGGAACTCTTTAATGTTAATGTATACCTCTGTATACTGAATCAAATAGTTATGCTTTATGTGACCAGGTATATCAATGAGGTACTTGAATTGATTTTACTTTCCATTAAAGATGATAATCCAAAAGATACTGTTGGTGATCAACCTGCAGAGAGTGTGCATAATCCTGACTCTACCTTGAGAAAAGATCCTTCCGTAAATAGTCAAAGGACTGGAATTGTTGACAACAAAAGAGACGATCAAGGAACAGATAAAACTTTGTCTAAAACTGATGATCGCGGAGAAATGTACTTTGATCATGACTCGCAACAAGACCATATGCAGCCACATCCTGCAGAGTGGGCACGAATGCTAGAGGTGGCAACCCAGAGAAGAACGGAAGTTCTTACACCTGAAAATCTGGAAAATATGTGGACGAAAGGAAGAAACTATAAAATGAAAGAGAAAAAAAAAGTTAAAGCAGGGGTTCAGCAATCAATGGCAAAGAGTTTAGTTACAGGCATTGCAACTGAATCTAATTTAGGAAAAGACATGCTGATGAATGCCAATCTAATCTTTAAAGAATTGGACGAGAAAGCTGTAGGGTGCCTAACACCTAGATTGAGTCTAGATACTTTAACAAGTCATGAGAACAAAGATGGGAGACAGTCTACTCAGGATGGTAGCCAGGAATTGTCTTTTGAAGGCGCACATGTTGGTGGTGAATTGGAGAATGCCAGCAATCCTTCTTTGAATGAAAAAAGAGGTGGACTTAAGAGATCCAATAGCACCTCTGCTCTAGAGACCCTGTCTGATAAAAATAATGCATTTACGGGAGATGGAGGGGGATTCATTATCTCAGAATTTTATAGCCCAGATTTTCATAGGAGTGCAGATCATGCTGCTAAGGTCTCAAACATGGTAGTTAGTAGCGAGGGACCTCACAGTCCCAAGCTGAAGTGCCGGGTGCGTGTTCTTTTCTGAGTTACTGTGATTCATACATATTTTGGAACAATTAAATTATCTCTGGATTCTTTGTGCAATAAGGGATTTACATTATAGCTTCTGCTTGGGCCTTGCTCTTTACCAGTCATCATACTTGAATCTAATTCATTTATTTAACTCCTTGTATATCCATGTCATTAAAGGTCATGGGAGCATACTTTGAGAAACTTGGGTCAAAATCTTTTGCAGTTTACTCAATAGCAGTGACAGATGCAGAAAACAGAACTTGGTTTGTGAAAAGAAGGTTTGCTTCTCATCTAAAGATGACTTAAGGCTGCTAGTTTTGCTAAAAGTTTCGTTTTTTCTTGATCCACTCCATTTACTATTCTTCATATTTACTGCATTGATGTTATTTCTGTGAAAGTTCTGGAAGTTTCTAGATAACTTGAAGCTATTTTGCTTTTGCATCAATTTCCATCCTCTTCTGCAGATACAGGAATTTTGAGAGATTGCATAAACATCTGAAAGAGATCCCAAATTACACATTGCACTTACCTCCCAAAAGGATATTCTCATCAAGCACTGAAGATGCTTTTGTTCATCAACGCTGTATTCAGCTTGATAAATATATTCAAGTATTGTCTATTCTGTACTCTGAATTTCTTATTTAGAATGCTTATTTCATTTTTCTGCTTCTTTAATCATGTTGCATTTCCCAGGATCTCTTGTCTATAGCCAATGTTGCGGAGCAGCATGAAGTGTGGGATTTCTTAAGTGTTTCCTCAAAGGTACGGACTCTGTGGAAACTGAAATTTGTTTCTGTAGAATTTAGCTGAACTTATTGTACCCCTTTTTTTCTTCCTTATACTTCCATTTGTTAAATTAAATGACTCTGAATTTCTATTTTTCTGTTCCCCCCCCTTGAAGAATTATTCTTTTGCGAAATCTTCCTCAGTCATGAGAACCCTGGCAGGTATGTGGGTGTGTTCTTCTTTGTTGCTTCATCCTAACTTCTTATTGAAACTACAATTTCACTGCTAAGCACCATCTTGTTTATATGGTTTCTCTCTCTCTCTCTCTCTCTCTCTCATTGTCTCTCTCTCACAAATGCACACCTGCCATAGAGAATTTCTTGGGACCTTGGTTTTCCTATTTTTGAGAGAGGCCTTGCTTCCTTTGGCTTATATACGTCAAGTCTGAATTGTTTGAAGACTATGCATATCTTGGTGCATATCAAATTTCTTGTCTTAAATTGAATCTTTTGTTTGTTTTGTATTTATTGTCCATCAACTTGAGGATATGCTACAGAACATGTGCTTTGACCCCTATTTTGCAAACAAGTAGTTTAGTTCTGAAGAGAGCCATTTATTGAAGACCTCTATAACCCTTTCAATCTGTGAATAGAAAAATCATCTCAGTTACTGTTAGTTTAATGCTGTGGATCTTGAGTGAAAGCTATGAGTATTGTTTCTTGCCTATCCCCTCTGCTAAAAACATGTCCTCATTTAATTATGTAATTCAACTTGACAGTCAATGTGGATGATGCTGTGGATGATATTGTGCGGCAATTCAAAGATGTTTCAGATGGCTTTATGCGTAAGGTTGTTGGTTCAACTTCCCCACTTGACGAAACCAATTCCTCAATCTTCAACAGGAACTTGCCCTGGCATTTGGATGATGTGAATAAACATGTCTCAAGGCAGGATACTTTAGAAACTGCAAACAGCTATTCTGAAACTGAAGAATGTCATAATCAAGGAAGCCATGACCAGAAGGGAGTTGGATCTACTGCAGAAGCCAGTGGTGTTCATTCAGTTAATGAATTGAATGCAAAGGGTTTTCCTTCTCTGGTGATAAAACATGATGAGGAGCCTAGGGCCTTAGGTTTAGAGAAAAAACCTGTATTAGAGGAGAAAAGTGAACGGATTAACCATGGCGTGTTTTCTGTAGCAAACTCTGCAGTAGCTTCCAGTCATATGGATGATCCAGTCGGAATGCCACCTGAGGTATTTTAGGTTTGGTTATCTCTAATTTATCTCTCATTTTTTTCATGGCTCATGACCTTTTGCTGCAAAGATAATTTGGGCATGGGGCATCTCAAATTACCTGATTAAGCTGATAGAGCATAATAATAGTTTCTTCTTGTGGATTTGCTGTTTCACTTTACTATTTTCCTACAAGTTAAAATAAGCATTGCCTTTTCAAGACTGGGTGATTCATTTAGCGGGCTTCATTTAGTTTGGTATCAACAGTTAGTTCGGTCGAGTTCCTTCTCAATAAACCACACACAAGAATCTTATAAACATATAGAGTACCACCTTCTACTCCACAGGTTTGAAATACTTCTTGCATTTTTGGTCGAAGATTTCTGTCTCCCAAATGTTATATCATTGGCCAGCTGAGTTTATAATTTTGCTAATGAACTTTTTTTGTTTTGGACACTTTCAATCGAAGAAACTTGTGTTCTAGGGTTAAAACTGTTCAGGTAGATTAGCTAAAGATACATCAAACCTGTCAAACCTAAACAGATTGAATGGTCAGCTTCATGTTAAAAATTGTTGAGGTCGTTGATTATTGATTTAAAGCTGAATGAGCATTTTATGAGATCTATTAGTAGTAATGGAGGTCTTCGAGGAGTTGAGGATAACAAAGATTAAATAGTATTAAGATAGAAAAGGGCAGATGTAGGATTAAACTTGTTAAATACAGTCGGACAAGGGCACTGAGACATCACAACCCAAAGGAGAATGTTGCTAGAGGTGGAAACTTTTGGGTTAGGGACATGGGAATCGAGTAAAATAACTGCAATACTGAATCTGTATTTTATGAATGATGATGTCAGACATTGCAGTCATGTCACAGTGTTCAGATGAGACATTCCTTTTCTTAAAATGTTTAGTTTGCCTCTTGATTTCTGGAAGCTTGTTTTAATTCACAGCCTAGGGAAGTTTGACTTTGGTATTTTTGCAGTGGACTCCTTCTAATGTAAGTGTACCTCTGCTAAATCTAGTCGATAAGGTGTTTCAGCTTAAAAGAAGAGGCTGGCTGAGGTGAGCTAATTTTTCTCATTAGTTCATTTATTTCTAGGAAGTGGTGTGTATGCTATTTATAGCAACCCTTTTTCTTTCTCCCTACCATATATTTGTGCATGATGCACCAGATTGTGCAAGACAAGAATCAGATGAAATATATAATAACCATGTCATAATTAAGGCTTTAGCTATAGAAGATCTTCCATGCATGGACTGGAATTTGGGAAAGAATCTCAAAATGTATTCCATTTGAAAAATTTGAGACAGATTCCTCAGCTGAGTTTGTGCGATTGTCTTCATTGAACTTATGTCTCCAATGAAGTTTGGTTATCCTCGATTTATTTGAGCTAGGAAATTTAAGTGGATAGTTGGTGAATTCCAGAAGGTTACATTTAATGAAATTTCAATGCTCGATAGTTTTTCTGTGAAAAAGTTGTTTTACCTGAATATAATCTAATCCTTCTCCCTTTCATGGTATGAATAATCTTCCACAACCTGTTTTTCTGGTTATTGTGCTACTATTGGTCAGTCTTTCACATGTGATCATCTTTATTAGCACAGAAGACAGGTCTTTTGGATATCAAAGCAAATACTGCAGTTAATAATGGAAGATGCTATCGATGACTGGCTTTTGAGGCAAATTTACTGGCTTCGGAGGGAGGAGACTATTGCTTTTGGGATTCGATGGGTGCAAGATGTAAGAACTGAACCAATTTTTTGTTTCTTCATTAAGCTTACTGCACGGATCTTTTCCCAACTGTGTAAGTGATTGATATAAAAAAACTTTACTTGGCATGATGCCCATTAATTCCTGCCATCTTCAAGTTTTCAAGTAATGAGAGAGGTGTTTATGATTGGCTATTAAAGTTTTCAAGGTTACTCTAGGCTAGCTTGGTGCTTGTTTGGGCAACCAGCTTTACAACATAAGCCTGATGAGGGCTATCTTAGGAGTGCCAATGTGTTTTTGCTGCCATGCTTGTTGCATCTCTGTGACCTAATTGTAAATTAAATTGTAACAAAGATTCTAGGTGCCTAAACTGTTGCCCAACACATGCGAGATACCTGGTAAAAAGAGTCTTCATTGGTATGTGCTGACTGGTATGTGCTCCAAGTTGCCGAGGCAGGATTACACTTCTGTTTGATAGTGAACATGTTAAAGCCATCCAAAGTAAAGCATGGATGTGGCTATCCAAATGAGGTTGTGTTTCTGTTAAGTTTAATTCCACAGTGATGCTTTGTCACTGGTCTGACTACATATTAGTTAATGCCTTATCCAGGTTTGTGTGGTTAGCCCTCATCAAGGCATCGTCTGATGTTGAGATGAATCGATTGAGACAGTTTTTTTTCTTAAATAAGTTGTGAACTGGACTATAGTTTGACTTCTGTTGCTCTCTTGTCGATCTTGATCAGACTGACTGACTGTTAAATTATGTTATTTTCTTATGATGAATTACTTTCAGATTCTCTGGCCAAATGGCATGTTCTTTACGAGAGCAAGGGTTGCACAAAGCAAAGATGACGATGTCCAACTAAATCTCATACCTTTTCAGATTAGCCAACTGAGTGGCAGTAAGGTCTCTAATAAGGGTTCATTCGAGGAACAACTCGAGGCTGCTTGTAGAGTGAGTGATATCAAGAAAATGCTCTTTGGTGAGTATAGTTTTCTTAAACCATTGATACTTATATAATTTGAGGTCCTTTTACTGGTCTTGAGTTTGGACTCATTGTCACCATGGATTTGTTGATCATCAGCTCTTTGAGAAATTTCCATTAGTTTGAATGGTTTTATTTATTTATTTGTTTATTTTGTTCTAATAACATTGACTTGTTTTTTTTTTCTAATTTGATAGTCGTGTGATACCTGGATTCCACACAAGTCCATTTTTGATAGCATGTTTGGTACAACATGAAGGGGGAATGAAAATCGTGGTTAAGAAAATTAGGAAAGTGCTAGATTATTGTACTTACTTTAACTAATAAAGTTAGGTTTTAACTCACCTGGGTCCCTCTCATTTTTTTTTTCATTTCCCTCTTTTTTTGTTCTTTCATTTTCATTTTTTTTAAAAAAAAAAATTTATTGTTCAACATTGAGTTTTTTTATTTTAATTTCATCATTTAACATTTAGTTAATTTTGAATTGATATTCATAACCTGTTTCGTTTGTTTTTTATGATGTTATTGTAGGTTCAAACAAAGAACTATCTTGTTGTGATCGTATAACTAAGTAAAAAATAGTTAAGATAAAAACAAAGTTATCAAACCTAATGAAGTCCATGACCTGGGTTACGGGGTTGGCGGGTTAAGCAGGAAAACCCGGACCAATTTAACATGTCGCCTTCTCAATATATATTTTTTTAAATGTGTTATCTTAATAAAAAAAAAAAAAAAAGACCACGTTTTTTACATGTCGTCTGGGTTGTCTTTGGACCCGTTAAGTTAACTGGATCACGTCGAGATAGCTTTCACACGGTTTAATTTTTAAACCGGGCTAGGCAAAGAGTCGGGAAGGGTTCCAAGGTTGATTCACTAGGCCAGGTTTAATAATAATGCCAAATAGTTTTCTATGTTAAAAAAGTTTTTGGATTTTTTTGTCCGCCCGTAGCTTAGCATGAACATGCAAACTAGTTTAATATAAACAGCTTGGAAAACAGAAAATTGTCCTCTCATTCCTCACTCTATTTCTCGAGAGAGTAAAAGTTGTATGCATGTTTTGGTACTTGTTTCTATTCTGAACAAAAGCAAGCCACAGAAAGCTGTGTTTGTCTGATTTTGTTGAAACTTCCATTGTTTGGACCAATTTTGGATGAACAGACTCTTTGCTTCAGAAATCTAGAGTTGAGTTCTCGACTACATTTATCAAGAACATAGTTACAAAATTTTCCCTTTTGTCAGATGGAGCTCCTGCAACTTTAGTCAGCTTGATTGGAAATAAACAGTACAAGCGCTGTGCAAGAGACATTTTCTATTTCACTCAGGTATGGGTTTAGGCACTGTAAAATCATTTCGATGTTTTCCCCCCCATAAATTTGGTTTGCTATCATGCTATTTTGAACTGACTGGTATAATTCTTTTTCTTTTTTCTTTTTGAGTTGCAGTCTACTATCTGTGTGAAGCAGCTTGCATATGGAATACTTGAACTATTAGTTATGTCAGTTTTCCCTGAGCTCCGGGATCTTTTGCTGGGTCTCAACGAGAAGATGCGTGCTCCGCCTGCATAGCACATTCTTGGTTTCATCACTACGAAGCTGGTTGATTATTCGTACCAGCTATGATGAAATTAAAAATATCACAGCCACTTTCAAGGATCACCAGATTACATGATTCCATTCGGTATGCCCATCATATTCATTTTGTTCACAAGAACAACCAGGTGAGGTATTACGAATGCCTAACCAGGTGAGGTATTACGAATGCCTAACAGGACTAGTGATATGTTGAATTCTTTTTGACCATGGCCATTAGCTGTACCCCTCGAATAATCAAATTGCACAGAAGTTGAAAATTAGAGTTTGTGTAGAGGATGATGATGCTTTTTTGTGTATAGTTTCCTGCTAATTCAAGCAGTACCCCTTGTCACGGGGATTTTGTGCTGTCGCAGATCTTGCAATTGATTTTTTGTGATAGATGATTTTACCCCAAATTGGTTCTTCCCCGTGTCACGTGATTGCGAGTCAATAAAATTTATTTTTTCTTCTCCTTCACACACGCATTTGCCCACATTTTCATGTCAGATTTACAAAAAGCATAACAGAACGAAAAGAGAAGAAGTTGAGATGCATTTTAACTTGCTACAGTTAAACCCACCCGGTACAGCACTAAATAAGCTATGGAGAACGAGGGGCTTAGCTATATGTTGCCCGCTAAGGAAAATCCAGTGAGAAGAATATAAAAGAACATGAGTAAATAACCAGTCACATTGAAAACAAAAAATGACGGAATCTATATACTTTCGAATGGATATTCACAATGCATGCAAGGCTACTTTGAAAAGGTAGATTGTCATATTTCTGACATGTAAAAAGATTGGTGTTTGGAGGTGTGGTAGTGTTTTTCTTTAAAGTGTTGTTTATTTATTTGGAAAAGTATTAAAATAATTTTTTTTTATTTTTTTAAGTTATTTTTATTATCAATACATAAAAAATAATTTGAAAACATCAAATAAAAAAATAAAAATAAAAATTTATTTTTTTAAAATGTAAAAGCAAACAAGTCTTAATAAGGTATTAACAAAAAGTTAAGAAGACCGCAACAAACTGCAAGAATTGTGTGGTACAACCACTTTGTGAGTGTTTGGGAATGTAAATTATGTTTTTAAAAAAATTTATTTATTTTATTAAAAATAATTTTTTTTTTAATGTTTTCATGATCATGAAGAAGTCATTCCAAAAAGAAAAAGAGAAAAAAGAAAAAGAGAAAGAAAACAACGGTATATTGTGGATGGAACATGAATGACTTGGTAAAAAAATGGCAGCAAAGATTGAGAACAGAGAAAAATTATTTGTGGCTTAACCAGACTATTGCCATTACCATGTTCAATGGAGTTAAGCCTTGTTCTGTGGAGCACTGAGCATGCATTGAAGCAGTAAGAAAGCGATATAGTGATAGGACATTACCTCTACAGGGGATGACATTGAGAGTCGTCGTTCCTTAGCAGCCGGTTCTGAAAAGAAGATCAAGTTGAGTTAAAAATTTTGCTGATCTTACACTATTTTGGTGGTTGGCTGGGCTTATTTGAGTTATAAACATGATGTTTGTGGTTATAAGAAGGAATAATCAATGAAATAATGTTTGTGTTTAAGGAGATGTAATTTTGGTTTTCGTGTGGGTGTTAGGATTTGCTTGTTTTTTTTCTTCTGATTCTTCCTTCTTCTCATTTTGGATGGTTCAAGCAAGTTATGGTTGCAATGCTTACGTTTTTTTTTTCCTTGGTTTTAATGCTATTTCTAGGTTTATGTTCTTTTCCAGGTCTGGGGATGAATTTATAGGTTTTTTCTTTGAATGTTCCTAATTTTTTTTTTTGGGGTCATATTTTTAATGTTTTAGCTTTACTTGTGGGTTTCAGTTGAGACTCATATTCATGTATAATTATTCTATACCATCACTTTGACTTTTAAAAGTTTATTCTGGATTAAGTGATCCTTAGTGGGTTTGAATATCTGGGTAAAGCTTTTTGATGTCAGGTTTGATTTGTTTAAAATCAGAATTTATTTCGTGCTTGATTATACATTATTTTTTCATGTTGAATTTTTTTTACGTTTTTAATTTGATGTGATCTGATGTGTAATGATATTTCAGTTTTTAAGTTTATGAGAATGTTTTTTATGTTTTTATCTTTTTTTTTATCTTCATTTCTCTAGGCCTAGTTTTTTGATTTGGGTTTTTAGCTAAAAAATCTAGCTCACATGGTTGAGTTAAGTTCATTCAGACTTAAGGTATTATTTGGTTGTGCAAGATTTTACAAAGAAAAAATATATTTTTTTTATTCTTAGAACGTGTTTAGCAAACACGCTCTAATGAATTATTGATAGGTTTTTTAATGAATTTATTTTTATTTTACCAAACAAACCTTAAATGATTTCCATCCTTTTCTTTTAAGATATTAAGGGATCATTTTAAAATTATATATGGATCTCTCGTATGTTTTTCAACTATTTTATTTAATATTTGAACTGTAAATTAATATTATAATATACTAACATAGTATTAAAAATATTTGTTTTTCTTTGAAATTTCAAGAAAATACAAAAAAAATTCCAAAATTCCTTGCTCGAAAAAAATAATACAAAAAACATGTTTTATTTGTGTGCATATAGCCAAATTCTAGAAATCTTCATGCATATTTTATAAAAATATTGAAAAATACAAAACATTAATTAATGAGTATCATAACAAGTTTGTGATTATCCTTTATGATTTAGCTAAAATTTCAAAAACATCATAAAAATTAATTTGTTTATTAATATTTGTGGTATGAATTTTACAATGTATTACATATTTCCAGTATTAAATTAAATGAATTGAAAAAAAATAAAATATTAGAAATTAATTGTAGATTTAAATATTTGGGGTATAAAATTATACCGTAAAGTATATCTACATTTATTAAAGACAAAAATAAAAATAAATACACTATTAAAATTTGGCCCTTAAAATTCTTAATTTTAACTTGATAAGATAAAGAATTTTTTGCGGAGAAGGTTCTACCTTAAATCCATAAGATAAGAATTTTCTTACTAATAAAGACTTTTTTATATTTAATGCAACTTAATATAGATAAGATATACATAGGATGATGTTTCTTTCTTATATACAACTAATCTTTTTATTTAAATTTTTATAAACCAATAAATTTCTAATAACACCATAATAATAAATAGCAACTCCACATTTCTTCATATTATAATTTTATAATTAATCCCAACATATCTAAACCCTCATCAATCCAAGAAAAAAACCTGTCATTTTACACCGTCAACACCACAACAGTTATAAAAGTGGATCTTATTTTTACGCGAGGGAGCAATGCACGGGGATACCTAATTTTTCCTGCTAATCCAACAGTAACACCCAAAATACAGTTTAGATTGTCAAACCATACCTGCTAAACTTGTTCTCCTAAAGATCTCGAACAAGAAAAACTCAAGTTTCTATTGAATATAAAACTAGCCAAATCTGTGTTGCTCACTTATGAGTATGATACTAAATAGACGAACATATGAAAAACAGTAGCATGTTTCTCTTACATTGAATCACTGACAACCCATCATTACATAAGATGGCTGTAACCTATTAGCTTGGAATAGACGCTTAAAAGAGCCCGTTAAAGGCCGGCGACAGAGTCCCGAAGGTTGGAATATAGACCATACAGAGAGTACTGCCGGAGATTAGACACCTCATACCACGAATTAAGCGCTTGAAGATTCTTGTCGGTGCCTGAGAACGTTAATTGTATGCTCAGATTACAATCATTAGCACCACCGTTACTCTTACACTTTGAGATTGGTAATGCACAGTCTTCACCACCGAGGCAAACAAAGTCCTTGGAGCATGATTGGCATCCAAATTTCTTCCAATACAAGTTTTGAAGGGTACCCTTCTGGAATTCAAGGACCTGAGACACAATACTTTTCTGATGTCAATATTACCATTGCAGCGCAGAAAATAACAGAGAGGAAAAGCCACAAGTATGCTCAATGAGTTTACCAAAGTAAAGCTGGTGATGATCGTATTATTGTCAGAAATCATCACTGGAAATGATCTTGCTGCATGCTTCCTCCCAGCAAATGCCACCATATAGCTACCGAGCGGTCCGGGCGTGCCCTGAAAAGTTTGTGCGTACTATTCATTTCTCGCAGTTCACATATGAAATAACATTGAAGTTTCTTTCTTGCAGTTTCCATGAAAGAATCGGAGCACTATCATGAATTTCAAGAACTATTACTAATTCGTAGCAGCAGAAACAAAGACCCCTTATTACATACCGGGCCGGAAGGACTGCTGTTGATGGTAAGCAGAGAAATCTCATCAACCTGAGGCCTAAACACAGCGAGCTGTGCTTTTTGACTCAGGGCTAGACGACTATCACAGGGAGAAAGTTGAACCTGATTGGAAAAGAAAGAATCCTTATCTGAAAATGCTAGACCGAATGTGAAACCATCGAACTTTTGTACCATAGCATCTGAACAAGGGTCGAAAACTTCATTGGTATCAGCTGCGTTTATAGCAATCATCATCAGCATCATCATCACTTTAACTATCATCTGTGATGCTATCTTGTGCCTCAACATGGTCTTTATCATCTGCACGATTAAACAGAAAAGTGCGCTCAGAAATTAACAAGGAAAAGACAACAAAATACAGATCTGCTAAATTCAACATTGATAATAACCAAAAATTCAATACGGTAATAGCAAGGCAGAGAAGAAGAAGAAGAAGAAGAAGAAGAAGAAGAAGAAAGAACAGCATGACATGCGAACTCACTAGAGATATAATTAAATCGGAAACACGAACCAAGCAATGTTACAATCAAATACTACTTTCACCGAATATTGTTTCCGAAATCAACCCCCCCTAAAAAATCGTATACATTGAATTCTGTAACTAAATTCAATCATTAAAAACTATCATGCACGATGTGATTTTGTAATATGCAAAAGATTATAAAGAAAGAGATTCCAGATAAAAACGGAGACCTACCATGGTCCGAATGAATGATCCTCGAAACAAAGACAATGGTGTTCCTGGTTCAATAGGATTCCTTTGATCAAATTTTTGTCTTCGTGGTTCGAGGATAAACGGTCAACAATGGAACATGGAAAAGAAGACAGGACACAGATGGGATTATATGTTGCAAAGTTTAACGTAGGAAGATATTTGATGGGTTTCTTTCAATGTTACACAGGAGACTTCAAAAAACGCGCCAGGCGGTTATACAGGCGAACCAGGTGGATCTTGCCCATTAACCGTTATTAGAAGCAAGTTCAAGCTTTTTCCTGTCTCTATTTTTTCTACAAGTGGGTTCCCATCAACGACTGGCCGGTTAATCAGTCATCCATTTTCCTTTTCAGTTGTTTTTGGTTGCACAGTAGCATAGTTTTAAATTCTAATCTGACTTTGGCAGCTTAACCCGGGATCTAGCTAATTCGGTGCTATAAAGGTTAAATTTATGAAAAATAAAAATAATTAAAAATTTGGCTAACCTGACAAGACCCGGTTAAAAACTTGGTTGCAAGCTATTAACTATTTTTTTTTTATTTTTTACCAAAACATTGTCATTTTGATTTATAAAAAAATTAAAGTTGACCTAAGTCTTAAACAAGACCGAAATGATCACTAAGCCGAGTTTAAAAACACTGGTCAGGAGGGTTTCCAGGTCATCTAATTCTACTGGTTTTTAGGATCAAACGGATTGCTTTATTGTAATTACAACGGTAATCCACAGTGCATTCCTCTTCTTTTTTTTTTTTCACTTTTTCTTCTTTTTTGTTTGCCCAACTTTCCCTTTTTTTTTTCTTTTTTTTCCATTAATTTTTTTCCAAAATCACTTTTTTCCCCCAACTTTCCTCTTTTTCTCTTTTTTTTTTTTACTTTTTTTTCAAAATTATCTTTGTTGATTTTACTTTTTAGATATTAAGTTGGTTAAAAATTTCACTTTGTAATTTTTTTCTTTAAAATATTGTGGATTGCTACGGTATTTTTCCACATAGTTTATCTTTTTTATTTTATTTTATTTTTTAAAATTATATTTGTCGATTTTACTTTTTTTATATTGAACTGATTGAAAATTTATGTTTGTAATTTTTTTCTTTAAAATATTTTTAATTGCTATAATGTTTCTCTATATGATTTTTTTTTTGTTTTTGTTTTTTATGACTTTCTTTGAAATTATCTTTTTTTATTTTATTTTTTAATACTGAGCTGGTTAAAAATTACAGTTATAATATGTGAGGAAAGCATTGTAACTTTTCTCGCAAATTACTGTGGATTACTACAATATTTTTTCTCACATAATTTTTTTTGTTTTGTTATATTTTTTCCTAAAATTATCTTTTTTAATTTTATTTTTTAAATATTAAGCTGGTTAAGAATTACAATTACAAGTAAATACAAGTTTTTCCTCACAAAACACTATGGATTGATACAGTTTTTCCTCACATGGTTTTTTTCCAGTTTATTTTGTGTTTTTTTTTTGTAATGTTTCTTTTTCAAAATTATCTTCATCAATTTTTTTTTAATATTAAGTTAATTAGAATTTAACTTTGCAATAAAACTTAATCATGTGGGGAAACCACCATAGCTTTCCTCACAAAACATTGTTGAGAATTACAATTACAAGTCATTACAAATAAGGCTAAATCATATGGGGAAGCATTGTTGCTTTCATTACAAAACATTGTGAATTGCTATAGTGTTTCCAACACGATTTTGTTTCTCTTTTTTTGTGTTTTTTTTTGTTATTTTTTTATAAAATTATCTCTGTCGATTTGATTTTTTTTAATATTGAGCTGATTAAGAATTTAGCTTTGTAATTGTTTTTTTTAAAACAAAACGAATTGTTGCAATGTTTTTCCATATGATTTTTTCCAAAATTATCTTTGTTGATTTTGTTTTTTGAATATTGAGTTGGTTAAGAATTATAATTACAATAAAGCTAAATCATATGAAAAAAGCGTAATAGTTTTTCTCACAAAACACTATAGATTGCTACACTATTTCTCTAAATGGTTTTTTATCTTATTTTATTAGGGAAAGCACTGTAGTTTTCCTCACAAAACACTGTCAATTGCTACAACGTTTTTCCTCATGGGTTTTTTTCCTTCTAAAATTATCTTTGTTGGTTTTTTTTTAATATTAAATTGGTAGAGAATTTAGCCTTGTAATTTTTTTGTTTTTTATTAACAGAAAAGTTAAATCATGTAGTAAAAGCACTGTATCTTTTTTTCCAAAATACTGTGAATTGCTATAAATCATTCTGTTTAATCTCTAAGTTTTTGATCACCAACATAATTTTTTTTCCATATTGAAATATTGGCTCCATCATACTTTTAGTTTCTATTATTTATATAGCATTGGTTTACAATTATAACAATATTAAGTATATTTGTTTTATAAACTCACGACAGCATGCGAGCATGCTATCTCGTTAGTTTAGATATGAAATTACTCACATCTAAATTAAAATCAAGTTTGTGAATATGTCACAAATAAAAAATTAATTGCATAAAATAAACTTGGAGATCAATTCCTAGAAATTTTATAATTATACAATTTGTCATATCCATCCACATGTGAATTTCAAAATAAATAAAAAATAAATAGGATTAGAACATTATGATGTAGAGAGCTTTTGGAAACACGGGCTAACCCGTGTTTTCAAAAAATTCAATTTTTTTTTCTATGTTTTGAATCGTTTTGACGTGCTGATCTAAAAAATAATTTTTTAAAAATAAAAAAAATATTATTTTAATGCATTTTAATATAAAAAAATATTTTAAAAAATAATTACAACCACACTCTAAACAGCCCTCTGAATAAAAAATTATTGGTGTCCTAAATTAATGTTGGATATCAAATTTGAAAAGTAAATTTAATTATAAAAAAAAATGTTCAAACAAATTCTTAATCGTTGGACCCATCACTCTCAATTTCTCGTAGTGTAATTGATGTAAAGTAATCTTTTCTCCACCAACTCCCCACCCACAAGGAACTGAGGTGAACTCTCTCCAATACTTGGAAGAGGGCAGGCCCCTGATGGTCCCCTACTCACCCTTGATTGACACGTGTACAGAAACCCTGTCATGAAATAAAGGTTTTTCCGATGGTGAAATTTGTGGGGTCATTCTTGACTCAGTTTTTGCTCTCTGATTCTACCGAGTCCAATACAAATCCAAACCGAGTCACTTTACCTCTAAGACACCAAAATGGAATGGGAACAAGTCCTTTTCTCCGTTCTTGAAAATAAATTTTGCAATGGACCCAACTTGCTGAGCTTTTATATGCAGTGGTTAAAAAGATTTCTTGAGGGAAGCCAATGGCATGCTTTTATTTATTGTTGAGAGCTCCCACCAAAGCAATGAAGGTGGGTGGTTGACAGGGCTTAATTTCTCATTAGTTTGGTCACTAAATCATTTCACGCCCCCTTGTAGGTAGGATTAATTTTTTAAAAATATAAAAAAATGATTATTGAGGTATTGTTAATAAGCTTTTTTTCGTGAAAAAACAAATTAAATTAGAAGAGAATTAATCTAATATGATCTGATAAAAATAATCTGAATAACCGATAACCATGTAGTTTAATTTTAAAAAATCATAATAATATCTTTTTAAAAATATTAAAATAAAAACATATTAGATCGACTCGAATCAATTTAAATTAACCTGTTAAATTTACTATCTTGATTAGGGGTGAGTAAAAAAACTGAAAAATCAATTAAACCAGGAAAAAAAACCAAAAAATCAAACCGTGAAAAAAAACCAATCGGTTTGATTTCGGTTTTATATGGCTGAAACCGAAAAAACCGAACCCAAACCATAAAAACGGAGCTAAATAAAAAAACCGAGCAAAATAAAAAAAACTGAGCCAAAAACAAGCCAAACTGAAAAAACCGAGTCAAACTGGTTTGAACTGGTTTTTGTCCTAAAAACCCGAATCGAACCAAAACCGGTCGGTTTGAACCGGACTCGATTTTTGAAAAAAAAATTAGATTTGATTATTTTTTTTTATAAAAACCGAATCGAATTGAAAATAATCACCGTTAATCTCAATTATAACATTATAATAATCTTATAAAAAAACAAATAAAATAATTGTTAAATTTAATTGTTAATAATAATAATAATAATAATTATTATTATTATTAAGAACTCCCAAATGCCGAGGAATTGGAAGGAGAATGGAATACGATGGCAAAGCCACTAGCCACGACATCCTTCTTCCGTCGGGTGGTAAATGCCACTTAAATGCACATTAGGCAGTTGTCAAAGTACACATTGCTGTTGCCCCTCCACGTATGACAATCTGTTCAATGTTCGATATTGCTATCACATGTTTAAATCATAGTTTATTAAATCTTATCTTATTCGGTAAATTGATTTGGTACTGATTGATTTAAAGCTAGGTTCAGTTTGGGTTTATTTTTAAATTATTTTGGATATTAATTTGTTTAAACTGATGACTTTATAACCGGTCAAACCTTTATATTAAACTTTACATGATTGGTTTTGTTTTAAAAAAATATTTTTTAATTCAAAACTATATTGTTTTAATCCAAAATTGATTTAACAATCCGAATATACCAAATAAAAGTAGGACAAGACTTGTCAAACAAGAATTATAAGACTTAATAATCTTATAAAAAAATCAAAATAAATTATAGATTTTAATTTTTAATTAATTAAATATTAAAAAATCAAATAAAAAAACACCAAAAAACACTTGAGTTAACCAATCAAATTTGTGATCCGGTTCATTAATATTAGATAACTTTATAGAATGCAAATAAAAAAAATATAAAATTTAATTTTAATCAACTTAATATTAAAAATAAAAGTAAAAAAAAACACTTGAATTAACTGATCTAACCCTCAATTTGGATCATAAAACTGTGATAACCTTATGGAAAACAAATAAAAAAATTTATAAATTTTAATTTTTAATCAATTTAATTTTAAAAAATTAAAAAATATAAAAAAACTCAATTTCACCAGATTAAACAAATTTTAATATTTACATAGATTTTTTTAACTACAGTGACATGAGTGCATTGTTACCCATCTCTGCTCTACTGTTATGTGAACATAGATCTTGTTTTTTGGATATATAGATTCCGTAAAGAATATAAATTGTTGTTTTAAGGAGTGATGCTTTTTTAACCCATACTCCCAAGTATAAGCATTAATTTCCATTTTTTTTCCAGAGGAAGAAAGAGCAGATGGGTCAGCAAATCGAACGGTGGAGATTAGACAAGTACAACAAAGTACAAAGCAGAGGATCATTCTCTCTACGCTTTAATGATTGTCCCGTAGTGTCCAAAAAAGGAAAAAGACAACTAGAAAAATTAACCCATAATTAGCACTTCTTACCTGGGTCAGGCTTTCGAGTCAGAACATGTCCAATTCAATGAGTCACGGAAACAACACACAACTCGTTCACCTTTAGATCAAGGTATTTTTTTTTTTAAAGGTTTAAAACAATTTGACTAGGAAACACTTAGTGTTGTGTAAGAAAAGGAGCAGATCTGAAATCAAAGAAACTCATCTTTCAATCAGATCTTTATCATTATGTAAATTGTCTCCCTCACTCACTCCCTCACTCCATCCCTGTCTTACCATACCCCAAATCTCAAATAAAAATGCCTAGACCTTTTTTTCAGAAGCTAATTCTCCCTGGCACTATCAGAGAAAAGAGACTGGTATATAAAAACCTTTCCTTCTCTTATTTTACATGCTTGTATTATTGCTTCTCAGGTGAGGTTTTGATAAAGGTTTAAACTTTATGAGTTAAATTATGAAATGATTGCGGTGGATGAGATTGAATGGAGTGATAGTTAACGGTGGATGAGATTGAATGGAGTGATAGTTAACGGTGGATGAGATTGAATGGAGTGATAGTTAAGTAGAAGGGTTTTGTTTAGATTTTGCTTATGTCTTGCTTCGTGATGTGTTTTCTTGGTTTACATAAAGTTTGAAACTTGGTGATATAATTTGTGAAATGATAAAAACCCTAAACCTCTTTCGATGATAAGATATTCAGAGTGATACCAGAGAGAAAAGGGTTTGTCAAGTTTGTTTAGATTTTGTTTCTTTAATGTTTCTTTGTTGTGTTCTTTTTCTTCGTTTTGTCAAAGTTGTCTAGATTTTGTTTCTTTCGTTCTTCTTTGTTGTGTTCTTTTTCTTGGTTTTGACAAGAACCCTATTTTTTCTTTGATTAGGAGTGGACTATGTGAAGGAAGGCCAACTGGAATTGGGTTTTTATTCTCTTGCTTTCGTAGCTTTTTGTTTAGCTCAGTTTTTTGTACAGCGGATTTTTCTCTGGAAAATATCTTTTGAAAAAAATATGTTTTGAGATACTAAGAATTTATAATTCAGTCGAGAATCCATGGATGGAATTATGTCAGAGAAAAGAAATGTTTGCTTAGATATTGTTGCAAGAAATCCTTTGTTCAACTTGTAGAGTCTTGTTTAGGTTTGTTTCTGATTCAATCAAACAAGGTGGTTACTGGTTTGTTGAAAATTATTTACAACAAAAGTTTAGGATGCTATGATATAGCTAATTTAAAATGGTTATAGTTTTGCAGAAAGAAAAAAGAAAACAAAGCGTTAGCAAACCTACAGCATGTATGACAATTCACTGCAAGGGAATGGAAGTAGAAAGGCATTTCCTTCTTGCATTACATAGCATTCCACAACATGGAAGTTTTAGTTTATCTTCATAAGGTTTCTTGGAAATGAAAGAAGCATGATAATAGTTGACGTCTCAATTTGTTTTGGTGTACTGGATTGTCACTTTATTCTAAGATTGCTTAGTAAAATTGGACAAAATGAAGCATGGAATTGTTTTTAATGAATCTACTTTGCGTTCAATCATTCTAGAGATTTGAAAAGCTTTCTTTAGCTCACTGATTATGTCCTCTAGAAAAAGCATAAACTTCTAGATTTCATTTCCTATTTATTTTGATGATATCTAGACAAGGAGCTTGCAGGTTCTGTTGTATACTGTGCATTAAATTTGGCCGATGGTTTATCTTTCCAAACCTGACGTGTAGGATCATTAGAAGATGCCATGTATGGAAACAAGTGGTGGCATTGAGAAAAAAAATCTTTTCAATTAAAACAAAAACAATTAGTTTCACCAGGATCAACTGTAGCCTGCAGTTGCTACTGTGCTTTGTGGTTTGAGTGGCTCATGAAATTAGCAATCATAAAACACCATGCTTGGGTCTTTGGAGATGAATGTGCTCTTGGACCTCTTGGTATTCTTCTTTATTGTTTGCTCACAAAACAAAGCTTATGTTTGTGTTCTAAAATTTTGATCCTACTTGGAGACAATGTCTTACATTTCATTGTAGAGTTGCTGTCAACTATAAGGAAATGGGATGTTCCAACCTTATGCAAATCTTTTATTGAGTTGAGCTTATCCACAGTATCGTCATCTGCAACACTACATTATGGGAACAAAATATTTGATTCTCCCTTGGGGAAAATGGAGCCTAACTTGGTTTGCTTTTCTGCAGAGGATCCCAGATAATTTTGTCAAGAAATTTGGACACGACTTATTGGGTTTTGCGAGACTCATTGTTCCTGGTGGTCATGTGTCTCGCATAGGATTAATAAAAGCTGATGAAAAATTATGGTTTCATGATGGTTGGCAGCAATTTGTCGAACGCTTCGCTATACACATTGGATACTTTTTGATCTTTCAATATGAAGGGAATGCAATTTTTAATGTTCATATATTCAATTTGCCCACTTCTGAGATAAATTATCACTCCAACTCTCTTAGTGGGAAAATGTATCTTGCATTTGAAGAATTGGAAGATGATGACAGTGCTGCAAGCTCAGGCATCCCCACCACACAACTGATAGTCAACAAAAGTTACAATCCTCCTGCCTTGCAGAATTTGCTCAGTGGATCTAAACTTAATAATTGCTTAAATTGGGGTGGCGAAGAGAATATGCGCTTAACAAAGAGTGCTAATGTTTCACAAGTGGCCAATGAATCGACACGAAATGCATTTGCTCAATACAACGAGCATAAGAATTCTCAAGATGAAGTGAAACTCTACAGCCCAGATGGAGAAACACCAAAACTGAAAAAACGTGGAAGGAAAAGGCTGAAAGTTGATCCCAGTGAGTTCTTTTAACTCAGATCCTCTTTTCATCTTGCCATGCCATTAGTATTGAAAGTTCTCATTTTTTGAGCTACTTAATGAAACTGCAGATGAGCAGCAGCTGTCATCTCCAAACGAAGAAGATGGTGAAATGCGCTTTAGATTTTATGAAAGTGCTTCTGCAAGAAAGAGAACTGTCACTGCTGAGGAACGAGAAAGAGCAATGAATGCAGCTAAAGCATATGCACCTGATAATCCTTATTGTAGGGTTGTCCTCCGACCATCATACTTATACAGGGGTTGCATTATGGTGAGTTATTAACTGATCTGCCATGCTCAATCTGCAATCCACAACATACGTTGCTTTGCATAATGATGCAGTTCCTTTTCTTTTTGTAGTATTTGCCATCTGGCTTTGCAGAGAAGAATCTAAATGGACTTTCGGGGTTTATGAAACTTCAGTTACCTGATGGGAAACAGTGGCCAGTTCGTTGCCTTTACAGAGGAGGCAGAGCTAAATTTAGCCAGGGATGGTATGAATTCACGTTGGAAAATAATTTAGGGGAAGGTGATGTGTGTGTCTTCGAGCTGCTGAAATCCAGGGATGTCGTATTGAAAGTTACAGTATTCCCAGTTCTCGAAGATGGTGGACTTATGAACCATCCTTAACTATAAGATACCATCTGCATGAAATTAGATAGACATTTGATGTTTAGTCATTTCTGGATTGGTAAACTCTATCAAGTAACGCCCTTTTCTATTCGGATGATCTGTGGCTGTGGTTTATGGTACTTGAATGTTTGATGTCAGAGCAAATTTGTAGAACTTTCAGTTGTTTAGGTGCTTGAACAGAAAGTTGTGGCTTGAGTAGGCCTGTAAATATACTGTCCAATCCAGTTGACCTCAATGGAGCAGAACAACAGATCTTAGGCCTAATCTATTGTTGTTTCGGTTTGAAGTATCATTTACTTGGCCTTGCGTTCATGGACTGCTTTGCTTGTTTGTTGGGATTTCGCCTTTTTATTTCATGGAAGATGAAAGAGAGTTTGGTATTGTCAACAGTGAATATAATATCATGTAAAAGCCATCTTCCCTTGGTATAAAACTTGGTAAATTTTTTTCCAAATAAATGTTAATTAGGTATAAAGTTCCGTGTAGCGAACCATCTTTGTCGCCTCTTGGGAGCTATGTTCTCAACATCAAGACGCTTGTTGTTTCGTGTGAAGTACCAGCTCAGTATCTGTGCACGAGAGCTAAATATGCATGTATGTCTGTTACAGAGGGAGGTGGCCAACTTCTTTGTATATGGGTATGTTTAAGTTAGACCACTGATTAACAGAATCTTTTGGACCATGATTTGACAGGGGACATTGACAAGTTCATTTTTGAACCTACTAACCTAGAATTTGGAATAGACATTATGATATTGGTAAAGTTGTGGAAAAGCTTCATTAAAAAAAATATATATAAACTTTTCTTAATTGAGAAGTTTCAAGTTTAAGTTGTACCTGATAAATAGCTTTTTAATAAAATGAGAGATATTTTAATATTTAAATTAATATTTGAGTTTTTTTTTTAAATGACAAGTAAATGTAAATTCAAGAAGATAAAATTAGTTTTTTATATATAAAAAAAATATGTCTACTCCCTGTTTCATTTAATGTGTTCTCTATGAAATGAGAAGATGATAAATATAGTGTTCTTGGATAAATAATTCTCTAGATTTTTCTCTTTCAAAGTTAGAGAATATATAGATTGAAAAATATCTATAAAAATATTTGAGAAAATATACTATTCATAAATACTACTATGTAAATAGTACTATTAATCAAGTATTATTCATAAATAGTAAAACAAGATAGCTCTACCAAGCCAAGCCAAGGGAAGAGAGAGAAAAGGATAGAGGAGGGGGTGGAGCTCGATCTAATTGAGTCTCAGGACTCAGACTCGCTATGAACGAGCTTTGCACAGTAAACACTATTAATGAATAGTAAATATTATTCGTGAATAGTAAACTAGACTATCTTGTTTGATCAAGTCTAGGGACTCAAGAGTCATTCTAAATGAGTTTTGCATAGCAAACACTATTCATGAATAGTAAACACCATTTATAAATAGTAAACAAGACTATACCAGCTAAGGAATGAGAGATAAATGGAGGGATATGAAGCTAAGTTGGGTCATGGCCTAACCGAGCGTGTTGGACTCGGTTGGGCCACGAACCAATTAAGTTTTATGGGACTTGGTTGGTCCTTGGCCAACCAAACTTATTTTATATATATTTTTTTGTTTTATTATCACCCCCAAGTCTTGTAAACATACATGTTTGAAAGACTTTAAACAACTAAAAAGGAAAGGGATACTTAAAGTGTAAAAGTTTACCTATATAGTTATGCCTTTATAAAAGTGTCACTTATATAGACATGCCTTTGATTGTTTTGAGAGATGTGTTTTAGATAAATATCCATTATCATTCTAAAGATAATAGTCACAAGGACCTAGAGACAATGGTCATAGAGACCTCGAGAAAATATGGTCATAGGGACCTAGAGACAATGTTCATGGAGACTTGAAGAAATTGGTTAGGGGGACCTGAAGACATTGATCATGGAGACCTAAAGATAATTTGGTCATAGGGACCTATAGACATGGTCATAAAGACCGGAAGATATGGTCACAAAGACCTGGGATAATGGTTATGAGACCTAGAGAAATGTGATTACAAATACCTCGAGACATATGGTTATGATGACCTGGAAAAAATAGATTACTTGTAAATGGAAGATTGACTACCTATCATTGTTTACACTCTTTACCATTTATAAGTCATTAGTCATTAGTACCATTCATGAAATAGTAAACTGAGATGAAGCTTAGTTAGACCAAACCTTGAAAAATACTATTCATAAAGAGTAATAAATAACACTATTCATGAATATTAAAATCGAGTTATGAAGCTATTTTATTGAAAGGCTCAAAAGATGAAGATTCAAATATGTGGAGATAATCAATGGTGGATTATATGATCTCAAGTAGTTGTTAAATGTGCAAACTTCTTTTCTTAGCTTTGACTATTTTTTATTTCACAAACTAGTGAAGGTAATCTTTGGTGACCAATCATTCTATCTCTTTGTTTGAGTGCATGACACTCCTCAATGTCATGCCCATTTTCATGGTAAAATAAGACAAAACATGTTGGGGTTCCTTGTGTTTGAACCACCTTTTATTGGAGGTGGATGTTATAGAAAGTCTTTTTCTTAAATAATAACTAACACCTTTGTTTATGTGGTGGTCAGATGTGTGGTTGTGAGTTCAGGAACGCCAGACGATCATGGATGTGCCCCATAGTGTTTCTTTTAGATGCTCTTGTTGAAGATTAATGGTGTGGTGAAGATGCGTGAAAATATAGGTGACATTGTTTGATCACGCTAGCTTCTTCGACCCTGATATGATTTTTTATTACATGTTTCACTTTGAGGAAATCTTTATCAAGGATGGTGTATAACTTTACCCAAAGAGAATAATTGTTTACTCCACTAATCAGAGGTTCTGTAGCTATAGGTTCAAAAAGTCTTTTCATATTGAGCATTTCTTTATTGAAACATTAGAGATAGGCTTTAGTACTTTTATCTTCTTATTATATGACTACAAAGATTTTTATGGCACTTTTTTTGTTAGGAATGCTTGTGCCAAAGTGAGAAATTAGTTTGGACCTGAGATAATGAAAATGGAGAATAAAGACATGCTCTCGACTGTGATACCATGCATATGCAAATTCACAAAGTGTTGTTGGAAAAAATTTGCACATAACATCAGTGTTTTATGTGACAAGTTTTAGGAGGCTTCTCACATTTTGTATGCACTCCCGATGGTCTATGAGTCCCTCATAGTTATCTAGACCGACTTTTACAAAGACATAATTTTTAAAGAGTTAAGTGTGTAACATAATATGATGAAGTGTAAACTTTTAATGAGCATTGTGTTGTATCTCACAAACTTATAGAGTCATTGAGGTTGTCTCATACCTAGGTCTTTTTCTGGCAGAGTGAAGTGATGGAGACTGAATTGTTTAGAGTGTCTCGTGTGAGGATGAGGCATGTAACTCCTTTTAAATATAAGAGTATGAGTGTTACTTGCATGCATATCATTCTACCTATTTTCTTTATAGAAGTGGAGTTGTGTATACATACTTCGTGCATGTATAGGGCTTGTTGTTATGTAGGAGAAAGAATATGAAGATGAATTTCCATCACTATAATAACATCATTGAGTAACTGAACTTAGTTGCAAATCTATTGGAGTTCTAGATGAACTAGGGCCCCTATAGGGAGATCAATCACTCTCTTCTATTCTAGAGTCTTATCAACCATGAAAATTTTTCAAAAAAAAGTGAAAGGGAATAAACTAACTTTTTGTTTAGTTTTTCACAAACGACATCAATGATAAAGTCATGAAAAAGATTCATAAGAAAATGTAGACTTTTCCAGGTTAAGGAATTATAGGCCTGAGTTGTAACTATAAAATAAGTCCCTTGAGGAATGAGAAACAATCTGATACTTAAGTTAGTATTTGAGTTATTTTCTGAAGTGACAAGCATGTACAAATTCAAGAGGTTGAAAATGGTGTTTTTATGTAGAGAAGTGATATGTTTATTCTCTGTCTCGTTGAATGTGTTCTTTGTATAGTGAAGAGATAATAAATATAGTGTTTTTGGATGAATAATCATTTAGATCTCTCTCTCTTTTTCAAAATCAAAGAATATGTATTTGAATATTCATAATAGTAAAACAAGGTGAGACAAAGTAGTTTGATTAGATCAAGCCAATGAAAAAAAAGAGAAGAGAGAGAGAGAGAGAGAGGAGGGGGTGGAGCCTAGTTTGACCAAGTTTGGGGACTTGGGACTCATTCTAAACGAGCTTGCATGATAAACATTATTCATGAATAGTAAATACTATTCATGAATAATAAGTGAGACTATATTGAGTTAAGCGATGAGAGAAAAATATAGAGAGATAAAGTTTGGTTGGGCTATGGCCCAAACAATTCTATGGATCTTAGTTGGACCTTGGCCCAATCAAGTTGCTTCTTTTTTTAATTTTTTTTATTGTATTATCAGATATATTTTTCTGTTTCCAATATTATATAAGTACTAAAATTACCTTATTCAGTTCATTAATAAACCTTTATCTAGTTTCAAAAAATGGTAAAGAAGATAAATTGTTGATTAACTGCCAGATTAAGCTTTATTAATAATGATGATTTTACAAAAAAGATTCTTTCCGAATTCACTATTGGAAAACTTCTCCTTCCTTTAAATTTATGGGTTTTCTTTATAGAACTTGTTGCTACCCATTTTTTATCCCATAAAAAAATAAAAGAAAGAAAATCCAAAAATACAATAAAGAAATACAAGAAGAAAGCCTTAAAAGATTGTTCAGGTTAGTGATAAAAGACCAAGATGACAAGTGAAAAGGTTGGAAGACAAAAATGTATAAGATTATCAAAAGTAGTAACCCAATTCTAACTTAAAAAAGGTCTCATTGGTGATTTTTTTTTAGGGTAAATAAATACAATTTTAAATAATAAAGGACTTAATGAGAATTTTGGAAGGTTCAATTATTTTTATTGTTGTCTTTATTGCAAGAAAAATCAGTTTTCTGGAGTCAATTTGGGTGTTAATTGGAAGAAACAAAAATTTAGAGATTGAAATTAGACTTTGAAAGGTTTAATTGGTCAAATAAGAAGCTTAATTATGAAAAAATTAAAGTTTGGTGGCCAATTAAGAACTTAATTGCAGTTTTCTAAGACCAAAGACTAACCTGGAAGTGGCGTACAATTTCAGGGGTAGAAATTGGTGGAATTAGAGGCTAAAATTAAAAGGAATTGAAATTTTGGTGGTCAATTAATGATGAAATTGAACAAATTAAAAATCAAGGACTCGTTTGTAAAAGGTGTTGGACTTTGGGGCTAAAATTTGAATTTGAAAGGGGTGTAATTGCATGCAATTAAAAGTTGAGGGACAATAACAGTGCAATTAAAAGGACTTGGAAGAGGAGGGAACAAATTGAAAATGGCCAAATCTGAAAATAAAAAATCATAATTTCTAAGGTTTAACCTAGACGATGTGTTGTTCACCTGTCGTTCATCTCCTTCCTTGGTAATTTTGGATGATTTCATGTTCACGAAAATAAATTTGGCGTCTCTGACTACTTCAAGTGTTGTAACCATCATCATTCAACTGAGAAACACTCCCTCTACAACCTTATACCTGTCGCATGTGTGCGGCGTCACGGAAAATATTCCATTTCAATATAAATGTCTATCTATCTAGCAAATATAGGGAGACAAGAAATTCTTATCTTTTATCGGTGGAAAATGGAATGGGAGTCTAATATTTTGGTCACTAGGAACCCTAATTGGTCTCAGAGATCGGGTACAGGGACTGATTGCGTAAATGAAAGGTATTAGCATCCCAAATACGCCTTAACTAAGGTAAGCTGCGTTGTTTGATTGTCTGGTAAAAAGCTAAGGTGTTATTATATTTTTAATTGTTGGTCTGTCTATGATTTAAAAAAAGTCCTCCTTAGTAACTAGGTCTTTATCTTACCAAGTAAAAATCTAATTGTTCTAACGTCTACATAAAAACTATATTTTTAATATCAGAAATACATTTTATGTATAAATTCGCAATCCTAGAAACTAAAAAAAGATAAAAATATTTTTTAAAACTTTTGAAATATTAGCTTAGTCTCATGGCTCTAACAAACTTGTTATTAAAGCTAAAGTGCATGCTAAAACCTTTTTTTGATTTTTGTTTTTGTGTTGTACAAAAATATGATGTGATGTTTTTTCTTATCTTTGAAAGACTTGGCCGTATGCATGAAAAATAAAATATTTTTTGTTTAACAAATTTTTTTGCAATGTTTTGACGTAAACCATATATTTTAATATTGGATTTGTATCTTTATGGTATAAAAATACGAATCAGTATTAAGCAATTTTGATAAAAAAAATATGCAGGAAAATCAACAAACTTTTTAAGGATTTTTCAGAATTTTTAAATTATATATATATATATATATAACATTATAACATATAATATAATATTATAATTATGTGGGCTGGGCCGATCTCGGCCCAATAATTCTCTCTGTTTTTTTGTAGGGACCGGACCCGGCCCAGACATCAAGGCTGGACCAGAACCGGCCTGGCTCAAAAAAGAAAAAAACACATCAAGGCTGGGCCAGAACCAGCCTAGCCCAGAAAAGAAAAAAAAACGGGGGAGGGGGGGAATGATTTTCCCCCTCCCATCCTTCTGCATGCAGAACGATATTCGTTTTGCATGCAAAACGAGATGACGTAGAAGGTGAAAGAAAAAAGTGAGGGGGAAGAAGAGTTACCTAGCGCGGAGGAGGCGGTGCCTTATTTGTTTTACTGCTTTGCTGGCGGTGCTGATGTAGAGGCTGGTGGCGGTGTCGTGGCTTACAGACGGCAGCTCCAAGTAGGGGTGCTACTGTTTCAATCGGCAAAGAGGGAGGTTCCTGCTCTTCCCCTCTTGTCTAGTGTTTCATTTTTTTCTTTCTTTTCTTTTGTTGTCAAGTGGTTTCTCCCTTTGTACTCCCTGTTTATTTTTCTCTTAAATTCCCTCCCATGTTTCAAGCTTCCCCATATTCTTTCCTTCCTCTCTCTATTTTGTTTCATCTCTTTTATGTTCTCTCCGTCCTCTCCCTTTTTTCATCTCTATTGCTGGTATTGAGAGCAGTATTTATAGGGCAAAAAAAAGCAAGAGCGTCCCTATCGCTGCCTATAGAGAGCGGCGCCTTCCTGCCCTGTCACAACACCGAACAAGTTGGCCAATGGGTGTGGATTGTAGGGCGCGACTTCGTTGGTTTCTCATCATGAGGGGGTGTGGGGCTTCGGGTTTTGGCAAAACATGCAGCAGGAAGGAGTAAAGAAGAAAAAAACAAAAGCTTATATCTTCCTCTGCTGCACGTCTAGGGAAAGAAGAAGGAGGAACAGTGTCACTCAAAACGACATTGTTCTTTTCTTTTCTTTTTCTTTTTTAACATGAAACGACATTGTTTTGGACAAAACGCGCTATTTAATTTAAATATGGCGCCAACACATCTACTTCCAAATCAGTCCCTAATTTATCCTTTGTTCATTTAAGTCCTCAAATGTAATTTTGATTTTAAGAATCAATTCAATTGCATCCTTGCCAACTTCAATCGCCACCCCTATAGTTGGTCACCTTTTTCACTTTAGTTCTTGGTTTTGAATCTGTGTATTTTGACCTTTAATTGATTAATAAACTTCAAATTTCTTCAATTTGGTCTCTGATTCGATTGATTTCAGTCCCTATATTTACGAGTCTTTTTCAGTTTGGTCCTTGGTCTTGGATTTATGCCATGAAGTCCTTAATTGGCCACCAAACTTTCAATATTATATTTTGACCCTGATTTGATCAGATCAATCCTTTAAAATTATATTTTGACCCCCGAACATTAATTTCTTCTAAATAAAGTCCAAATTGACTTAAAAATTAATTTTTCTTGCTATCAAACCCTTTATAAATTCAATTAAACCTTTAATAAAACCCAATTAAGTCTACTTTTCTCCTTAAATTAAATTTTTTTTTCCAATAGGGCTCTCATCATTCAAGTATATATTGTCAAAATTTCAATCTTTGTATTTTTGAACTTACTTAATCAATTTTTATAACCATTTTATGAGCGTTCCAACCTCCTATTATTTTTTTAATTTATTCCGGCTATATATTTATTTTTATTATTTATTATTTATTATTATTTTATTTTTTATTTGTGTGAGGACCAAAAAAATAGGTTACAACAATGCCTATGAAATTAGACGTTTACACCCCAATTCTTCCATATTAGATTTCATTAACTTATTCCCAATCAACATCTTCCATAGAATTTATTTGGGCATACAAGCTCATAATGAATTCAAAACACCAGATTTATTCATGAGAAGAAATTTTTATTCTAAACCATAGACGAATCATTGGTTAGGAACCTAGCAATACCTTGAAGTCATATCTAGACCACACAATGCAACTTATCTCAGGTAAGGTGCGCTAGTGTTGCTAATACCTTCCCTAGCTATAACCAATCAATTACCTTAGAATTTAATAGAAGACCAGTCCACCCAAGTCTCCTAGCGTCCCTAAACTAAACAACTAGGTAGTGACTCCTTGATCCTAATGCCACAACCTCACACGCACATATACGAAATAACTCAATATTTTTTTATGTCTAAAAATATATATACACACTAAATAAAAAATGATTTCGAAAATAATTTTTGATAAAATCAGCATTATTATTTAAAAAAAAAACTCTGAAACCGATCAGTTCTTGGATGAATAATCCTCTAAATCTCTCTCTCCCTCTCTCAAAATCAGAGAATATATTTTAAAAATATCTTGAAAATATCTATAAAAAAATCTAAGAAAATTCATGAATTATAATGAATAGTATAATGTAAATAGTACTATTCATGAATAGTAAAACTATAGAGACAAAATAGCTTGGCTAAACCAAACCAAGGGAAGAGAGAGAAGAGACAGGGGGGTGGAGCTTGGTCTGACCAAGTTTAGGGATCCAGGACTCATTGTAAATGAGCTTTGCACATTATTCATGAATAGCAAACAAGACTATATCGAGTTAAGCAATAAGAGAGAAATAGAGAGATGAAGTTTGGTTAGACCACTATCCAAACAAGTCTTGTGGGACTTTATAGCACCCACCTCACTAGCAAGATATTGTCCGTTTTGGACCTTCCAGTCCACCTAAATCCAGGACTTTCGCCCAAGTCCCCCTCACGATTTTGTTCTTGGTAGCCACGTATGACCCCAAAACGCGTCTTACTAGTCAAGGTGAGCATGCACTTATAAGGCCCTGGCTCTGGACGCTCGCTTTCGATGTGGGATATCACAATCCCCCCACCTTAAGACGAGCCGTCCTCGGCTCTGATACCAAATGTAGCACCCCACCTCACTAGCAAGATATTGTCTACTTTAAGCCTCCCAATCCACCCAAATACAGGGCTTGCACCCAGATCCCCCTCACGGTTTTGTTCTTGGCAACCACGCATGACCCCAAAACGCGTCTTACTAGTCAAGGTGAGCATGCACTTATAAGACCCTGACTCTGGACGCTCGCTTCCAATGTGGAATATCACAGACTCAGTTGGACCTCGACTTAACCAAGATGCTTCTTCTTTTTTAATTTCATTTTTATTGTGTTATCAAATATATTCTTCTATTTCTGAGATTATAAAAGTACAAAAATTATCTTAACTAGTTCATTAATAAATTTTTATCCAATTTCTAAAAGGGTAAAGAAGAAAAATTGTTGATTAAATGCCACCTTTATTAATAATGATTATTTTACAAAAAAGACTCTTTCTAAATTCATTATTGGAAAACTTCTCCTTTAAATTACATTGTTGCCTTTAAAAGGCTTGAAAAAATGAAAGGCCACGGGAGCTTTTGCATAATTTTCTTTCTTTAAAAATAATACAATTACTTCGTTGTCCTTGAAGTTAAAAGAATTAAAGGATGGGTCAAAGGGTATTATAGTATTTTTCTTATGGTTTTTTTTGTTATACTCTATTTTGATTAAGGGAAAATTATTATTTTCATAAATAAAAATAAAAATAAAAAATAAAAAAATAGATGATTCATGCTCTCATTGCCCACACATTTTAAGTAGCACGTGCAATGTCGTTCGACAACCAAAATTTGTCAATTGTCGTGCCATCCGAAACATCTAGTGGAGACAAAGCTTACGGGGGACACATGTTTCTCAAATCATGAAGGATTCATCTTCTTTTTTTATATATTTTTTAATTAGTTACTAATTCATTTCAAAGTTCACTATATAAATATTAGAAGAATATTTTATATTTTTTAATGTGAAATTTGAAGTCCTTTAGTATATATATTCGATATTTACAAGAAAAAAAATTACGTTTTTCAATGTGGAATAATTTTTTTTTGTTTACATACTTCAACTTAAAAAAATAAGATAGTATTTTTTTAATATAGAATAAAAAACCAATTGAAATAATTTTTTAAACTTTATTATTTATAATATATATAGTCTATATCTACATGCATTATTTTTTAATTTTTTTATATAAAATATTAAAATTTTAAATATATCTTTTAATTTTTTCAAATTACTTCAATTTTATAACTCGAGATTTAACTTTTTTTATCGGTCAACCTCAAATCAGTTTTGATAACCATGGTTTAAGCTATAAATAAAGTGAAGGGTAACTTTAAAGAAAGGAAAACAGGAGATGGGGTCAATGAAATGGATAAAGGTGGTCATATCCTAGTGATTAGTGAACAAGTGGTTAAAAACCCAAGAATACAAGCCTGTGCTTTCTCAAGTTTCACTTATATAGTCACATTCTTACCGTTAAACAGAGAATTTACACCATTATGATTCATTAATCACATGGGACTGCCAAAAAGTCACAAATCAAGAAGTATGATTTTATCAATAACCTTTGATCCTAATCATCCATTTCAACTTTTCGTATCAAGGCCCCACGTGTGGTTCATACACCATGGGTGGCGCTTGCTACCAAAAATCTCTAGTTCTTACATTGCATAGATATGAACGGCACCTGTAATTTGGTCATTATCATCAGATAGTTACAGGCTAGCTGAAAGAAATGTCACAAGCAGCAGTAAAGCCAGACGGGTCTGATTCTCCGGCAAGAAAATCTTGCATGTTTTACAAGTTGATGGTTGCTTCCATTCTCCAAGACAAAAAGCTGGTACACTTTAATTTACTTTCTTGCTCTGTTTGCTTGTTTGGTTACAGAGAAAATGAAGAGAAGAGTTCGTGTTATTATAGTAGTAGCTTCTATTTAGGTACTCAAAATGTAGAAATCTGTTTGGCTTTTGAGAAAATTGCAGGAGTTCTAGTTTTTCAGTTAGAATCCAGCTTTGATTACCGACGACGACTTTTTTATTATCTTTTTTTTTTCTTATTGCAAATTTTGCTTTATGATTTTCTATCCTCATGGGAGTTGAAAATTTTCAAATTTGTTAACCAGGCAAGGTTGAAGAAAGAGTTGGAAATTAGCTTACTGTTAATTTCTCTACTCTTTTCAGATTGTTTTGACAAATAGTTTGAGTTGTGGATCATCGTTTGCCTTATGGGTCTTTCTTTTCCTTAATTCTTCTGTATGTGGCCTTGAATGGTGTTGTTTTTCATTTTTCTTTGTCTTTCTTTAGCCTTAATGTCTTGCTCTTTTTTCCTCTTTAAGGTATTTTCTGTGGTTTGCTCTTGTTTACTGTACAAGAGGATTCAATTGTTTTGTTTGACTTGAAAGAGAGCGCCTAGGTTGTCTTGAAAGATGGTGTCTTTGTTTCGAAATGTGACTTGATTGTTTATGCCAACAGAAGATACCAAAAAAGTTTGTCAACAAATATGGAGATGAACTTTCTTCCGTTGCCACACTTACTGTTCCCTGTGGTCGTATCTGTCTAGTGGAACTGCAAAATGTTAACGGCAAGTTATGGTTTCACAATGGTTGGCATGAATTTGTAGAATGCTACTCCATTCGTGTTGGGTATTTCTTGGTCTTCATATATGAAGGAAAATCAAACTTCAATGTTCATATGTTTGATTTGACGGTTTCAGAGATAAAAAATCCATGTAATTCTCTTAGTCAGTTGCAGGAATCCAGTCATGACAATCCATGTCTATTACCCCATGAGAAAGATGATGGCCTTGAAAAAATCTTGGGTTTCAGACCTCCATCTCCTAATCTCCTTTCCTCGATAACCAGCAAAAATTGTAATGAATATATCCATTGCAACTGGATTCAATCTACTTCCACTGCTAGTCTAGAGAAGCCACATGTAAGAACAGATGCATACAATATGAGAGAAAACTTTCAATCTTCTCGAGACATAGGTACACAGTTTAATGGGATGGAGCTTACAAGTACCGAGGATGGAGCTGGTTCCATTATCCCATGCATAACAAGAAAAACCAGAGGACGCAAACGGATGAGTGAGAATAGTAAGCATTTTTAACTTGCATTCCGTCTTTATGATATGTTCTTAATTGACTTTTACATCACTAGTTAGTTGAAGATGTTGATAAACATGAGTCACTAGGCATCCAGAACGTGAAACTAAAGTCGACCCATGTAAGAAATACTTCTGAAACCCTTACAAGGAGGCGGAGAGCCGTAACACCGGAGGAAAAGGAAAGGACAATTCGTGCAGCTCACATGTTCAGGTCTGATAATCCTTTTTTCCGGGTTATCTTGCGACCATCTTATGTATATAGGGGATTTCTTCTGGTAAGCCCTTGGACTGGATTGTTTAAAATAATCCCAAATTTCATTTGTAAAGAATGTATATAAAGTTTCGATTGTTTTCTTTTTACAGCACATCCCATCCAGTTTTGCGCGGACCTTTTTGAACACGGTTACAGGATTTGTCAACCTTCAGGTTTCTGATGGAAAACAATGGCCTGTCCGATGCTCTTTCAAGGATGGTAAAGCAAAGTTGGGCCAGGGGTGGACGGAATTTGTTTGGGAAAATAATTTGGAGGAAGGGGATGTTTGTATCTTTGAGTTGATTCAGGCAAAAGAAATTGTGCTGAAAGTTGCTGTATTTCGAGTGCTTGAAGATGCAGCACCAACTGGCCAACTTTCAAATTAGATTCAGTCAGACAAAAACTAATCATAGTTTTTGTAGGACGTGAATTGTAAAACATCAATCAGGTGCATCACTTTTCGTGTTCTATTAGTTTGTTAACCTTTGTTTATTCAGCTGGAACCTGATGCTAACTTCTTTCCATGCATATTGCCAATGTAACATGATTGATCTTTTATCTGCTGGTGCGATCTTAACATAACTAGCACATAAAGGCCCCTTTTCTTTTCTTGTTTGTAATCCCAAATAATATGTGGCTGTCTGAATGGGTTTGCCGCACCTTTTGCATCTCAATTCTAGCGATGCGTTGGCATTCAAGCTGCCTTGTATCTGTGCATAGCATGACTGCTTTGTAAATTATAAAGAGTAATTATCAGCTTAGGGTTTCATGTTGTAGAATACATAAGCAACTCCCTTGTATTGTTTTCGTGTCATGTGTTAGGGCGAACGAGTTATAACTTTTCCTTAACCAGCTGGCCGCAAAGCAAGCTTGTTCTCAATTCTCAGCATCTAGTGTCGCAGTTAGGTCATCTGAAAACCATTATTGCTGTTTTTTGGTTGGATGGAAAGGTTTGTAGCTTAAAATCAGAATTGTTGGGTTGGCAGCAAATACTTGCTTTCGGACACTCGTTTGATATTGTGATAATGATTGTTTTTCAAAGTATCTTTCGCTTAGATGCATAAATAATATTTTTTTTGTCCTAGAGTTGATTTGTAATTGCGTTTAGTCACTTCTACTTTGCGTGCAATTTATCCTAGAGTTGATTCAAAAGTCAATTTATCTGAATGGGGCAAGTCATGAACTTCGTGCTTTGTGTGCAATTGTCCTAGAGTTGATTTGTAATTGCGTTTTTCTCAAGGTAGCCTTTTTCCCATACAATTTTTTTCTCTGATTTCTTCTTACAGAGAGTTCCTGCTCGTAAATGGTGCAAGGGTATCTATTCTTAAATTTGAAGTGGTGGTGGTGGTGATTTTATTATCCTTTTCTTTCCTTTCACCTGCACTCACTAGCTTAGCTGGGAAAAATATTTTAGTCAACCTTTTTAGTGTTTTGTCATGATTCTTTAACGAAGATCATCAATGTGCCTCATTATTTATATAGGTAATTATCATTACATGGACAATCGGACATAGCCTAGAGAATCACGGAAGATCCTGGAATTCAAGTGATTTCCAGAGAAGAAGAAAAAGTGGTAGAAATCTGGATCAAACCGAAGAAAAAACATGCCAAAAACTGCCATTGTTACCGAATATCAAGCATGAAGGCAGCAAGCCCGAAGCAATTCAGACAGCTTCGATCCTCAAAAACTATAATTTCTTAATGTGAACGTTCAACTAGCACCATTGCAAATAAGAAAGAAGTTTTGAAAAACTTTGTCTCATAGACTCAAATCATTGCCATCCATGGTGGGCAATGATTGCAACAAAACTTTGTCGTCATCACACTTGCAACGATGGTCGAATAAAACAACAACATCAAGCCCTGCAACATCAAACAACAATACCTGAAAAACAAATGGATGGCTTCCCAACATGACAGCTCTAAATAACAGCCAACAGAAGAAAAATTGGCTGCCGAAAGGATTGTTTCTAAGGGGCACCAAGCATATCACAGAAGAGTCTGAATTTTAGAGAAAGAAAGTGCAAATCAACGAGTAAGTTTATCGCCAGCGCAACATTACACTATTAGCTTCACAATTAAGAAGGAGACCTAAGCTAAAAAGTTATATTTATATTGTTTAAAATGCTATTTGGTTGTGTTCGTGGTAACAAATAGATTTCTTATTTGTCATGCATTCTAATCTAGGTGTCTTGGTTGTGTATTATGAAATCACCTGAAAATATCAAAAACAAGTTTTAAAAACTAATGATTTTTTTTTATTAGGTCCTCACGGATGACGTCAATTGATAAGTTCCAAAATCTAAGATACTTAAGAATAAGGTTGATGTTTTGGATAATTAATTGATATTTTAGTTTAAACAATTTGATCCATTCTTATTAGTCAAGGTGTCTAGTAGTTGTGATAGTAGTAGTTAATGGTGTTTGATGAGCCAATAATCAGTAATTGTGGTAGTAGTGGGTGATATTGGATGAGCGAGGTGACTAATAGTTGTGGTAATAGCAGTTAGTGTCTGATTAGCCAAGTGACAAGTAGTTGTTACCCGTAAAAGATCTTCTTTGATGGACGTGAAAACTCTCTAATGGTAAAGTCAATAACTTTATGGAAAGAAAAAATACAATGATATTTTAAAGAGATAAACTCTGAAAATATGTATGTTGAAAATATTAAGAATGAAGAGATTGTGAACCTTTAACTTGAAGAATTCATGGTGTATTTATAATTCATGAATTTTGTTTTTTTATGGAGAGAAGAAATTGAAATGTAATTTTATTTTTATGATATTTTAAGTTATATTGTATTTAAAATAATATATATTAGATCAAAACATATTACCGAGAAAGTCGTGTGGAGTCCTGAAAAACCTCCTGACAAGTGTTGAGGTTGTGCTCGAGCTCATTAAATATTGAAAAATGAATCTACACATATTAGGTTGGCGTGTACTCTCTAACCCAAGCCCATGGGGTTATCGGGCATGTCATACCTAACAAGCTGGGAATGTCATGCCTCTACTGGGTGTGCTGGTGTGTGCCTAATTAGATATACGACATGCATGTCTGGCATGAGCTTGAGTGTCTTGTCGGAACTCATGTTTTATAGGGAATTAGATATTTCAATATTAAGATGAAAAACACATATGTATATATACTTGCTTCAAATATATGTATTAACTATTTTTTATTAAATAATAAAATCTAGTTAAAAAATACTTATATGTATAGTTAAAACTCAATGAATAATTTATAATCTTTAAATTTTTTATTATATAAATAAAAAATATAATATAAATATTAAGAGTCCGTTTGTCTTTGCGGTAGCTGCGGCGTTTTTGTTTAAACACAGAAAATATGGTGTTTGGTTATAAAATAAAACTGCAGTTTGGTTCATGGGACCCACTAGAAATGAGGTTTAACCTCCGGTTTTGGCAAAGCAATTTTTTCATGCTTCTCGTCCAGTGCGGTCTGTATTTTTTACGTTTCATTCTTCATTGTTCACTTTTGCAAAGTGAATAGTGGAGAACATGTCCACTATCAACATTGTTCACTTTTTTACGTTTCATTCTCCATTGTCTTTTACTTTTATTATTAAACGACCACTGTTGTTATCATTTTACATTGCTAATTATTATAGTAACAATTAGATAATTTCCCATGTGACGCCGGTCATATCAAAATAATTTAAATAGGAAAAATCTCAACTTATGGATAACTTAATATTGTTGTGCACTTACAAAATATTTAAAAATATAGTTCTTGTTGGATGAATTTTGTATGTGATTGAATTATAAATATATAATTTAATGGAACAATAAAAAATATTTTATATAAAATATGATTTATTTCATAATGTAATATCAGTAGTTAAATTGACAATATTTAAATTAAAAATCATCAATATTAATATATATTTTTTAAAATTATTTTATAACCTCAATTTTAAAAGCATTTTTAACCAAACACATTAAACTACTTTTTATTCAACCTCAATTTCAACCACAGTTTTAACCAAACACCTATTTTTTCAAACCAACCTCAATTAAAAGTACTTTTTATAAAATAATTTTTTTCAAATCACAGCCATAACAGCTACCGCAATGTCAAACACACTCTAAAAAAAAATCCAACCCGCGGTTACCATTACCATCCACTCGTAGAAAAAAGAAAAGAAAACCACGTGCATTGGACTGCCACTTGTAATCTTGAACGTACCACATGGACAGAGAAGCCAAGATGCTATGCCACCTGTAGTGTCCACACAAAGGTGAGAGTGTACTTCTAATCTTCTATTGACTCGAGGAGCTCGAGCAACGCATTAAGGAATGTGGAGCTGAGAATGTTTGTTTGTTTGTTTGGTTTTTTAAAAAAGAATTTAAATTAAATTATTTTAATTTTAAATTAATTTTTTAAAAAATATTTTTAAATAATTTTGGTGTAATATATAAAAAATATTTTTTTAAAAAAATATTATTTTAATAAATTTTTAAATAAAAATATTTTAAAAATAACCTATATTAATTCCTGATCATCTCATTAAAATCAGTCATTAGCTTTGGTAGATACTAGCTTTGATACCCGCACGATGCCGCGGGTCATTTTTTTTGTATAAAAAATAGTAAAGAAAATAAAAATTTAAAAATCTTGGGTTTTTTTGCAAAGTTATACCCAAGAATTTTAGGTTTGGCTACAACGCCTAACCTAAGAGTAATATTTATAATATTAATAATAAAATTAAACTTCCATGACCTAAATTTAAGTGAGCCTGACTGTAATACCAGACCCAAAAATATTGGATGTGGATCTGGCTATAAGGTCGTGTCATAAAAGTGTAATAATTAAATAGATTAATTAAAAAAACAAAGAAAAAAAATAAACAGAAAGGAAAAAACTAATGAAGAAAAAGAAAAGGAGATTGAATTAATTGGGTTAACCCTTTAAACCAGGTTATCCCGTAAAACCTGGGATTTGCGTCATGAAAATTTAATAACTAAATAGAAAAAAAAATGACGGGTTTACCCAGAATTAACCGAGTTAACCCATCAAACCAAGTTAACCCATCAAACCCAGGATACGTGTCATGAAAGTTTGATAATTAAATAAAAAGAAAATTAACTTTAACAAACTAAATTAAATGAAAAAAATAACTCGTCAAATCAGGTTAACCCATCAAACCTGAGATTCGTATCATGAAAATATGATAACTAAATAAAAAAAAAATATTAACAAACTAAATCAAACAAAAAAAATTCATTAAAAAAATTAAAAAGAAAAAACAAAAGAAAAAAACAGTCATATAATATAATAAAATATAATTATAATTATAATGAAAAAACGTGAGGAAAGCTAAAGCTAAATTATCAACCAACTCAATATTAAAAAAATAAATTTAACAAAGATAATTTAAAAAATAAACATGTAGAGGAAATACTGCAGCCAAACAAAAATCATGTAAGGGAAACACTGTAGTAATCCATAGTATTTTTTTTAAAAAATAAAAAAGCTACAAAGCTAAGTTTTCAACCAACTTAATATATATAAAAAACTGAGATCCGTGTAATGAAAATATGATAATTAAATTAATTTTTTTTTCACATTAACAAACTAAATTAAACAAAAAAAATCATTAAAAGAAAAAAAACACAAAGAAAAAAGCAAAAAAAAAAACCCATGGGCAAAACGGGAAAAAAAAGGAAAACAAAAACAAAAAAAAAGAGACCAAGTGTTTCCTGTGTGCATAGTGATACATTATATGTAAAAAATAGAAGAAACAAAAGCGAGGAAAAAAAAAACAAAGCTACTACAGTGAAAAACTCACGTGTTAAAAAAAAAACAAAAGAAAAAAAAAAGTTGTTACAGTGAAAGAACATTTTTAAAAAACACAAAAGCAAAAGCAAAAAAAAACAAAAAGAAAAACTGCTACAAAAAAAAACCAAAAACAAAAAAAAATGTCACAGAAAAAAAAAAAAACTGCAAAAAAAAAAAAGCTTTAGCTACAGCGAAAAAGCTACGCGTTTTAGAGTTTTTATTAACCTTTCAAACCAAGATAACCCGTCAAATATTAGATTCGTGTCATGAAAGTTTAATAACTAAAAAAAAAAAAAAATTGACGGGTTAACCCATAATTAACTGGGTTAACCTATCAAACTTGGAATACGTATCATGAAAGTCTGATAATTAAATATAAAGAAATTTAACATTAACAAACTAAACTAAATGAAAAAAATTAATTAAAAAGAAAAAAAATAAAATATCTAGTTAACTCGTCAAACCAGGTTAACCCGTCAAACTCGGGATCAATTAACAAACTAAATTAAATAAAAAAAATTAAAAGGAAAAAAAACTAAGAAAAAAGCCAAAAAAGCTTATAAAGACATAAAAAACCAAAAAAAATACAAAAAAAAATTTAAAACAAAAAAAATATATATTATAATATATAATAATTATTATTATTATTATATATAAATATAATTAAAAGACGTGGGGAAGTTACAATGCTTTTCCCACATGTTTTAGAGTTCTTTAAGATAGTGGTATTTTTTAAAAATCAACTTTTATGATATTAAAAACGGTATTTAAGAGCATTATTTTTTAAATTGTTTTTTTTAAATATATTAAAATAAAATTATTTTATTTTTAAAAAAATTATTTTTAATATAAATATATCAAAATTATTTAAAAAATTAAAAAATATATTAATTTAAAATATAAAAAAATATTTTTCAAAAAAAACATTTTTCAAAAAAAAAAAAAAAACATACCGTGATGTGCAGAAGCTGGTAATTCTTGTTTAAGTGTGTCATTTTGCTTGTATAGATGAATCCTTGTCATGTTAGATCATGAACTCTTATTTTTGGCGAAGGATCGATTAAATGCGCTGGGTATAATCATAAGGTATATCTTTCTTTCTTCTGCTCTGTTCCATTCCTAAATCTCCGTTTCCTTTCTTTCTTCTGCTCGGAGTTGTTTTTTTCTTGTTTTTAGAGTTTTTATTGGGCCATTTTACATAGATTTTCTAGACTTGTGTGGTTTGGTACCCTCAATTTGGTATCATATTTTTCCTCTTCGAGGGTAAACTAATCGACTGACCTTTTGTATTCATGGAGCTCCAATGCATAAGACTTAAATTTGTCATGTATTCAAATTACAAGTAGTATCACCTCATTCTAGTCTCCCACCATAGTTACTTGACTGCTTGATTAATCCAAAGCTGATAAATGAGAAGCCTTGTGTAAATGTTCTTTATAAATGTCCACAATCTAGGAGCAAGTCACAAAGTGTCCTGCAGGTTGAGCAGTTGGAGCAAGAGGTAGCTGATCTAAGGCAAGTCCTTGCCTATAACGCCATGCTTAAGGTTAGTATTGCCTAATATTCTTCCATGATTTCCAAGGCAAGTCCTTTTTTTGGCTCATTCTTAGGATTCCCTAGCTCAGTACTTTTGAATTCTGATCTTTGTTGCTTTGTATGTGCTGAAGAAAGCAAATTGTATAAAGGGAAACTCTAGATGATTTGGGAATAAATCTAGAGATTGTTGATCTCTTTGGTGTTTTTTGGTTTTTTACTTTAATTAACCAAGCCGAACTGAAATTGGTTGGTTTGAACTGGTTTTGATTTTTAATTTAAAAAATAAAAAATTTTGGTTTGATTATTTTTAGGTGAAAACAGAACTGAAAACGCTCACCTCTAATAAAAATCACATAAAAGGGGATAATGAAACAACATTAAGTGATAGGTGAAATATTTTGGCTTGCATGTATGCTTTGTTGCTGACTATTTTTGTAATTCTAATGTACACAGTAAGAAAGCTGAGAAGTCAGATTAATTAATTCTAATGGCTTTCAAGAGAGAAGTGAAACCCAGTGGGGGTCGTAATTGGCGGTCAGATTCTCCGAATGAAAGACCACTGGTGCATTTCTTCAAGATAATCCTTCCTTGTACCTTAGATTACAAGAAGCTGGTAATTCACAACTTTGACTTGCTTAATATTACTAAATTATGGATTCTCCATCTAGTAAAATGTACTAGTCTTCCTTTCATGTTTCTTTTCCATTTTGATTCTGCAGAACTATTATATAAATATCTAGAAAACGATCTATTGTATAGCGCACTGCCCTCAACAAGGTTTAATATTCATCCATTCAACTATAATGTAGCAAAAGATAAACAATGTTGCAAAAAATACGATTTCTTTTTTGCATCAAAGACTGCTTTGATTAAACATGAACCTAAGACATTAAAGCTGATCATTATGTTTCTACGAATGTCTTTGAACTTCTTAAACAAGAGTTGATTGTTCTATATAGATTTTTGATAAAAGATACAATGTTAACTGAAAATTGAAAGTGACTTCTGGATCTTGATACCGGTGATGTTAATGTGGTAGAGATAAATTATAGAGAATGGTGATGGATGGTCATGTGTTTCTAGTGTGCATGCCTGGTTGCCTATCTCCATGTTTATTTCTCTTGTTTTCTGGAATTTGGCCCCTGCTGGCTGAATTCTACTCACCCGAGGAAGAGAATCAAGACCCTACTCTGTCCCTGCATTGTTGCTGGGAGGGTGCCACTAGGCTACAGCCCAATTGTCAACAAGTTTCTGAGAAATTAACTGTTTCACTTTGCATACAGTAGTGCTTCATGCTTTGCCACTCTTGTCCCAGTGATAATCTGTTCACCTATGTGATTAGCTTAAATCTATAGATAATGAAAATCATGTGATGCTACAATTATATAAAGCCTAAAACATATTGTTCAAAGTGCTTTGGTTGATTTTGTCTTGCATCAGAACATTTAAGCTAACTAAATTTAAGTACTTTTACAGAGGATTCCGAATAAGTTTGTGAGGAGATATGGTGAAGAACTTTCTGGTGTTGCTAAAGTCATTGTTCCTTCTGGTCATGCTTGGGAGATAGGCTTAACAAAAGACCAGAGCAATATCTGGTTTGATGAGGGTTGGCAAAAGTTTGTAGAGCATCATTCAATTCGTCTTGGATACCTTTTAGTCTTTGCATATAGAGGTTGCTGTAATTTTAGTGTTCTCATATTTGATATGAGTGCTTGTGAGATTCGATATCCATGCCCAGGTGTTGGACCAACTAGCGCTAAAAAGACTAATTATGGTGAGAAACATTTCTTCAATCCTGTAGAAAAAATGGCAGATGAAGACTATTGAAATCTCTGGTTGCAAGATTGCATCTCTTAATTAATGTGTTTTGAAAAGTACAGATTTAAATGGATTTGGAAGGAAAGGAAAATCCAGCGGAAGACACAATGCTTCAGCTGAGCAAAATCTTGGGATGAAAAGGCGTTGAAGGTGTAATTCTGTGCAGCAGAGCCCAAATTTGAAGCAATTCGGTGACAAAACGAGTGAAAAGTTTGTGAAGGAAGTGGATGCTGAGATAATTGATTTAGAAGATGATAGAGAGTCGAGGAAAGAGAAGTTGAACTATCATCACATGTCTAGGACCTGTCAACCCTTGTTGAATGAAATCAAGGACAAAGGTGAAATTGATAGGCTCTTTATATAATTCAAATATTGGTGTTGAAATGTTGTGCTCTTTGTTTTTTGTACTGAATCCGTTAAATGCAGAGAAAAATAAGGTACTGTCAAAAAGTGAAGATGTAGGGATTGTTGCTGGTATCCCAGCACGGGCATTCCCTGAAAGAAGCAGGGTAGTTCGTCCTGTCAAAAAGGTCGAGCCTGAAAGTCCTTCTTTCAAGGTCACATTGAAGCCATATAATATCCATAAGCATCTTTTGGTAAGGCATTTGATAGAATATGGTCATGAAAATTTATATTGTCTTGTTAAAAATTTATAAATATCCTGTTGATTTCTAAGTCTCTTTGGTCTTGTGCAGTATGTGCCGTGTGGATTTGCCAGAAGGCATTTGCTAGGAGGTCCTGCGGTTATTAAACTTACGGTTTCCAATGAAAGATACTGGCCTGTACAAGTTGTCCGGCGTGATCATCGGCGAGTGACCCTAACAAAAGGGTGGAGCAAATTTATTGGCGAAAATGATTTGGTGGAAGGAGATGTCTGTACCTTTGAACTGGTCGAGGACAATGGTTCTCTGCTGAAAGTTACAGTATCCCGTGATGGTAAGCCTTTGAAATGATTTGTAGGTAAAAGCAAAAATGTTAAGGATTGTTTGATAGCTTATGCTTCATCATGTATGTTCCACTTACCTCCTCGTCCAAGACTTGCGTTGTGCCTTTTTCTGGCTATATTTATGTTGACAATTAGAATCCAGTTAAGAATCCAAAATAGCTCCTTGGATACCCTTTATGTTTTCCCGTACGGTATGCCTCTGATTTCTTTTTTTGTGAACAGAAAGTACTTCAGTTCCGGTGCCTGTTTGGGGCTTTAATAAACTCATCAGTTTCTCGAAAACAATCTAGTTAAAAAGAGATGTAGCAGAAACCACTTTCTTCTTAGCAGACAAAGGGTGTTCTTTGCCCCTTAAATTACAGAGCCTATAAAAACTCTTGAACTTGTAGTGAGTCATAAGAATTACAATAAACCATGCAAATCGGAGAAAAAACCCTATCGTAATTCCCATTTTACTAAGGCCAGGGCTGGAGCTCATCACTTTAATCCGTTCGTTGTAGCTATAAGACATTGTTTGCTGTCCTTGAGTGCTTACAAGTTACCAGAATACTCTATAGATTTCCAACAAAGGATTGATGTTTTGATTTCAATGATGTTGCTGTGGTAGACGTTAATCACAGAGGAATACTTGTGAAGTTCACATGCTCCACGTCACGTATACATGTGTGTGTTTTAATATTCATTGTGGCTAAATTACCCTTGCTAAGAGAGGGGTCTATAGTCCATTTAGGAAAGTTGCGGCTTTCAGTCAGGGGTGTTTAAAAAAACAGGTTTATTTGATTTGAATCGAACTTAATCTAACGTGGATATTGCAAATAATAATGGGTCAAATAAATTAGGAAATAGACATTACGGGTTGAGTGGCGATCAACTTGACATAGCTCCTATATTTTATATTTTTTTTAATTTTTATATTTGATATTTTGTGAATTGAGTATTTATTTTTAAAAAATATTTAGGCTTCGAAATTTTTTTTGAGTAATCTTCCTATTAATGTTTTTAAAATATAAAGAAAAAAAGGCTCTTTTTTTATAATTAGAATTTAATAGTGGTATAAATTATGAAAATTATACTTAACATTGGAGGTCTCATCACACCTACAATCTATATTGTAGGTCTTTCCTCAAATGCAGATCCATTAAAATTAATAATATAAGCTCCCTAACTTACTTATATATTTAGTCTGTTGGGATTCAATTTCTTTTTCAAAAAATCAAATTTATAATTTATAATTTATAAAATATCAAGAATTAAGTTTGATACATACATAAACAAAGACTGTCCTAATTATATTGATCAACACCCATACTTTTAATTGACAATAGTTTCTGAAAACAGCATATGAAGAACTATAATGTTAGCTTTTAAAGCATTATCAAACATTTAAAAACCACAATTATAACCAAATTAATGATTTCCAGTTTCCCTCTCATATAATTAAATGATAATTGATCTTCTAGCTTAATTGTGATGTATATTTGCATACTGAAAATTATACTATGCTGCAACCAGACAAAGCCTAGAACTCAGCTTGATCCAGTTTTTAGTTCAAGCTTGGCTTGCATTGAACTGATCATAACGGTCCCAATTTTCCACTGTGATTAAAGACACCGTTTGGCATTGCATTCGGTGTTTTGTTAAATTTTTTTTTTATTAAAATTAAATTTAATTTATAATTTTTAGATCGTTTTGATGTGCTAATGTTAAAAATAATTTTTAAAAAATAAAAAAATATAATTTTTTTCATTCCAGTATTTTGGACACAATTTCTTAGAGAGGCCCTATTATGTGACGATGATGGTCCATAAAGAAACTAAAAGGCCGGCCTGCTAATTGTAAATTTCGTGGATTAATGAAAAGAAGACAGCGTGAATCTAGATGATTTACGTGTCACTTCCGTGCTGAAATTCCTAGTCCACCAAACATAGCTCAGAGTTCTTATAATAAATACTTGTTGCAACAGTTATAATATTGTCACAGTAGCAATTTGCCTAAGACTACAGCAATGGCTACCCGGAAGGAAGTGCGGCCACCCAGGAGTCTTCAGGCGGATCAGAGACCGTTGTGGCATTTCTTCAAGATAATCACTCAGAGTACCTTAAAAGATAAGAAGCTGGTAATTTTGATTGCATGCATGGGATAGTTAGGGATTCCTGTTCACTTGATGAATAAAATCTATAGCTAACTAGTAGATTGATTGTCTTCTATATTTATTCTTCCCGATGAACATTTTCTTATGTGTTGCATGATTGAGGTTAGAAATGAGATAAATTGGAATTTGGCTTTGCATGAAGCAAAAAGAAAAGTCTTGTCATTCTTGGAAAGCTTTGTCCTTTTCATGAAAGTTCCAGATTTAAGTTAATTTCTAGCAAATTATCTTGGTCACTGCTGGGCCAGAAAGGATCTATTTTTCCTTTTCTTTTGTGTAGAGTGGAAGAAATGCTCCTTTCTATTGAAAAAAGGCCTTTCCAGGGCCAATAAGTTGTGCTGATAAAGATTGAATGTAAGTGACAAGCCAGGATGCATGTGACTTTTGAACTTCGATTTCAGTGACTTTAATGTTGTTGATCCTATAAAAGCTACAGAGGGGCAACGATGAAAGGCTAGATGTTTCAACTTTAAATGAAACATCTACAGAATAATAGTTACCGCTCTTGTATTTCCAATCAGTATCAGTCATCTATTTTTTTCTGAAATGAGATAGTTCTTGGTTTATGAAAAATGAAAGTTATGACTCTGTTGCAATTATATAGAAAAAAAAATTGTACATGGAACATTTGATCTCTTTATCTGAGTATCTGCAGAGGATTCCAAATAAGTTTGCGAGGAAATTTGGGGAAGAACTTTCTGATGTTGCTAAAGTTGTTCTACCCAATGGCCATTCCTGGCAAATAGGATTAACAAAAGCCAACAACAGCGTTTCGTTTGATGATGGTTGGCTACAGTTCTTAGAGCACCATTCAGTCGGTTATGGGCACCTTTTAGTCTTTGGATATAGAGGTTGCTCTAATTTTAATGCTCTCATATTTGATAAGACTGCATGTGAGATTCCGTATCATAGATGCAGGGGAGAGACTAGTAGTGGAAAGATCAATTACGATGAAAAATGTTCACCATATGATGTAGATGTAATGAAAGATGAAGGTACAATTGAAAGCATCAATTCCCAATATTGTTGCGCACTGGAAAGTGGAGTTTTTGATGAAGATGCAGGGGAATCAAGACAAAGGCACCCATCTAAGCCTCCTCCATCAGAGAACAATGCCCAAGAGAGGCCATGTTTTGAACGTTCCGGTGACAAAAGAGGCAAAATACCTGTGACGAAAGAGCATATTGTTATGGCCGAGTTAGATGATACAGATGAATCAACGAGAAGGAAGCTGTCTAAGAAATGTAGATTGCCTAGGCCACATGGATCCTTGGTAGATGAAACCAAGGTCAACAAGGGCAAATCTAAAACTAAATTTGGTAAGCTCTTTTATGTTATTTGGTATCATTTTGTGATCTGGTATAACCTTTTTGTTTCTGATTGCGAGCTCCATCATATGCAGATGAAACTGAATTTTCACCGCCATGCGGAGAAGATTCGGACATCATTGTTTGTGGATTTGCAAAGGCTTCAGAAGAAAGCAAGAAGGCAATTCATGCCGCCAGAATGTTCAGGCCTAAAAATCCTTCTTTCATGGTCCTGTTACGGTCATACAATAAGTGTTTTGTGGTAATCTCATAAATAAGATATGTTCATCAAGTTTACAAGTTACACATTCACTTCTTAATTCTTCTTGTTCTGTGTAGCCTGTGCCGGCTGAATTCTCTAAAAGACATTTAAGTGGAGTTTCAGAACATATTAAACTTCAAGTTTCTGATGGAAGACAATGGCCTCTTCGTCTCAATAAAACACAACGTGCCCGCATGATGATGTCAAGGGGATGGAATGAATTTAAAAGGGAAAACAACTTGAAGGAAGGAGATGTATGTGTTTTTGAGCTGATAAAGAACAAAAAAATCTCACTACAAGTTTCAATGTTCCGTGCAGTTGATGGCAGCGGACCTTCAAATTGACTTGCAGTGTAAGAGCAACTGCTTTTATAATTTCTTGATTTCCTATTCTTAATTTGCAATGAGGCTACATCATTATCAGGTTCCTAATTCTGTTAGGTATATTGTTTGTTGACAAAGCTCAAATTTTGGTCTCTTAGCAAATGGTACAGATTTGTTTGGAATTTCCAGACTATACTCAGTTTCATCAATGACAGGAAATTAAAGTATTATAGTTTGTAAGAATTACAGCTATCAAGCGTTTATTTTGGTGGCAATCAGATAGTACTAACTATACTTGTTGATTCAACTTATATATATGCTTTCTCTCGGATGATTCTTTGCTTTCTATGCAGCTTGGAGTCACATAAAAGCACTCAGTGGAAAGCAAACACAAGTGGGAAACTCTCTTAGAATTTCTCGTGTCCTGTAATGTATAAATAAAATGTACAAAAAAGCTTTTTGAAACACTCTCTCTAGCAGTGCACCGGTGCTCAGTGCGCAGTCGCTAGATGAATGAACTGTGCATGTATTATACTCTCTCTAAGGTTTATTTCCCCTAAATGCCACAGGCTACTGGCATCAACGTTCTGAAAATGCTAATTCCAATCATGTCCAAACCTGATTACTTTATGTTATGTGAACAATGGCGATGTGCGTGTGTTCTTCCCTGCTGTAAATTGCTTTGAAGAAACTTATCTTCGACCAGTCCCCTCTGGAACACTTTTTTGAGAATATATATATACATATATATATATGCTCGCTACTTTGAAATTGGGCCTGGGTCTGAATTCTCTTCAGGTATGTAATAGAACTGGAGACGATGAAAGCTCTGGACTGTTAAATTATTCAAATTTGTAGGCCAACTTCTCTACAAACCAGGCCCAGTGGCCTCATTTTTTATTTTCCTGGATAGCATTTTGATTTTGAAGGTGCCCTATCTTTTCTTACCCTTGAAAATATTCTGTAGCCTATAGTCCATCTAATCTGTTTGTCCACCATTCATCCTCTCCCTGCCTTATCCATCCTCTCTCATTATTTTCCATACAAAAGTCTCCATTTCCTTTCTTTTCAATCATATTTTGCTAAACCTCTAACTAGACAGACACCATAAAAAACAAGGTAACTACAGATTCCTCCTCTGTCAGGCATAAAATGATTATCTCTTTAAATTATATAATTAATAACTTCAATATTTCTGCTTGCTGTATACAGAGGCTGATCTAATTTCGTTCTTTCATTATATGTAGCAGGTTTTGTGTCAATGGCAGCAACCTCAGCAACATTTTCTCCACCAACACTTGTTGCTTCCGCCGTTAGCAGTCCCAAGAGGAAGCAAACCAATGTAAATTACATAACAGGACTGAATTCTTTTGGTGGGCTAAAAGCTCACAACAGTGTGAGTTCATTAGGCTTGTCAGTAGGCACTGAGCAGTCGTTTGCAAAGATTGTGAGCTCATTGAGAGCTCCATCGAAAGGTAAAGGCGGAAGTGGAGGTGCACTCTCTTCAACCTGTAGCGATGTTGGTGAGATATTTAGGATAGCAGCAATCATGAATGGGCTTGTACTTGTTGGAGTTGCTGTCGGGTTCGTTCTTCTTCGAATCGAGGCTTTTGTGGAGGAGACTGAGTGAGAAATTTTAGCTACCTTTGGTGTGTCTTGGTTGGTTGTTCTTTATCAAGGATGTACCTTAATTTCTTTGTTATTTATTTATGCAGTGCTGGGTTTTTTTGGATGTCTGAACCAAACCAGCAAATTAAGTTTCAACAGATGAAGCTGTATGAAAAAAATATTAATAAAAAGGAATTCGTTTCTGGTTTTTTACTGGTTAATTAAAAGGTTTACTAGAAACTGTATTTTTTTCGTGTTAAAAACTAAATAAGAAGCGATTTAAAATTTGAAAATCTATTCATGATTAAAAAAAAAAAAACATAAGAAAAAACTGGAAACTTCATTCTTATAAAGGGTCTAATTGCTGTAATCATCATTTGTTAAACTTGCTGATTGGTTGATTTGGAAAACACAACATTTCAAAGCCTAAACCAAGTTAAGTTTTTAGTTGAACCGAATTAAATATTGATTTGGATTAACTAGTTATATTTTTAGTATTTTAGTTGGACTTGATCAAAGGAATAACTTCTTCTTCTTCTTCTTTTTTCTAGAAAGACTATTTACACGAACATCATTTAAAATTTGTCCCGTGAGAAATAACATTTATCTCTTTAAAGTTTGTGTTTGGTATTATATAGGTTTTGATAGTTGTAGTTTTAAAAAATTAAGTTTAAGAAAAACACTTTTAATTGCAATTAAAAAAACATTTTAAAATTTATATGTTTTGGTTAAAACTGTGTTGATATAAATTTTGCAAGTAAAATAAATGAAAAGCATGTTATTTTAATTTCTATAAAATCAAGATTTAAAACACAATTATATATAATACTTGATATAAAAGACATAAATATTTAGCCAACCAAATGATTTTTTCTTTGTGATTGGCCAAAAAATAGAAGTTAACAACTTAACATAGTACCAAATTGCTAAAAGATAGAATTTTGAAAGTTAAACGTTGAAGAATTAATTCTTATTATTATCAAACTTTGATTAGCTATTATAAATTAAAAATTAAATATAAAAAAACTAAGGGTTCTTTGAGATTAATTTCTCATTCATTCATAATTTGTTTAAAAGCATATTAATTAAACAAAATTCCAACAATCCTCCACATAAATGGAAATTGTCTCACCATTTTAAAAATGACTCAAAGATTTGTTGAGAGATATTGATTTGGTAAATAACTACATCAAGATAGGTAGCTTTTGGTTTTGAACCTTTATTAATAAAATATTATTGGATTTAGTTGGCTAAATAGTAAATGTGATGTCTTGAGTTATTCAATTTATGTGTAAACCTAGATAATAGTACTCATATAGTTTTTTTTATCTAGAGACTTTTTTTGGTTTTCACTATTGTGTTTATTTTGGTCTTAAATAAATTTTGAATTCATTAGTGCTTTAGAGAATTCAGTTTTTATCAAAATTCTCAAAGACACGAACATATTTCTCACTCATATAAGTGATCTTTCATTAAGAATATTCTGCTCTACTCCACTCAGTATACCAAGATATGAAAATCATTAAGAGCTTAAATCACACTTTATCACGTTGTAGCTCGTATTTATTTTATCATAGAAATAAACAGGAAATAATATTTTCCTTGTGCTACCAAGAATATTAAATAATTTAGTTTTTTATTTGAACCTGGATCTCGGGATCTCCAATCAACTAGGTATAATTACTATCATTACACTCTTTTATTTTTTAAAAGGCTTTAAGCACATTCCCCTAGATGAATTATATACAAACTTTTTTTACAAACTTTTAATTAACGGATCCACAATATTTTTTCTGACTTTACATAGTCAATGAAGATAATTCAATTCAAGAGCAAGTGTCAAACGATATTATGTTTGCTATGTATATGTCTAAATTTCTCATTGTTTATACTACTTTATGCTCTTCTAATTGCTGAATTACTATCGCAATGGACATAAAAAGTTGACAGTAGTTTTGGCCAACATGAAATATTCTCTAAGAAATTCTGAATCTATTCGGCTCTTCTTCAGCTTTATTAAGAGTAACAAACTCTAACTCGATCATGAATCTAGCGATATATGTTTGTTTGGAGGATTTTATAACATAGTTGTGAAGACATGTCCACTTGTAGATTTTGAATCCTTAGTGTCAGATACCCAATTAGTATCATTCTAGCATTTTAGTTTTGTTGGGTAACCAATATAGTGTAACTCATAGTCCAAGGTGTACCTCAAATACTTGAGTACTCTTTTCATTGTCTTCCAATGATTCATACTTGAATTATTTGTAAACAATATCAAGCCTTATATAGGTTATAACATACATCAGACATCTAATTATTTGAGAATATTCTAATTGGTTTATTCCTTTACTTCTATTCTTGAATAGATGTAGACTTATCAATTGGTGTTTTGACTGTGCTATTGTCATATTTAGAAAATTTCTCAAGAATTTTCTTAATATAATGAGATTGAAACAATACCAATTCATTAGATATCTTAAAATTTTTTATTTTTAATATAACATTTGCAGCATCTAAATCCTTTGTATCAAACTTGTTTGTTAACATTTACTTAGTAGACTTGATTGTATGATTATTGTTGTCTAAAATTAACATATCATTCACATAGAGACATACAATAACATAAAATTTATCTGTATTTTTTATATAAATATATTTATCAACTTTGTTGATTTTAAGTTCATTTAACAATATAACCTTGTCAAACTTTCCATGCCATTGTTGAGTCATATATTTCAAACCATATTGTCATTTATGGACATCGAGGAGAGCTTCAGAGATTCTGGGTAAGGGGTTGATTATATAATAGATAAGATAGACATTACTTTATACATTCTACCTAAAATAAACTACAACATTGTATATTTTCAATAATAAATGTAATTTAAGGTGTTTTGCCTAAATTAGTATCTATTTAAAGTTATTGTCATTATTCACAAAACAATATCCAAAGAAAAAAAACATTTGATAAAAAAAATGAGAGATAATCAATTTAATTTTTAATATCATAAATATATATATATATATATATATATATAAAAACATTATTTACCACATAACATCCAAAGGTTATGATTGATACTTAAACCATTACTTTATAAGTTACTTAACATATAATACAATCATTTAATATAAGATTTAGATATTATAATCATGATTAATTGTCTAAACAACATTCAAAATACAAGGCATGATTTTAGATGATTCTATCTTGAATTATTCAAAGAATGAAGAGTATATCAAATTGATTTTGAAAAATGTAGAAAAAATGGTTATAAGATGTACATTATATGGTTATAATATGTACATTATCTATCAAATATCATCTAAAGAACTCAATTTAGATTATTCCATCCTTGGGCCACTAAAATATTATAAATTGGATTTTGAAATTGTAAAAAACAAGAAGCTATATCAATAAATTTCTTAATCAACATCTGAAAAGATATGTTTGATATTAAATTATACCATCTTGGATTAATTAATACTTAATAGAAACAAACATATAGAAATAAAATTAAATCTATATGAGAGAATATAATAACTTAAAAAGAAGTTAAAGAATAACATAAATTTTAAAGATGCTAAAAAAATATTTCACAATTAATTAATAATTTTTTTCTCACAAGATAATCTATAAAGCCTTAAGATTATATAGTCAAAGTTTAAATATATATAGACACACACTAGTGAACAATAATGTTTTTATCATATTAAGGGATTTTAAACATAAGAAAATTTTCAAGAAAAACCTATACTTCATACAAGTTTAAATATATAAGCATGCAAAATAATAATTCATAGCAAACATATTTTCAACACAAAAATAACAATAAAATACTAGCATGATTACAAATTATATATCCAAACTTATAATTAATATTAATTAAAAGTTCTAGTATGCATACTAATAATAAAAATATATATACTTAAATTAAAATAGACTAGTGTAGTTATTTATTGAAGCATTTTAATGTAATCGAGACTTTTGTTATTGTTATTGGTGAATCTTTTATCCTTAAAGCTTTATTACTTTTTATTTGTGAAACTATGTTTGTAATATACTATCTCTCAATATTCCAACACCATTGCATTAGTTTAAATGCCTTTTTAAATAAAATCTTTGAATTAAAAAATATAAAATTCAAATATTTTTTAACAAAATAAATTTAAACTTTAAATTTATTTAAATTATATTAATTAAAATAAATTTTGAATATTTATTTATCCACTATATTGCCGTTACCGTTATACTGATATTGTAGACAAATTTGATTTCAGGATTTAATTACTATTTTGTCTATAAAATCCAAATTTCAGAGTGGAAAAAATTTATGGATTTGGACGAGCTGAAAGATGGAATTGGCAAACCAGATAATAATAAATAAATAAAAAAAAACCAATTGCGTCACGTCGGCTAGGTCCCTTGTCCCTTGTCCCTTGTGGCAAAGATTGTGTGTCGCTCCTGTATCTATCTTAATCGGAAGATTTTTATGATTCTACAAGCACTCACCTAGAATGAATCAAAAGGACAAGCAGAACAATAAATACTAGCAAACTGAACCTTCATTCCAAACTAAATCCATTGTTTATAGGATCCATCAAAGGAATTAAAATCTTTATGGAGCTGCAAGAAATCACCTTATATGCCCTTCTTCTTGGTATAATTTCTCTCTTCCTGTCCACAAAATATGCCACGACAAACAAGAAAAAAGGCAAGATGCCACCAGAGCCAGCAGGGGCATGGCCAATTATCGGTCACCTGCATCTTCTTGGAGGAGCGAACCAGCTACTACATAGAACATTTGGGGTCATGGCCGATAAGTACGGCCCAATCTTCTCTGTCTGCCATGGAATTCGTCGAGTGCTGGTTGTGAGCAACTGGGAAATTGTGAAGGAATGTTTAGCTACCAACGACATGGTTTTTGCTGCACGTCCGAAATACTTGGCAGTAAAAATCATGGGCTACGACCATGCTATGCTCGGCTTTGCACCTCATGGGCAGTATTGGCGTGATATGAGAAAGCTAACCATGGTTGAGCTCCTCTCGAACAGCAGGCTTGAGATGCTCAAGCACGTACGGGACACAGAAATTAAGTTGCTTCTGAAGGACTTACATGACAGATCAATAAAGAATGGAGGGCATGTTATGGTGGAAATGAAGGAGAAGTTTGGGAACTTGACAATGAACATAATAGTAAGAATGCTTGCTGGGAAGCGATATTTTGGTACTGATACAAACGGGGATGAGGAGTCGGCGAGATTTCAAAAGGCTTTGGGAGATTTCTTCTATCTATTGGGGTTGTTCTTGGTTTCAGATGCTGTTCCATTTCTTGGTTGGTTGGATTTTGTTATGGGATTTGTAGGCAAAATGAAGAGGACAGCAACGGAGATAGACTGTGTGTTTAGTAGCTGGGTGGAGGATCATCGACGAAACAGGCTCAATGGAAGCATCAACGAGGAGGAGAGAGATTTCATTCATGTTCTTCTTTCTAACTTGGAAGACGGCAAGATTTCTGCCGTTGACACTGATACTGCAATTAAGGGCACTTGCTTGGTAAGTGTCTACGATTTCTGCCATTAAGTTCAATGATTTTATTCGTAGAAAATTAAAATTATTATGTTTAATCTTAGCAGATTAAAATCATAGAAAAACTTTAATTTGATGTTTTTTTAAGAAAAATTAATATGAAAAACATTTTATAAAACAAAAACCACAACAACGCCAGACGGGAAAAGCAATTGAGCATATGGCGGTGGGGTTCGGCAGAAAACCCAGAAGAAGGCCATTAATTATAGTAGTCACAACAAATTCACAGTAAAGATAGAAAGAAGGAAAACGAAGGCAAAGAAATTAAGAGCACTTCTTGGATTGAATCCGGAAGAAAGTAAAATGATCAAGTTAGAATAAACACCAAAACTCTAATAATAAACTCAAGAAATGAAATTTTTTGAAGTCAGTGTCTGATGAAGGACAAGAAAGAAACATTTTAGGTGATAAAGAAAAGCCAACTAAAGCTGCTCCCTATTACTTCACAATTGATAACGAATCTCAGTGATCGACTGCGTCCTATGCAAACTAACAGATAATGTAACAGAAATGTTGTCAGCAGTGAATTAAAATGGTGATGAGACAATATTGTCAACGTCTCTTTCTTTTATTTCATGGTTTTAGATTATCACGCAATCTTTATATTGTAGAGCCTCATTTTGGGTGGCCACGACACGACATTTGTGACTCTTACATGGGCACTATCTTTGATATTGAACAACCGCGAAGTTCTTGAAAAGGCACGAGATGAGCTTGACATTCAAGTAGGAAAGCACCGGCAAGTTGACGAGACAGACATAAAGAACCTTGTATACTTACAAGCCATTGTCAAGGAAACAATGAGACTATACCCTGCTGCCCCGCTTTCAGCACCAAGGCAAGCCATGGAGGATTGCACGGTAGCTGGCTTCCACATCCCGGCGGGCACACGCCTTTTGGTTAACCTGTGGAAGTTGCACCGCGATCCCAACATTTGGTCTAACCCATTGGAATTTCAGCCTGAGAGGTTCCTAAAGGAGAATGCCAATCTGGATGCGAGGGGTCAAGATTTTGAATACGTACCTTTTGGGTCTGGAAGAAGAATGTGCCCAGGGATTTCCTTGGCGCTCCAGGTTTTGCACTTGACACTGGCTCGACTGCTTCATGGTTTTGAAATGGGGAGAGTTTCAGACGCTCTAATCGATATGAGTGAAGGCCCCGGAATCACTATCCCCAAGGAAACACCATTGGAGGTCATCCTCTGCCCAAGGCTACACTCAAGTCTATATGAATGTTAAGCAGCTGAAAATCTCTGGGTGATCACATGCTCAAGCTAATAAGCTCAATTTACGTGCATCATCATGCGCCCATTCAATTCATAGGATTGATGCATAAATAATTTAAGTTCGTTTAACAATGCCATTTTCATTACATCTAGAGGTTCATATTTGCAAATATGATCATATAGTACCAGCAGTGTAATCCATTGTTCTTGAATCTTGTATTCCAGTTACTGTTATTCACGTTATGAAAAACTTGTAATCAGAGATAAAACTGCGCAATCAATGCGCAACATTGACCACAACATAATCTTGGTTGTTACGTAATGAGGATAGAAATGAGTTGTCAAGTCGGGCCTTATTTGCATTCCAAAGGGGTTCATCAACTTTATTACCACAGAACTGCTGGCATATATCTTGGGTAAGAGATCAAGCCACAAACTGTCGAGTGTAAACATGAGGTTTTTATATTAAAACATCCTAAAAATGAGGGATAATACCTCGAGTGTAATGGCTGAAAGCACACAATTTTAACAGCTATGATAATTCATCTCATGACAGGCACAAACATGCTCTGTTTGTCACACAGCAATATCTCAAGGATGAGCTAGCCTGAAACCATCAACGGCTATAGGCACACCTCTACGGTGAAGTTGCTCGTACTCTGTCGACTGGCTCCTTGGGGTGCGTTTTCCAGCTAATGCCAGGCGCCTACACCCCGTGCATGAACAACAAAATTCCAGCACGTATCCAACTGAATTGCAGGTTTGCCAGTGCCCTAGTCCTTAATCCAGCAGCAAGGGATCCACAAGTGACAACTCCATGCATATAATTTCAATGCTGGCCTCAGCCAATTGCATAACGCAGCCCTCTGGAGCAAAATCAGGAAACCATAGCATAGACCCCATGTTCATAAACCGACATCCTTTAAATGCAACTGAAATTGAAAGGACAATAGCCGCGTGAAAACTGTTTGTGCATTAAATGTTTCGTCTCTTCATCAAATTTGACAAAACATACACCACTATAATGGTCTAATATTTGACTCCAACTCGATATGATTCTTTTCGGATGATTGACACCATAGCATTCACAGCACCGCTCTAAAAAGGTTAACTCAAACAACCTTGAACTATTAAAATTTGACAATTAATGATGACCACTTTGAGCCAATGATTGAGATTCTTCTAGATTAAATCAAGAGTCAAGATTTGTCTCCAATAAAGATAAAGTATCCCTCTTTCACCCTCTATAAATTAGGGTGGATTCTAGGCTTTGAAAGAGAAGAAATTAGAGGCCAAAGTTTAAAAGAAAATCAGTTTTTTTCCCTGTTTTTTCTTCTTCTCCCCGCTAATCTCTTTCTCCTCTCTTTGTTGCTTCTTCAGCGACTACCACCTCAGCACCACCATGAACAACAATAGCCCAACCTCCTCCACAAACTCATCTTCTCACTGGCATCAAGAACAACCAATGTAAACTTCTCCCTCTTTGCCACAAGTTTCTTCTTCCAAATAATTAAACCCAGCCCTCCTCGTTGGCAGCAACTCCAACTCCACTGTAAGCCACCAACGCCTCCACCATCCTCATGTTAGACCAGTGATGGCAGCCACACCCTCCACACCAAGTAGTCTTCTTCTCTCATCTTCCCTTTTCCCCGTATCAATCATGGATGCTGCATGCACAATGATAATTCATTCTGCATGCATCATAATTAATTCACATGGTCATTAGGCTAGGCCAGCAACCATGTGAGTCAGGCTGAACCCGTTTCAGCGTAATCTTTATGATTGAACTGGGTCCAACCTAAAAAACAAAAAGAGACAGATTTGTTGGGTTGTTGGTCAACCCCACTCGGCCTAACCGAGTCCAGCCCAGATGATTGGACCAGGTCAAGCCTAAAATATTTAAGAATAATATAATAATATATAAAAAATTAAAAATATAATAAAAAATTAAATTTTTCAAAGGGCATTTTAAAAACATTTGTGTGTCCCTTGTATGTTTTTCCAATAATTTTGTATAATATTGGGTTGTATATTTACACTGTAAGATACAAATCCGGCAAAATACATGGTTTTCTCCGAAACCTTTTTAAAAAAATTCAACAATTTCAAAAACATTCAAGAAAAATATTTAAATTAATTTCTTCTTTCCAAAAACAACATATATGTGTGTGTGTGTGTCCGTGCATATGGTCAATTTTAAAAGTATTTCATGTATATTTTCTAAAAAGAGATAAAATCATTTTTATCATATTTTAAAAATACAAAATGGATATCGTAACAAATTTTCTGATTATCCTATAAGGTTTGGCCAAAATATATATAAAAAAACTTATAACAATTATTTTGTTATTCGAAAAGCTAGGATTTAGCTATATCAAAGAAATAAATAAGCATGCCCCTTAGAATGGTTGGGATTTAACCCAACAAGGTAGAGACTTCCTTACGAAAGAAGATCTACCTTGAACCCTAGACAATACCAATGAATAGAAATGTGACTTAGAATAACAATCAAACAATAATGCAACTTATCTTAAGTAGGATGCATAGGGGATGATGCATCTTCCTCTTACATAACCATTCTCTTACTTGGAATTTCGCAAATCATTAGGTTTTCTAATGACTATAACACTATGTGGTGACTCCTAAACCTTATAATCATAATTTTATAATTAAACTCAAAACCTCTTTCCTTTCAACACATCTCAGGAAGAAGACTCATCGTTTAACATCATGCACATTATGACAATCATGATTGGCATTTGAAAGTCAGATTCAAATAAGGATGAGTAATCTCCTCATAATTTTTTGGAATAAGTCATAGAATGAAATCTAGACTTCAACTGCATGCTTGTATTTGAGTCTTATAGTGAATCTTAATCCCTTTTTGTAAATTTAGAAAGAGAGAATTTTCAAACTCATATTTTAAGGAAATTACTTTCTTTCTTTTCTATTTTAGAGGATTTTCTTAGTGGAGAGACCAACTTGACTTTCTAAACTGAATCCTTAAACAAGTGGCTGACAAAGCATCCACTTCAACACCTTAAGAATTGATTGGAGAATTGTTTTCATGCTCTATTTTTTCTATTTTAAATAGTATATTTGTTGACTCGAGAGATGAAAGGAAAAGAGTATCATACCAGGCGTGCTAGAAATTTGTACATAAAAAATTTCGCGTATTAAAAATAATGTCAAAATTACAATATTGAATTTTATTACAAGAAAAAATGAAATCTCTCTTGAGATGCTTTTCACATGCATGAATCCTCTGATTAACAGTCAAATCTAGATCTTGTTTTGGATGGAAAGATATTCACACAAGTCCAAAAGCTTTTACCGTATAAAATCTTAACTTGATATGATTTGACTTGACGAAAATAAAGACTATTCACATAACCTCAAATGTTTTAACCTTGTGAGATCTTAACTTGAATTGATTTAATGAATGACTTGACTTGACATGACATGATCAAGATTATTCACATGAGCCTGAAAAATTTAATTGTGTGATTTATTAACTTGATTTGATTTGATAAAGGAAAGGACTTTGATCCTTTACTTCCTTGATTTGATTTGATGGAAGAAAAAAAAACTTTAATAAAGATGAAGATTATTCACACAAGCCTGAAATCTTTAATCATGTGATATCTTAACTTGATTTGATTTGATAAAGGAAAAGATTTTGATCCGTTGCTTCGTTGATTTGATGAAGAAAAAGATTTTGATACTTTGCTTCCTTGATGGACTTTAAATTATATGAGAGAACTTCCAAGTATTTATTCTTGGTCTTTAGACTTTACATGTTGTTCTTCTTGTCCTTCTTCTTATTGTTATTTTTTTTATGCGTGTTATGTTTGATTTAATGGCTTTGTTGTCTATTTATAGACTAACTAGGTATAATTTACCTTAATTTTTTTTTATCCAAAAGATATTTCAGGAAAATTAATATGAAAATTACTTAAAATACCCTTAGTTAAAAGAATTAAAGTAACGACCATAAAATATATTTGGATTGAGCTTTAATTTAATGTTGGCTCAAACTTAATAAATTTAATTTATGCCTAAACCTAAATAAATTCAATTTTTTTGGTCAAAGAGAGCTTTGGGTCATAGGCTAGACTTTTAAAAAATTTATTGTATATAATTAATGGAGTGAAAATGTAGAAGGAAAAGCTTTTGGCTAGTGTCGTGGCGTGCATAACATCGAATGGTGGGTCTGCCTCCTGGATCGAGGGGTTTTGAGATTAATCCTAAAATTATGATTTTAAAGGAATCTTCATTTAGTATCATGGTCACTAGAAAATCTAATGGTCTGCGAGAGTCTGAGTAAGAGAACTAGTTATGCAAAGAAAAGAAAAATCACCCCTAATGCGTCCTGCCTATGGTAAACTACATTGTTAATTTATTGTTTTTCTAGGTCATATTTCTATTCATTGATCTCATCTAAGATTCAAGACAAATCTCCCTTCGTGAGAAAGTCCTTACCTTACTAGGATAAAAACTAATTGTTCCGGGACTCAAATTTTAGCATTACATTTATTTTCTATTTTATATCTTTAATATTTAAGTATATACTTTATAATGTAATTTTATACCCTTAGATAATAAAGTCTATAATTAATTTCTAATATTTATTGTTATTAATTCATTTAATTTAATACCGAGAGTATGCATTTTGTTCTAAAATTCATACCCCAAATATTAATTAAACAAATTAATTTTTGTGGTATTTGTGAAAAAATTTTATCAAATCTTAATATATAATAATAAACTGGGTATAATTTTCATTTTGTATTTCTAAAATATGATAAAGAATTAATACTTGCTTAGAAAATATATGCAAAAACTTTTAGATTTGACCATATGCATATAAACAAAAAAAAAATTATGTTTTTGAAAGGAGGAATTCTTTTGAATTTTTTTTTCAAAATTTCAAAGAAAAAACCTGGTATTTTTAATATCAGGTCAGTATCTTATAGTATAAATTTACAACTTAATATTTGGTAAGATTGTTGGAAAGATACACAAGGGATCTATAAATAATTTAAAAACACTCCATGAATTTTTTCAGAATTTTTTTAAGTTATTGGGCTTGTTTGGCTAAACTCTAAAATAAAAACAAGCTAAAGCTAAAGAGAAAGGCAATAAGGCATGTTTACCAAACATGTCCTTAGCCTAAAATCAGAGGCATTGAAAATGCTTTAAAGTCGTGTTCTTAAACACGCCTTAAGGAACCAAACATGATACTTTTTTTAAGCAAAAATAAGGTACGCCAAACATGTTCTTAGGTATGGGTTAGGCTTGTTGGGCTCGAGATCCAAGCCTACGCACACGAGTTGGGCTCTGGCCCAAACCAGCCCAATTTTGTTTGGTCAATGGACGGCCTAACAAGCTATATATATATGGGGGTTGGGCTAGAATGAGGTTTCAACCCTTTCTTTTTCTTTTCTGGCAAATGCCAACAGCAGAACGTGAATTATGCTTGTTTTATGCATTTTGACAAGACGAAGGAAGATTAAAAAGGATTACCTAGCCTGAGGAGTTGCTTAGTTGCTGGAGGTGGTGCTTGAGTCACTGGTGGTCCACGATGGTGTTGTTTGGGTTGCTGGAATCACTGTCATTCCTGGTCTGAAAATAAAGAAGTTGCAATGGATAAGGAGAAATAATGGTGGGTTGGTCATGGGATGGCGTTTTCAGGTTATTTTTTGGTTGAATGAACCGTGATTTAATGTAGGGTATTATATGAATGGTATATGGCTAGAATATGAGGTGAAAGGATGTGTTTGGGGATGGTTTAATGGCTAATTTGTTCTAGTCTTTTTCTTTTTCTTCTTTTTTTTCCCTCTCCTTGTACTTTGGTTTTTCTTCTTATTTTCCCTCTTAGTTTTCTCCTCCTCCTCTTCACCTAAGCTTCACCCCTATATATAAGGGGTGAAGAGGTGTTTGTGGTCCTTTTCAGAATTGAATCCTAGCCTTTCAGTAGCCTATGAAGGTTCTCAACCATTGGTCATAAGCCAATAAACTGATACCGCAAAACCAGGTTGTTAAGGCTGGTTGGGCCAATGGTTTTGGCCACTTATTACAATGGTTATAAGGCTGCAAATTAGCAAAGACAAGGTTGGGGTTGTAGTGCAATGTTAGGGCATGAGGGTGCTATGTTTATTATCTTGTTTGGGGGAGAAATAAGGCATTAAATGGCTCTGTAAAAGGAAATATTGGCCAGCTTTTTTAAGACCGAAGGAAGAAGACAATGAATAGAGTTAGACTTTTTTTACTAGACATTGACCAAAAAGGACATTATTTTGAACCAAGACACATTGTTTTGGTCAAAATGTGGCCAAAACACACCATTTCATTTAAATAAAACGATATTGTTTTGGTGTTTTGGCCTAAATTAGGTTATGAATCCCTTTTTTAATTTCAACCCTCAATTTTTTAGATTGTTTAATTAAGTCCCTAATTGAATTTTGATTTTAAGAATTAATGCACTTTTACCCCTTCAAATTTTTAAAATGACCCTCTGAGTTTTATGTGTTTTTAACTTGGTTCTTGATCTTGGATATTTTTAATTTTATTTTCAATTGACCTTCAAACTTTTAATTTTTTCAATTTCACCTCTATTTTTAACCAAATAAGGTCCCTTAATTCACGCGTCTTTTGCAAAAAGATCATTGGTCTTAGATTTCTTCAATTTGGCTCTTAATTGACCCTTAAACTTTGATTTTCTTACAGTTTTGCCCCTGATTTCACCCAATTGAGTTTGAAAAAATTAAATTTACTCCTCTAAAATTCAAATCTTCTCAATTAAGCTCAAATTAGGGTTTTAAATCTAATTTTTTAGCCATTAAGTCTTTAATAAAGTTATTTTGGCCCATTAAAAGCCTAATTAAATCTATGCACTTCATCAATTCTTTTAATTTTACCCAAATTAATTCTTAAATTTAATTAAACCCTTAATTAAGCCTATAATTAAATCAAATTGACTTATTAAAAGTCTAATTAAGTTCTCAAACCTTTTTTTTTTAAATTTGTTCAATAATCATTTAATTTAACCTTAAATCTGCATTGTCTTTCAATCTAAGTACAATTAGGTTCCTAATTTTTTTCAAAGTCTCAGTTTAGTTCCTCTAAACTTTTTATGCTATTGAACATAGACTTGATTTTTAGATTGAGTTGATATTTTTACAAGAGTTTATAGACATATTGTTATTATACATTTGGTTACAATATCAGGTCACTTAGAGTTCGGTAAGGTATTATTTCAGATGGTCAAAGTTACTGGATGAATCTTGTCAAATTTGTTTGTCTAGACCTTCGTTTATTGTTTGGACCATGTTTAGAGCTATAGAAGAAATTATGTTAATATACTATTTGAGTTGCAAAGTAGGCATTCATACATTTCTATTTATATATGGTAGGCCTGCTAAGTCATCTGAACAAGAGGGAACAACATGTTTGAAATTATGACTGAAATCTGCCAGGAATATGCATAAAAATATCAGAATAAGAAATGTTGGAAATATCCATCCGATAGTTGCAACAACTCCTCATCCAAAATAAAGAAGTAGGAGACGACAAGTTTTCCTTGTTTGCAAGGACAATAGTGGCGGCAATAAAGCTCTATATAAAGCCTTGTTTTTTTATTTATTTTGTTTTTTTCTTCTTTTTCTTTCACGACAACAAAGATAATTTATTCTCATGAGTTTGTTTATATATATATATATAAAAACTTCTATTTGGGCTATCTAATGGGGCTAGCAACCTTCCCATTGTTTCTAATGAGCTTCGTTCATATTGGGCTTGAGTTTTATTAATTAGATAAGGTTCAAGGCTTGTTTGGATTTAATTAATAAATAGTTTTAAGCCATGACTCAAGGCTTGTTTGGGACAATACATTTAGGTTTATTAGTATAGGTTTTAGGTCAATTTTATAAGTGAATCAATATAACTCACAATGATAGATCCATTAGAGTTTTTATTTTCAAGAGTATAAATAATCTTTTTAAGGACAAAATATCAAGATTTGATAATACTATTGCTGCAAATTTATTCAGCTTGTGCGAGAGATATTCTTGTATTCTTTGGGTTTTTAATGAACTAAATTGACTTATCAAAGGTTAACTAGTTTCATGACGTTTTTTTTATACTTCTCATTCACAAATTGATATTTACAGGGTGGAAATTTTTATTCTAATAGTGTTAATGTCTTGTAATATACTTTTATTATATCACACTCCTATTAGATATATTTTGACTTTTCAAAATTCATTATTAATCTTATTCTTATTGTTGGTTGCTACACCACGAGATCATGAAATTCATATCACCATGCAAATGATGGGATATGAGAAATATTACATGGTCCAGTGAAAAAGAAGGGAGATCGATCGTGTTACTTCAAAACCATGAGTAATTAAGCTAGAAAATCCAGGTGCTGACTTGATAACCACAATTTATGCCAAATTTTATTGATGTCCAAGTCAGAATGATCAACGAACATGAAATGATGTCTTTATTTTACTACCATGGTTTGGTTTCTATGAACCAAATAATAACCAATCTTTGTGTAAACCTCTTCAAGGTTGTGAAGGCCACACGATTAACCTGTTTGAATGTAGTGGACAGTGACCTGTCGCCGATATACAAGTTTGACTAATCAGGAGTTTCCATTTGTTCAACAAAATGACCCTCTTGCCGGCCTCATTCAGTTGACCGTCATGCAATACTGACAGGGTTAAAAGAATCCTGGTATAAACTTGAAGGTATCATGGAAGTATGTAACGTGAAGGTATCGTGGATGAACAATTCATGGGAAATCAAAATGCCTATGACTGGAACTTTTTCTCATGTATTTAGATACTTGCCCCTTTCTTCATTTTATAATTTCCAGCATTATCTCATGGATTAATGTATAACAGAAGTGAGTCATAATAAACCAACCAATATAATATTTCATACAGCTCAGTTTTTCCCTTTAAATTTTCTGTAATATCAAACCAAGGGAGGATTGAAGACAGGAAGCCTAGGAAAAAAGTCCCAAAAGAGTTTTGTGTTCAAGGATACTTTTTATCGCAATTCAAATAAATTCCCAGCAGATCATTGCGACACGAATAAAACAGCCAGAAAGAAGGAAAGAAGAGACAGCCAGCAAACCAACACATTTCATGAAAAGAAAGTTCAGAAACTAAATTACAGAAAGTTGAGCTGAGATAGATTCAATATGAAATACTATTGCATGAATGCTTTGACATATCAGAACCTGATCCATACCAGAAGTGGAAATGAGAAAGATAATACAAATGGAAACACCTTTCAATTGACACATGACATCATAATTTGAAATATTTTGTAAAAAATAGTTGAAAAGGAACTTTGTATTGACAATGAATGCACAGCTTACTTACGGGCAATCAGCATGGAGCTTTGGATTGGCAATGACTGCACAGCTTTTAGGCAATTAGTATGCCTCTCTTATATAATGATATGATATTGTAACTGGAAAAGGAGAGCGATGAAGGAAAGCCAAATTGCATCCCTTGGGTGTATTTAGAACCAGTAAAATATGCTTGTTTCACATATTTCATACCAAATAATTGTTCTCTGTTCAATGCAGGCTCAACATCACTTGCAATTCCAACTGCTTTTTAATTCAAAGTCAGACAACAGCATGGGTTCCTACAAATGCACAAATAATAAATAAATTTAAAACAACGCATACAGTGTAAGATCCAAACCACCAAAAAAATGAAAATCTACTCATACATTTATAACTGTGCAACCTCCAAGCTGAAATAGTTCATTCTTTATGAGACCCCAGTTCAGCTTCAAGTATAATATAACAAACTAATTAGAAAAAGGAGGTTTTCTGAACCAAGACTTCAAAACTCTACATCCAGCATCATCACAATGTGACAGAAAAAGCACTTGCCTCAGTGGAAAACAAAGAAGAATACCTTTTCTGCAACACGGTTCTGTTATAACTGGCAAAGATTTAAATGCTGCTGTCAAAGAAATTGAGTAACTATGGACTGTTGATTCCCAAAAATTCCTCAACATTCCCTATCCCCTCGATCAAAGATAAATAGGTGTTATCATTAGGAGTAATGCCTTTGCTAATCATTTCTTTAAGGAGCTGTTCAGCATGATCTCCTTCCTCGTTTTTGCATAAACCTTGTATCAGGGCATTGTAAGTGAGAAGTGTAGGGTTGAATCCTATACTCAACATTTCATCTCGAACTCTGAAGGCATCCTTCATATCACCTCTCTTACTATACCCACTTATTAGAGTATTATAACTAATATGGTCAGGTTTAATCCCCCTGCTCTTCATCTCTTCAATAAGCTCACGAGCTGCTTCAACTTTTCCCTCCCTGCAACGTCCTTGCATTAGGGTATTGAAAGTTACTTCGTCAGGAACAACTTTCATTTGATCCATCTCCTTCAGCAATGCAAATGCACGGTCCATATTCCCATTTGCACAGTGACCATCAATCAAAGCATTGAACATTATGAGATCTGGGAAAATGCCTTTCCGGACTATCTTTTCAAACAAGTCATCAGCCTGTTTCATTCTACCCCGTTTACTCAAAACATAAATCAGTGAAGTATATGTTACACGGGTAGGCTGAATCCCTTTGCTTATCATTTCATCATGGAGGGTAAATGCTTTCTTTACATTCCCACATCTGCAATATCCATTTATCAGTATGTTATAAGTTACAGAATCAGGAACCAACCCCTTCTCGCTCATCTCTTTTATAATACCATCAGCTTCATCCATCTTACAATCCAAAAACAATGCATGAATCAACATATTATAAGTTGAAACGGTTGGCATTAAACCCTCCCTCACCATCTTATCCCTATAGCCAAAAGCCATCTCCAAATTCCCTTTATTGCAATACCCATCAATCAAAGTATTATAAGTCACAGCAGTTGGACGCAACCCAATTTCTTTCATCTTCTCAAGCATCCCAGATGCTTCCTCAAGTTTTCCTTCCTTGCACATCCCACTAATAAATGAACCATATGTGTACGAATCTGGTTTAACCCCTCTACATTTCATTAAATCAAAAATCATTCGAGCACCTTCAACTCTTCCTCTTGAACAATATCCATGAATTATCGTATTATATGTAACAACATTAGGTTTAATCCCCAAGGCCTCCATTAACCCAATAAACTCCTTTGCCTTCTTCAACTTCCCTTCCTTGCATAACACATTAATCATTATATTAAACGTAACAACACTCGATTTAATCCTCATCCTAAACATCTCAGCATACAGAACCCACGCCTTCTCCGTCCTATTTGACTTTAAAAACAAACTCAACATATCATTACATGCGTGAACGTGAGGAATTACACCCTTTCCCTTCATCATATCGAAACACTCAAATGCATCATCACCCCTCTTCAATTCACAACAAGCCCTTATCAACAAATCATAAAGCACGTAAGTTTTAATTCCTAACACGCCCCTTGCAACTCCCAGCTCATTGAAAACCTCCCTGATACTATAAACCCCACTGTTAATAGTTTCTTTCAAGAGCTGCAGCGAGGGTTTTGAGTTTGGTGCGTGAGAGATTACCGCCATAGCAAGACACTTGCTTTTGATATCAAGATCACCGAATCCAATATGGGTTACAAACTGGAAGGCTAAATCAGGGGTTTTATGGAGACTAGTGAGAGCAGTTGAAATTAGCGAAGGAGTTAATTTGTGTGCAAGGTGTTTGATAAAATGCCACTGAGAAGAATGTATTGAATCAAGTATTGCTTGTGGGGTTAGCTCTGTGGGAATGCTTGGAGACAGAGTTTGATTTTGTGGATTATTAGTGTTTGGATTTGGTGTTGTTGAGAAAAATACTACATGGGAGCGATGTATTTTGGTGTTGTGGGAAATGTTGTTGCCAGTTTTCAAGTGGTTGTGTTTGAGGAGTTGATAGTTGAGCAGTTTGTGAGATTTCATGTTGTGTGGTGTGAGAATTGAGATTGCCGTGACCAATTTTGTTGTCAAAATTATAAAGAATAGAGAGAATCAGAGTAAAGAAAAATACCAATCGCACGTATAGTCTATCCAGCAGTCAAACCCGCGCAGCTCCACTTCAACCTGCAGATTAATTTTAAAAACTCTTGATTTTATTTTTTTTTAATTTAAGTTTTTAATTAAATTATATAAAAAATAACTTGATTTAAATTGATTAATTTTATAAATCTAGATACAACATTGATGATCAATAAAAATATAATTTAATTTAAAAAAAAAAACTTCAAGATGATATTTTAAAAAAAAATATTAAGACAATAACAAATTCTCGACCTAAGTCATGAACTCTATTAAATTTAATAACTCTTTTTTTTTAATTACATGATAAAAATAGATGCTCATAAAATTAAACATCAACCTAAAAATATATACTTATTTGAGACAATTATTTCTAGAAAACAAACAAAAATTAATAATGCAATTAATTTCCCAACAAATTTAATATTAAATAATAAAATAAAAAAAAAAATTAAAAACAATTAAAAGAACAAAAACAAAAACAAAAGCATTTCATATCAATTGGTAAACTTGTTAAACCTATAAATAAAGTAAGTCGGGCTAGTATGTCAAACCTGTGAATTGGGTTACGAAATCCACTAAGATTATAATTTGTTTTTTTAATCTATTTTTTTATTTAACTACATGATAACAAAAATAAATAATTATAAAATTAAATACCAACTCAATATTGAGATATTTCTTTAGATCACAGTAACCTCATAAAAGGCAAAACAAATCAATTATGAAACTGAATTCCTAATTAATACAGTACCTAAGGATAAATATAATATCAAATGATGAATTATCACCATTATTATTATAACAATTACTATTTTTATCATTATTATTATCATTATTGATATTGTTACTATCATTATAGCTACCACCATTACTACTATTATTAATAAGTAATATCATAATTGTTATTAGTATTATTATCATGATTATTGTCATTATCATTGTTATTATTATTATTGTTTATATTATTGTTATAATTATTATCACTGTCAGTATGACTAATATTATCATTATTATTATTACTACTATTATAACCACAATTATTGCTATCACAATTATTATTGACTATTACTATACTATTATTATTAATATTTTTATTATTAATAATAAATTTGAAAAAAATTATTTTTACAATTGAAAAAAAAATCGTGAATTTGGTTTGAAGGTTAAAGTTAAAAATTATTATTATTATTCTTATTATTGCTATCACAATCATAATTACTATTAATTATTATTATACTACTATTACTACCACCACCAGCACTACTACTATTAATATTCATATTCTTCTTATTCTCATTATTATTATTATTATTATTATTATTAAATTTGAGAAAAAATATTATTATTATTGAAAAAAAAACTATAAACTTGATTTAAAGAGTAAGACAAAAAACTAAAAAATTATAAGAACTATAAGAAAAGAGTCAAGAGAAAAAAAAATTAAAAGTAGAAGGAATGAATTGAAAAACATAATATACATAAATTAGAATTGAAATGCTAAATTGTAAACAAATAAAACTCAAATAAAAGAGAAAATGACCGAAATAAAAAATCAAAACAAAAAGGATGGATTATGAAACACCAACCAAAAATAGAAACAGATTTAGGATGACTGAAACTATAAAAGGAATAAACAAAAATTCAAAAATTAAAATAATGACGACTGAAATGAAAAACAAAACATATATGAAATTATAATTAAAGGACAAAATTGTAAAAAAAAAAAAACTATACTTCTATAAAAGGAATAAGGATAAAAAAATAATTCAAAGAATGAGGACTGAAATTGACAAATAACAAACAAAAAGGATAATTATGCACTTTAGTTATCAGGAGATAGAAAAGAAAGAAGAAATACAAACAAACGATCATCGACGACAATCCAACTATTATCCATCTGCACGTGCCTCACCATGCGGAAGAGGGCACGGCTGCGCGTCTAGGGAGACGACGGATAGCTAGATTTAGTTACCAGAAGGCATTACACGCCACCTGAATAACACAGACGCCGCCCATTCGCTAGTGCATGTGGAACACATGCCAGCAACTTTTTGATTAAAAAATAAATAATAAAATGTGAAAATACTAAAACACCCTTGATGATCCTTTTAATTACACAAAATACTCATGTGAAAATACCAAAATACCCCCAAAGATAAAAGTTCTTTTTTTGTCTTTTCCAAGGTTAAAAGAGTTATTTTACTATACATGAGAATTGAAAAAACCTACAATATCCTTGTTCAACTCCCTATCTTTTTTTCATTTTTTTTTTATCTATCTTGGAGGCTAAGAAGTACTTTTATGGTTACAAATATTGTGAAAAAGCTAAGAAAGTTGGTCAACAATTCTAATTTTGGTTGTCTTTAGAGGTAAATGAGCATTTTTATCATGTTAAAAGATTTAAAAAGATGCATATACCTTCAAACAATCTTCTAATGACCACTAAGCCAGAGGAGAAAACCTAAATAGTCCTAAACCAAAGGCTTAAATTTAAGCCACTCATGGATAAAGGGGTAATTTCACTATAGCAATCCACAGTAATCTATGTATAGAGCTATAATAAAACTCTTACATTATTTAGTTTTATTTTTATTTTATTTTTAAAAAATATTGTCCAATTTTATGGTATCAATTATATCTCTTAATCTGATCATTGGATAGAACTAAAAGTTTACAAGAAGTCTCCTTACATATTGTTATATCTTATGTTAATATTTTAGAGCAATCGAAGCTTATAATGACCATGTAAGATTGTTGATGACATTCTTATAATTTTATTTAGAATTATCATTTTATTTTTTTCCCTTCTTCAAATTGATTTTTTTTAATTTCACCATTTAACAATATATTTATTAGTAATTAAACTTCATAATTTATTTTGATTTATTTTATTTGGGGTTATTATGGTCTTATGCCACGAGTCACAAATTTAAAATGTTAATTAAGTTGACCTAGATCAATCTAATATGTTGTTGTTTTAATATATTTTTTTTAAAAGATGTTATATTTAATTTTTTTGAGTTAAATTATATTTTTACTAGTCATTCATGTTGTTTTTAGACCTGTTAAGTTGATCGAGTCATATTGGTTTAACTCCCACTTTTTTACTTTTATTTAAAATTTAAAATGTATAATTTCAAATTAGCTTATTTTAATATTTAAATTGAAATTATATTGATTAAATTAATATTTTAAATTTTTTATATATAAACAATACAACTTAAACCAAAATATATTGCTGCAATTGAGAAAACTAAATGCTAATCGAAAGATAATTGAAAACCTTGCTCCAACCCGATGAAAGATGGTGGGATAAGATTTTGACACTCTTTGTTGCGATATGTCCTCTTGTCTTTAAGGTCTAGTATCTTAGACTTTATAGGTATGATTATTTTCGGTTTAGTTTAGTTTTTATAAAAAAAATAATTAAATTAAATTTATTTTTTTAAAAAAAAAAGTGAAACAAAATTGAAATCAATTCAAACCAACTAGTTTTGATTCGGTTCAGTTTTTTAAGACAAAAACTAGTTCAAACTGGTTTGATTTATTTATTTTTAGTTTGACTCGGTTTTTTTTTGGGTTCGATTTAGTTTTTTTGGTTTCAGACTTATAAAATCAAAACCGAACCGATCGGTTTTTTTTTAAATTTTAATATGTTTTTTTTCCGGTTATTTATTTTTTGATTTTCTCAATTTAATTAATTTTTCAGTTTTTTCCTCACCCTTAAACTCTCTCCTTTTACTAGTTTTTTGCCCCTTTTATTTCGGAGAAAAACAATTAAAAACACCAAATAATCATTTGATGACGGTCTTTAAACCTCATTGCTTGACTGTTGAAAAATGAAAGATAATTCCATTTAGGCTCCATTTGTTTGCAGGAAAGTTGTTTCCTTTTGAAAAGTGAATTCCGAGGAAAGTGAATTTCTGGAAAGTGAATTCCAGGAAAGTATTTTTTGATATTTGGTAGTGTTATGAAAAATAAACTGGAAAACAGTTTCCAGTGTTTTGTTGTGTTATGGAAAATGACCTGGAAAATAATTTATTAATGAATTAATTTTTTTTTCAAGTTTATCTAATATATATAAAATATTTAATCATTGACAATAAAAAAATGAAATCTAAAAAGTATAATGATGAATTTTTTTTTTTATTATATCCTAGATTCATACATATAGCTTATTTTATAAAATATAACTATATGTGTCATATCATATTATAAAGAAATAAGCTTATGAAATATTTTTAAAATATAAATATATACAAAAATATTTTTATAGTTTTTTGGATAAATATTTTTTTTATATTGAGGGCAGCGTTGATATTATTAACAAATGAAAAAAAAGGTAAAGGGAGGGGAGAGCGACAGAGATGATCTGAGCAATTGAATTGCTCTCTTCTTTATAGCTTATACTTAGAGTCACGTATCTAAACACTAAGTAATAATTCTATATAAATACTGGAATAACAATTAGAGAGTGAGAGGGATAGCAGTATTGCTAATGGCCGCCAAGTCTATTTCCGGTGAGTCTCAGACCCTCTCTCATTTTTATTGGCTTTTTAAGATCATTTTTGTTTGTTTCTCTCATTGAACAAATTTCCCTCCTATTTTTTTTTTTTTTAAAATAATTTACTTGGATTCCTCAGTTTTAGTTTCCTGTATCAGTTTAATTTTGTGTTTTCTAAGTTTTTCCCAGTAAGTATCAATTTCAGGTCAAAAGGTATAATTGATTGAGTTTCAAAAAGATTTGGGTTTTTTTAATTGATATTTCCCGATGGATAAAAGAGGGGAAGATCATGGTAAAAAGGAAGAGAATGCTATCGAATCATGAAAAAAGGATGATGATACCTTCCTTGCTTGGGCTAAGGATGTCAAGGAATGTGAAGAGAAGTACAAAGTAAATTGTGAAGTTGGGTTGTTGGATGCGGATGTTGAGAAGAGGAGAAAAATCTATAGGTACAATGAATTGGAGAAAAATATTTGTTGAACGGAGCTGAGGGGGTATAGAAAAAAAAAGTGTTTTTCTTTTTTTAACAGAAGAAAAACACTTTTCTTTGACAACGTTATTATTTTTAGTTTGACTGGAATTCATTTTTCTTTGACTATTTTTTCATATTGTTGACAAACATAGAAAAACAAAGAAAATGAATTTTAGAAATTCACTTTCCTGTAATTAAACATGTCCTTAAAGACATTGGAATGATGTGCTTTTTCAGAGAATATTAAATAAATCATAAAATTCATTAATAGATACATGGACATTGATTAAATTATGTAATATTCTATTTATTTAATTCGTAAAGAGACTATGTAATATTTTTATTCTTTCTTTCTACTCGTATTAATTAAAACATCTTTGTTTCACCAATCAAGATATTTGCCTTTTCAAGTGATTTATTGTTGTTTTTTAAGAAATTAATCTAACTTATATCCTTCCTAGTGATTTAATTAGCAATTTTATTAACTTTACAATACATTGGTTCTCGATCAAATATAAGTATAACATCAATAAATTAATAATTTTGATTAAATAATATTTTTATCCAGTTCTAACTTGAAACTAATGTGAAAAATACACCGACGCATTTAATAAATAAATAAATAATTTATCTATTAAATAATATCTCGAGGTACCAAGAATATTAATTTATTAAGATTTAACTGTAAATTAATATTTTAATCTTACAGCATAACAGCAACAGCTACAATATAAAACATATCCTATCATAAAAGTTTCTATAAAGGAAGCGCAGTTCGTAAAGAAGGAAGGAATAGTTTGAAAAGCAAAGTTCGACACTTCGACGTCGTAATAATAATAATAATAATAATAATAAAAACTTCCTTTCTTGGTGGGCTCGTTCAACTTGACTAACCGACATTCTTCCTCGTCGTTTTAAAACAATTCCCCAAATCCAAATTTAACAAAACCCTAAATACAAATCAATCACTTCCTCTCTCTCAATCAAACCCCGGAATAAACTTCCAGAAATAGAGAGAGACTGGTCTCCAAACGATGTTGTACGACGACGTGGGGATAGAAGACATATCAATGTCCATGCGGCGATTTGTTTCAAATCACGAAAGACGATCTCCAACTCGGCGAAGAAATCGCTCGCTGCCCTTGTTGTGCTCTTTACATCACCGTTATTTATAACATTTAAGATTTCCTCGGCGATGATGATAAATCAAAGAAGAACTTAGAGCGGGCGAAGCAACAGCCTATCTCTATTGCTTAAATAACACGCATATTCAAGGTTGTAGATATTTTTAGATTATACTCTTAGGGTTTTCAAAAAGTGTTAAAAATGAAATTGGAGCTTCTTTCTCAATTAAAAAATCGTGTCTTGGCTATGTTTGTTGCCGAGTTTTCGTGTGTTGATTGATTCAATTTTTGGGTTACAGAGGTTGTAGCCTACATGATTGTATAATTTGTGGTTTTTGGTGAATGCTTATTGTTGTCGAGATATGTTCATGACTGATTTATTTGAGTGATAAAGATCCATTATAGTGCGTCCCTCCTGTTTTGCTTCTATACCTAGAGTTAGCATCGCGGTGACAACGCAACTATTCAAGGAATCATTTATATTGTCTGATGATTCACTGGTTGATTATCATCTTATTCTTCAATAGTTTTTAAGCTTTTTTCACCTCCTGTCCCTGTACGTGCAATGAAAATGAATGGGATTCCATTTCAAGAGGCCTGTCGCGAACAACGGCGAATTACGGCCGGAATAGTAGAATGACGTTAGACTGCAAAGGAGAAGACTGTGTTTTTAGGGGAACTGGTATTGCGTCGTGGTTTGCCCGGTGCCTAAATTACCTTCGGCGATGAAACATGAAGATGAAGGTCCACGTCTGATCAGCCAAGGGGGTGACCGGATTAGAAATGTCCAGTCGTAACCAAAAAAAAGAGGCTAAATTAAATTAAAGAGAAATGAATATTAACTAAGAGATAAAACGGTGAAGTTTTGATTCGTTATTAAATATTATAATTAATTATATAATATTGAATAGGATTTATAAATAAGTCTTTTTAACAGAATATATTTGATTATTTCGTAATATTAATTAAAGGTTTTTCTCACTTGGATTTCTTAGGACGTCTGGACTTTAGAAGCAAGTCTAAATCAATTTTTCATACTTAAAAGAGGTCAAGTTTCATCTGTTCTTTTATGCACCAAAGCAGAGCTCAGAAGCAGAGAAGGTGAAGCAGCGAAACGAATCAAAATCCACTCTCACGCCATGCCGTAGAGATGCAGCAGCAAATCCACAAAATAAATAAATAAATAAATGATGCAAGGACTTCACCAACAACAACAACTCGCTGCTCTCCTTTCCGCTGCTCTCCCTAAAGACCCCCCCTCGCCCTCCACCGCCATCACCACCACCACAACAATCACCCCTGCCTCAACAACAGCCAAATCAACCAACTCGGAAAGCACCGACGACGACTCAGCTCGACTCGGCGCCATTAACTCACTCCACCGCGCTATTGTTTACCCTCCTAATTCACTCCTTGTCTCTCACTCCGCTTCTTTTCTCTCTCAAGGATTCTCTCAACTCCTAACTGACAAGTAACGCCTCCCTCTCTCCCTCTCTATTCTTTCATTAACCATTTTTTCTAATAAATAATTATTTTTCATTATTCTCCTATAAATCATCCATCGCTAGAGTAATTTAAATTATTCGGTGCCAGTTGAGATTTATCATGTAATTTAAATTATTAAGTGCGTGGTGTAATTAAAAAATATTGCTAAATTTACCTAAATCTGAATTCAATTATTTAGTGCTTAGTGCAACTAGTTGTGTAACTGTGATTCAGGTCATATGCCATTAGGCAATCTGCAGCGACTGCTTATGGGGCATTATGTGCTGTGATATGTGCGATTCTAATTGGATCAAATGGAAGGCAAAACCATGTTATGCTTGGAAGTATTGCTGACAGGTTCATTGGTTGGGCTTTGCCGTTGCTTAGCAATGGTGGTGGGGGTGATGGGACAACAGAACTGGCATTGGAAGGGTTGCGGGAGTTTCTTAGTGTTGGAGATGTTGTGGGAATTGAGAGATATGCTTTGCCTATCCTCAAAGCATGTCAAGAACTTTTGGAGGATGAGAGAACCTCCTTGAATTTGTTGCATAGGCTTTTGGGTGTATTGACTTTGGTTTCGATCAAGTTTTCTAGGTTTTTTCAGCCTCACTTTCTGGATATTGTGGATCTACTTCTTGGTTGGGTGTTGGTGCCGGATCTTGCAGAATCAGACAGACGTGTTATCATGGATAGTTTCTTGCAGTTTCAGAAACTTTGGGTGGGGAATTTGCAGTTCTCTTTGGGATTGTTGTCTAAGTTTTTGGGTGACATGGATGTATTGGTTCAGGATGGGAGTCGTGGAACACCAGCACAATTTCGTAGGTTGCTGGCACTCCTTTCTTGTTTTACAACAGTGTTGCAGTCCACTGCTTCAGGTTTGTTGGAAATGAATCTACTTGAACAAATAAGTGAATCTCTTAGAGCATTGGTTCCTCAGTTGTTGGGATGCTTATCCATGGTTGGAAGGAAATTTGGGTGGGCAAAATGGACTGGTGATTTGTGGAAATGCTTGACCCTCTTGGCTGAGATACTATGCGAAAAGTTTTCTACCTTTTACCCGCTTGCACTTGATATCTTATTCCAAACCTTGGATTCACAACCCGGGGCTGAGAAGATCACCTCCTTTCAAGTTCATGGTGTTTTAAAGACTAATCTTCAGCTGTTATCTCTACAAAAACTTGGTCTTTTCCCATCATCAGCCCAGAAAGTATTACAATTTGATGCGCTCATATCACAGCTGCGTTTGCATCCGAGTCATTTGGTGACTGGAAGTTCTGCTGCTACTTATATTTTCTTGCTTCAGCATGGGAACAATGAAGTTGTTCAACAGGCAATTGGTGTGCTAATCAAAGAGATGGAGTTGCTGAAGGCCATGCTAAATGAAACTTTGAATCTTGGAGATGAAAATTATAGTGTTAAAGATTCTAAATCCTATTCCAAAATGGAGTTTTTAGCATTGATGAAATTTGATTTGAAAGTTTTGTTGACTTGTGTTTCCTTGGGTGGGGGCAGCAGCTTGATTTGCCAACCAGAACTTGCCACCATATATCTGAAGAGGTCGGATATGTTGGCTTCTTTTATTGTTGAGAAATTGGATCCCTTTAATTTACCTGTTCAGGCATATGTGGAGTTACAGGTCAATGTTATCCAGACAATGGAGAGGCTAACCGCAGTTGAATTCTTGAGCAGGTGGTCCATAAGAAATCAGACTAGCCAGACTGCTTCTTTGGATGGCAGTGTTTATAAAGTGAATAATGTAAATGGTTTCAGGGATGATATTTCTGCTGTGATTATTGAGCATTTAAGGAAGTACAGTGCGTTCCTCATCAAAGCTATAAATGTTTCCGCCCCTCTCACAGTTAAAGTGGTAGCCTTAGAGTGGATCCAAAAATTCTCAAATAATCTTATTGCCATCTATGAAAACTCAAATGTGAATACTTATTTTGATGAAGCATTTGGATACATTGGTGGTACTGGCAGCATTATATTTTCGGTATTTGATGCAGCATTTGACAGTGAACCGAAGGTGAGGTTGCAGGTTGCATCAGTTCTGGAGGCGCTTTTGCAGGCAAGGCTTGTACATCCCATTTACTTTTATCCCATGGCTGAAGTGGTTTTGGAAAAGCTTGGTGATCCAGATGTTGACATTAAGAATTCATTTGTGAGACTGCTTTCCCATGTCTTGCCAATGACAATGTTTGCATTTGGTTTACATGACCAAGGAACATCCAGCACCTATAGGTCCAATGCAATTGTTTCGTTTAACAGTTCAAATTTGAACTGGAAGCAAGTGTTTTCACTGAAGCAACTAAGACAGCAACTGCACTCACAGCAACTTGTTTCCATTTTGAGTTACATCTCTCAAAGATGGAAGGTGCCTCTTTCTTCTTGGATCCAGCGGCTCATTCATAGCTGCCGGAGTTCAAACGACCTTGTTTTGGGTCAACTTGAGGAAACACGGACATTTGTTGCTGATGTTCTTTGGTTGAACAAAAAACTGGATGATGATATTCTTGAAAGGATATGCTCAGTTGATAACTTGGCTGGTGCTTGGTGGGCTATTCATGAAGCAGCTAGATATTGTATTGCCACGCGTCTTCGGACCAATCTTGGTGGGCCTACTCAAACTTTTGCAGCACTGGAAAGAATGCTGCTGGACATTGCACATGTGCTACAGCTTGATATCGAGCAGAATGATGGAAACCTAAGTATAATAGGCTCTTCTGGTGCTCACTTGTTACCTATGAGGTTGTTATTGGATTTTGTTGAGGCTCTAAAAAAAAATGTATATAATGCATATGAAGGGTCAGCCATTTTACCACCTGCTTCTCGCCCAAGCTCCTTGTTCTTCCGTGCAAACAAGAAGGTTTGCGAGGAGTGGTTTTCTCGTATATGTGAGCCAATGATGAATGCGGGTTTGGCACTGCAATGTCATGATGCTACCATTCACTATTGTACTGTACGTTTGCAGGAACTCAAAAGTGTCTTATCTTCATCTTTGAAAGACAAATCCAGGGCACAGGCATCTGAGAACCTCCATAGCACCAGGGATAGGTTATTTGGAGACATTTTGAGGGTTCTACAGCACATAGCATTGGCTCTATGTAGGAGTCATGAACCTAAGGCTTTGATTGGTCTACATCAATGGGCTTCAATGACATTTTCTTCCTTCCTTATGGATGAGAACCAGTCTCCAAGTCATAATGGAATATCAGGGCCTTTTGCATGGATCACTGGCCTGGCATACCAGGCTGAAGGTCAATATGAGAAGGCTGCTGCACACTTCACTCACTTGCTTCAGAACGAGGAATCATTGAGCTCTATGGGTTCTGATGGTGTGCAGTTTGCTATTTCACGTATTATTGAAAGCTACACTGCTGTATCTGATTGGAAGTCCCTAGAATCCTGGTTATCAGATTTGCAGCAACTGCGTTCTAGACATGCTGGAAAGAGTTATTCTGGTGCTCTAACTACTGCAGGAAATGAAATCAATGCAATTCATGCCTTGGCACGTTTTGATGAGGGAGATTGTCAGGCAGCTTGGTCATATCTGGATTTGACACCTAAAAGTAGCAGCGAACTTACACTTGATCCTAAACTGGCCTTGCAAAGGAGTGAGCAAATGCTTTTACAGGCAATGCTGTTTCTCCATGAGGGGAAGGTAGAAAAGGTACCACAGGAAACATGGAAGGCCAAGTTAATGCTGGAGGAAATGTTGTCTGTTTTGCCACTTGATGGTCTGCCAGAGGCAGCACCATTTGCTACTCAGTTGCACTGCATCTTTGTGGTTGAAGGAGGTCACAAGCTTAAGGACAACCATACAAAATCCAAGGAACATCACTCAATATTAAGCTCATATGTCGAGTCGATTCAGTCTTTAATAAACAGAGTTCATCAGGATTGTAATCCATGGTTAAAACTCCTCCGGATTTATCGAACCAACTGTCCTACTTCTCCAGTCACTCTAAAGCTGTCTATGAGTTTGACAAGTTTAGCCCGTAAGCAGGGAAACCTTATGTTAGCAACCCGTCTAAATAATTATCTCAGGGAGCATGCATTGAATTGCTCTGAGGAGAGAAACTCTTCTTTCCTATTGTCAAAGTTGCAATATGAGGACTTCATGCTCCTGCATGCTCAAAACAAGTTTGAAGATGCTTTTGCAAATCTTTGGTCTTTCGTGCACCCTTGCATGCTGTCTTCTGCATCTATGGTTTCTAATTCATATAATAATATTTTGAAGGCTAAGGCTTGCTTGAAACTTTCAGAGTGGTTGAGGCAGGATTATCCAGATTTGAGTTTGGAAAGTATCGTTCTCAATATACTGACAGATTTTAATAGGGATGATGCAGCTTCACCTGACAGAGTTGAACACTTTGTTAATGTCCAGAATTTCAACTCCAAACCTAGTCTGGCTGTGAACATTGAGGAAATCGTGGGCACAGCTACAAAGTTATCCACGCAACTTTGCTCCACAATGGGCAAGGCATGGATTTCTTATGCCAGTTGGTGTTTCACTCAGGCTAGAGATTCTCTCTTTAATCCATCTGAAACTGTTCTTCGCTCATGCTCTTTCTCCCCTGTACTTATTCCAGAAGTCCAGCCTGACAGATTCAATTTAACTGAAGTTGAGAGGACAAGAGTGCAATCTGTGGTCTTCTGGCTTTTTCAGCATAAGGGTGACAATTCTAGTGACTGCAGAGAGGGGATTTTTTGCCCTGATTCTGTGCAAAATTCAATAAATGATAAACCAGTGGTGGAGCAAGTAATCGATTTAATTGAAGCTGCAGCTGGTGCACAGGGTGCAGAAAACTATAGTGGCGATTCCCTTTCTTTTACTCTTGCATCTCAACTGCGAAATTTTTTCCTTTGTGTAAATGCCGGCTTAGGAGAAGCCAACATATCATCTGCAGTTAATGATTTAGTTAGTGTATGGTGGTCTTTGAGAAGGAGGCGAGTTTCTCTCTTTGGTCATGCAGCCCGTGGTTTCATGCAATACCTGACATACTCATCTATAAAGGTTTCTGATTCTCAGTTAGCTGGCTTTGAGGGCGAGTCTTTAAAACAAAAAACTGGGAGTTATACTCTGAGGGCTACCTTGTATTTCCTACATATCTTACTCAATTTTGGAGTTGAGTTGAGAGATGCAATTGAACCAGCTCTTTCATCAATTCCTTTATTGCCATGGCAGGTGGGTAGCTCTCTTTAAAAATTCTGGAAGGCAAGTGGTTGCCTGTAATCTGTTTATTTCTTGCTCTTTTGGCTAAAAACATCTTACAAAGTCTTCTGTTGTTTGGTAGGAAGTAACTCCCCAATTGTTTGCTCGTTTAAGTTCTCATCCTGAGCAAGTGGTCCGGAAGCAATTGGAGGGTTTATTGATGATGTTGGCAAAGCTATCTCCTTGGTCCATAGTGTATCCGACTCTGGTTGATGTGAATACTAATGAGGAGCCTTCAGAGGAGCTTCAACACATTATGGGTTGTTTGGTAATGGAAATTCTTTCATTTAATTTGCTATACTCTGTTGCATTTGTATTTCTTTTTTTTTACCATGTATCTGATATGGATTACCGTTACCATTTAGTCTGGTAACCTGAATAAATGTGTTGTAGTCTGTGCCCATCAATGTGGTTTATCTAGGCTGCAGTTACAAGTAGTCTACATGGAAAAAAACCGATGGATATACATGATTGGGAGCTGGTTGTGTTTTAAAAGATTGAAATTGTTGTCTGCATAGGGTCTTAATCAGACATTATTGCCTGATGATTTTGAGCTCAAAGAGTTTGTATCCGTGTTGTCAAGAATAAAGCTCATTGCTATGAAGATCTTGCTGGAAGTTTTGTTGAAGGAAAGAATACTTGCCCATGGAGATGCAAGAGGTTAAAGAGGCAATGATAGGTGAAATGAAAAAGAAACATGGAGAAGGCAGAGTGGGGTGGCTTGTATAGTTGAAGCTTAGTAGCAAATCATTTTGCATGCCTCAAGATTGCAAATGACACATTAGTTTTAGTTTCATGATGATCTCTTTCTATCATGTCCTTTATTTAAAAACCTTGAAAGTTTGGAAGCTAAGATGTCAAAGTTCGGGGTCGGGGATGTTACACCAATTTTATGAGGGTTTAAATAAATTATCATGAAAGAAACAATTCTAAGGCAAATGTTTTTGAAATATGCAGCTTCTTTGAGATACATCAGTGCATCTCTGCTCATAAAAAATTGTATCTGAGTATCGTCTTAATTTTTTGGTTTTTTACTCTTAACTCCTTGAGGCTTTGGTGTTGGATTGTCCTGGTTTTTCATATTCAGGATATGAACATATTTTTCATCTCATGCAGAGAGAGCTTTACCCAAAATTAATTCAAGATGTTCAACTCATGATAAATGAGCTTGAAAATGTAACTGTTCTTTGGGAGGAACTATGGCTCAGCACACTTCAAGATCTGCATGCAGGTAAATGTAGTTTTACCATAATGAGGCTTTTGTTGCTGGGAGCACCCATTTTAAACTAAGCTTTTCATGACTCCATGATGCATCAGAGTTGAGTTTTATGTTGTGATTTCGGGCACTTCTATATGGATGATTGACAAAAGTGTGTAACATGCAAAACTAATTCTATAATGGATCATTGTGTTTGTTGGAACCTGAAGTTGCAGTCCAGAAACCGTTGTCCAAAGTTCACATGTTTAACATGAAACAAATAGGTGTATTGTTTTTATATGGCATATTCCTCAATTGCAAACATGAATTCTTGCAAGGTTGTGTCATAGTCTCCAAGTTCTTTACATGCTTTTGGCATAACTGATTGTGGGTTTTCATTTCTATTAGCTACTTTGCAATTTGTTTTCCAAAGCTTTTTTTTCTATGGGGCTATCTAACTGCATTTTCTTTCAGATGTGATGAGACGCATAAATGTGCTGAAAGAGGAAGTTGCGCGAATAGCAGAGAATGCAACTCTAAGTCAAACTGAGAAGAACAAAATTAATGCTGCTAAATACTCAGCCATGATGGCCCCCATTGTTGTGGCCTTGGAACGCCGCCTTGCTTCTACTTCTCGGAAACCAGAGACACCTCATGAATTATGGTTCCATGAGGAGTATAGAGAACATCTGAAATCAGCCATTCTGTCATTTAAGACTCCACCGGCTTCTGCTGGTGCACTAGGAGAAGTGTGGCGGCCATTTGATGATATTGCTGCTTCCTTGGCATCTTATCAAAGAAAGTCGTCAATATCTCTAGGTGAAGTTGCACCCCAACTGGCTTTGTTGTCATCGTCTGATGTCCCAATGCCTGGTCTTGAGAAGCAAGTCACAGTATCTGAATCTGACAGAAGTTCCACTACAAGTCTCCAGGGAATTGTTACAATCACTTCTTTCTCTGAACAACTGACTATCTTGTCAACCAAAACAAAACCTAAGAAACTTGCTATACTTGGTTCAGATGGTCGAAAGTACACTTATCTTTTGAAAGGGCGAGAAGATTTACGTCTTGATGCGAGAATCATGCAGCTTCTGCAGGCTATAAATGGTTTTCTGCGTTCATCTTCTGCAACTTCTAGGCATTTGCTTGATGTACGTTACTATTCAGTGACTCCAATCAGTGGCAGGGCTGGTCTTATTCAGTGGGTGGACAATGTGGTGAGCATTTATAGTGTCTTTAAGTCTTGGCAAAACCGTGTGCAGCTGGCACAGCTCTCATCGATGCCTCCAGCCAATTCAAAAAATCCTGTTCCTCCACCTGTTCCCCGACCAAGCGATATGTTCTATGGTAAAATCATACCTGCACTTAAAGAGAAAGGCATTAGGAGAGTCATTTCACGAAGAGACTGGCCCCATGATGTCAAACGTAAGGTTCTACTTGACTTAATAAAGGAGGTTCCAAGACAGCTGCTTCATCAAGAACTTTGGTGTGCCAGTGAAGGGTTCAAAGCCTTCAGCTCAAAATTGAGGAGGTATTTGTTAACAAACTTGGAAAATCTCTTTCAAGTTTCCTCCTTCCAAGTGCAGGCTTTGTACATTATATATAATTAGAAGGCTGTAGCAAACTTTCATTCATCCTAGTTGGATTACTTAAACAACCATGCTACTTGTTTTAATTGAAAATAGAACCTTAACTTCAACTATTTGAGGAAATTGGAATTGTTTATCATTCCGCTTTAGATAGAGCCATCCAAATCAATTATGTTCTATACTCACTGTGTTGGCCCACATTATTTTGAGCCTTCCTCTTGTGATTGTGGCACTTTCACTAATTTGTTCTCATTGCTTATGATTCAATCATCCTAGATAGCTTCCCTAACTGCTTGTATTAGTTCCACCTCAAACTTGCCACATATGCATTTATTTGTATCTTATATTTATCTCCTGTTTTGCCATTTTTTTTTTTAATTGACACCCCCCCAGCTCATAGTACTAAATTCTTTCTTTAGCATACTTTTTTCCTCTATATGTGTTTCACGATTGTCCTGCATGCAATAATAAACCATGGAGAATTTTTAGACGGACATTAATTGCAACAGCCTCTGTGATGATTTGCTGTTACTGCACTGCATGCATGAGAAAGAGGATATTGTTGAAAATTTATTTAACCAAGATTAGGTTTCAAATTTTAGGCCAGGTTAGTTTCAGATTTCTATCTGGTTCTCCTTCACTGGATATATCCTAATGAATATATGAAGTGGTAGATGAGTGGTACTGCAGAATTGACATAGAGAAAGTAGAGCTGTGAAGTAGTTCTGTCACATTTTTGTTTATGAGTGGCATTGCATTCATGGCTGCTCTAAACTAAACCACTCATTCGGTTCTTCACTTGTAGGTACTCTGGAAGTGTTGCAGCCATGAGTATGGTGGGCCACATTCTGGGTCTTGGAGATAGACATCTGGATAATATTCTCGTGGATTTTTGTAGTGGGGATATTGTGCACATTGATTATAATGTTTGCTTTGATAAAGGGCAAAGATTAAAGGTGCCAGAGATTGTTCCATTCCGCCTTACCCAGATGCTTGAAGCTGCTTTGGGATTGACTGGGGTGGAAGGTACCTTCAGAGCAAATTGTGAAGCAGTTGTTGGTGTTCTGAGGAAAAACAAGGATGTACTCTTGATGTTGTTAGAGGTTTTTGTTTGGGATCCCCTTGTAGAATGGACGCGAGGTGATTTTCATGATGAAGCAGCTATTGGGGGTGAAGAAAGAAAGGGCATGGAGCTGGCGGTTAGCTTGAGTTTGTTTGCATCTCGAGTGCAAGAAATCCGTGTTCCGCTGCAGGTATTTAGTTTCAATAAACTTCAGCTTGTGTACACCATATTCAAATTATCTCTGAAATCATGTCACTCATTTTGTGATCTCGGTAACTGGTAGTGTTTGCAATTTGCTCAGGATTTTAATGTAGAATATTTTGTATATACTGCATTGTTTGTAATTCAACCCCTGTCTATAATTTTCAAAATCCTCTCGACCACCATTCCTGATCCAACGAGCTGTGGAACTTTAATTTATAAATCGTTGTTATGTTACTATTCTATCATGGTTTTATCTTGGATTGTTGACATATGGGTAATGCTTAATGCGTTCTGGTTATGACAGGAGCATCATGATATTTTATTGGCTACCTTACCAGCTGTTGATTCTGCTCTTGAGGTAATGGATACTACCAGCATAGTTTGTGCTGTTGCTATTTTTTATCATTTTGAATGATTGATTTCTTCTTTATGTTCCAGGGGTTTGCTGATGTTCTAAATCAGTATGAGCTTGCCTCTACTCTGTTTTATCGAGCTGATCAAGAAAGGTCTAGTCTTATTTTGCATGAGACATCTGCAAAGTCGATTGTTGCTGAAGCAACTAGTAATTTGGAGAAAACCCGTGCATCATTTGAAATTCAGGCTCGAGAATTCACTCAAGCAACAGGTGTAATATCTGAGAAGGCTCAAGAAGCTGTAACATGGATGGAGCAACATGGAAGGGTCCTCGAAGCTTTGCGGAGCAATTTGCTTCCAGAAATAAATTCCTGCATAAAGCTGAGCAGTATGGCTGATGCTTTGTCGCTTACATCTGCGGTCCTGGTGGCTGGAATTCCACTGACCATTGTTCCTGAGCCCACTCAAGCACAATGCCAGGAGATGGACAGGGAAGTTTCTCAGCTCATAGTTGAGCTGGATCATGGACTCTCATCTGCTCGAACTGGAATCCATGCATATTCATTGGCTTTGCAAAGAATCCTACCTCTGAATTATGTTTCAACTAGTACAGTACATGGCTGGGTTCAAGTGTTGCAGCTGTCTTCTAATGCCCTTTCCTCTGATTTACTCTCTCTTGCCAAAAGTCAGGCTGCTGAACTCGTTGCTAAAGTACATGCAGATGATCTTGATTCTGTTAAACACATTCATGATGATATTTGTCTAAAGGTAGATAAATACGCTACAGAGATTAATAAAGTTGAAGAAGAGTGTGCAGAGTTAGTAAACTCTATTGGCTCAGAGACTGAATCAAAAGCTAAGGATCGTCTTCTGTCTGCTTTTATGAAATACATGCAATCTGCTGGTTTGGTGAGGAAAGAAGACACTAATTCTTCTAGTCAACCAGGACAATTGAAATATGATGCAACTAGGGATGCCAGGTTACCAGTGGACCTGGAGGACAAGAAGGAGAAGGTATTATCTGTTTTAAATATAGCTGTAAGGTCCTTGTATAATGAAGTAAGGCATAGGGTAGTAGACATATTCAGTAATTTTGGAGGAGGAAGGCATGCAAATGACAGATTTAGATCAATCTTCTGCGAGTTTGAAGAACAGGTAGAGAAATGTGTACTTGTAGCTGGATTTGTTAGTGAATTATGGCACTTTATTGGTAGGGACATACCTAGTGTGAATGCAGATGTATACCATGCAAAATTTTATTCTGAAAGAAACTGGGCATCCACATTCAAATCCACTTTACTTACCTGCAAGAGCTTGGTTGGGAAAATGACTGAAGGAGCTTTATTGGATGTCATGAGATCTGCTGTTTCATTGAATTCAGCAGTTATGGATGCATTTGGGTTTATCTCTCAAATCCGAGGATCCATTGATACAGCATTGGAGCAATTCTTGGAAGTTGAATTAGAAAGGGCATCCTTGGTTGAACTAGAAAAGAACTACTTTGTTAAGGTTGGCCTTATTACCGAGCAGCGGTTGGCTCTTGAGGAAGCTGCTATGAAAGGTAGAGATCATCTGTCTTGGGAAGAGGCAGAGGAGCTCGCCTCCCAGGAAGAAGCTTGTAGGGCACAGCTGGACCAGCTCCATCAAGCATGGAACCAGAGGGAGATGCGAGCTACTTCCCTTGTAAAGAGAGAAGCTGATATAAAAAATGTCTTGGTTTCTTCTGAATGCCAATTTCAATCTATACTTGGTGCTGAAGAGGTAAGGGAACCACAAGTTTTTGGAAGCAAAGCTCTTCTGTCCACACTAATAAAACCCTTCTCTGATTTGGAATCAATTGATAAAGTGTTGTCCTCTGGTGGTTCTGCTGCTTCTCCTTCAAATGAATTTGGTAACTTGGCAGATTTGATGAGTTCTGGGCGCTCAATATCTGAATACATCTGGAAGTTCGGTGGCTTACTGAAGAGCCACTTATTTTTCATTTGGAAGGTTTGCATTGTTGATTCTTTTCTTGATTCATGCATACATGATGTTGCTTCATTTGTGGATCAAAATTTAGGATTCGACCAGCTATTCAACATTGTAAAGAGAAAGCTTGAAATCCAGCTTCGTGAACATGTTGGTTGCTACCTGAAGGAACGAGTTGCTCCTGCTTTCTTAGCTTGGTTAGATAAAGAGAATGAGCAATTGTCAGAAGCAACAAAGGATCTTTCTCTTGACCAACTGAAAAAGGATATCGGCGCCATCAGGAAGGTGCAGCTCATGCTTGAGGAATACTGCAATGCTCATGAGACTGCTAGAGCAGCAAGATCAGCAGCTTCTGTCATGAAAAGACAGGTAAATGAACTCAAAGAGGCTCTTCACAAGACTAGCCTAGAAATTGTCCAGTTGGAATGGATGTATGATGGGTTGACCCCTTCACATAAGAGCAGAGTCACATTTCAAAAGTTCCTTTCCAATGAAGATAACTTATATCCCATTATCTTAAACCTCAGCAGACCTAATCTGCTGGAAGGGTTGCAATCAGCCATAACAAAAATGGCTAGGTCAATGGACTGCCTGCAAGCTTGTGAACGAAATTCTGTTGTGGCAGAAGGGCAGCTTGAAAGAGCAATGGGATGGGCTTGTGGTGGACCAAATTCCAGTACAACTGGAAATACTTCAACCAAAACTTCAGGAATTCCTCCTGAATTCCATGACCATCTAATGAGGCGACAGCAATTGCTGTGGGAAGCTAGAGAAAAGGCATCAAATATTCTTAAAATTTGCATGTCTATATTGGAGTTTGAAGCATCAAGAGATGGGATTTTTCAGATACCAGGAGAGGTTTATCCAGCAAGAAGTGTTGCTGATGGCAGGACATGGCAGCAAGCTTACTTGAATGCACTAATGAAGTTGGAGGTTTCGTATCATTCTTTTACTCGTGAGTACCTGTTTCACAAAATGGCTAGCCTATGAATAGAAATTCCACTTCGATATGGAGTGAACTTATTATCTGTTGATGAATGTAGGCACCGAACAAGAGTGGAAGCTTGCACAAAGCAGTATGGAAGCTGCTTCCAATGGCTTGTATGCAATTGCTAATGAACTCTGCAATGCATCTCTTAAAGCAAAGTCAGCTTCAGGTTACAGTCCTCTATTTTTCAGAACAAACTCCTTTCCTTTCCCATATCTGCACATGTAAGCGTCATAGTAATGCATATTTAAAAAAAGTTAAGAACAGAACCCTAGTACAGGCGAGGTATGGTAGAGAATCCCAAGACAGATACCAAAAGAAACAATGAACTAAATGGTGAACACCACAACTTTCAATAACTTTAGAATGGAAATAGGGAATGAGAACACCAAAAGGCACTGAGATAACAAGTTCAAGAACAGTAACTTAGCTTATGCAACAGAGGTTTAGTAGCCTATTAAATCTGGTCATTCCTCCCTCACCATGAATTCCATATGACCCACAATAGAATAGAGTGGCAATCCACCATGCATCTTTCCCTGTTAAATCTCCCCTATAATCCATTATCTGCAAAGGAATTTTAATTTCTCTTATGTCTGTGCTCATTCTACAAAATGTTTGTGACTTGATATCCTGATCTGTCTTTTGCAGGTGATTTACAAAACATTGTTCTTGCAATGAGGGACTGTGCATATGAAGTCAGTGTGGCACTATCTGCCTTTAGTCGCATCTCAAAGGGCCATACAGCCTTGACTTCTGAATCTGGTAGCATGCTTGAAGAGGTATTGCAATAGTTGACAACAATCTTTTTTCTCTCTATCTGGTGTGTGTACACTGGCCAACCATGATCAGCACATTACAAATGGCCTAGGCCCCTTTTTGATCACTTCTAAACAGGACTTCATCCACATTGTAACCAGTGGGATTCAACATAGCATCCTGTTAGTAGGACAGTATAGGTTTTTGACATTTAGCATCATTTTTTGTTTTCTGCTTTGTGACTCTGTGTGCACGCATTTGTCACAGTGGGTAGAGGTAAGGCTGGAATACTTTTGCAGTTGGTACTGTATGGGGTAATATATTGTAGTTATCCATATTTATGGTACTTGATTTTGAATTGCAAGATCAGTATCTGATGTCTACCCTGATACAAAACCTGCAGCTAAGTGAAACATTATGCTTTACTGGAACATTCACTTAATATGACCTGGGGATAAGGCGGGGTTTAGTGTTAGATAGCAAGTCACACACCCAATAATGTTTTCGGTACTGTGACTACTATCTATTTTTTAGATATATTTTTAAGTGGATGGTAGTGTTGAGTAGTTGTGAGAACATTGAAATAAATCACATAGTTTCAGACGACTGTCCAAATACTGGCATGCTCTAGCTATTCTCTTTGGGCTAATGAGTGGATCCTTCCCCTTAGGATCAATTACGATTTATCTTAACCACAATGCCATTTGCCCAGGTGCTGTAGAATGTAGATTGCCAAGCTAATTATCAAGTGTTCAAGTGTGTTCTCATACACATGCACATACACAAGGTTATAAAGATCTGAGCTTTGGTCATTGTAGTAGGATCATGCAATATTGAATGCTTAAATCAAAGATATAAAGATGGAAATTGAAGAACAACAGATTTTCCCCTTGTAGCCTTTTTAACTAAACTCAAGTTAGTTCATCTAAATCTTAATCCCCAAACTAGTTGAGGTGATCTTCGCTTAATCCTGTTTTCTGGCATCAGTTATGAGATTCATAGTAATTTGTCTATGAATCTAGTTACAATTGCATGTCAAATACAATGAAATTTCATCCACAAGACCATGATCATATATTGTTTTGTGTAATTGTTGCTCACAAACTTAGGATGGCATCTTTTGTTGATTGTTACCCACTAATGCGCTGATTATCAGTTTCTATGTATGCCCTTTCATCAAATTTTTGTCTTATTCTTTTACTTTTGCAGCTGCTATTCTCATGGACAATTGTGACTTGGGAATTGCTGGTGCTTATGGTTAAAATTTATATGCTGTTAGTAATGTTATATGATTCTCTTTAGGTTCTGGCCATAACTGAAGATCTGCATGATGTTCATACTCTGGGAAAGGAGGCTGTTGCATTCCACTGTTCTCTCATGGAAGATCTATCTAAGGTGTTCTTCTCAATTCATATTCTGTGATTTCTTGAGCGCATGCTTTTGAGCTAAAATCAATCTCTGTATTATTGGTGTCTTACTTTTTTAACTAAATTAAATTGAACTGTTGTCATGCTTTTTATATAGGTGTGCTGTGGAGTCATGAATGTATCTGCTGATTTTTTTTTATTTTGTTCTGATTTTGGGCAGGCAAATGCAATTCTTCTTCCACTTGAATCTTTATTGTCAAATGATGTGACTGCTATGACAGATGCTATGACCAGGGAAAGAGAGACCAAGATGGAAGTATCTCCTATTCATGGTCAAGCGATTTACCAGTCTTACTGCTTGAGAATTAAAGAGGCTATCCAGACATTTAACCCCTTGGTACCTTCACTTGCATCATCTGCGAAGGGACTGCATTCGATGCTGACAAAGCTTGCACAAACTGCTAGTCTTCATGCTGGCAATCTTCATAAAGTAAAGTCTTGTGCCCGAGATTAATGCCTTTTGATGTTACAATTTGATAACACCAAGATTACTGAGCATAGCATCCTCATGTTATTTAGTTTTTTGACAGGCTCTTGAAGGGTTAGCAGAAAGCCAGGATGTCAAGTCACAGGGAATTAGTTTGTCTGGGACAGATCTTGACAATGGTGCTAATGCATTTGATGACAAGGGAAGAGAGAGCTTCTCTATATCAGACAATGGGAGTGCTAAAGATCTCATTAATGATAGTGGACTTTCCTTGCAAGATAAAGGATGGATATCCCCACCAGATAGCATATACAGCAGCAGCTCAGAATCTGGCATTACCTCAGCCGAAGCAAGTTTTCCAGACAGCTTACATGATCCAGAAGAACTAATAAGACAATCCCCTTGTGGATCTGGTACCACGGTCATGACTGATCATCTAAATTCTGCACCATCTTCTCAAACTGGTTGCCAGAAAATCTCAGACTCTGGTCAATCAGGATTTAATAGTAACAATGATTCTGTCACAGGAATTGGTGAGCTAACTGAACATCTGAAATCTGTGGCACCACCAAGTGATGAAGCTGTAAATGTCCCTGTCGAGCCTTCACAACCTTTGGATGATGAAAGCTCAAAGGATAAATTTGAGGGCAAAAATGACGAGGTATCCTCATTAAACAAAGTTAAAATTGAAGATGAAAATCAAGAATCTCCTCATCCTAATCTGCAGACCGGCAGTCGAGTGGCCAAGGGTAATGTCTAATACAAGTCTATCTGTTACTGCCTTTCAAATTCTATATCTGCTCTAAGTACTAACATATATCTGTGTGGGGTATTGCTTGGATGGGATCTTTAAAAATCAAACCCTTTCAAAAGTTCTCAAGTTGAAAGTTGAAACTGTTACAGATGTGGTCCAAAATATACTTCTTAGCGAATGGTATGGTAAAAACAAGTGACATGGATTGCTCATTTCATGACTAATTGCGCATTACAGATGTCATATATTATATAACATAATTTTTGGCTTGCTAAATTGGCCTTGCCTTTTAGTTCCTTCTCAAATTGAATGAAGAAACAAGTAGTTATCTCTTGATCAATCATCTTGCAACAATTTTGCAGGTAAAAATGCTTATGCTTTGTCAGTGCTACGGAGGATTGAGATGAAAATAGATGGTCAAGATATTGCGAACAACAGGTACTTGGTTTCTTTTAAAATCTGTACTCTTCAGTGGATTTATATTCGAAGGTTCATATTCTTTCCCTCCTTCTCCTCTCCTAAAGGAACCATTTCTCGTGTCTCAGAGAAATTAGTATTGAAGAGCAAGTGGATCATCTGCTGAAGCAAGCAATGAGTGTAGATAATCTTTGCAACATGTATGAGGGTTGGACACCATGGATTTGAACTTCTGAAGTCTGCCTAAAAGCAGTCAAAATTCTAATGTGATGCGGTCAGGAATTTATATGGTGGTTCGTTTTTTCATAACACTGAATGGGCAGGCTCATATCCTGAAACTTTTCCCTGCCTGGGAATCAAACGGCTGGAATTATTGCCTCATAAGGCCCAATCTTTTGGCTTCAGGATCAATGATTCCCTTTGCAGGAGCTGTCGTTGCCAATTTGGTTAGAGATTCTGATAAATTGACCATGGGCACTTTAAAAGTTGCTATCCATATGTGTGATCTAGTTGCCATATGCCTGCCCTGCGAAGAATCAGCCGCTTTTGAGGTAGAAGGCATACTCCAAGCCAGGCCTAAACAAGATATGTCTCATCTTAACTGTGATGTGGCCTGTGAGATTCCAACTGGTCTTCTTTTCACCAGCACTAGAGTTTCCGCCGGGACTCGAATTTTGGAGATGCGGTTCCTTCGCACAATTGCTGCCTAGGTGGTTTCAACTAATCAATTCACAGCCTGTTGTGTTCATGGCCAAAGAAGCAAATGCTGTCTCATCTGCATCACAAGATTTTGGTTTTGAGCAACCCTCTGGCATGTTGCTTCGCGGTCAGATCGGTTACTTGCAAGTATCAAATCGCAATTTCCTTCAAAAGTACTCTGGAAATCAAGTAAGCAACATCACCATTGCATAGTGTAAAGTTAGGTTTCCATGTAGTAAATATATAGTTAGATTTATTTAGAAGTTGTAATTGCCCCTAGCTAGTGCGGCTGTTTCTTCTTTGCAAATGTTTTCCCATGACCTTGCTGTGAATGTTTCACCTAATTCAGTGGGTTCCATGAGGAGAGCATTTGCTTTCAGTGATGCTGCCCGACCCCTAACATTTTTCTCCTTAATCGCGTTATGTTTGGAGTGTTGTTGGATAGGTCTCCTATCTTCATAATCTTCGTTGCTCAAATATTCGATAATTAGTCTCCGTACTGACTCGAATGTTCTTGGTTTATGGCATCAACATCCATCTTTTTCTATCCTGAGTAAAAATGAGCTCCAGTCCAAGTCTCTGCAACCTTGTTAGCATCCAGAGGCTGCATGGTGGTAGCTTGTCTTGCGTTAAAAAGTGAAGAATTGTTTTTCTTTGTTAAAATCGGAGCAACAGGAGGCACATCGAACCAAATGTTTCGTCTGATCATCCATTATAGATCTTCGTTTTTTTGTTTTCAATTTTAAAACTTCCAAAACCATTTCTAGACATCATCTGTAACTTGTAGGCAGGTTACAATTGGACATCCTTGACTCCTTGCAGTTCTCAGCTACCGCAAGTTTTATTTTTTCTTTGAATTAATAAAATTTGTTTTTGCATTTCAAAAATATTTTTAAAAAAAATTAATTTTTTTTATTTTTTCAGATTTTTTGATGTATTTTCAAAAAAATAATAATAAAAATATTATTTTAATATATTTTTATATAAAAAATACTTTAAAAAATAATATAATTTCAGTTCAATTCTTAAAAGGGACCAGGAGACCACATTAAATCATGAAAACCAGTAGCGCTATAAAGAAAGATTTAAAATACCACAAGCTTGTTGGGGGTATTGAGATTTACCATTGGAGACAAAATTGTTGGCTATATGGCACAGGAGAAAGCACAATGCTCCCCACAAGAATGTGTGCGGCCTTGGTTTACCCACAAAACCGCTTTCCAACCCTATTCTATAAGAACCCATGTAGAACCCTTCAACGTCTCAAATAGCAACCACACATTACAAGCTTCAAATATCTGAAGAGCACTTTTTATTTAGATCTTGTTGCCTCTGTTCTCTTTTCCATCTGCAGTTTTTCTAGATATTTAGCAATGTCTGGACTTGTGGATATTTGGACTAGCGAGCTTGCCAAGCTACGTGAAAAGGGTCAGCCTGTTTGGTCAAGTGGCTCGAGCCCTACAAATGTTGGGTCAAGTAAAGTGGTTGCAGGAGAGGAAGGAAGCTTACGCTTGGTAAAGCCATTGCCTGCTTCAATCAGAGGCATGCGAGTCAAGTCACCTGCATTGACATATTCTGAGGCTTCACTTTCCATGCTTATCGACTGCTTGAATCAATGAAAAATGCTTGAATTTCAAGGTTCTTTTCCCTTTTTGGCTATGGATATTCCAATTATTCTTTTTCCTAATATCATTGTAATAACCAAACTAGCAAAAAAATAGCTGTATGCATTAATATTTGCTATAGTCAAACAAAAGAAAAAAGGGCACTTGAATTTTATGCTTCTATTCGATTCACTCCTTTTGTGTTTGTATTTGATACAAGGGTTTAATTAATCACATTCTTCATGGGAAAATCAATACAGCAGATCATCTAGGAAGATTCGCACTGTTGCTTTCCTAAAAACTTTAATTTTTTTTTTTAATATATCTTGAAAATGTTAATTTTAAAAATAAAAAAAATATTATTTTAATATATTTCAATGTAAAAAATATTTTAGAAAAATAATTATAATTATACTCGTAGATATTAACGTTGCTTGGTTGCCGTGGTATTGGCTGTGGAGACATTCCGTGGGCACTAAAATATGGACACAACCACCGAGAGCTACGGAGTTGGCTGCCCAAAAATCTTATCTTATAGAATAGAAACCTTGAGCTAAGCCGCCTTGGCGTATCAAAATGTCACCCACTAAAACCAGCAAAAAAAATCTTTCAAGCACTTTGAAGGATCTTTTTGCCTTGGCCTTTTCATTGTCTGTTTCTGTTGAATAGGAAGATATTTAGCTGATTAATTCAAAACTTACATGTAATGTTTCAGCCGTTGGCTTAAACGATAAGCGTACTTCATTCCTTGTATTATTGTTATTATTACCCTTTTTTTTTTTTTTTAATGTGGATATTAAGGTTAGTTTGTATATATTTTTATTAATCTCACGAGTATTAAAGTTAACGATTAAATAAGTTTTTAGTGACATTGAAATTTATAAAATTTAAACTAGTAATCTCTGAAAAATAAATTTAAAATCTGATCAATTAAATTATACCTTTTAAAATTTGTTATTATTACTTTCTCTGATTTTTGAAATTTTTTAATATATATATATAGAACAAATAAACCAATTTAGATATAAACTAGTTTATAAGCCTGTGCTATTTTTTTAATGTAACAAAACAATATCCAAGTCAAACTATATATTTTTTAAATGTAACAAAACAATATCCAAGTCAAACTATATATTTTTTAAATGTAACAAAATAATATCCAAGTAGTAGAGAATATTTAGAATTATTATTAAACATGACTCTACAAGTCTATCTTGAAACCTTTTCAATTTGATTTTTTATCTAGTTTGAATTTAAAATTAAATTGTTTGAGAGTTGTTACAATATAACCTTGTAATCTTTACTAAATCAAAGGCAACCTAGCCGACAGGTAAAAAATATCTTAAAAATAAACCGAGAAAGAAATGATGAGATTGACAAGAAAAAAAAAATCCAAACTCAAATTATAATCCAGTCTGGATTTAAAATGAAATTGTGTGAGAGTTGCTTTGATATAACCCAATCAACTTGTTCTGCTTAAAAACAACCTGAATAATTGGTAAAAAAAAATTTAAGGATAAAATTTAGAAAAAAAATGATGAAATTAACAAAAAAAAACTCTTAATCCAATTTTTTATCTATCTCGAGTTTTAAATTAAATCGTGTGATAGTTATCTTGACATGATATAATCGATTTTGTTAATTAAAAAATAACTAAAATGACTGTTAAGAAAAATATGAAAATAAAATTAAAAAAAATAATAAAAAAAATAAAAATTAGAGAATCGAATTGAAAAGAAAAGGGAGGGGAGGAGGCGCTTGATTTCATCAAATTAGGTTGTAGAAGGGTCTAATGAAAATATCTTTCTGATGCATCGAGAAAGACAAGAAGAAAAGTAGAAGAAGATTTCTGAGTGTGTGAATGGACCAAAATAGGGCAAAAAAAGAGGGTTGATTGAAAACTGACAGCTGTGGGATTTGAACCCACGCCCTTTCGGACCAGAGCCTAAATCTGGCGCCTTAGACCACTCGGCCAAACTGTCTCTTGATGTTAGAAGCGTAAGCTTATTTAATTTAATGCTTTTATTTTTTCTGGCCCATCGACATAAATTGCATCCAATTGGAAATGGACGGGTCGCCCACGGGAAGAGAGCCTATCTATGGACCCTTTGTTTGTATTCGGGCATTTCCTTCAATAATGGAAACTTCCATTATTTTGTCTCAATAATTCTATGGGCTCTGTAGGTATGTGAGATGATAACGATCTCCTTCTCCACTTCTATGTTCTAAGCATGTTACACGTGGCATCTTCTTAACCGACAAAAATAATGGCGACCCCTTCAATTGGGAAACCCTTGCATCTTCTTGCTCGTACCAAAACACCAGTCTACTTCGATCCTCCTCCTGCCATGTTGTTATGATTATTTAATTTTAATTCCATTTCAACAAGACTTAACTCCTGAAATCACCCCTCGTGGAACCACCACCTCTGACTAGGATACTCATAAATTGAATTTTTTAACATTTATATTCTACTAGTAAAAAAATTTCATATTTATATATAACGTGTGACTTTCAGAACCCGGATGAAAATCATGAAAAAACAAGCATTTAGGGTATGAGCATTCATACCCTAGCATCTCACTCGGAAAGATATTCACAACCATTACAATGGAATATTCAAATATAGGGAAACTATATCCCTTCTTCCCATTTTTAACATCATCTAGGAGCGACCACAGGTAGATTTTTCTTTTGGTCAACAAAAACCACTTGCTCGGAACTGCACACGAGTTTTTCAAAACTCGCCACTCGTCTTCCCCTCTATATAAACCATTCAGCTCCAGCTCTCTCCTCATTCAGCAAAAAGTAACATTAAAGAAATCAGGGTTCAATTCTTTTTGAGGAGCGAAATGTCTGCAGTTGTGGAGATATGGGTGAGTGAGCTAGCAAAGCTTAAGGAGAAGGTTACACCAAGAAAGCCCTTCTTGTCAAAACCCAAAGAGGGAGGAGTTGAAGAAAAGAGGGAGGTTAAAAAGAGCGAAGTGATTCAGGGAGAAACTACAATGTCTGAGGCCACAGTTTGCTTGCTTATGGACAGGTTTGCACCTGTATGATGAAACAGTGATGTGAAGAAATGTCTATGGTTCGTATAGAGGTGTGTCTGTAATGCAAATAGGCTTGTGTTTGTACTTCGTAGGGCTTCTCTTTTACTAATTGATTAGTTTTTTGTTCTTTTTTTCCCCTATATATTTAGTTGTAATACTGCTTGTGTATTTAGTTGATCCAAGAGCAGCGGCTGCAAAATTTGTGAATGTTTCAGCTTTTCAGAAAAATGCTATTTCTTTCATGTTCGAAATATTTGTGATTTAAGCTCTACTTCCCTTTCCTATACATGACTGGCTCATGGACAATATACACAGAATTTGCGAGGAAGTCTTGTGAATAGCAGGCTGTCCTCTATTCCCTTCAGTCGACCCTGTATGTGATTACAACATTGTTAAAATCATGAGGATGAACTTGCCTCTATGCTAGTCGAAGATAACTCATTGTTGGGGTAGTTAAGTTCCTCTTGCTTCCACTTCAGAACCTCTCTTGCATATTTAAGAGCTTCATCAACATTATCAGGTTCAAAACCAGTAGTTAGTGAAACATACAGCTTCCTGTCAGTGAGATCTCTGAACAATCTCTTGAATTTTACTGCGATATACTGGGAGGCACGGCGTGCCAATGAAGGATTGGTGCTTCTGCTGTTGTTGGGATTGTAGCCAATCACAGGATTGAAGTCATCAAACCATTCGCATTGAGTCAGCGGAACCTGTTCAATCTTTTCCTCGAGCAGGTCAAACTTATTCAGTATAAGAAGGAACTTCTTCTCTTCAAAAGCTGGATGAGTGGCCGTGCGTTCAAATAGCTGCCTGCTTGCAATCATCTTGTTGATGAGAACTCCATTCTTGTCTTCAGAAAACTCATCATAATCAATCAATGAAACACAAAATAAGACAACATCAACATCTTCAAACATCTCCAGCCTCTTGCAATCTCCTCCGAGGGTTGTCGGATGAACTCTGATAAGTTGATACCTGGCAGGTGTACATGACCCCAATGATGTCAGGGAAGGAGTGGATGAATCTTTTATTTTTCTTTTAAGGAAAAATAAACCATGTTTTTTTTATTCTGATCAAGACAAAGTTTAAAAATTTGTAATACATGGTAATCAACTATGGAATATATGATAGCAAACTTCTGGAAGAACTCCCCTCGCAATTATATTATATGGAGCAGAAAAATGAAGGAAAGCATTCAGACAACAATTCCGAATTATTGAATCATATAAAAGAGACTTTCTTTATTGCTCTTGATGACCCTGAGAAGGAAGAAAATAGTGTGGAAGCTGTAAATGGTGTGACTTTGATTTTAGCGGTGACTTCTAATCAATTAGCAGATGGCAAGTAAAACAATTGCATTTCAAGCAGCAATTAAGTCAGAAATTGTAGTGAAGAGATTTGGACATACAACAGACCTGGTCAGGAAATGCAGGGCACTTTTAAAATTTTGCATGACATCAATCACGCAAAAAATGTAATCGGCAATGTGCAAATAGAACTGACCTCAGCAAGGGATCATGCTGATAGCCAATATTCTCGCAAAAATCGGGAGCCACCTCAGGAAATGAAAATTCCATGCTAGAAAGCCCTTTGGAAGAACCAAAACCCTCAGCATACAAGATGTCCATATCAGATGGCTGATAGTCTGGCCTTGCAACCTCAACAGCCTAAGCAGGAAGACATCATAAGATCTTAAAGACATGATAAAAAGCTGTCACACCAATCATGTATCATGCACTTGCCACATTCAGATTCTAATGATTCTACCTCCTTACAGTAATAGGGTCACAATTCAAGGAAATGGGATTTAAAAAAGTGAATCAACCAGGTCCTGAGACTTCCAATGTTAAAGAATAATTCAAATAATAGAAAGAATGGCTTCTCTTTTATCTCCCCATCATGATTTTCACACACGTATGCCAGCTATGCAGAGCAAGACAAAAAGCCCATAACCAATAGCAAACTTGATGTTTTGAATTAGAGTTTGAACACACACACACACAAAAAAAGAAAAAAGAAGAAAAAAAGAAAGGGAAAGGGGGGAAATACAACAAACAACATATTATAAGAATTGTAAAAACAAAAGTAAAAGGCAAGGACATGAAGCATGTTTTACCCGTTCTAAGAAATAAGTAGCAACCCTTGGTAGCGATTTGAGTTCATTCCTCCTGTTGTATGTGGCTTGGAAGGCTCCATCTCTCCGCAACTCCTCAACAAAAGGTGCGTATTCACGAGCAGCAGCAGGGATCATGGATTCTAAATTGCCAGATGCTATTACTTGGAGGAGCCAATCTGAGAAAGCTTTCAGTCTTGGACCAATAGAATAGATTGTTTTACAGTCAATCTGACCTGTAATATAAGTTGAAACTAAATAATTTCAGATCATAAATAATTCTAAATTGCTGAAGTCAATTTAACTTCAAACTTATGATTTATAGAAGATACAAAAATATGAAAGTCAAATTAGCTAAAATATAAACATCGAATCTTGTGTAATGGGAAGAAAAATAAAAGGAAAAGTGGATCTGAAACAAGAATCAAACAATTCACGAATATAACTGATGCCAAAATAAAATAGGTTCTAGCATGATTTCCATTACTTTTTTAGGGAAAAGATACATTTTGAGTAACCTCTCTGAGTTATGACATAAAATGAATAATCAAGATTGCTTTTAGTCAGCAAGGCTCGCAAAGTGTCACTTCAGAGAACTTTTTAGGTCATATAGCATAGCTCATACCTTCTTTCTACAAAATGATACCCAAAACCAGCCTTTGGTAACATTCACAAGACCCAGGATCACAATTCCTACTTTTCTTATGTCATTCATCCCCAAAAAACTTGCACCTTACATTTTTAGTTTCCAGTCATTAAACAAGCATGGGACATCACACTAAAGCGAAGCATAACAAGTCAACAAACCCTCGCATCCTCTCCAAAAAAATCTAAACATTTTACCCCAGTTTATTGAACCTAGCATGCTGCATAGGTTTATCAAAACCAATCAGAAACCAATGAACACTGCCAAACCACTCAAAATGATTCAATTATTTGAAAATCTGTTGGTTCACAAGTGTCCAATAATCTCTATTTTTTTGCAATTTATACATACATACATACATATATATATATATATATATATATATATATAAAATAAAAGAATTGAACCATGGTGCAATCAACCTCATTTGTTTCCATTGCCTTTTATTCCATGGACCAGGAGGCAAAATTCATTCTAGTTACCATCAAACTTCTACCCGACACCAAGAAAGGACAAGAAAAGAGAAAGAGGAAGAAAGAAAGCTCAGATTCATCTTAAACAATTTACCCACCAAGAAGCTGCCAATATAATGACTAAGAACTTCGCAATCAATACAGTAGGTTAGCAGTCCCTAACTATAATGGATGCTGATGATTTAGCTTTCAGACTTCCAACAGGAAGCATTCCTGTAGGTCCATAAGCTAGAGAGATTTTTGATAATCCACAGTGCAAGAACTGGGAATTTATGCACCATCCACATATCTTTGCATGATTTTTGCAAAACAGTGGAGAAAAGACCATGGATCATAAGCTTCAGAGAGAAGAAGATAAAAAATCAATGAGTGTTTTACCTAAAGAACTATGCCGGTGCACAACCTTTTGTCTTTTATCAATCAAGCATTCTTCTTCAAATCTTTCACGCCCCTCAAGCAGTATACCCAGATAGCCATACAAATTGCATTGAATAATAGACTTGATACTTTGACGCTCATCTTCAGAAAAAGGAACGCTGTATACAATTCTTGCCTGAAATAAGCAAATAATTAATTAATTGTTTGGGTTCTTCTTGTGCTACCACAAATGGAGGCAGAGTTTAAGAAGGCTAAAATAATTATCAGACAAAAACTGTTAAAAGCAATGTACAAGTTGCATTTCCTGTTTATGTTTAACATGATGATAGCACTTGCACTGCAATGCAGAGTAAAATTATTCATGTTAGTATGTAAAGCAGTATGGAGTGTCTTTTACTTATGGATGGCATGATGTTGCGCAGGAAAAGCATGTCCCACAGTTTGCAGGAAAGCCATACCATATGCATGTCAGAAGGCATGACCAACTGCTAGGACAGCATTGCATTGTTCCGGATATGTATAGCATTCTGCACAAAGGTTTGGCCTTGTGATACAATGTTATGACCTTGCAACAAAGGGATGGCATTTAATGTATCATCTAGGAAGGCATAACCATGTCCTGGAAAGACATGGCCTTCTGCAATGAAGCTATGCCTTTAAGGAAATGGTATGGCATGGTATGATCTTGTGTTAGGGTGGCAAGGACTTGTGCTTGAATGGCATAAACTTGCGCAGAAATATGATTTCTTTAATTGTATGCATGTTGACTGTGTGCGATAACTTATGGAACAGATTATTTAGTTAAGTTAAAGAAGACAATTTGAACAGGACAGAAAAAAAAATTGAGTAAAGCTGATGCAGTGAAGACCACTGGTACTGGCAACTGTCTCTTCTGCAAATAGATCATAATTGAGCACAATAACATCCACAGAACAATCGAACCTTATGGAGACTTAAGAGCTTCATCTCAACATGATCTAGATGGAGCAATATTGAAGATTTCAAGAATGTAATCAACTTGGCACAGGCACACTCATTCAAGCAAGTAAAAACATTCAAGCGTACAACAGAACATTTCATATATTTTTTTATGACTTCACTTACATGCAATTTTTGTATGCTCTAAACATAATGATGTCTAAAACTCTAAAATTAGGTGGGTTTTAGCTGTCAGTATAAACAGAAGTTCTATAATTTTCCATGGATTATGGTTTTTTGATAATTAGATGGACTCTCTAGTTGACATAAAGTTCTTCAAACGGCAAGCACCAAGGAGAAAGTTAAGGTAATTATGAAATGGAGAGGAATTGGAGAGAAGTGACTTCATTAGGAGCCGACAGAGCTAGATTTGTCACACATGAATAGTAACATAAGCATAAGATTATGTTGTTTCAGTCCCACTGATTCCTTACCTGTTTAAATATGGTACATGTGCCGGATTTTTCAAGACCAACCAGAAGAAGCTTATAGAGTGTTTTCTGCTCGAGTTTGTTTGCCATAACATCATTCACTCCTTCCCCACTTGGACTGACAGAATTAGGAGGAGTTGGCAGAGACAGGACAGCACAAATTAGCTTTATTCCAGTCTGCAAAGAAAGTATTTCCATTATTGCTTAAGTTTTGATATTCAGATCAGCAAGTAAAATAAGCATAAATGCAAAAGCAAGATGGGATTGAAGTAAATCAACAGATTTCCCCAGTACAAATGCAAACGCACCTTTATCCATAAATTTCCTTTTATGTTATTCATTCCCTCTTCCTGGTAATCCCCGTCTGCACTAACCCAAAGGTGAGTTGCTCCTTCACATTTCACCCCTGCCCACTGCAAAGATTGAATGGAATGGCATCAGTCTTACATGCTTAAGAAAATAATCATATAAAATAACCAGATAGTGTCCAGCACAACAACCTGCAGCATAATGAGCTCTGCTTTAGTAATCTTGCGATTATTTATCATTATGTTCGTATTTCCATTGCTAGCACCTTCGTGGATGTGACCCCCGACAGTCAATTGGGGACTGATTATTTGACGAGGCTTGTGTCCTTCCTGTTCAAGCATACCAGAAGAATAAACACAATGCAATACCACAAAATTGAGGTAATTGTATATCTAAACTGAAAGACAAAATTAAAAGAAAGGGATATTCACCTTCCCCCATAAACCAGATACTTGATCGTACCAATAGTATCCTGGTTTTAGTTTTTTGGGTGGGTTTGGACAGGTCAGCAGTAGGAATAACTCCTGTTTGGAAAGACGCTGTCGATTTACATAAATGAGTTCTGGTAGTAGCTGATTCACCACACATGATCTCTCAGAACGCATTATCTGTTCAACTTCGACCACAGGCAATAGTTGCTTTAGCATCCGAGAGCATTTACCCAAGGTCTTTCGCCTTGACTCATCAATCCTCTTACCAATGCAAGTAACACATTTTCTTCCTTCTGGCATTGATCCCATCGCTCTTATCACACAATTTGAACAGTATTTTGCACCACAAACAATGCAAACCTCCTTCTCCGTAAGCCTACTTCCCTTCATGCAACGATAGCATGTCCCTTTCTTCCCAGGCCTTACAGCTATATGCCTCTCATGGACACTACTGTCAGTGTTAGATACATCAGATTCATTGTCCACTACATAATTTGATTCAGGATCACGGAAAGTTACAATTGATGGCCTTCTGACATGGCCAGGAGCTTCTTCATTATGATCCTCCTCTTGGCAAGGAAAAATCTCAGATGAATTACCGTGTGAGCTTTCAGCTCCTATCGCTTCATAATTTGCGGGATTCATATAATCGTAAAAGTCTCGACCTTCATTTTCGCTGCCGTTATCAGGCAATTCCGACACTTCCAAGCTTCGTGGTAATTCACCAGAACTAACACAACCACTGAAAAAATCCAATCTACCAGAACTTCGTATTCCATCAGATAACTTTGCTCCGCACTCGTCATCGTTTGCACAAAGCGAAGCACTCGAGACATCTACTCTAGATGCTTCACATGGCATGCCATTTCCATCCATGCCACCATCCGTTTCTAAGCAAACAGTCCTATCTGAGACTAAGTTTGGCTTCTTCGACGGTTTCCTGTGAGACTTTACAATAGGCTGTACAACTGGCAATGAAACATCAGTCAACAAAGAGCCAGAACCGATCGCAGGAGAAGCAATTGGGATCTGCCTAAAATCAATAGGCACTGCTCGAGGAACATCACAAGTAAGCAGAGGGCCAGAATATGGCAAAGCAAATGAGTATTCCAAGTTTTTAATCTTGTCGTCGTCGTCATCCTTTTCTACATGAATCGGAGACTGAATAGGCAAAATTTTCCTCAAGCCCCCAACCATCTTACAATATTCTTCCTCTACCTCTAAAACTCAACAACAAGAAACCCTAAAAGACGCCAGCTTTTTCAATAACCTATGAAGCAAAGCCACCAGAATCAAAACCCACCAAGCAAAACGAGTTCTATCAAAATCCCATGAAGCAAAACCACTTAACTCAAAACCCCATGGAGCAAAAAGACCTGCTTTCATTACCCACAATCAATTATACCAAGAACCCATGAAGCAAAAGTAATACCTCCATAAACCCAGTAACAAAAACCATAGAAAAGTGGCCAAAAAAAGAAGGGAGAAATGGTTATTCGAAACCAAAGTCCACTTTTTGAAAGTTGTTTAGAAACAAATAAGAGAAAGTTCGAGTCTTTTTCTGTTACCAGTAGTAGAGAAGAAGACAGCAGATGAGGAGCCATTTTCAAGTAGTTATTTTGTGCGTCCATGTTTTTCCAAGTCAGACGCGTTGAACAAGCAGTTTCTAGGAAATAGGAATTGACGATGGGCGATAGAAAATTTTTCCCTTGTTTGTTTGGCACTTTTGCGGGGCTGGGGTTGTTGACGTTGACTATTTTTGGCTCTCTTTAATCGATCATTCTGTTTTTTTTTTTTTTTTTTGCTTTCAACGACATGTCATGGGACCTTGTGTGAATCCATCTAAAACGGAAGCAGGCATGGTCGTTTATTTTCTTTTTTTTTTACAAATGAATCTTTCGTCAGACCTGGACCAATTCTTGATTACCTGACAAGTTCAAGAATAAATTAAAAAAAAAAAAAAAGTAATTGCCCCGTTTTTGTTCTTTTCTGTTTGAAGCTCTCTCTTTGCACATGCCTGTCTTCTTCTTCTTTTTTTACAATTACTGAGATAACTGCTACATGGGATTTGTTCCTTGTCTTGGATGTGAAAATGGATCACTTCGATTTGACTCTCTGGCTCTGATTATTGGCTTCTTTACATGCACAGGGCAGTCTGTTCAGCTCAAGACTTCAAATTTTCTGTTTTTCATTCTGCTGTTGTTAATAGTATTATTGGTTTTCGATTCTTTTATGAGAGTTTTGTTTTGTGTTTTCTTCTGCTATGGATTTTAATTTTAAATTTAATGGCTTTTGATTTCTAATTCAATTCTGTTGTTTTGTAATTTTCATGGCTATCAGTTGGTGCTTTCAATTTCATTTCCCGATTTTGGCTGAGATTATTTTTTAATTTTAATAGTAAGCTCCAGATTTGGGTTCTAAATGGGGTTTCTGTGAAGGTTGATAACCTGGGCTTTTCATGTTTTTTCATCGTGTCTTTTCCTTTGAGTTTTGTTTTTTTTTTTTTTTTTTCTTGTGCCGGTTAATTTTTATCAATTTAAAACTCTCCCAAATATATATATATATATATATATATATATATATATATATATATATATATATATATTCTTTTGTTCAGCATGTAAGAAAAACCACCTCCGACGCCGCCGCCTCCTCTGCTTCTGGTTTCTGCAGCTCTACTCTTCGCCGTGTTTAGTTTGTTTGGTAATTACGAGGAAAATGATATCGAGAAGCTTTGCATTACTCTTAAGTACCCCCCCCCCCCCGCCCGGAATTTAAAAATCATAATAATTGAGTAATACAATAAAAATAACTATGTTAAAATTGGATCTTTGTTGTTTATTTTTTTATGATTTGTTGAGATATCAAATAGGTACTCTAATGTTTAGTTGGTTTTTGATTTTATAAATATTTTTGTATTATATAATTAAATATAAAATTATATTAAAAAAATTGTTGAATTCAATTAATTTCATGATTTTTTCTGGAAGTCTATTAGACTCTAACTAATTTAGTCGAACTGGGACAGCCCACTAAGTGGTAAAGCTTTTTCAGTGTATTCCATCCACAAAACTTGCTAGTTATTGAAGTAGCTTTGGTCTGCCCATGAAAAATGAGTTTGATACAAGTATCTAGAAGAGTTACTAAAAAAAATAATCGTTTTCTCTACTTATATAAATAGGGATATAACCCATATGAAGATATAAATTTTTATTATTGAAAGAACATAGTTTTTTTTTCTCTTTTCTTATCTTAATTCGTTACATAAACTTGATAAAATTTACAAAGATATTTGTATTATGGAATATCACTTTGGTTCTAATAATTGAAACAGTACTAAAGTAATTGTTTTAGGAATAAAAAAGTAAATTATCACAAATAAGTTTTCTTTTCCAATCTATAAGATTCGAACTCGAAATCTTGTTGAAGGGGAACAAACGTCGGGCCCCTTGAATCAACTATTATTGATGATTAAGTTCATGATTTGAGTCATGACTAGCTAGTTAACTTTGGTTGGTGGGTAATTTAACTTTATAATTTATTTTAATTACATAAATAATTCTTGATTTATATAATTAAATACATATATACATTTTTTTTAATTTATAATTGAATTGTTTTTGTTAAAAAAAACACTTAAACAATGCTGATATATTCAATTTTTAATATTAAAAAAAAATTATCCAACTTGTGCTAAAATATGGGTCAGTAACTAGTTATGCTATATAAGCTGTCTTAAAATTTCATAATAACTGGTTTGTTTACGAATGCATCTCTAATTAAAAAAAAAAAATCTTCATCATTTTCACTAGATAGCCTGCAAAAGTTTTTTCCCTTAGCATTAAAATTTTTTCTTTCTCAACTCAAATTAATTGTACAATGATAAATAGTTAGAGCTTGTTTAATAGTGTGGTAGTGGTTGCTTTTCAAATAACTTTTCATACCAAAATGCATGTCAATGATTTTTTTTAAAAAAATTATTTTTGACATCAGCACATCAAAACGATCCAAAACATACAAACCGAATTAAATTTTAGCAACAAAAAAATTAAATTTTATAAAAACACGGTTTACACCACGTTTCCAAACGCTCTTTTAGAAGTTTCACCATATCCATCAAAATATATATATAATCCCTTATTACAAAAAACATGCTTAATTAGCGGTGGATAGATTTTGAGTTGCAAGTCGTGTACCTACAAGAAAGCAATAACTTGTCATCTAGATCATTAAGCACAAGAGGCATGCATGCACAAGTTGTTTCTAATTTTTAAATAAACAAAGGAAGAATCCTTTTTTAATTTTATTTTAATTAATGTCAAGATTGTCCAGTGTGAGAATTGAATGTTAATCAACATCCATAATCCATAAACAGAGAATCCAAAAGGCATGACCCAGTCAGTCATTTTACTGAGTTCACCAGCCAACCCTTGAGAAGATGATCTCACATTGACTAGGAAGTTTTCCCCTTATAGTATGTAAAAACTAAATCTTAAGAAGAATTCCAATATAGAAAGTCCATTTTAACTGTCCGTACAAACCATTTCTCTCATCCAATGACAATGCTTCGAAAGCTAACGATTATTCTTGGAAATTCCAGAGTGTGTAGTGTTGTAGGCTATATAATATAGGCAACAATTGTCAGTTTCCAGTTTATAGTCCCTAAAAATTTAAATGTTTAATTAATTAAGATATATATAAGTTATTCTGAATATTTATATTGATAAAAAAATAATATAAATAAAAAATTAAAAAAACAATGAAGTTTTTTTAAAAGAGATTAAAAAATGTAAAAATTAGTTCGAGTCTTATAAATTTTAGGATCATTAAAAACTTACATGACTGTTAATTTTAGAATTCATAAAATTAGTCGGGATATATATAATCAAATCTGAACATTCACGTCGAAAGAAAAAATATATAGACAATAATGGAAAGAGCAATGGAGTTTCCTTGAGAGGGATTAAAGAATGTGAAAATCACTTCAAACATTCCAACAAGAAATTAATTACTTTAGAAATGTTCCATTTTCAAAATAGAAAATTGCAACCCTTGACTATGTGGGCTGCCCAGTTTCCCACAGACGAGTAGCCTTCGTTTAATTTTTCCCACATCAGGGACTTGCTAGGAATCGATGTCAAAGTCAAGCAAAATGTGGCTCGTATTTTTCTGGGGTCCATGGGAGAAATTAGGGCATCAAGTTTCATGGAGCTTTTGAAGAAAGAGAAGTTGCCATTATTATAGAATAGTGCATCATCATCAATTCGTAAGTGATACTATCTTCATGACTATGAAATAGGTTCATGAGCTTCCACCACGATTATGTCAAACTTGGGATTTTGAATTGGTATTTTCTCTCCCTCTCTCCCCTTTGCAAGGACCATTTCTTCCCGATCCTATCATAATCAAATACCCCTTGATTATGTCTCATGTACCGAAGGAAAGTAAGACACTTTATAGAGAAATTTAACACTGCAATTTTGATGATTTCTCAGAATTCAACATACATAATTAAAAAAATTATTTAGTGTTTTTGATAATGGCTAATGTATCCAAGTGTTTCGATTTTTTTTTTTTTAATATAAAAAACTCTAAGTTTATAGTTGAAGTTTGAATACATGTAAAAACAATACCAATCGGGAAAACTTAAAGACTCCTAATTATAAAATTAATGTATTTATAAGAAAGGTATAAAATGACTTAAATACAATAAATGACTTAAAAGAGCTTTAAATTCAAGAAATAAAGATATTTGTTCTTGAATTTTAAGTTGGTTGATACTTCAAAATCTATGTATCTTTATCTTAAGAGATGAAAAGTTATAAACATTTTATTTGTATGATTCAGGGGGTATTTATACCCGTGAACCTTGTCATTTTCAGAGAAGAAAAGGACTAAAAAGTTCTCTACTTTTAGCGATATTAATATAAAAAAAATATCTCTTACATATCATTAATGAGATAATAAGTATGGTAGGTCTATTAAGAGACCTTGTATATAATTATAAATATATGAAAATTATTATCTTAATATGAATGATTATTTTATATAGAGAAACATGTCGGTTTATCATGTCTTTAATACTTATATTGTAGAAAATCATTCAAGATCAGACATATAACCTTAAAATTTGATAATGTTTAAATTTTTTGGGCCTGATATATTCGTTAAACTCATGTTATCTTTGATTTGGTTGATTGTCAAATCCATATAATTTAGGTCTAGAATGTTTGTGAGACCTATTTTATTTTAAAAAAATTTTACTTATAAAAATCTTAACCAAAAAAAAATTAACTCATCCAATATAATAATTGTAAACACACACTAACACAGATATTACACACACAACATCAGAAGTATCTCATTCCTTTTCTTTTCTTTAATCTGTCTAGTTTTTAAAGAAGGTCATTTGACTTTGATGAGACATTAGATGCATTTTAAAATTGAAGAAAGAAGGGAAGGAAAGAAAAGTTGACATTTTCAACCATCGCTAATTAAACAGCCTTGCACAGACACGACGGAGCAATTGGCAAGATTCCCACTTGCACAACACATAAGAAAATATCCATTGATCTATGATTTCTAACAATAATTTACAACAATAGTCAAGCAAACAAACTTGAAATTCATCATCAATGTGGAAAGTGGGCTGTCCTCAGGTTCTTTCCTTCTTTCTTTCCTTTCTTTTCTGGACAATAACAGTCCCCGGTTCCTTTAATTTGGTTTTTTATTAATGCTCTTTGGAAGAGATGATGTCCGCTCTTGACAACCACAGACGTGTAAAGATGGAAGAGCTGTGACAGAGCTGAACGGGTCAATCTCCTCTTTGTAATCCAGGAAGAACAAAGCTGGCCTCCAGGAAATCAATCCACTCAATGCATCCAACCCTATATTACTCAGGCTTCAACAAAGCCCATGCAATTATTGAGCTTAGGAGCTTACATTTTGCCCCTCTAATTCAATGGATTTGGACTAAATAACTCAATGGATTTGGATTAATAATTAAAAAGCAAATAGTAACTTGTTTTCAACCACTTCTTTCTTTCGGGCTTCTTCCCATTCTCAGTGTTGGCCCTGTGATAGTTTTTAGGGTTATAGTTTGAAAATCGTATGTTTAAGAAAAAAAACTATAGATTATAGTTTTTCTTATCCAAAATTTCAATAGAAAATTTTCAGTTTCAATTATACCTCACTATACTACCAAATAAATCCTTAAAATAATAATAAAAATTTATTATTTAGGTCCAGAATAAGTTGTCATTGACAAAAAAAAAAATTGCCTTTTTTTTTAGCTTCGAGGAGCCATGGTAATTATTTGTTGAAAACCTTTTCTGGGACCTGTTGATACACAAACTTTGCGCATTTTTATACAGGGACTTTTCTCTTTCCATTTATTATACTAACCTTTTAATTTAAATTTTATTTTAGATGGAGCTATACGGACAATCACATGGATCAATTGATATGAATTGTGATATTCAAGGACTAATTATGAAAAAATTAGACCCTTAATTGACCTTTGAATCGGATGAGATGCTTAGGGATTTTTGTTTTGGTAGACTCATAGTATGGCTCGACGAGGGACGTGTAGGTTTACCTTGAACCTTGCTTATTTTTGTTTATTAGAAATATTTTAAAAAAAAATTAAAATTTTTTTTTGTTTCAAAATAATTTTTTTATGTGTTTTTAGATTATTTTGATATGCTGATATCAAAAATAATTTTAAAAACATAAAAAAATATATTATTTTAATATTTTTTAAATAAAAAATATTTTAAAACATAATCTTAAATATACCTGATTGATTTATCTCTCTAGTATACACACGGTACCTATCTAGCCTTTCATATAATGACAAGCTTGGAGCATGCATTCACAAAAAATGACAAGCTTGGAGCATATGAGATAATTACTATGCTGAATATCTACAATTCCATAAAGAATTTGTGATTCACAAAAGATTAATATTTTAAAACCGTTTATGTTATTATATTCTAAATCAAAATCTAATAAATATAACTTAACAAAAAAAATAATCTATAGAGTTTCAAACTGCTATCCAATAATAACCATGTGGTTTTAATCACTTGGATTAAAAATTATAAATTAATAGAAACCATGTTTTAATTCAAATTAAAAGTAAGGAAAATAAAGTATCCCATGAAAATGGCCTTACATCACTTGGATTTATATATATATATATATATATATATATATATATATATATATGCCAATGATATTGAAAAAACTTAAAAAGAAGAAGAAGAAGAAGAAGCAGCAGCTAATACTAGCTAAATACAGTAGAAGGTTAGGTTTATGGTATCATAGGTTCATTTTCTTGTGGTGCCAATACCTGGTATGGATGACTTTTCTTGATTACTTCTTGATTACTTCACAAATTGTAGTAATCAAGTGTCATGATATACACTTATAAATATTTCATTCATTATTATTATTTTTTTTAGTATTTTTCTTTAGTCATTTATTTTTTAGATAACTTCTATCTCTAACTTCATATTTTTTTCTCACTACACATTATCTTTTTTTTAGTTACTGTGTCCTCACACATATTTGAAATATATCTATTTTGGATAATAACAAACAATCCTTTTTCTTCTATATTTAGTGGTTGTTTGGTATTATAACTGCGGGTGAGTTTACTTGCAGTCACAGTTTTTCTTGTTTGGTTAAGCAAAAGCTACTATTTTTTTTTGTAGGACCCACCATTTATTAAGATTGTGCCACAGGTTTATCAGAAGCTATATTTTGCTGCTTCTTGCGCGCAGAGAAATCAGTGAACAATGTAGCCATGCTCTATTGTTCACGTGCTGCCCGGACCGGGTCCTGTCCAAAACTAAAAATGCATTGAACCGGGTCCGACCCAGTAAAATAAAAAAAATTATTTTTAAATTTTAATTGTGTTTTATTTGAAAACTAGTGTTAAACATTATTCAATGACACTACATAAATTAGATAGAAATCACTTAATGACGTGACATTTGCAGAATTTGATCGCAATCTCAATTTTATTCTTGATGATATTTTACCTAATATTGTTACGCGCTTAAGAAACCATGGACAATGTTGTCCTTATTGGACAGATTTCGTACGTGATGAAATTGCACATAGTTTAATGAAACAATAAAAAATATTTGATATCAATATTATTTATTTCATGATGTAATAACAGTAGTTAAATCCATAATATTTAAATTAAATCCATATATATATATATATATATATATATATATATTTTAACCAAACACATTAAACTACTTTTTGTTCAACCTCAATTTCTACCACAGTTTTAACCAAACATATATTTTTCCAAACCAACCTCAATTAAAAGTACTTTTTATAAAATATTTTTTTTTCAAACCACAACCACAGCAGTTACCGTAGTACCAAACACTTACTTTTCCTTCCAAACCTCTCTATATCACATTACAAAAAACTAAAACATGTAGAAAAAGAAACACACACACACACACACCTTAATTTACTATGAATTATAATAATGAGTTGATGGTTTTGCTCTTGACCAAAAAAGAATCAATTAAAATGGTCTTGGGATAAAATGATCTTTTCACGCTATTGATTTGTCATTCTATATTTGTTAATAGAAATCTTAGTCTTTTTCTAATTTTTTTGCATAGTAAAATTATTAGCATACCCTTAAACATAAAAACTCTTGCTAATGGCCTAAGGGCAATTTTAGTTTTTTACTTTTTAAGTAGTGTAATAACTAAATTGCCTTTATAATAAAAATTCTCAAGGCATGGTTTCGAGGGCTTTTGCATAATTTTGTAAAGTTTTTTTCATAGTAATTATTTGGTCTTAGGAGAATTGTGGTAATTTGATAAATAAAATAAAAAAGAAAAACACAAAAGCTACTAACGACTGTGTTGCGCGCGTCAGTCACTTTGCCACCTTCGAGCAGTATATACAGCTGACTCTGTTAGTGAAAACCTCTTTCCACTATATCTATTGTTACCTATTCTGGGGGCCCACATAAAAAAAGAGCATAAAGAATGATAACTCCACCGAGGATCCTTGGACTAGGTTTTGTTTTGTTTTGTTTGTTTATGTTGTGTAAAGATTGATGTTTGTTTATCTTTTAGCTATGAATGGTTTAAAAGCTCTATCATGCATCACTTTTTTGTTATTGTTAGGGAACATATTGTGAAACTTCAGGTTAGATGAGGGACTGACAACTTTTCTTATAACTTTTAGTCAAGGTTTAAGTTTGTGTAAACTTCATCTCTTCGTTAAGTGATTAGATTGATAATGATTGATAAACATGTCATCTTATTGCCTACTAAGCTCTCATATTGCCTTAATGAGAGTGATCACTAAGACAGCAAAAGATCCTTTTAGAGACTAAATAATGAACCTACCTCATGTCTCATATAAAAGAATTAGAATATGCTTTAGGCTGTATGCTACCTATATATGTTTTTGCATCAAGGCAAGCCCTTCATGTAGGATATTGAGTTTAAGACTTATGAGTGACACAATGGCCATCATTCAGGAAATTTCTGTTGTAGAGTTTAGGTAAGAATCAAGATTCTTATTCATCATGCAAGAGTTATGACTGTATGTCCCCACTTAAAGGATAAAGTTCATCATATAAACACACATTTATACATTTAACATACATGGTCATAAGTTGAAATATAGGTCCCTTGAACATGGTTTTCTCTTAAAGAATCAAGAGTTGCTAAAGTCTGACAATATTAACGATTTCAATCTAAAAGGATCATTGTGGTTTTCTTCAATCCAACAACAAAAACCTCTACTTTACCATAGACTCAGTTCATCACTTATGCCCGAATATCATTTATGAAATTTTAACGCATTCATCAATAAATATTATGGGGAAATGTAGGCTTTTTTTCAAGGAGTGAAACAAGTTCACTTATGGGTCCATTTCACAAAGCTACACAACCAAAGAACCAATATTGTCTTTGATTTCTTTATTCAAAACATGATCAGGAGTGAATATCATGTTTTCTTTGTTTCAATTAACATTTAAAAGCCCCAATCTGAAATATCCTTTGATTTTCTACTTGATCATATGAAGTTGTGGCATCAACAAATCAAGAAGTGTTACTCTATCACACATATAACAGACCATGATTCTATTGTTGGTCTATTCCTAGTCAACCATATTATATGTGTAAAACTACTATGAAATAATGGTAAAAGATAATGAATCCAAAGACACGGTATGATACTATGGAATTTAGTATGATGGTTGAAAGATCGAAGCCTTTTACACTATAAGATCGTGAGACTCTCGAAGCCCAAGTTTTCTCTGCATAATAAAGAATTGTATATGTTCCACTATATTAGAACTGAGTTATTTGACTAAAAAAATTAGGATCGGAAGCTATTGGATGAAGTGAAGTTGCCACAAGAGGAGTCCCTTCATCATATGTCAAAAGTATTCGTGAATGGTTCACTTCATTGGCTTACTTAGAAGAGAAACATATTTGTATTTGATGTGAAAAGGGAGAGCTATTGCTTGTTTCCACTTCCCCTACTAGTCTCTGAGGGTAATGATAACAACGATATCTTGCTAAGAATGAATACCTTTTTCTGTGAGTCACCCTCACATTCAATGACTCTGTATCGAAAAAGGGTGTCTATGTCTGAAGTGCATCATCATAGTCGGCACCTAGGTGAAGCTGGCTAAGGATGCCTTCATTAGAAAAACACGTACTCTTAAGCTATTAGTATACAAGTAACTATACATTCTTATCTAAGGTGAAGTTGGCTTTAAGCTTTGCGACTCGTGGCCCATCAGAAACTAACTTCATATTATTACGATAACAAAACAAATGTATATCCATTCTAGTTTTTATGTTCCCTTTTGTCTTTCTTTTCACGTCCATCACCGTGTTAAAAATATGTTCAAACACGTTCTTTTTATATGCATGACATCCAAATTATAATGAAGAAAATTAGTCTTTCAATATAAAAAACTCCCAAAAAATACTTTGCTTTACCCAATTATAGGTCATATCGAAACCAAGAAACTTCTGCTTACTGGATTGAAAACCAAACATAATGCCCTTGTGTTGTAAGACCACGTCATACAATTCTTTATCTGATTGTACTAGCGGTGCAACATCCCTTTCAACTTTACCTATAAGAAAGTCATTTATGTTCTTCCTGTACTCATAATCGATTGGCAAGAACCTCTAATGACAAAAAAAAAAATGATTTACCACCATTTGTTAAGGTGAAGGCCTTGTTATTTTTTATATAGTATGGATATGCTAATTTTCTACGAGTGCTGTAACAAAAAATCATCTTATATGTAGACAAATTATTGATAATCCATATCATACTTTCTTCATCTGAAGATTTTGTTTATATATATATATATATATATATATATATATATATATATATATATATGTATATCAAAGCCCTAAATGACCAACTGACTCAACTCATCAATCAAAGGTCAAAAACAATCATTTATATTCCTACATAGACTATTAGGATCGGGTATGACCATAGATAAGAACATAAACTTTAGCCCCATATACATAACACAACATGTATATTATGTGGTTCTATTAAAAACTAAGGATGCACCCTATTAATCTACTTCTAGGCTTCACCATCAAAAGGGTGAATGATGTCATATTATATGCTTTATAATTTTTGGAGACATGAATAACTTTTGTAGTCTAAGAGTGATTGGAAAGCATCTTAATTTTCTATGTGCGACCAGAGTCTTTCTTTTACCATTTTTGGATTTATACTAAGCATGCCCACGAGTTATACACATAATAAGTTTTATATTTTCATGGTAGTACAACATGTAAAAGTTTGAATACATGTCAATTTTCTAGCATCTTAGGCCGAGGGATTTCATCATGGATTTAGCAGCATAAAAATTCTCTCTTAATCTATTTTCTTGAGGTAAAATTATTGTCGCTCATTTGACAATTCTATCATAACTAACCTCACACAACCCATGATCTGACTTGATGGTGAACACCTATACAACAATCGATAATTTACTCTGATTTATGCACCCATCCCATAATGGTTCGTAGGAATATTTCAAAAGTAAAAAAAAAAAAAAGAAGCATAGTTGCATATGTATTTACTTCTTCATTATAATTAAACATTCACTTGCATAATCTTGATTTATTCTCATTGCATCCATCACCATAGTCCTATAATGATTATTATTATTATCATCTATAAATCCATGCATGTTGCTAGAACTAGAAGTTGAACCAACCATCCTTTTTATCACGTTCTCATAAGAAACATAAGGTTCTCCATATGTAAACCAATATAAGTATTTTTCCATAAACCTTTTTTATAGAAGATACATTGTAACAACTTCTAGATCGAGAAATTTTTTATTTTTGTTCCTCTTACATGGACATTTAATACTATCACCGCTAATATTTTTAGGATAAGATACTACATAATTAATAAAACCCTCAATTTTATTATAATAATCCATCTTGCGCAACTCTTCAAGTGAAAATCAATACATCAAAGAACAATCATCATTACTTATATGAAACCTATATAAAATATTGATAACAACATGTATTAATTAATAATATGAACTAAACAAATTATCGGTACCCAACTAATTAGCTATCATTGGTTGGATTCAAACTTATTCAATATATTTTAATAGTACCTTTTAAACATTATCAATTTTCTCTAAGAAATTTAAATTCCTCCAAATTTACCAAAAAAATTCAACTTAACAATAAAATTGATAAAATATAAAACAAACCCATTGAATAACTCATTATTTATATCATTATATAGAACACCTAAATTACAAAATCAAACTCAATTTCATCAAATCACAGACAAATAAAAATTTTCAAAATATTAAACAAACCCTATCATGTACAAATCATGCATTTATACAATAAATTTCTATAGAAAAAAGCTATAAAAACAAGTAAAGACACAAACAATTACATATACTACATAAAAATACCAAAAGAATAACTTAAAAATGCGTTACAATAAAAATGGATAGGTTTGCGTACTTGATGTGGTGAATCTTACAAAATTTGAACAAGAACAAGGATATTGACAGACTGAGTATTGGGTTGGTTGGATTTGTGATTATGGAAGCTTGATTTGTGACAAAATAAAAGGTGGATGGGTGTTGTTTTCTGCATAAAGAAAAAGGAAGAAGAAAAAATGAAGAAGAGGGAGAGGGGGTCTCGTTTGGCAAGTTATAACTTAAATATTACCAATTGACATGTTTGATTTGTCATTGGAAATAATGAGGGAATACTTGCCCAATGTTTTTTCTTTTCTTGAATTCCACTTGTAATTTCCCTTGGTATTTATTGACACCGATGGAAATAGCGATGTTATGTTTCATCAGTAAATGTCACTGTAATTGACCAACAATATTTTTTCCATTGGTATTTCCATTTCTATTTGATAATTTTCTTGTAGTGTTTGAACACAAGATGCCTATTCCCTCTAGTTTTTATTACCAAAGGCAACAAGCCAACAAATATTAGATATATTATGTTCGATGTTGTTAGGAAATTGTATGGTAGTTAGAGTCATATAGTTCATTTATTATTTTGATTAGAATCTACTAGTATATTGCTTCGTGCTCCACTGCGGGTCAAATTAATTTTTTTAAAAAATATTAAAAGCACGAAGAATTTTTTAACTGTGTTATTAAATATGACCAAGTGGGTTAATTTTGAGACATCTCGACTTAGCTTTTTACCTAACTCAAGTTTTTAATTAAAGCGTGTGGGAGCTAGCTTGACTTAAATCGATCAATTTCATAGTCCAAATGCAACCTTGATAATCAATAAAAACATGACTTTGCTTTTAAAAAAACTTCAAGATGACAATTTTTTAAAAAAATTAAGAAATAACATATTGGATTGACCTTGGTCTCCTTGCGACTCAAGTCATGAACTCTATTGAGTTTAATAAAAAAATTTATAAATTTTTTATTTAATTATATGATAAAATAGAGGCTTATAAAAATAAACACCAACCTAAAAATAAACACTTGTTTGAAATAATTATCCCTATAAAAAACAAATAAAAATCCATAACGCAGTCGATTTCCCAACAAATATAATATTAAAGGATGAAATTAAAAAAGAATAAATTAAAAATAATTAAAAGAAAAAGAAAAAAGCATATCCTATTGGTGGGTAAACTTTTCAAACCTATGAACTATGTTATGGACTCAATTGGGATTATAATTTTTTTAAAACTAGTTTTATTTAACTATATGATAACAAAAATAGATGATTGTGAAATCAAATACCAACTCAATATCAAGATTTTTTTTTAGATCATGATAACCTCATAAAAGCCGAAACAAAACCAATTATAAAACTGCATTCACAATCAACCCAATATCCAATGATGAAATAAAAAAAACCTAATTAAAAAAAGTTAACCTTGTCAGACTAGCGAACCAAATCAACTAGTCAATCTTGTGAATAAGTCCATGGACTTTATAAAGTTTAATAACATAATTTTTCTCTGAACCTATATTTTTTTAACTATATGAGAAAAATAGATGATAAAAAGAAGTCAAGTTCAATTAATAAAAAGACACCCCGCCAAACTTGTAAATCGGACAGCATAGGTTACCTTAACAAACTCGCAAACCATGTTAACTTTCTAGAAAGGTAAAACAAAAGGAAACAAATTATAAAGCCAAAATCTCAACTATCCCAATAATAAAAAATGAAATCGATAAATTTTTTTTTTTAAATCATAACAAAAATTTAAAAAGAAAAAAAAAACACTACCAGAAATTCGCTTCATAGCAAAAGATTTACCGACAGAATATTTCTTTCGGTAATTTGAGGTCAAAATTACCGACAACACTTTTTTCATTTGTAATTCAGTCGGTAACTACTAACGGATGCTGTTTGTCGGTAGTTACCGACTGAATTACTGACGAAAAGTTCAGAATTAAAAAAAAAAAAAGACGGGTCGCTGACGTGGAGGTTTTGGTGGGGTGATTTTTATCGACGGATTTAAAATGACAACCCCGTATAGTGACTTGACCGATTCATCGTTAAAAATACCAACGGAATCACCAAGGGATTTGAAATGGCAAATTCGTACGGTGATGTGACCGGTTCACCGTTTAAAATGCCAACGGAATCACCGAGGGATTCGAAATGGTAAATCCATACTGCGATATGTCGATTTTTTTGTCAAAATAGCCGACGAACTCACCTACAGATTATTCCGTCAATGAAACCATCGCTAAAAGTTAATATATGCCCTCTCTGGTGACCCTCTCCTCCCCTATTTCTCCTTCTTTTTTCTATTCTCAACTCTCCCCATCTATAAACAACTAGCCCCCCCTCCCCCTAAACAAAAATCTCCCTCATCTCAGCACAACAAGTTATATTTCTTGAAGTTTCGTGGTCACAGTATCCGTGTTCTGATTTACCGATAGATTTTATCAATTTTTGTAAGTAATTCTATCTTTTTAAATTTTAACATTTAAATGTCAATTTTATTGTTTTTTTAGCATATGTATTTTGTTAGTAGATGTACATGTTTTATTGTTATTTGTCAAACAAACTTGTAGTTTATGAATGTATAATTTTATACCTGTTATGGTTTGTTTTAGATTTTGTAAGATTGTATTTGTTTGTAACTTGTTAAAACTTTATAGAATTACCGAATTACATATGCTGTTTTGAAATAATTAATAGTTTGCTTAATGGGTCCGTTTTAAGTTTTATCAATGGTATTGCGGAGTGGTAATTTTTGTAAATTTATATATATTAATTTGTATAGACATTGATAAATGATAATGAATATTTAATATTTATGAGAAGTTGTGATTGGTTTGTTGGATAATCTCGAGATAAAGTAATATTTTTGCAAGTTTATTTACCTAACTTAGTTAATTAATACATGATATCATCATAATTTTATAGAAGTTCGATATAAGTCATGGATGATCATTCATGGATGTATCGAGATTCACCCCAAGGATTGCGGAGGAAGGATTATTGTAATGGGGTTCATGGTTTTATTAATTTCGCAACATCTTTTCCCAGAAATTTTACTAGAAGCAGTATTAGGTGTCTATGCAGTAAGTGTCAAAATAAAAAGTATTTGTATCCAGACGTTGTAATGATGCATCTTCTACACAAAGAGTTTATGGAGAATTACCAGTGTTGGTATGCACATGGAGAAGTATTTGTTAGTAAGAGGAGAATGAGAGAAACGGTGGTTGGGTTAACTTATAGTGCTAGCAATGTGCATGAAGCGGCAAATAACAACACTAATCCTTACAGAAATATGGTTATGGATGCAATGAGAATGAATCAAGGTAATATCAGTCAATGTTCAATCGTAGAAAAAGAACCTAATGCAGATGCAGTTAGGTTTTTGGATTTGTTGAAAGATTCTGACAAACCATTATAGGATGGCTGCACAAACCATAGTAAATTATCGGCCATAACATCGGTGTTCATCATCAAGTCAGATCACGGGTTAAGTAAGGCCGGGTATGACAAAATTATTGAATAGGCGAGAAGCATTTTACCTGAAGGGAACTGGCTGAAATGAAACAATTACCGACAGATACACGTCCGTTGGCATTTCACAAAGAGTTTGAAAATAATTACATGAAATGCCACAATCACCGGCACCGACAAATTAACATCCATCGGCATTTCACAGAGAGTTCAAAAATAATTACTTGAAATGCCACAATAACCGACTTTATTACCGATGGATTGTTGTCCGTTGGCAAGTTGTCGGCGAGTCAATGTTACCGACAAACTGTGCAAATTCCAAAGGGTGGTGCATTAAATGCATCTCTGACCGCATCAGCTTACCGACGGACCGCGAAAAATATGGAGGGTAATTAAAAATTTTGGTGCAATATTCAAAAATGACCGATGGATTTTTGGCACTTCACCGATAGACTAAATTAAAATAATAATAATTTTTTATTTCCGTCGGTAAAACTGCCCTATAAGTTCCAACGACCACCCCTTTAGTTCATTTTTTCTTCTCCTCCGTTTTTCACCTTAAATTTTGATTTTTTTCCTCTCAATTCTTCAAAGCTTTCACCTAAAATCTCTAGCAAGATTTCTTGTGAATCTTCATCAGATTAAAAGGTATGTGTTTCTTCTATTTTATTTTACTTTAAGGTTTTTTTTTTTAGCTTTTTTTTATTATGTTTTTTGTTTTGGTGTATTTTTTGTAATGTAGATAAAGTCTTGAATTCAACTCATTATTAAGATAAGCATATTTCATTCCTAAAGTCTATAGTTTTTTTTTTTGAATTTATTGAATATTTTTTATTGTTGTATTGGCATAATTATTATTAGTTAATTTGTTGAATATTTATTGTTAATGTTGAATTTACCTTAGAATTAGCAATTGAATATGTTGGAATAATTAGTAATTTTACTCTATTATTGCATGATTTGTGTTTAATTATTTCCATTGATTTTAATTGTTAGTTTAGAATTTTTTTAATTTATTGAATATATTTTATTGTTGTATTGGCATAATTATTAAATAATTTGTTGAACTATAATTGTTAACGTTGAATTTACCTTAGAATTAGTAATTGAATATGTTGGAATAATTATTAATTTTACTCTATTATTGCATGATTTGTTTTTAATTTTTTCCATTTATTTTGATTGTTAGTCTAGAGTTTTTTTTTTGAATTTATTATTTTGTTGTATTGGCATAATTATTGAATAATGTTTTGAATTGTAATTGTTAATGTTGAATTTATCTTAGTATTAGTAATTGAATATTTTGGAATAATTATTAATTTTACTCTGCATGATTTATGTTTAATTTTTTCCATTTATTTTAATTGTTAGTCTAGAGCTTTTTTTTAATTTATTGAATATATTTTATTGTTGTATTGGCATAATTATTGAATAATTTGTTGAATTGTAATTCTTAATGTTGAATTTACCTTAGGATTAGTAATTGAATATGTTGGAATAATTAATATAGATTGGGTCAATTGGTTGTGGTTATCAAGGTTGTTAAAATCGCGATTTTAACACGAAACGGAAAGCCTTTCACAAACTCGGATCGTAAAAACGGATCGTAAAATCGTAAAAAAATCGTAAGGAATTTTAAAATACATAAAAAAAATTCATGTTTTAAAATAATAATAAAATATTAATTAAAATTTTTTTAAAAAAAATGAAAAGAACAGGTGAATTGCAATGCCAAAAGATGTCGTCGAAAGGGATTGGAGAACATTTTATTGTTATTTTTTTAGGTTTTAAATGATAACAAGTAGCACTATTATGGGAGTTCCTGCCATCCTGTCACAGTAGTTGATAACAAGCATCACTAGTTGATAACACTTTTGCCATTTGTCCAGGAGAGTTTTGCCTCTCCCTAGGTGAAAAGAGAGCTTTAAAAATAAAAAAAGGAGAAGAAACACTTGGAGGATGCCCATTGCAGGAAGCAGACAACATAAGGGACACAGGGCCCCACGCTTTTGCCCCACGCTTTTGAAGAGAAAAGGTGCCCACCCCAAGACCAGACCACGGGTGTCCCTTTTTTCTTTCAAAATCGCAAAATCGGTCCTGAAATCATGATTTTACGCGATTTTATTTGTTTTTTGTGATTTTACCTTATTTCAACCCGATTTTATCCATTTTTGATTTTTTCAAGCGATTCAACCTGTAATGCATGTTTTGACTTGTAAAATCGTACGATTTTACGAGTTAAAACGTGATTTTAACAACCATGGTGGTTATTGTTAATATGTGCAGGTTTGTGGATTTGGGTAGTATCTAGTATAGGGAAGGTGCTGTTGAATTTTTTTTTTTAACATTTGAATTTAATTATATAATTATTTGTATAAAATTGTATAGATGCGTAGAATGAAAACCAGAGCTGGTCTTTCATGTACGGTCGCAACTAGTTCATCTAAAAACAAGGATGATATTTCCTTAGGTGCCTTTCAAAAAAAGGCACCTACATCACCTGCGCCGTCAACCGATGTTGCCTCTTCCAGCGCTAGTTCACAGCGCAGAGGTGGGGTGCCTTCGCAGCGGAATCAATTCACCTGCAAGTATGAGGCACAGTGGAAGGACAACCTTTTAATGTAAGTTTGTTAAGTTTTTAGTTTTTTTTTTTAAATTACAACATAATTTATGAAGTAATCACTATTTCATTAATTTTATTTATTTTCAGGTTCACAAACATTGAGGTCGTCCGAGTAATATCATCGGCGTTTAAATCGTTGATGGAGATTCCATTGTTTCAATGGAGTCAAATATCCAAGCATCATAAATGGATGCCTTAAATCAATGCATGGTTTGACAAATTTGAGGTTGGTGTTAATTTATAATATTCAGCTTATTTCTAATAAATTATTAATATAATTGTAAATAAATTATTATTTTTATTTAAAATTAATTATTTATACACAGGACAAATTCTGCTAGGACAGTGAGCATAATACTGTTGTGAGGAGGGTGTGGGAAAATTACGCGGCAACTAGGTAACATCAAAAACAATACAAGATTTTTTTAAACAAAAATTTATGTTTTGAAATGTAATTTTTTGTTGCATGAATTAGGTTGCGTAATTTTTGGTATGAAACACAAAAAAGAACAGAAAAAACCGCGAAGGATAGGGGGTTCCAAAGCTGGAACGATGTTGCGGTTTGGAGGGATTTCAAACCGATATACATCCCAGAAGATATATGGCTGCACTATCTTGAGCACGTGACGTCTGAGCGGTTCACACGACGCTCACAGTTCGGTGCTGGCAACCGGAATCGGCCAATTCATGGCTTGGTGACAACGCACACAGGTGGCTTTGTTCCGTTTGCCGCACATGCGAAACGAATGGTAAGATTAATTTAAATGAAATATATCATTAAATTAATTTGTTGTTAATAAATCTTTTTTCATTATAGGCTACATCTCTTGGACGTGAGCCTAGCCCGATGGAGCTGTTTGTGGAGACGCACATGCAAAGTCAAGATCGCCAAAAAAAGGTGCAACAGTTCGTTGACAACCGTGCTCAACATTTCATGGTATGTTTGTTCTACCATTTTATTTTGTAAATTATTATGTTTATTGAAATGAATATGATGATTACTTTTTTTATTTTCAGGAGACCTATAATAATCGGTTGAGGGAGAGATACAGGGACGATACTTTGACCCATCCGAAATTCGATCCGGATTTATGGATGGAGGTTGGATCGTCAGGTGGACCCGATAAAAATAGAGCTTACGGGCTCCCCAACACTACGGCCGACAACTTGCGGTCGGCCCGTAGTGCTTTAACCGTTGGGAGCTCCCAATCAATAACGAGCTCCCAATCTAAGGAGTTCGTGACCTTGCAGCAACACACGGCTCAACTCGCTGAAAAATACGACCACCTATCAGAGGCGTACACATAACTCAAAGCGTCTTAAGCATAACAAAGAGTGGAGTCTGAACAACAAAAAACGGCTTATGAATAGCTTCGCGAAATGGTCATGAACATGGCATCACAGAGTGGAACATGTGCGCCTAATCCTTTTTGGCCGTATAACCACCTGCCTCCTCCTCCTCCTCCTCCTCCAGCTCCACCTTTATATTAATTTGTAATAAATATTATTTACCTTTAAATTTTCATTTAATATTTTTTTGAAACACATTCAGTTTGTAATGAATATTATTTAACTTTGATTTTTTGTTGTTGATGTTTAATATAAATTTTATTTGCATAATTGGTTTTTATTACCATTAATTTATATAATTTTATATTATATATTCTAAATAATTTTTAAAAAACAAATTTAGAAAAAACTATTACAAAGGGTTTTACCGACGAAATGAATCCGTTGGCATTTGATAGTAACTGCCACAATCACCGATGACTTTCCAGACGGATACATTCGATCGGTAATTCATACTTTCACCAACAGCTTTACTAACGGACTAAATCCGTCGGCATTTGACAGTAGCTGCCACAATTATCGATGAATTTACAGACGGATATGTTCGTTCAGTATTTTAAACACTCACTGACAAAGTTACCAACGGTATGATTCCGTCGATAACTCACGATATCATCGATGGAATAAAATCCGTCGGTATATTTCAAGCGAGAAACTTTTCTTTTGGCGCACAAATTCCGTTTATAAAGCCATCGGCAAATGGTTTTTTTTGTGTTTCCAACCGATATAGCGACGGAATGTGGAATTACCAACAAAAGAAAAGCCGACGGACATATTCCTCGGTGAAGATGTCGGTAAATAATTTACCGACGAACTCATAATCACACACTAACAGAATATTTCTGTCGGTAAAACTGTGAAATCTTATAGTGAAAAGAAAAAATAAAGAGAAATCAAAACATGAGGTTAGCAAGAAAAAATCATAACAAAAATTCAAAAAAAAAACAAAAAAAAAAAAAACATTGTGGATTACTATTGTAATCCACAGTGAAATGGGTGTTGGGTGCACATTGTTTCCTTACATTCTTTAATTTTTGTTACTTTATAAAGTTTAATAACATGATTTTTTTCTAAAACTATTTTTTTTAATTATATGAGAAAAAAATAGACTATAAAAAAGTCAAGTTCAATTAAAAAAATAGAGGAAAAAAAAAACTTTACCAAACTTATAAACCAGGCAACTTAAAATATATTAACAAATCCGTTAACCATACTGGTCTTATAAAAAGATAAAATAAAAAGAAATTTTTTTGGCAAAAACAGTTTTGAAAAAAATTATAAAAAAAATACGTATACAAGCAAAAAAAGAAAACCAAACACTTAAAGAATTAATTGCTACAATGCTTTCATTTAGTTGATGTTAATATTCTAGGATTTTCTAATCATTGCATGTATAGATATTCATTTGTTATTCATAAGCCAGCGAGACACAATTTCAGCGGTGCAAAACAAAATCCCCCAAGAGAAGATAAGATTATTACATTTTCTACAGAGAACACCTTTCATTAATCTGCGTATAAATTTTGGAGGTACACTAACTTACCTAATCCATTAATTTGACTAGTAAGTGATGAATCTTGGCATGCAGCTATATATTGACTTTATAATTAGAAATGAGTGATTTACAAGCAATGATATTGATTCTTCAACCTGACGAAAGCAAACGAAATATTCAAATTTCATGTGGACCTCCGTATTCCCCTTGGTTTTTCTTGTTTTCTTGAACCACTCCCCCTGGGTTTGCTTGTCGCTGTTGCCCCTTTTTTCTCTTTCAAGAATTACCAGTAATTACAGTGCGGGGAGAGACGTGAAGTTACTTCCATATGCAACACATTGCGACATCGATTATCTTCTTGGCGATCTTTTGCCATCGGCTCGCCTACGAGAGCTGACAAGATTAATCGCACGTCTTCATTTTTCATTTTGCAAAAACTAAGATGTTCGTCGGCAACAGTACTGTTGTTCAAAAGTAGCTCAGTGCTGTCCCTCCAAACTCGTTAGTTTTCTATATATGCTAGCAATGAATTCTTAATTAGTTTTCTTTTTAAAGACAAGAGTTGTGTAACAGTGTGTTTAGAAACATGATGTAAATCATGTTCTTAGAATTTTTTTCATTATAAAAGCAAAGCGCCTAGAATTCAATCAACTGGGCTTAACCTCAAGGGACTCGTGGTGATTCTTTTATATGTAAAACGACTTGAAATTCCCGAGTCTATCTCAAGTTTCCTGCTTTGTAATTGATCAAGATCATATGTTATAACAATAATTTGCTGAAGGTGTCCAAGAAACCCTTTGCGCTTTTTCGATACAAACGCATAAACATGGCATTTGCAAAGTTATACTGGTAATATTTACAAGTTACAGCCCTTCCAAAGTACAAAACATTTCCTGTAATTAAACTAAACAAAACAACTAATGGAAGTTCATTTTGAGTATTTCTACTGTGGTTGTCTAATCTCTTGCCACTGTCTCCATCTAAAAACATGCCAATAATAGACTTCATGGTCGGAGCTATAACATCAACAAAATATTTTGACAAAGAGGGGAACTGTTTTACTTAACACATGAAGGCATCGAACCGAGAGCATGGTTGGCATGCACCATCAATTTATCTGTTGTCGGCCTATTCACTTATTTTCAACACCATATATATCCTGCCTCGAAGCCCGAGCGTCCAGGCAATTTGGCCTCCAAAGTCATGTGATCCATGGATCCCATAGCGTCACTGTACCCCGCTTTCCATGGCGTTTATAGCAGGGTCCCCCGATGCGCGTGACTCACGTACCATTCAACTCGTGTCATGAAGACACTCTACCCGTGATATTGTCTTTTGTTTTGGGTATGTGAAGAGAAGCCCAACCTAGGTGATGGATACTCCCTACACTTTGGCGCGTTCTCTGTCACGCACCAAACCTTAACAGACTTGTCTAAACTCCCACTATACACTATCCACCGCTGATCTCCTTCGTCAGATTCTTGATCTTCTTTAACGGCTAGGCATTTCACTGGCCCACCATGACCAGTCAAAACTGCCAAGCAAGTATGGAAGCCGCCACCTTCCCTACGCCACACACAAATACTTTTATCAGCGGACCCACTAAACACCAGATTACCAGCTGACGCCAAGCAAAGGACGGCCATTTTGTGGCCCCTGAGGACCCCACCATGTGACAAGAACTTTTCACGTTCCCAAAAATTTACCAACCCATCGGATGAACCACAGTAAATTACAGCTGATTCTTGATTTACCGAGAGCGCTGTCACGGCGTTTTCATGTTTTAACAGTGTTTGAACCAAAAAATGCCGAGTTCCTCTCCCTTGAAGCTCCCTTCTCCATGCTTTCACTGTTCCATCAGCTGAGCCGGTAAACACCAAAGAATCGAACCCGGTGGCAACTGAATTTATAGCATCGTCGTGGGCGTTGATTGATTCAAGGCATTTATGGTCTGAAACTCGCCAAACTTTTAGGGTTTTGTCCCAGGATCCTGAGTATAATAAACCCTGATCTTGATTCAGGCTTAGGCAAGAAACTGCGTCGAAATGCTTGATACGTAAAACATTGCGATGTCTACGAACTTCTACGTAGTTCTTGGGATTCAAAGAGCCTTTGACGCAATCTTTAAGAGTTGGCAAGGTCCCAACTCGTCTGTAAACACTAGGGTTTCTGGTAGATATTGTCCAGACTCTGATCTTGCCATCTTGATGACAAGTGAAAATCTTTTCACCGCATAAAACGATGGCCTTAACCAATCCACTGTTGGATTTAAACCCTGAAAACTCCTTCAAATTCTTCCATACACGTACGTTCTTGCTATCGGAGCCAGTGTATAGAAAATCACCAGAAGCAGCTATAGAATAAACATGACCTTCTTCACGTGAAATTGATCCAATAAGGCCATTTGTAGAGAGCTTATGGCTGATTGGAGATGGTATTATCCAAGGAGATTTAGTGTATGGAGACACTTGGCTCCATGGGGAGAGGTAAGGAGAGAGCTCACCACTTGGTGAGGTGAAACTGCTGTAATATCTAGGACTCATATTGGTTGAAGTTGGGCTGTTTTTGTTGCTTGATTCATCATCATCTGGATTAAAAGTTGCAGGATCGGAATGCAAGAGAGCACCGAAAGTTGGTCGGTGTATTGAGAGTTCTGCAACCATGCTGCCTCTTTTTTGTTTCATGGAAAGCAAATCAGTAGCAGAAGGCTGGAAAGAAGCTTGAGAGGTTCTTGAAAAAAAGTTTGGAAAGCAGAAGGCTGGAACGGTTTGAGAAGGGCTAAGGTTTTTATATATATCTGAATGGAGGATTCAGCAGTGGTTGGTGATCTAATGGGGTCATAGGTAGACACGTGGAGATTAACGGCAGCAATCATTACTAACCGGGAAACTGGCTGTGCCGGTAATAAGGAAACTATGAATCTATAGAAAATTTTGCAGTATGAATGAATAAACGGCCATTTTTATTTTGTTTGTAAGGCGTTTAGTATTTACACGCTAGCGTGTGTCTTTATATATTATATTTTGGGAAAATATTTTTGGATTTTCTTTCTAGAACATGGACTCACGGGTAATCAAGAAAGAATCCTTACGTGCAAACTGTTATTATATTGTTGAAAATGTAACTGTGATTATTTTTTAAATAATTTTTTATATTAAAATATATATTAATAATATATTTTTTAAAAAAATTATTTTTGATATAGTATATTAAAATAATTTAAAAATATTAAAAATAAAAGTTAATAAAAAAATAAAAAAAATTTAAATTTTTTTAAAAATATTTTTAAAATACAAAAACAATATATATTTCCTGTAAAATCTTGACTTAGCTAGGACTTCGTCAAGATGTTCTGTTTTTATACCAGACCAGCATACGCAATGTCCCTTTTTACATGTTAACGCCATTATCGTTTTGGAAGCGAGGATATTGTTTAATTGTAGCTTAATTCTCAAGACAAATAAACCAGGTGTTATTTGTTTTATTATTCATATCGTGCTTCTCATCAACCTTTACATTATCGGCAAACAAGAAATCATGCGATGAGTTGCGACAACAACGTTAAAGAATGCTGCTCAATATTATACTTATTAATTTGTTTTTGTGTGTTAAAAATATTTTTGAAAAAAATTAAATTTTTTTATTTTTTATTAATTTTAAATTAATATATTTTTAGTGCTTTCAAATCATTTTGATGTGTTGATGTTAAAATTGATTTTTAAAAAATAAAAAAATTATTAATATATATTTTAACACAAAAAATTATTTAAAAAATAATCACAACCATACTAAAAAAAAAAAAAAGTTAATGCATTGTTAATTAGCCATGCTTTCAAATCATTTTGCTTTCTGAATGTTTTTGGGATAGTCTCGCCGTTCCAATCCATGCATGTATTGTATTATTAATCACTCTAGTCATGTTAGTTAACTGCTTTCCTATTTAGAAATGCTTTTCAAAAGTATTTTTGAAAAAATTTAAATTTTTTTTATTTTTTTCTTTAAATTAATAAGTTTTTGATATTTTCAAATTATTTTAATGTGCTGATCTCAAGAATGATTTAAAAAAAATAAAAAAAAAATATTATTGGCATGCTTTTTTGAGTGAAAAGTACTTTGAAAAGTAACAGTAACCACACTCCCAAACACCCTCTCAAAACACTATTATTTCTCTCAACCATTTTAAAGATTAATGAAAACTAATAACAAAAAGTAACAAAATCATGACGGATCATGATTCTAAACACTATTATAGCGATCTGTTTTTAAAGTTTGTAATTGTTTTTTTAATATCTTTCAAAAATATTTTTTTAATACGACATAAAAAATTATTACAATATAAACTTATATCAGAAAATCATAAAATTATAAGTAATTTTTTTAAATAATTATATATTGACAGTTCTAGCAAAGAAATTAAATTATATTAAAATCTAATAAAGTGAGTCAATAATATTATAATTAATGAATGATTTAAATAAAATGAGAAAAATAAATAATATGAATCAATAAATTAATGATATGAAAAAAATAAAAAGTCTTAAAACAAAACTTGTCAATACAGGAAAATCACTGAATGATAAGAAGTAAAATAAACCTAATAGTTCCTTTTCGGGTTGAAAGCTAATGGGATTAAACTAGTAATTAATTAACATAAATTCAATAATGAAATAAAACTCCTAAACAATGTCTAATACGTTAGAAACAATTCAAATTAAAAATAATTATTTAAAAATAAATAAATAAAAAAAATAGAATAATAAAAAAAAATCTTCATGTTAAAATTCCTTCATATACTTGAATCTCTATTTTTTTTTATTCTTGACATATTAGAGTCCTGATTTCAAACATGTCATTCTCTTTCCTCTGGATAAATTACTTTTCCTATGATATATGGTTGAAAAGCTTCAGATGTCTAGTTTCCACTTCAACTTTAGTCTCAGAAAACTTTCACTGATAGCTTCAGATGTTATAAGTAGTACACCAAGGTCTAGTTTGACATATTTGAGAAGATTCATTTACTAACTTTTAACCTCTGAAATATTATGTTCATGAACTCCATTTAACATAACAATTTACCACAATATATTTTCATGTGTTTAATATTTTCCTATAAAATTTCAGCTCTATCCAATGTATGGTTTAAGAGATATATCAAATTTCGCAAAACTAGTCAAAAGATATTTTAATGTTAAATTTGAACTTAACTTTGTTTATATCATAAATTTAGTAAATTCATAAAATTAAATTAAATTTATCAATTTTACTGATTTTACACGACTTAAATCTGATTTTACTGATTTTAAATTTTTAATCTAATTTTATATATTACATATATGTTAACACATAAAATCATATAAGTTAAATCTTGATTTTAACAACAATGATTATAGCTAGCTCTATTAATAATTTGTCAACTAAAGTTGCTTCTTTTCCCTCCATTCATCACTTTTATTTCTTTTCTTTTTTCTTTTTTGGAATGTCTCCGATTATCGCATGGGAGAAATAAATAACATTACAGTATAATATTTTCACGTAAGTCAGAGGTTGGTGAACCACACGCTATTAAATTCCTCTTCCAAAACTCCTTGTCGACCCGTAGCCGCTTTTGGCTAATTTCATGCCTTTGGGCGCGCACCAAATGTCAAACCCGTCTTTTTTTTATGGCTGACACCTGCATCTCTCAAATTGGTAAAGGACAGAGACCTCCGTTAAGCCCCTCGCCGTCACAAAGCTAACGCCTAACGCCCACGTAACGGTTTCCCTTGCAACACAACTTTATCTGCTTTATAGCCACGTAACCTAAGAGTGATTTCAACCACCAGTTATGAACCAACACGTGTGCACTTAGGTCATACTACGTTAGCATGACGGCATGGCCCCGTTGGGCGTCTCTAGTCGCTGGTGGAGGGAGTCCGGTCATTTCTAACTTGCGGCAAAAAGTTGTTTTAAAATTTTTTTTGTTAAAAAATATATTAAAAAATTATTTTTTTAATATTAATATATTAAAATATTAAAAAAAATATTAAAAACTTGTTTGAATTGCAATTATAATTGATGCCTTATTCAATCAAAAGATCAATAAAATTTGTACCTATATCTTAATTTGATCGATACTTTGTAATTTTGAAAATTGACCAATTTTCCTTGCTAGTTTATAAGACAAAATCAATATTTTTTTTCAAAATTGATAAGAAAAAGAAGAAGAAGAAGAAAGATGAGACAGATAATAATGAAATTATATTAGGTGTAATCCATCATTATAAATATATACATGTTGCTGATTATTTTGGCAACGGTTAAACTATGTTCCTAGTTTTAATAATATTTAATTAATTAATATCTCTTTCAATTCATAAAAAAATATATATGATATTCGATATCAACAAATCATAGCTTATTTATGTTTTTGCTAGAAATAAATTTGTATGGTTTCACTTTTAGTTTGATTATTTTTATTTATGTTGAGTCCCCGTAAGAATGAGGAAGAGGTATTTTTTTGTATTCATTTCATAGATTACCAATTTGCTGCTAAAAGATAGGAGGAGACCCTTTAAATTTAAAGTACTAGATAAGATATACTTGAAAGTCTCACAATAAAAGCATATGCTATGTAAAAGAAACTAGCATCGAGATACATGGAGCCCTAAGTAGTTGTGAAGAGAATTGATCAACCTATAACATATCAGTTGACTTTGCCCCTGTATATACATTTGACTTTGCTCCCGTATACACATATATGGTTAAGATCCATGATATCTTTCATGTCTCATTGTAATGCAAGGCCAAGATAGATCCTTCATTAGTGTTGTTGCAAGTCTATATAAAAATTGAAGAGGACTTGACCTTGAAAGTGATACTTATAAGAGTGTTGGATCTCGACAAGAAAGAGTTAAGGAATAATAAGATCCCTGTAATTAAACTTTTATGGAGAAGTTCTCAAGTGAAAGAGGAGATATGGAAACGAGAGTTAGGAATAAGAACAAAATATCTAGAACTATTTTTTAATATAGGTAAAAAAAAACTTAAATTTTTAGGATACAGTTTATATTAGAAGAGGAGAATGTAAAACTAGGCAATAATTTTTTAGCTTTTTTTTAGAATAAAAAAATTATTCATCTAATGTAAATGAATAAACTTTTGGGAAACTAAATTTAAAGAGTGGAAAGCTAATAACACAAACTAAATTAAAAGAAAAGTGTGGGATTTCTTGTATAAATAAAATAAATATTGGGCCATTGGGGTAAATAAAAAATTATATATATAAGCATGAATAGTGTTTTTCGAAACACCATAGTTGCCAACCAAAGAACTGGAAAATGAAGTTAGAAAAGTTGTGAAGAAACTTAAGAAAACTCATCATAAAAACACAAAAGAGAGGTAGATTAAGAAATAAAAGTGTGTTAGGGGGAGAATTGAACATAAAATTGGTAGAATCAAGGCCCAAAATCTTAAAAAAAAAATATGGTTAAGGATTTTTGGAGGGAAGAAAGAAGAGTGAAGGAAAAAAGAGAGGGTATTTTCAAGCTTTCGACGTCCTTTGAGTTTCCAGGTAACAAAACTTTCCAAAAACAATTGATTTAAATGGTTTTTGTGTGTAATGTTTAATGAGAAGTATTAGGGTATAGGGATTCTTGAAATTGAATGTTAGAGTGTTAGATGATGTGTTCTGATTATTAATTAATGTTTAATTATGTGTGAAAAATAATTGGGTAACAACTAAATTTGAAAGAATTGAAGAGAATTTATTCCTCTTTTTAGGCAAAGCTTTCAGCCACATAAAAAAAAATCAGTTTTTGGATTATTTAATGCAAATGATAGATTTATTGTGTAGAATTGTGTGTTTGAATGAAAAATGTAGGGTGAAGTGATTGAAAAAAAAAATGCCTATGAAGGAGACAATTTCAGCTAAGACAAAATTAATTAAGATGATTAATTTACTATGGAGTGTGATTATTAACATGTAAATTAAACTATTGATGGATGAATTAGAGATTTATATTAAGAAAAATTAAAATGGAATATTATTCCGTATTTATGCATAATTTTTGGATAAGAAAAGGAAAATGAGAAATTTACGACTTTCATTTTTTTTTTCAAGTTGAAAAATTTGTTTATGATGTGTAAATGAGAATTTGGATTATGTTTGGATAAAAATTTGAAATTTATAAAATATATGTATTGGTACATGTTAAATTGTTGGTATGATTAAACAACATGGAATGGGACGACTAACAGAGCTTAAGTTCTAAGATGGATGTTAAAAACCATGACTTTTTATTATTTATTTAAAGTTAAGCATGATATTGAAGTTCCATTTAAGTTATAACTTATAATATTTTGTATTATGTCGAGCTAGTTATCTTATAATAAAAACTAACACCTAGTTGAGGTATGTCAAGCTAATTATATTGAAATAGAAACTAACATCTAATTTGGATATGTCGAGCTAGTTATCTCGAAATAAGGATTAATGTCTAATTTGGTTAGTTATTCTAGAATTTGAAATTCATGTCTGAATTTCAAAAATACGAATAATTATTTTGGATAAGGGTCTATATATGATGTTAAAAATAAAAAAAACTCATTATAAAAATGAAAAGTTTTACAAGAAGAAGACTAAAATTATTAATGACTTAGATTGTTAATTTTATAAATGGTTGAGTTATTTAAGTTGAATTAAGGAATATTTATTTTTGTATATATTTTATCTCATGTTATATTTAAGTGTGAATAACTTCATATAAAATAAACTTTGCCAATAATGTTGAAATTTGTTAATATTTACCCATGAAATTGGATAACAATATTTTGTTAATCATATTAAAATCATTAAATTATTAGAAAATAATATAAATTATATCATGTGATTTTATTTAACATTTTAAATTATTAGATTAAGATGGTTTTTTGATATGATATTAGAGTTTAGATAACAAAGCGGTCACGAGTTTGAATATCACAATTCTTATTTATTTGATAAAAATTAAACACAAGTTAATATAGATTTGTGCAAGTTTCATGCTTAAAAAACCTAATAGTTATAAACTTGAAAAGATGTATTAAAAAATAATATAAATTATATTTTAAAATTTTATCTAATAATTTAAATTATTAAATTGAAATAATTATTTGATAAAAGAAGTGCTGATACAAGCAAAAACATACTTGCTGCGACAGTAATGACTTTTCATCATATTTTGGCGAATACATGATAGCTGGTGGGACACAGGAAAAGAGCCGTTCTTTTGTATTCTTGTTGAATTTACAACATGTACAATGTTTATATAAATTTGTCGCCGGGGGGTAAGAAATACGTAGTTTTTTTTTATTATTATTATTATCTTCTCTTTTGAATTTGGAGGCATGTACAAACAACATTGTCAATAACTGTTGACTTCATCGTATTACAAATACAAACTTCATCCATGGATTAGGTGCTCCTTTTCAAGGGACTCAAATGGGTTAACCTAATTTCAATTATGTTTTAAATTGGAAGGGAAAATGAAGAAGAAGAAGATCATGATCCTCTTATTTTAATGTTTTTCATGATGTTTTGAATTTGCTTCATTTATCAATCAAGACACCACCTTGTAAATCTTATCTAGATTTATTTGCACTTATTTGAAATTGAAACCTTTTATTCACTTTCTACCTGTTTTAGATAGTGGCTATTAATTTATTAAAAACAATGCATGTTTTTTCATTTTTAAAATATTGATGAAATATAACAATTTAAAAAAGAATTAGTAAAATAAGTTTTTATATATTATGATGGAGAAACACGATATTCACTCTCTATTTTATTAATTTTTTAAAACTATATTATTTCATTAATATGTTTTTTTTTTTTAAAAAAAAAAAAACATTCTAATAAGCAAAGAATGACCCCTTATAAGCTAGGAAGTATTCCATGGACACTTGTCTCTAATGCAAAAGTATTTACTACCTCCACAAGCAGCAGCAACTTAAAGTTTGACAAAGGGGAGCAGAATCAAGGCAAGTGTCGATGAAGCTCATAATATTAAAATTACGATGATGAATTCTGATATCTTTATGGCATGTTTGTTAACCATCAAACACTCTCATTGCCACTCCACCGGACATGATTTCTGTCTACCATACTTTATTAATCAATCACTCAAACAAGAAAAAAGATTTTTAGATAAATTATTTGATATAGTGATAAGAGTTTAAGATCAAAAAATTTATTTTTTTATAATTTTATATTCAAACCATGTAATTTCTAATATAATAATCATTAGAAGGTTAAATGATCGTTAACTTCAAGACCCATAAGATTAGTTGAAATACGCGCAAGTTGACTTGAACACTCACATTAAAAAAATAAATTTTTTTTTTAATAATTGAATTCCGTACATGGTATTGTTTCTTGGAACTCTCTCTGCATTTGTCTGCTCCCCTAGGGATGAACAAAGTGATTAGTCACGCCATAATTGATCTTAGGTTTATATAATAAGAAAGATTGCACAATCAACAAGTATACGTAATAAGGGGAAATAGTTTATACAAAAAAAAAAAAAAAACAAGGTGGAGAGTCGGAGACAGTTGATGATTTCTTGATTTGCTTTTTCTTGATAAATATTATCCAGGAGTGATTGGTAAACACGTTTACAGGGTGAGTATATATAGAACCAAAGCATCAATCCAAAGATTTCCTTGAGATTATATTTGATTGCATAAGCAAGGAGGTTAAGGAAATGGTAATTAATAGATAGCAGATTAAATTAACACAGGTGTTCTCCTTTTTGTATCAACAAGTGTCTAAAACTACTGAAGTTTAGGTATACGAAGAAGACCTAGGGTTTATAAAACAACTTCCTTTTCTCATATCATGCCACTTAGCAGAATTTTCACCTAAGATAATAAATCCTTGTTCTAATCCACTGCACGTTGCCTTACGAAGTAAAAAAGTGTTGGTGCGAGCAACAGGGAAGAGGATTAAGTCAACTATGATAGAGTAAATACAGAAGTAAGTAGAGCATCTTTTTAGCAACCGGCCAAATTAAATGACCTCTACTGACTTTTTAGCTTGTCCTAAGATATGCTCTCTGGTCGTTTTCAAAAGATTTATACATAATCTCTTCATTTTAATAATTTGATTTATTTTTTAGATAAAATGGCTGATGGTTATCACCCGGTGACTAGAAAGCTAAAGTGATAGGTTATCAATGTCTTCAAAAGATTCTTTTAAACAATTGTAGGAACTCTTAAATGATTAAATAAATATATTTAAATATTTTTCTGATAATATTATGAATGAAAAGATTGTAAGTTTAAAGTTTGAAAAATTCATGGGAAATATATACTTCATAAATTTTATTTTTTTATGAAGAAGATTGGATGAAATGTTATTTTTTCTTAATATTATTTAATAAGAAATATATATCCTTTATATATATATATATATATATATATAAATATTAATGAAGGATAAATATGGTAGGCTTTTGAGAGATTCTTATACAGCTAAAGATGTAAAGAGAGTATGATATAAAATATAACTGAGCTCATGGAGCAAAACTCTTCCTATAAACTAAATCTGAATATATTAGATTTATCAACTTGCTAGATCCATGTTACCTTAAACTTAACCATGTGTTCTGGGTTTAGCAACCTTTTATATTAACATTGTTTTGGACTTAACATATAGGTAAATATAAATGTATTAAGTTTGGTAACTTGCCGGATCTTGTCAGCTTGGCGTTAGCAAATAGTTGAATCTAGGTGTATAAGAGTTAGGCCTAGTAGGATAACAGACCTATGATGCTAGTGCCTAGCCACATAGTAAAAAGAGTCATGGGGTCAGGAGGCCATATGATAGGTTCAAGTTTCTTAATGATCTACTGCTTAATTACATCAATAGTTGCGACGACGAGAAGCTTTGAGAAACAAGTTCGAACACACACATGTATTGATTACAATATTGTGACATCAACACTAAAAATTCATGCTGTTCGAGTTCAAAAAGGTTTGTGCATCGGCAACTGTCTTGGTTTGGTCGTTATATAGGACACCTAAACGTATGAAATATAAAGAAGAAAAGAAAATTGCAGGCAAGCAGGGACAGGGAGAGCCGGAAACCCTTTGACAGGAGAACACGGATGAAGGAAAATGCCAGCCGATACTGTACAATTCTTCGTCGTTGCCAATGATTTCAGGAGAAGAAAAGCCGAAACCTCGGTATCAGGCCCATAAACTGAAAGGCTTAATGCTGGCAACTTGGGTCAAATTTTCCATCGGCCCATGAAAAACAGATGGGCGAAATATTAAAATTGTAGCCCAAACACCTATCTTGTTCTTCAAGTCGCAGGAAGAGCACTCTTGGCTACATAAAAGGAGCAAGAACTGGAAGCATTATTTGCATTAAAAAGGAAACCCAAATTTAGTTTCTTGAAAGGAAAAGGAAAATGGAATTCATAATCGAAGAAGGAAAATGCCTTAACAAGGAAACCTCAACTCTGATTCTGGTATGTTAAAGTTGCAAGCTTTCTCATAAAGTTTAAATATTTTCAGGGTTTTGCTATTAATGATGTCATTACATGCTTAATTTTATGTTTTGTCTTGTGATTTTTTGTGGGTTTTTAGCCTGCATTATCAATAGGTAATGTTGGGCAGTTAGCAGTTGATTTGTTAGTATCATCAACAAGAGCTGAAAGAGTTGGGTATTTGGATGATCCTTATATCTTGCCTTGTGTTGGTAACGATGCTTATGGTCCCACTCCTTGCGGCGAGCTTGCTCTTCCTCTTGAAGGTTGTTAGTTGCCATTTTTTAGGATTTTTTTATTGTCAGTTTAATTTTTGGTTTTGTGAATGTGCGTGTTGATGTTGTTGGAGGCATTGAATTGAGTTTTTTCTTTTTGGCTTATTGTTTTCCGCAGCTTATGATTCGAGGAATAATGGGGTGGCGCTCGTGCAACAACGATCTCCGGTTGTTAAGGTAGTGGGATTGTTGTCTTTTCCTTTCTTTCTAATAATTACGTAAGTGAATTTGGATGTGGGATTGGATGTCCTTTTGGTGAGCGTAAGAATGTGTTTGTTTGGGTGGATGTTTTTTGTTGATTCCTGGAGTTAGCAAAGTTGATGATATGTAGCAAAAAAGTTGCAAAGCTGGTAAATTTGTGGGAATTGTAATGGATTATGTAATGTTGAATAAATGAGTTTTATGGTAGGGTGGGCATTTTGAACTTATGTGTCTGAAACCAAAACTCATGTCAAGGGAATTGTGTGTACTTGAACTATGGAAACTACAGTCCCGCAGACGAAATATGAACTGATAATTTAAATGCCATGCCATGCAAGTTAGGTAAAGTAGTTCCATGCTTTAATTTTTATGCTTTTGCATTTTGCTATACAAAACTGGAAACTACTGATAGCCCAGCTGAAAGGATTTTTCATTCACAATCAGTTTTTATTCCCCCTTTGAACCCTCTCACAAACCTGATTGGATGTATTGATGAGTCGCTGGAACCTAATGGGAATTCTAATCAGAGTTTTCCACGGCTTTCATATCTTCCATGTCTTTGAATCGCCACTGATTTTGGATAACACTTCTAACCATGCATGAGAAGTTGGTTTCATTTGTGTATTTGATGAACTTTCAATATAATAACCATTTGCTTTTTTTGGAAATTAGTAACGGGGACAAATTTCTTTAAACAGGGGATGATGGTCGAATTTGCTAGGAACCTAGCTGATTTTGCTGCTGCTACTGGAATGAATCATGTTTTGGTGCTTTCTAGCTTAGAGTTTATGAGATTGCAAAAGATTGATGCATCAAGGTATTCAAATCACTGATCGTGGTTTCTTCAATCGATGCTTAGTTGTTATTTATAAGCTTTAAAGTTCTTTAATTGGTATGACATTTTTAACAGTAAGCCTGTACTCAAAGCATCTAAACATTATTGAATATCTGGCCAAATAACCCCTAAATCTTTGTTTTGCTTGATGAAGGGACCCTTAAGTCTTGTTATTTTCAAGTTCTCTGTATTATTGAAAATTTCTGAAACTTGGGTCCTTTTTAGAAATGGATAAAAACTGTTTTAGGCTGGAGGAGTACATAAATGGGAACTTACTGATGGAGCAACTGTTAGCGGAGAAAATATTCAAACTTTCTTACACCGAAGCAATGACCTAGATAGACTCTGCTGTCATCTAATCATTTAGCTATCTTCAGTGGCATGCAGATATTTTACCTATCTAGCACCAATACTGATGGAACAGATGATTGTTGTGAACGGCTTGGGTGGAAAAAATGGCAGGAATATAATCCTGATCAAAGGTCTTGGAAATATCTTAGCTCTTTAGCTGAAGGAAATGCCAGGCAGGAAGACAACCTACCATTTGAAGACGAACCAGAAGACGAGGATTACTACCCAAGTTTGCCTTTTGCTGCCCTTTTTTCTTGTTTCAAGGTAATAGTTTTCAAGAAGCATGATGAACTAGTCCCCATGTGTCAACACCCTTATGATGCACTCCATGGCATGCTCTATTTAGCTTTCAAACTGGATTCATGTTTTAAGAGTAGTTTCCGCTTCGAGTAACATTTAAGTTCCTAACCACAATGTTCAATACACATGGATCAAAAAATAAATCTGACTTGTATAAGCTTTTGGGTTTTTGAACTCAGGCAAAAGGGATAAAAGTTACATGTTTACTGTGTTACTGCTCTGAAGGGGATAACACACCTGAAGCTTTTAGTTTGGCTGAGGCAACAAGCAAACTTTTGGGGCTGAGTATCGAAAACTCCCATGGTGAGTTCTTACTATTCACATCAACCTATTAACGTTTTAGAATATTTTGCTTTAGATGGGTGATGTATTTTACAGTTTCTTCCAGGCTACATGTTGAAATGCTTTTGCATTTCAATGATCGAACACTATTTTAGCTGGATATTGTTTTCCAGCAATTAATAGCATCAGTTCTCACTGTTATATGAGTCTATCCAACATCATTTTTCATTCGTTTCATAATTCCCTCTATATTTTTTCTGTCTTGAAAAAAATAATAATTTATCTAGCAGTTGCAGAACTTCAAGTACCGGCTATATTTTATGACAGCCCTGATTGTTTAAGACAGCAAGTTGTTTAGGAGTTCAGGCATTTATACTGACTGGTGTAATGTTTTCTTTCAGGAGAAGGTGGTAAATGGCTAATCCCATTTTCTTGGAGGACTGTGTATGGACCACCCCCAGATTTGTCAATGTTTTAGGCTTGATTAAACCATACAACATGAAGTGATATTGTCAATGATGCTGCACTGGATTTTAGGCACTCTTGTCAGTCTGTTTTCCAGTTTGTTGTTTAAAGTCCGTGAAAATCTGTTTCCTATTCCCAAAAGAGGGATCGGGAAAAAAAACTGACTAGGAAAAATTTAGGGCAAAATCTAGAGGGGGTGGCATGGAGTATTTTGAACTCTAGTTCCTTCTGTGTTTAAATGTTAACTTTGTTCAAGAAGGGTGGAAATTTTGGATGTCAAAATTCATTATTTTGAAGCAAACTTTTAAAAGTGGGTGATGGATTTTGGCACTTTCAGTTCAGTCTGGCCCGTTGGTTAATGATGAATTTATTTTTAAAAAAATTATTGTTGATATCAATATATTAAAATAATATAAAAATATTATTTTAGAAAAAATTAAAAATTTTAAAAACAAGGATTGCATTGCGTTTCTAAACCTGTTGACTCTGGTCTTAAAAAAGAAAACTAATTTGGAATTCATTGCTAGCATATATAGAAAACTAACGAATTTGGAGGGACAGCACTTAGCTACTTTTAAACAACAGCACTGTTGCCGACGAACATCTTATATAGTTTTGCAAAATGAAAAATGAAGACGTGCGATTAATCTTGTCAGCTCTAGTAGGCGAGCCGATGGCAAAAGATCGCCATGGAATTGGAATATTTCGTTTGCTTTAGTCAGGTTGAAGAATCAATATCATTGCTTGTAAATCACTAATTTCTATTATAAAGTCAATATATAGCTGCCAAGATTCATCATTTACTAGTCAAATTAATGGATTAGGTGTTCTCTGTAGAAAAATGTCGTAATCTTATCTTATACTGGGGGATTTTGTTCTAGAGAACGCTCAGAATGTGTTTATATATATATATATATATATATATATATATATATATATATCTGTGTGCGCGCGCGCAATGATTAGAAAACCCTATGATCATACAATTGCCTGACAGCATCCATACACAATAAATCTAATATTTGCTGGCTTGTTGCCTTTGGTATAAAAAAAAAAACTAGAGAGAATAGGCACGTCTTGTGTTCGAAGATCAAATTATCTTGCATGAAGAGGCTAACCTATAAGGCTATAACCGAAGCAAATATGTTAGGCAAGAAAACTAAATGGATCTTTCAAAGTATGTGTGTGGAATGTTGTTAAAAAAAATAATGGGTGACATCATTACAAACATGGATTGTAACACTTACATAAGTCCTTAAATACTTTATTATTATTATTATTATTAACATAAATGTCCGGAGAGCCTGCACGTAGCTTGATTAATTTTATGAATTTTAAAATTAATAACTATATAAGTTTTTAATGATTCTAAAATTAATAGGACTCAAACTGATGATTTCTGATAGATACATTTTAAATACTGTTATTAAAACTATTGGCAGAGATAAAACTTTTGGTTTTGATTTTTACAGTACAAGCAAAACTGAGATTTTTTGAGCAATTAATATCAAATTACTCGCTCTTGAAAGAAGGAACACGTAGGAACGCCATCAAACTACGCCCCGGTTGATAAAATAGGCTTGGGCGCTTTTATTTTGATTTCTATTATTTATCAAAAACCAAACCCAGAGCCTACAGCACAAAGTTTACGCCTAACCCTCAGCAAAATCAATGGGCTATTAAATGCCCACTGGAATGAAATCTAGGAGACACTTTCTGATTGTGAGGGTCCCCTGCATGGTTGATAAGAAAAAAAAAAACGTTTCTTTGATCTAGGGATAAGGATTGTAACAGGTAATTGCAGATCAAATCTTTTGATATTTATATCATATATGTTATTTATTAGATAAAAATTTAGATACTTATTATTTATCATTATATGGTATTCATTATTTATTATTATTTATCATTCAATAAAAAATAAAATAATTTATTATATTAAAATAAAATCTAAATATTCTACAAATATATCTATATAATATACATTTATAATTTGTGTTAGGTTCTGTCAGATTTCGAGTCGGTTCTGACAATATCTAAACTTTACCTTTTATTTATCATGTAAGATAACTATCTAAGAAATATCTATTTATTTGGGTCAAGTCAAGTCAATATTCATTAAGTTTGAATTAAATTTCATTCCCTAACTAGAGAACCACTAAAGAAAAGCCTATCGAGACTCATTCCAAATAAAAAACAAAAAAAATAAAAAAAGAATTTAAGTACTGTTTTGGATAAGTTTTTAGAACAATTAGACATAATGAAGAAAAGTTGTAAATTGCTTAATATTAATGAATATATGGTCATTACAACAACAATAATAAAAAAAAAATTAAGAAAAATGATGTTGAAACTTGGTTGAATGGCCACCTAAGCTTTAAGGTGAAGTTCAATTAGGCAATTCAATTAAGATTCTCCTCAAGCTTGGTTGGGTTATGACCCAATCGAGCTTTATTGTCTTGGTTGGGCATAGTCCAACCAATTTATATCAATTTCTTTCTTTATCTTTCCTTAGTTAAACTTAATTAAGCTTGAGTTTTGATCTGACCGAGCTATTTTTTGCTCACCTTGATTTACTATTCATGTATATTAACATGCATGATACTATTCATGAATAGTATTTTTTATTGGTATTTCACCATATATTTTTTTAGATATTTTTTTCATGATATTTTCCAAGCTATCTATTCACAGGTTTTAAGAAAGAGAGGGGATGATCCAAATGAACAACAATTAATAAAAAACACTCTCAACGAGATAATGAACACACATCTCTTCTTTAGATCAAAAAAAAAAAAACTAATTTCATCTTGTTGGGATTTTACTTACTTGTCAATTGATAAAACAAAATCAAATACTAACTTAAGCATCAGAATATCCCTTATTCCACGAGGGACTTGTTTTACAAGTGCAACTTAAGTCCAAATCTCATTAGTTAGGGAAAATCAATATTTTTCTATGAAGTTTTTCCACAACTTCATCAGCAACGTCGTCTATGAGAACCTAAATAAAAAGTCATTTGATTATCTTTCATCTTTTTTTTCAAAACAAAACTTTTAACCAATCCAGAACAGGGGAGAGTGACTAATCTCCCCCCAAGGACTCCAACAGATTTACAACCAAGTTCAGTTATTTAACAATGTTATTGCAGTGATACAACTATATCTTCATATTTTTTCTCTTGCACAACAACAAACCCCTATACATGCATTAAGTACGCAAACACAACTCTAATTTCCTGAAGAAATAAGGCAGAATAGCATGCAAACAAGTAACACTTGAACTCCTATACTCAAAATGAGCTATATATCTCATTCTTACACAAGACACTCCAAACAGTCCAATCATCATTGATCTCTATCACCTCACTCTACCAGGAAAAAACCTAAGTGTAAGACAACCTCCATGAGTTTATGAGCCACAACATAGTGCTCACGAAAGGTCTCTACTTTGTCATAAAGTGTTACACACTCAACTCTTCAAAGATCGTGTCTTTACAAAAACAAGTATAAATAACTATGAAGGACTCACAGACCCTTAAGAGCACATACAATATATAAAAGGCCTTTTAGAACATGTAACACAAGACACTGATGTTATATGTAAAGTTCTTCTAATAATTTTTCGTGAATCTGCTAGGGAGTGGTATTATAGCCTTAAACCCAGTTCCATTCTAAGACTCTGCGTGTAACTCATCTTTTATCTCAGCACCAACATTCTTACCAAAATGAGCACTATAAAGCTCTTTGCTATCACATTACAAAAAGATGAAAACACGAAGATATATCTCTAGAGATTCAATGAGGAAATGCTAAGTGTGAAGGATCTATTTAAACTCATCGCTACTAAAAACCTGATCAATAAGGTCTATAACTATTCCTTATAGGAAAGGCTATACACAATCCCTAATAAAAATTTCCTTTGTATCAAATATGTGATGGAAAATCACATTTGGGTGGAAGAAGATAGCGAACTAGATAAGGTCACTTATACTTTCACATATAGAAAGAGTCTTCACAACCCTATCAATCTTCAACGAGAACATCTAAAAAAAGCATCAAAGGGAACATTCATGATAATTTGACATTCTCTAAGCTTGTGACAACACATGTCATAATAACACGTGTTGATGTGTTAGCTGCCATAAAGGAAAAGAGCTCTCTGCAATACTCATCTTCAATGAAAAGTAGTACAAACACAAGAAACCCTAATAAGTTTTTTTTCTTTTATCATGATCATAGACACGAGAAAAAAATTATCATGCACTCACAAAAGAGATAGAAAAATAGATCTTAAAAGGGCACCTTTAAGAACTTGTGAAGAAGGAGATACAATATGAACAAACAGGAAATCATCCTAGTGATGTCATACTCTAGATAAGATAAATCTCAGAAATTATATCTATGTCATCTTATATGTGTGTGTGTGTGTGTGTAAACATGAAAGGTCTCCATGAAATCTGTGTGGAGAAGTCTATATTAGGTCACTAGGTTCCCGTGACCAATTTTCTCCCCCATGACCATTTGTTTCTAGGTTTCATTGACCACTTTCTTTAGGTCTCCATGACCACTTGTCTCCAAGTTTTAGGGACCATTGTCTCTAGGTCTCTGTGACTACTTTTCTCCTATTCTCAGCTACCATTGTCTCCATGTCCCCGTGACAACATGTCTCTAGGTCTTAGAGACCATTGTTTTTAAGTACCTGTGACCAACTTTTTCCAATTCCCTACAACTATTGTCTCCAAAAAGATATTGGATATTTCTCTATAAAACATTAACAAGATCTCTCACAAATTTGTAAAAAAAAAAAAACATGAAAAACATTCAAAGACATGCTCATAACATAACATTTTAATGCTCATAAGTATTTTCTCCCACTTTCTAACTCGTTAAAGTCATCAAAACATGTATGTTTACAAAACTTTAAGGGAAAAATTATAATACAAAAAAAGAAAAGAACAAGGATGTTTCGGTTGGATGACCAACCGATCTTCAAATGTGAAGCTCGGTTGGGATGATAGGTCGGGCTTCATCTCAAGCTAGGTTGGGCAGCCCAACCGAGCTTCACCTCAAGCTCGATTGGGTCATGACCCGTCAAAGCTTTTTTTGTCTTAGTTGGGCCACAACCTAACCAAACTACCCTCCTTCTCCTCATCTTCTCCCTCTCCTACTTTTCTCTCTCTATTTCCTTGGTCAGGCTCAACCAAGCTCCACGAAGCTTGGTTAGGTCAAGGGCCAGCCAAGTGCGAGCTCCATTCTGACCGAGCTAATTTTAGCTCACCTCATATTACTATTCATGAATAGTAATATAAATAGTAATAAGCATGGTAAAATTCATGAATAGTATTTTCTCCTATATTTCTCTGTATATTTTTTTATTTATTTTTCTAAATATTTTTCAAATACTTTACAAGCTATATGTTCTCAGATTTTAAAAGAGATACGGGGAGGATCCATCTAAACAACACCACACAAAGAATAATACTCTTAACCAGACAAAAAAAAACACATTTTTTTTCTACACACACAAAATATTATTTTCATCTTCTTAAATTTTTACTTGCTTATCACTTAATAAAATTAAATATATTAATTTAAGCATTGGAGTATTCCTTGTTCCATGAGATACTTGTTTTACAAATACAACTTAGATTCAAATTTCATCAGCCACCAAAAAAACATTTTTTTTGTGAAGTTTTTCCAAAGCTTCATCAAATATCACATTGCACGAGTTTGGCACTAAATTTTAGGGGAAGCGTGCACGACTCGATTGATTCATATTTGAACATTCAAATTCAAAAAGAAGAAATGTCCATGTTGTGTGTTCACACGTGGTTGTGTTCTATTTGCCAGCTTGTGCTTTGAAGCATTTATTCCTCCATCCGACCCATACATTCGGCGTTATATGACTAGAGATTTAGAGATTCAGGAAATACTGCCTCTCGTTGCGTAAGGAACCCAGCTTCAAAACCCGTTGAAAGCTTATCTTGGAAAAGTTGACGGATGAAATTCCTTTAGTAAAACGGAACAGCTAATTGATTTAATCGCTAGATAATTAAATACCAACAACAAGTCAAAACCACACGAGCTTGTTTGGGTTGAAAAGTTCGACATTTAATATGATATGATGTTTCATTTCGAGCACGTTTTTAATTTGTTCTTGCACACTAATTGATTGAATTGTCAGAAAAAGTTTACAGAGGTTTGGCGGCAAATTGTTTACTGGGTTAGGCTGCGAAGAGAAAAGGTAGAACCCATGTGAATTGTTGGCAGACTTTTATTAGGGTTTGATTGTTAAGTACTTAATTTCTGGTTTTTGTGTTTTTTTAGGGTAATTGTAAAATAATTTAAAAGTATTTTTTATTTGAAAATATATTTTTTATTTTTTAAAAAAATATTTTTGATATTAATATATTAAAGTAATTTAAAAATATAAAAAAATTATTTTTAAATAAAAAATTTGAATTTTTAAAAAACACAATTTAAACCCATTACCGAAAACATAAGATGAAAAATTAGGAATGCAAAAGGCACGCATATCTTATTTGCTATTATAAATTTATAGCCACTGGCCCATCAAAAGAGAGAATGCAATGCCCGTGGGTAATTTTTTTTAACATTTAAAAATATTTTATTTTTTTATTTAAATTAATATTTTTTTAATATTTTTAGATTATTTTGATGTGCTATATAAAAAATAATTTTTAAAAATAAAAAATATATTATTTTAATATATTTTTAAATAAAAAATATTTTTAAAAAATACTGCAGCTATATTTTTAAATATACTTATGGTTGGTAGCTAGGGTAGCCACTCGCCTATGCGCATTCATATATATTCATATTTTGTGGACCATTTATAAATTAGCATCGGAGTTCATACCCATAACATAGCTCTTTTAAAGGAGGTCTGGAGATGTAATAAAATAGAGGCCTACATAAGATGAAAGGTGCTGAAGTCGTTAATTGTAAAGCTTAGTACGAAGTTCATGTTTCTTGTTGTGCATTTCATTGTTGACCGAAAACCATAAATGAAATTGTATCTACAAGTTTTAAGAATTGTAAATAATTATTTTCTGCAAAATCACCAATCGTAGCCACCGGTCTAAATTATATCCATCTGTCCACATAATTTCTGCAAAATCAGCATTCGTATACAGCATATAATGAAATTAATAAGGATAAGACGATAAGAAGAGCTTGCAATTTTTCCAACTAAATTTTACTAAGGATATTAATTGATGTATCAACGTAATGATCAAAGATTGGGGTGATAATATAATATATCTAAGCTAGGCAGAATACCAAACCTAGATGACATAGGTTTGACTACTTTCAGACCCAATATTTTTTTGTTCAACTCCATGCTAAGCTCATATACATATGAGTCTGGTAATTCGTCATACCTAATATTTCTTAGTTCAGTTAAATATTAAGCCTAAATAGATATGAGTGTGACGAGTTGCAATATTATTGGGTTCAGCTATGCATTGAGCCCAAATGCAAAATGGGTATGGCTAGCTGTCAAACTCAACCTCTCTGGGTTCAATCACATGTGAAGTCTATGTACATATGAGTCTCTTGAGTTGTCGAACCCAATATCCTTGAGTTTAGCTACACTCTAAGCCCAAATATATATGAATCTGGCGAGCTGTTATACCCAATATCCTTGGGTTCAGCTATACTCTAAGTCCAAGTACATATCGGTCTAGCGAGCTGCTAGACCTAATATTTTTAGGATAAGCTATGCGCTAAATCCAAACAAATATGGGTCCAAAAAACTTTCAGAATCAATATTCTTGGGCTTAACCATGTGCTAAGCCTAAATACATATAGGTATGATGAATTTCCCAGACTCAATATCCTTGGGTTCAGTTACACGCTAAGCCCAAGTACATGTGGGTCTGGCAAGCTGCTGAATCCAACATCCTTAGGTTCAGCCACGGGCTGAACCTGAGTACATATGGGTCTGACGAGTTGTCAGACCCAACATCCTTTAGTTTAGCTACTTGTATAGCCCAAGTACATGAGGGGACGAGCTACCAAACTCAACATCCTTGGATTCAACTACGTGTTGAGCCCAAGTACATATAGGTCTGGCAAAGTGTTAGACCCAACATCTTTGGGTTTTTAATATGTGTTAAGTCTAAGTACATATAGTTTTGGGGAGTTGTCAGACCTTACATTCTTGTGTTCAGTTATGCATTGAGCTCAAGTACATATGGGTCTGGCGCGTGGTTGTCAAACTCGCAAGTTGACTCGTAAAATTGTTCGATTTTACGAGTCAATACGGATATATCATGTGAAATCAAGAAAAAAACTCAAAAACCAGCAAATTTAGTTAAACTCAGTGAAATCAGATCGATTTTACCGAGTATGACAAACTTAACAAAAACTATTGACTCTTCTTAGTCCTCTCCTCTCCATCCCGTTTATCTCACAAAAATTCCCCTTTCCTCAAATCTAACATTCTCTTATTCTCAAATCTCAACTCTAGCACAACCAGACTAACAAGTAACACCAACAACACCTTCCACTCTCTTTCTTTCTCTCAAAACACCTATTTTTTCTCTCTCTACACTCAAGTCTTCACCACTGCGATGAAGGCGCAACCATCAGAACCAAGTTCTTACAATTTAGAGATACAACAATGGAGACATCTCTAAGATATAGAGTAGATTCCAAAGCCCTTAAAATTCATGCCAAAGAGAGGTTTGCCATTGATTCCATCACCCACTTGCAGGTAACTTTGATTGATTTCTTGATATTATTTATGGGAATTCTTTAAAATGTAAATTTAGGGCTTTAATTTTTTATTTTTGTTTTTGTTTAGGTTCATGGGGAGCTAGATACAAGAATTAGAGCTCCTAGTTATGTCAGTGCAATGATAAGACACTTTTATCCATATGTATGTTTCTTGTGATCCTTAATATAGGGAGATAATTCTTATTCTTTTATGAATACAGACTAATGTTGTATTGATTTAATTGTAGTTGTCTGCTAGTCTTAGAGTGGGATTGCAATATGATAAGCATGAAAAAGTCAGGTATTTTGTTCAAGGAAAAAAGGGTTTTCCTATGAAAAATGATAGTTTGATAAATGATAAGCTTCAATGTTAAGGGACCATGTGATGTTGACAAAGAATTTAAACAGGTTGGTGTTTTCTTTGCATTTTGTATATGAGAATTGGTATTTTTTTTAAAAAAATTGTAATGTAAGTTTTTGATACTGTGTAGTTTATTTAGAGATGTTGTTCATTGATTGAAGTAGATTGTAAATTGTTGTCCTAGCTACCATATGCAACTAATATCTTCCTTCCCTTACCATGATAGAGGAATTCAAAAACAGTTGTGGAAGTATCTTGGAGCATCTATAATTTCCATAGAGAAGAAGTTGTTAGATTCAGAATTCGGTATGAAGTGATTACCAAAGCACATTTCCCATAACTTTATAGTTAAAACATCTGAAAGCCTGTGCATTGTGTTATATATAGGCAAAAGCAACTACTTCTGACTTGAGTTATCTTCCTTTTTCCACTTTTTATTTATTTATTTTTCCTATTTAAATGCCATATCTGCAGATTAAGGAAAATAATTAGACCCTCAATGTTGACATGAATGGTAAATAGAATGTCAAATTTGAATTGTGAGCAAAGAAAAGGCATGATATATTCTCTTAGAGGTGAGATGCGTGATTATAGAATACCTGTTGATATATTTCTTTGTTTTAGGTTCTGACCTGATTGAATAATAAACTGTAATCTGCTAATATGTATAGGGCCATCAATTAGATTTTTCACAAATTTTCATCCATCAAGAATTCTTACCTTTCATGCTGATTTTAAGTGATCTCTTTTTGAGTATCTTGTTTGTTACAATTTGTCCCTCTTGTGGGATTCTATAAAATGCTTAATTATTGTTCTCCATTGCTGATGATGGAACTTGCCGAACTAGTGTTTGTGACTTGCATAAGGTATCCAACTAAGTGCATATTGTATAAGAAATTAAGATAGGAAATCAGCATATACTAATACCCCCACTCATTTATCTTCTAACACTCTACTGCCAACATGTATTTAAATGAAGAAACTAAGAATGTCATTTGACCTGATGAGTAAAAACTAGTATTTTTTTTTTTACAATAAACTCTTCTATTATTTTATGTTTCTATTAGTTGGTAAATTTGATTTTTTAAAAACTTTTTGGATGGATAGCTTGATTTTAGTTGGATATATCTAATCCCGTGTCTTTTTTTCTAAATGAAAGTGCCATGGTTTGTTTTATTTGATTTTTATTTTAATTATGTTATATTATTATTTACTACTTGACTATAATTGTTAATATATAATTAGTTAAATTATTTTACTTGTCGATTTTATGATTTTACGATTCGAGTTTATATTATATATTCTGTGTCATGTCAAAAAAACGTTTTTGACAACCTTGATTTGGCGAGATACAAGACCTATCACCTTTAGGTTTAGCATCATTCCAAGTCCAAAAAGGTATGGAACTGATGATCGTTAGAGGCCTTATATTGGAAAACAATGTGATATGGTTCAGTCATTGATTTCTTATAAAGGGTTTTTAATTTTGTGCTTGGGTTTGATAAGGATGCCATTTGATCAAGATTGTGTTTTTTTATTTTTGGAATTTAGCTTGTGTTCCATTTAACCATGATGAGTTTTTGGCATGGGATAGTTTTAGCCAACCTTGGTTTATGTATGATGATGGGTTCAGTTCAATCTCTTTAATGGTTCATTCGGCCAAATTAGGTCAACCCATGTATAGGTTTGATATAGGCAACAAAATAGGCTTGTTGAGAGCATGTATCAGGTCTAATTTGGGTTATATTAATAATATAGAATGCAACAAATGACCTCAATGAATTGAATTTATTTGTACATAACCCAAGATGTATGTTTTGTGGTTCCATTAAAAAATGAGGATGCACCTTATTAAACTACTTCTGAGCCTCACCGTTAGAAGGGTGTACTATGACTTCATCCATCGTATCATGTGAATGACATCATGTCATGTGCTTAGTAGTCTTTAGAGACATAAATAACTTTTGCAATATAGAAGTGAGAAGGATCTCAGTTTTCTGTGTATGAAAAGAGTTATTTTCTTAATAGTTTTGTTTTTATATTGAGCATAGCTACATGTTTTGTACTTGATAAAATCTGCATTTTCACAATAGTACAACATGCATAAGTATGGACACATATTAGTTTTCTAGTATCCTAGACCAAAAGGATTCATAATGGATTTAGCAACATATAAGTTCTCTTTCAAACTATTCCTTTTAAATAAAATATTTCTTGTCCATTCGATGATTTTGTTATTTTCAATATTACTCACCCCATGATTTGACTTAATGATGAACACATGTGCAACAACCAATAATTTACTGTGATTTGTTATCATCCCATAATGGTTCGTCAGAATCTTTTAAAAGTTCAAAAAATCTAGTTGCGTTTATATTTGGTTCTTCGTCTATACTTGAACATTTACTTGCATAACCATGATTCATTCTCATTGCATTCATCACCATAATCCTATAAGAATTATTATCATCTACAACTCATGCACGTTGCTAGAATTAGAAGTTGAGCTAACCATCCTTTCTATCATGATATCATAAGCAATATAGGGTTCTTCATGTGCAAACCAGCACAAGTATTTTTCCATGAGCCTTTTTTTATATAAGATGCATCGCACCAATATCTAGATCAAGGAACTTTTTATTCTTACATCTCTTACATGGATATCTAACACTGCCTCCACTAATATTCTTTAAATTAGATATTGCATAATTGATAAAACCCTTTACCCCACTATAATAATTCATCACGCACAACCCTTCGGATGAAACTTGATACATCCAAGAAAGACGATCCATTACTTATGTAAAACTTATATACAATATTGATGACAACGTGTATTAATTAATAATGTGAACAAAATAAATTATCGATACCCAACTAATTAGCTATCATTTCTTCAAATCAAACTTATTCAATCTATTTTAATAGTACCCTTTAGTCATTAATTATCAATTTTCTCCAAAAAAATAAGTTTCTCCAAGTTTATAGAAATTTCAAAATTTAAAATAAAATTGATTAAATATGAAACATAATCATTAAATAACCCATTATTTTTTTCATTATAACACATCTAAGTTACAAAATCAAACTCAATTTCATCAAATGACAAACAAATATAATTTTTTAAAATCTCAAACAAACCCTAACATGTACAATTTATACATTCGTACAATAAATTTCTTTAGAAAAAAATCTATAAAATAAGTAAACACGCAAACAAGCTACATACACTGTAAGAAAAAAAATACCAAAAAATAACATAAGAAAAACGAGTTACAAAATAAAGATATAGATTTACTTACTTGATGTGGCGAATCTTCAAAAAAAAATATGAACCAAGACAAGGATATTAACAAACTAAGTGTTGGAGTGGCTGAATATATGTCTAATTTTTTTATTTTTTAAATTTCATCAGTTATTCTCTTAGCATTCATCGATGAAAACAGTAAAATAATTTTTTTGTTAATAAATATCATTATAATTTACTAACAATATTGTTTTTTGTTCGATAATTTTATTTGTATTTGATAATTTTACTATCAGCCAGAGGCAAAATCTAACTTCACTTTTTTAAAGCTTGATAAAGTCAACCTACGAGAGGCAAAATTTAACTTCACTTGTAATTTAACTTCACGACGTAAAAGTCTCGCATTTGAACTCGAAATCTCATGTTTCTATCATGAAAAACTGGTCATTAAATTGGGACACCAAATGATAAATATTCACGTGAATTTTCGGTAAGGTAGAAATTTATATAGGCCTCATGAAGAAATCATGTCTCAATTACTAGTCAAGAACCGTGCACATAAATTGACATAAAGAGTATCTAATGTAAACTCAAGGACAAGTAAACATTGTAGATAGTATAAATAGACATGCATGCATCAATGGTGAAATCAACTAATATTCCTCACTAAACTGCCAAACAAAGAGCACAACAAACACAAGCTGAAAATGTTTCCTCCTCGATCAGCAGTCCCATTGAAACCAATACCTGGTAGCTATGGCCTCCCTTTCTTTGGTGCCATCAAAGATCGTCTAGACTATTTCTATAACCAAGGGAAAGATGAGTTCTTCAGCTCCCGTGTTGAGAAATACAAGTCCACAGTTTTCAAAACCAATATGCCTCCTGGCCCTTTTATTGCTCAAAATCCGAGAGTCATTGCTGTTCTTGATGCAATATCATTCCCAATCCTCTTTGACACTTCCAAAATTGAAAAATTTAACGTTCTTGATGGCACTTACTTGCCCTCCTTGTCTTTCACTGGAGGATACCGAGTTTGTGCGTATCTTGATCCTTCTGAGCCTAATCACACCTCTCTCAAATCCCTTTTCATGTCTGTCCTCGCATCCAAGCACAAGGACTTCGTCCCCCTTTTTAGGACTTGCTTGTCTCAAATGTTCATCGACATTGAAGATGAAATGGGTTCTAAAAGGACAGCAAATTTCAATGACCCCAGTGATGCAATGTCTTTCAACTTTGTCTTTCGTCTGTTCTGCGAAAAAGATCCCTCTGAAACAAAGCTTGGATCGGAAGGACCTGCCATGGTAGATAAATGGGTCGGCTTACAACTTGCTCCACTTGCAACCATAGGATTACCAAAGTTTTTGAAATATTTTGAAGATCTTTTGTTGCACACATTTCCAACACCATTTTTCTTAGTAAAGTCTGATTATAAGAAGCTTTACGAAGCATTTTATGCGTCTTCGAGTTCGTTTCTAGACAAAGCTGAGAGTTTTGGAATTGAAAGAGATGAAGCTTGCCATAACCTAGTGTTTGTTGCTGGTTTTAACGCTTATGGGGGCATGAAAGCTTGGTTTCCTACTTTGATCAAGTGGGTTGGCAAAGCAGGAGAGAAGTTACACAGCCAACTTGCGAATGAAATCAGGACCGTTGTTAAAGAGGAAGGTGGGGTCACCTTCCAAGCCCTGGAAAAGATGACTTTGACCAAATCAGTAGTTTTTGAAGCCTTGAGGATTGAACCCGGGGTCCCATTCCAATACGGTAAGGCTAAGGAGGATATTGTGATCAACAGTCATGATGCAGCTTATGAGATCAAGAAAGGTGAGATGATCTTTGGATATCAGCCGTTCGCTACGAAGGATCCTAAGATTTTCGACCATCCTGAGGAGTTTGTGGGGCATAGGTTTGTGGGAGAAGGAGAGAATCTATTGAAGTATGTTTACTGGTCAAACGGGCGGGAGACTGAGGATCCAACTGTGGGGAATAAGCAATGTCCTGGGAAGGATCTAGTGGTGCTCTTGTCTAGGCTATTGGTGGTGGAGCTTTTCCTCCGATATGACACGTTCACGGTGGAGACGGCTGCGTTACCGTTTGGATCATCAGTGACATTTACTTCATTGATCAAGGCCACAAGCACTTGAACTTGGCGAAGCTAAGTCTTGAAATATTTGCCTCTTCTCACAATATCCGAAATAGTAAAATATATATATATATATATAGTTTTTTTATATAAAAAAAACCCAGTGCTTGTTCTGCACGATTGCTTTCGAGGAAATATAATTTGTTGGTTTGTTAATTTATTTTAATTTTAGTTTCAGTTTCAGTTTCAGTTTCAGTTTCAGTTTCTTAAAATAAAAAAGAGGTGGCATGAATCCACCAATTAAGTTCCATTTCCATTTCTGAATCTTAATCTCTTGTGCGTAGTGAGGTGTTCGTGATGTAGCCTCCGTTTCTTTGCATGTAACCTATTCTTGCCTGTTTTTTTTTTCTTGTAGCCTCTTTGTGATGTGATTCCATGCATGTTTAATGTTGAAATTATGTTTTGTAATTTTAAAATAAAAGGTTTTTAAATTGTTTTGAAAAGCATATATCTTTCTATTTTATATCATATTTTTTATTTGGAAATATATTAAAATAATATTTTTATTTTAAAAAATTAATTTTGATATTAATATATTAAAATAATTTTAAAATACCAAAAAATAATAATTTAAATAAAAATAAACAAAAAATTTAAATTTTTTAAAAAATATTTTTTAAAAAAACCAGATATATATCCTAAAATAGAAAGTTGTAGCTATAGGCAAGCTAGTATAAAAGTTTGGCTTACATTCAAACTTCACGATTTTATCATGCAACTTCCAGAAGGTATGCTTTGGATTTAGCCTGTCTATTAACAACGCTGAGAGACACAACGTATCATAGACTAGGGGTGGGCTCCACAGGCTCATAATTTATTTAGCAGTGCACTGGTCGGTTTGGACTGAAATATATATCCGACCCGACATCACAGTTTTTTCAACATGAAAAACCGACCCGACCTGCAAATGTCAAATATCCGCGTGGGTTGGACATAGCGGGTCAATGCTAATCCTAGTTTTTTTTTTCAGTTTTGATAAATCCTCTTGTTCTGCCAAAGAAAAATAAAACCAACATGAGAAATCATATTTGCATTTATTTATTAAATATTTAGATCTAATTTTTTATTTTAAAAAAATATTTTAAAAAAAAATTAAATTTTTTTAATTTTTTTACTTCAAATTAATATTTTTTTGGTGTTTTTATATCATTTTGATGTGCTAATATTAAAAATAATTTTAAAAAAATAAAAAAAATTATTTCAATATATTTTTAAGTTAAAAATATTTTTAAAAGTAATTACAACCATACTCCCAAATAAATAAAAAATTCATTATATTAAATAAAAACATGGAATAGTGGAGATGGTCGTGCAAAGAATATAAGGAGAGAATAAAATATTTACTGTAGCTAACAAGCTCAGATTTTAAAAAGAAAAGAAGAGAAACAACATTTCATTCATAGTGAAGAATGATTTGAGAGGTAGGGAGCTCTTCATATTTCTAACAAAATAGATTCTTGTAAACTTTTTGTTTTTTTTTGATTTGTTGGATCTAGTCTTGAAATTTTTATAAAGTGTTGGGCGGCTAGTGAAGAGGAAGGAAGGAGGACTTCTAGGGCGGCTGCCGACATGGAGGAACGCAGAAATCAGGTCTAGGTGGGAAGCCTATATTTTATATTATAAAAAAAATATTATAAAAAATTAAAAGATTTGATAAAATAAAAACATTTTTAAAAAATTAATCACATTTCTAACACAATACTTTACTAAATATTTTTATTTTAAAACATGAATAGTTTAGTGCTCCAGTAAAATCATGCATGAACTCTTGAAGCAGTCTCTGATCACTCTTGCAAGCGAGGTTGGCTCTTTAATTACTCTCTACGATCTCCAAATAACCAAGAATCAGGTTGGAATTACCTATAATTTTTTAAAGGTAAATCTTCTGGTTAATTTATATATATTTTAACTAATTTTATAAATTTTAAAATTAATAATTATATAAACCACTAACCATCATAATATTAACCACCGTAATTTTTTATTTTATTAGTTTTGTGGGTTTTGACGAAATACAGGATGAAGATGACGATCATTGCTTTAACTTATTTGCTAAGAAAACAAAACTTTTCAATTTATCCAAAGATTTTTAAGCTCATCTTAATTATAAGAAATTAAATACCAGGAATAAGACATGTTGTCACTTTGACGATTTGGGTATTTGGATAAACATATCTAATTCTGATTAATTAGTGACTTGGATGGTTAAATAAGCAAACAAAATTAATAAAATATAAAAGAGTAACCACACCCATAAATTAAACACTTGTTTTGAGTTTTTTTCTTTTCTTTTTTCTTTTTGCTTTTTACGTTTAGTTTTTTTTGTTATCTCACCATTCTATATTAATTAAATTATTTTAAAAATTATATTTCATAGGTTTTTTATTTTATTTTTGTTCTGTTAGGTTATATATTAATTTTAAAGCTTTAATCTTTTTATTTTTAATTTCAAACTTCAATATTAAATTAATTAGAAGTGATCCTTTGTTATTTTATTTATTTTATTTTTTATAAACTTATCTTGATCTCTTGACTTAAGTCACAAGTTATGTTAACTTAGATTGCCTTGAATTATTGTTTTTGCTACCTTTTGTAATTTTATCCTTGAATATTGAATTGGTTAGAAATTAGATTTTATATATATATATATATATATATATATATATATATATATATATCTCAAGACCTGAATCACGAGTTTAACAAGTTTACTTTATGTATTTTTTATCCTTTTCTAATTGGACTTCATATTTTTTCTAAGGAGTTATCATAATTTCATAACCTGGATTGCAAGTTTGGTGGGTTGACTCGGTTTATTTTTTCAAGTTTTTTTTATTGATTTTTTTTTCAATTTCACCCTCCAACTAGTCAATTTTTTTATTTTATTTTTTTCAATTTTATCCTTTAATATTAAGTTGTTTGAGAATCGGGCTTTGTAATTTTTTTAATTTATTTTTTATGAAATTATCTCGGTTTCATAAATTTAGTTTTTTTTCTTGATTTTAACTTTTAACATTAGGTCTATTAAAAATAGATATTCATAACTTTTTTTTTCATATTATGAAGTTATTATGGTTTTATTACTTAGGTTAAGAATTTAATAGGATTGTGTGGTCTAACTTGGGTTATTTTTGTTTGATCCTTTTTTTTAATTGATATTTTTTTTATTCTACCCGTCAATATTTGGTTAATTGAAAATCAAGCTTCATAATTTTTTTTTATGAGGTTATCTTGATCTCATGACCCGGGTTGCAGATTTGATAGATTAACTCTGGTTGATTCAGATAGTTTTTTATTTTTTTTATTTTATATTTTAATATTCGGTTGATTAGAAATTAAATTTTAATTTGTTTTATTTGTTTATATGAAATTATTACCGTTTTATTACATAAATTATAAATTTGATTGGTGAGCTGAAGTCGATTCAATATATCATTTGAAAATCTGTATTATTTAATATATTATCGTATAATATTTTAAAAAAAATATTATTGAATATATATTATATTTTAAAGAAAATTCTGTTAGTAAATCTAAACATTATGTTAGTGTATAAAGGCCACTCGCAACTGTACAGGATTGAATTTGTTTTATTATTTTTCCTCATGTAAATCCGTTACTACCTTATTACGTGACATGTTTTGTGACCCCCACACACCCATCATCGCCACCACGAATTATTAGTTGAATAATGAGAGTGCGCTTTAAATTTTTTAAGCATTTAGTAAGCATATGAATCAAATCGTGTTGAAAAGCAAGAACATTTTTAATTCAACAAGTAAACAGCTAGCATTAATTAATGAATTTGCTTGATAACAATAACAACAAGAAAGTTTTTAAGCTATTATATATTGATACATGGCAATCCCTTGATTCACCACGAAGCCAGAAGAAATCCAAACGCAAATAGTAATTGAAGATGTCTCCTTCTTCCTCCTCCTCTTCTGAATCAAAACTCCCGATGAAGCCAATCCCTGGTGATTATGGCATCCCTTTCTTCGGTGCAATCAGAGATCGTCTAGACTATTTCTATAACCAAGGTAAAGATGAGTTCTTTAAAACACGCATCCAAAAGCACAACTCCACTGTCATCAAAACCAACATGCCTCCCGGCCCTTTCATCGCCAAGAACCCCAAAGTCATTGCTGTCCTTGATGCAATTTCATTTCCGATCCTTTTTGACACTTCTAAAGTTGAAAAGTACAACGTTCTTGATGGCACTTTCTTGCCTTCTTTGTCCTTCTCTGGAGGATACCGTGTTTGTGCCTATCTTGACCCTTCTGAGACCAAACATACCGCTCTCAAATCCTACTTTATGTCTGTGCTTGCGTCCAAGCACAGTGAGTTTATTCCTCTCTTTAGAACCTGCTTGTCACAACTGTTCATCAGCATTGAGGATGGCATCGCGTCTCAAAAGAAAGCAAATTTCAACAACCCTTGTCAGGTCATGTCTTTCGACTACATTTTTCGTCTCTTTTGCGGTAAAGACCCGTCTGAGACCGCGATTGGGTCGAAGGGACCGGCCATTGCTGATAAATGGCTGGCTCTACAACTCGGACCACTTTTTACCCTAGGTTTACCTAAGTTCTTGAAATATGTTGATGATCTATTGCTGCATACATTTAAATTACCATTCTTCTTAGTAAAATCTGATTACTATAAGCTTTACGATGTGTTTTATGCGTCTTCTGGTCCGATTTTGGACAAAGCTGAGAGTTTCGGGGTTACAAGAGAGGAAGCTTGCCATAATCTTGTGTTTCTCGCTTGTTTTAGTACTTATGGAGGCTTAAAAGTCTGGTTTCCTGCTTTGATCAAATGGGTTGGCCTGTCGGGAGAAAAGCTGCACCGTGAGCTCGCAGATGAAATCAGGACCGTTGTTAAAGAAGAAGGTGGGGTCACTATCCAAGCGATGGATAAGATGATTTTGACAAAATCTGTTGTTTATGAAGCTTTCAGGATTGAACCTCCGGTTCCATTCCAGTACGCCAAGGCCAAGGAAGATATTGTGGTCGAAAGTCATCACGCGGCCTATAAGATCAACAAAGGTGAAATGATCTTTGGATATCAGCCGTTCGCCACGAAGGATCCTGAGGTTTTTGATGATGCTGAGGAGTTTGTGGGGCATAGGTTTGTGGGGGAGGGAGAGAAGCTATTGAAGTATGTTTATTGGTCAAATGGGCGTGAGACTGTGGATCCAACGGTGGAGGATAAGCAATGTCCAGGGAAGGATATGGTAGTGCTTCTGTCTAGGCTAATGTTGGTGGAGTTCTTCCTTCGTTACGACACGTTTACCGTGGAGACGGCAGTTTTGCCGATTGGATCATCCGTGACTTTCACCTCGCTGGGTAAAGCCACCAGCATTTGACGATGGTCAGCCAGCTGCCTCCTGTCAAGTTCTATTTTGCGGGCTGCTTTGATAGCTGCCCTTCCTTTTTGGTGGCTAATACCCACTACATTGGCTTTGAGCGAATTATCAAAGTATTTCAAATAAACTATTCCTCCTCTCGCCTGAAAGCATCATCGTTATGTATAATAATCATTTTTATGTCACAGTTTCATACAAGTTGGAGTGTATCATTTTCTAATAGCTCTTCCTTTTGTGCACAAATCTGACGTTGGTTTGGAGTGTATTGTCGTCGTTCAAAGTTTGTATAATACCCTTTCTTCATGCTATTTGAATTTCCATTTTCTCGTGTGTTCTTGAATCTTTTAGGTGTTCGTGTGACAGTGGCATCTCTCTTAAGAGGCAAATAAGTACTGGCTTTCCATACACGGATTCTGGACCAGGAAACCTCTGAATTGCATGTTCGAGTTAATAAATCCTTCATGAAGTCTGATAGAACTCTGCGACTAATGGAAGTCTCGCTTTCGCCACCATTAATATCTAAAAAATCTTGTCAAAACGATGAACCAGTCGTTTCATCTTTATGAAGTTGAAGAACGTGGCTGGCAGTCTGATACCTAACAAAGCTTTGGGTTTGCCTCGTTTTTCCAACAAAAGAAATTATTTAGCGGAACGCATAGGCCAAAGCGCAGACCAAGGAGGAATTATCTTCCATCAAACGTTATCTTGTTGATTTAAAAGGCATTTTTTAAAATCAACAAGGGAAGACTCTGAGGCGGCTTTGACTTCAAATGCTGAGTTCGTGTTGATAAAGCTACAGAATATTTCTTCCAGAGATTTGCGCACCACAAACAGTAGCCATTGACATTATTGCAATGGAACTATAGCTAGGGTTGTAGGGTGTAGGAACATTGCTTTCACGTCTTTGGCATCCAAAAAGTGATAAAAAAGAGGTTAAAATATTTCATGTAAAGTCGCAAAGCTGAATTAGAACCGGGAAATCCGATAAAATGGGAAATTATCACGTAAAATTAAAATAAATAGTGAAAAACACAAGAAAAAAAACAAAAAAAACGTGGCTAGATATTGTGCAAACATGAAAACATACATCGTGCAAACTTAATTATTTATACTCATCTTCAATCATCGGTGAAATGGCTTAAAAAAAAATTCTCATCGAAAATTAATAGATATCACGGTTGAAAACCATGATATTCAATTAAATGTTATTATTTCAATTAAATGATATTCACTAGCTTGTACCAGTGATCAAGCAAGATGACCTGGATCCAATCCTAGCTGGATCCAACCCCGCTTCGGTTCACTAGCTTGTACCAGTGATCAAGCAGGATTCGCTGGATCCAACCCGCTTCTATATATATATATATATATATATATATATATTGTACCAGTGTATATATATATATATATATATATATATATATATATATATATATATATTGTACCAGTGTATATATATATATATATATATATATATATATATATATACACACTGGTACAAGCAGGATTCGCTGGATCCAACCCGCTTCTAGGTGGATCCAGCTAATCCTGCTTGATCACTGGTACAAGCTAGTGAACCGGCGGTCTGCAATCGTGCGTAAAATTCCACGCACTCTTGCTGCAACAACGATGTAACTATAATTCACCTCAACAGTACCAAGTGAATTATATTGCAAAGGGAGAGAAGAGCAGAGACTTACCTCGTTGCTGTAGGAGACGAAGACGAAGTGAGAGTGACCGTTTCTGGCTGATCTGATGACACTTCTATGATGAATGCAAAAGCCTTCTCCTCTGTTATTGCTCGTCTTGGTCTCTTCGTCCTTCTGAACAATGCTGAGAGCTTCACTTGAGATGCTCTGTCTCCAGTGTAGTCGCTGATGAAGACTGAAATTATCGTGCCTGATCAATGCTTCTTCTTCCTTTTCTCGTTTTTTTGGTTCTTTTTCTCTTCTTTTCTTTTTTCTGTTGGTTTCTTTTTTAGCTTTTATCTTATTTTCCCTGTCTCTCTCTTTCTTTCTGGTGCTCTCTGTTTCTGTCTATCTTCTGTGTTTTTCTCCTTCTCTCTGTGGTTTCTCCTTTTCTTCTAATCTTCCCCCTGTGTTGTTCCTGTTTTTTCGTTCTTTTCCCCCCTGTTCTTTCCTTTTCGTCTTCGCTCTGACCTGTGCGTCCTGTGTTGTTCCTGGTCCTTCTGTTCTTGTTTTTGTTCATCCTATGGTATTCTCTCCCCGTCCCTGTCTTTTTCCCCTTTTATGTTTCCTCTGGTTCTGGTCTTTATAGGGGAAGAGTATTGACGCTAACACAATCCAATCTTCTGGAGAAAATCTTTCCAAGCATTCAGCAGAAGATCATGCCATCTGATTGTATTACAGTTAATTACATACGTCTATCTAGGAACTGATTAATTCTAATTATAGTATAGTATATCCTGTAACAGCTGCTTCCTTATTACTCTCACCTTCTGTTATAAACATTTTTCTATATAATAATATTCCAACGCCATGTGCACGGTATGGTTGATAATTATTGGTTTACAAAACCTTACATGGTATCAGAGCTGTAAGATTAACATCCATCAGATCCTATCACCTCAAAAAATTCTTCTTCTACTCTCTCCTTCAACACCATGGTTCACATGGTTACTATCAAATTATCCTCTACCAATTTCCTTCTCTGGCGTAGTCAAGTTGTCCTTTTATTATAGTGTCAAAAACTATATGGACATATTGATGGCTCAACACCAATGCCATCTGCTGCCACTGAGCCTGCAGCTCACAACATGTGGAAACAATTGGATCAGCTCGTCATGAGCCTTCTGCTTTCTTCTCTCACAGAAGAAGCTCTCTCTATTACTATCGGTTTTACAACTTCAAGAGATGTCTGGAACTCTCTTGAAACCACATTCAACCAAAAGTCTAAAGCCCGTGAGCTCCAAATTAAGGATGAGCTTCATCTCATAAGGCGTGGCTCTCGTAGCATCTCTGAATACTCTTGAATTTTTAAAGCTCATTGTGATCAATTATCAGCAATGGGACATCCAGTTGAAGATACTGATAAGGTGCATTGGTATCTACGTGGTTTAGGCCATGAGTTTTCAACCTTCTCCATCACTCAACTCTCTTTAACACCTATTCCCAACTTTATAGATATTGTTCCCAAAGCAGAAAGCTTTGATCTTTTTTCAAAGTCCATTGATCATAACATAGGGGTCCCTGCATATGTTGCAAATTTCTCCCCTGCATCCTCAAACAGATTTGGAAATTCCAGCAACTACCAACACAAATATAAAGGAGGACCATCAAAGGGAGGATATCTTCACAAGCAGCAGCCTAGACGACCTCCTAGATGCCAAATCTGTCGTGAGGAAGGTCATTACGCAACAAATTGCCATCGCAGATATATCAAAACTGATGAGAACAGATATATCAAACCTGATGCCAATATTGCTGAAGCTCTTGCTCATTGCACCATTCATGATGAACCTGCAGATTGGTACACAGATACGGGTGCATCAGCACACATGACAGCTGATGCATCTCAACTTGATCAAATGGAACCTTACGCTGGTAAGAACAAGGTTATTGTTGGTAATGGCTCTTCTCTTCCAATCACCTACACTGGTTCCTGTTCTCCCACTCCCAATCTTCAATTAAATGATGTTCTTGTTGTTCCAAACTTGACTAAAAACTTGCTATCTGTCAGTAAACTCACCCATGACTATCCTTTCTCTGTCTCTTTTACTGACACTGATTTCATCATCCAGAATCTTCACACTCAAAAGGTGGTGGCAAGCGGCAAGCATGTTGATGGACTTTATATACTGAAGCGTGGACACCAAGCATTTTCTACTGTCATCCATAAATCCAGTCTTTGTAATTCTTTTGCAGTTTGGCATGCACATTTAAGACATGTCTCCTCCTCAATAATTTCAATTCTTAATAAACAAGGGTCACTGTCCCTCTCTTCTCTATTGCCAAATCCATCCCTTTGCATTAGCTGTCAAAAGGCTAAAAGCCATGCATTACCATTTTCAACAAATGACAGTCGTTCCAATGACATTCTTGGTCTTATACACTGTGATCTTTGGGGACCAGCTCCCATTAAATCCATCTCAGGCTACCAATACCATGTTATCTTATAGATGATCACTCCCGTTATACTTGGTTCTATCCACTAAAGCACAAGAGTGATTTTTACCCTACGTTCCATAACTTCCAATCCTTGGTTGAAAATCAATTCTCTACAAAAATTAAAATTTTCCAAAGTGATGGGGAAGGGGAATTCATCGGTAAAAATCTACAGACCCACTTTACTAAATGTGGAATTCATCATCAATTCTCATGTCCCTATACACCATCTCAAAATGGTAGGGCAGAAAGGAAGCATAGGCATCTCACCGAAACAGGCTTCACAATGATGTTTCATTCTGTTGTTCCTCTTCATTTCTGGGTTGAAGCCTTCAGTACCGTTGTTTTCACCATTAACCGCTTGCCAACACCAGTCTTGAGTGGGAAATCTCCTTTTGAAATTTTGTATGGTAAGTCTCCTCTTTACACTACCTTTCGCATCTTCGGTTGCTTATGTTTTCCAAATCTGCGTGCTTATACCAAGCATAAGTTTGAACCAAGAAGTCTTCCTTACATCTTTCTTGGTTATCACACTTCTTACAAAGGATTTTGGTGTCTTGATCTTGTTTCTCATCGCGTCTTTATCACTAGACATGCTCGTTTTGATGAAACTGTATTTCCATTTTCCTCTTCTAGCATGCAACACTCCTCTACCATCTCAGATTATGTTGCTTTTCATGACCCTATCCCATTACCTCCTGTTATAGCTGTCACTAATTCATCTACAGGGCCTCCATCTCCATCACCAGTAACCTTACAAAGAGAATGCCCTTGCATGTGGTGATCGTGGAGACGAGCACAGTCTTGGTACCCATTACTGGATTGTTGGTGGCACATCGTGGGGGAGAAATACTGGGTAAAGACGTAACCATGATTTGCTACAGTTTTCTTGCGGTTTTCTAGTTGAATCGGTTTTCTCTAGGATGAAAGACAGGGATGATGAACAGTGATTCAAAACGGCCCCGTTTCCAACCGAAATGGCCATATTCAATTTGGCCTCAGAACATCTAACATTTAACAATTGGGTCCCTAATCAAGGAAAATCTCCTTCCTTTTAATTTTACCCCTCGATCAAATTACAATTGAACCCCTAAATATTGACACCATTTACAAAAACAGTCATTAGTTTCCAATTTAATCAATTAAGAATGTGTTTGTCTACGTTATTACGTCTGTATTTTGCTTAAAACGCAGATGCAATAATGTTTGGTAACCAAAAAAACATAAAATACTATTCATGAATCCCACCAAAATTCACGTTTGAAACGCTTAAAAATAAAAGTAGGTTCTACCTGCTTCTTCTGCTGTACCATCTCTCTACACTGTTCATTAAAGTGAACACTGTTTTTTTTAGTAATTTTTTTTTGAAAATCAGCATCTCTCCACACTCTTCACTTTAGTGAACAATGTTTTTTTAAAATCTTTTTTTTTGAAAAATTAGTTGATATTTTTTTAAAAAAATAATAATTTTTTTTTAAAAAAATAGTTTAAGGTAAATTAAATTTATTCGTACTGTAATCTCAATTTTATTTCTGATAATATTTTATTTAATTTTATTGCACGCTCAAAAAATCATGGAAATTATAGTTCTTGTCGGATAAATTTTATATGTAATAGAATTGTAGATAGTTTAATGGAACAATAATTTTTTATATATATAAAGCATGATTTATTTCACGATGTAATAGCAATAGTTAAATCTACAATATTTAAATTAAAAATCATATATATATATATATATATATATATTATTTTATAACCTCAATTTCAAAAGCATTCTTAACCAAACACATTAAACTACTTTTTGTTCAACCTCAATTTCAATCACAGTTTTAACCAAACACCTATTTTTTCAAAACCAACCTCAATTAAAAGTACTTTTTATAAAACAATTTTTTTCAAACCACAACCACAACAGCTACCGCAATACCAAACACACTCTAAGTTTTTAATTGACTCTTCAACTTTTAATTCTTCAAAATTATCCTTGCAAAAATCAATTAACCTCCCTATAGTATCACTGCTTATTCAATTTGGTTCTTGGATTTTAATTTCTTGTAATTTTGATCCAAATTAACTTTAAGCTTTGGTATTTTTACAATTAAACCCTTGATTGCATTAATTAATTAAATTGGAGTTTAATTAAGTCTTCAAACTTATCAATTATGTTAATTTTTTACCAAATCAACTCCTAAATTTATAATTTCATCCTTATTAATTTTCATATTTTTAATATATGTTGTCTTAATCCAATTCTCAAATTTATTGTTTTTGTTATTTATTTATTTATTTATGTATTTATTTATTTATTATTATTATTATTATTATTTGAAAATTAAATCATAACAATAAATATTACCCATGAATAGTAAATGAATTTATACTAAACGAAGAGATGAAAAAGAAATGGAAGGAGATGGAGCTCGGTCAAGCAACAACCCAATTGAATGTGTTGGACTCGGTTAGGCTATAACCCAACAAAGTTTTGTGGGCCTAGGCCCAATCAAGCTTCTTATTTTTTTATTTATTTTTGTTTCTTCTTCTTCTTTCTCGATAAATTTAGGATTATAAGGGTATTTGCTCCAGTAACTTGATAAAATGACTTCGGTTTCTTGTTTATAATGATATAATGTAAGATGTTTAAATTATCCTACTTGAGTAGTTGAAAGCATATACAATATTTTAACTCAAACTCAATGAATAACAAATAAAACCTACCTAAGGTTTTTATTAATACACCAGTATACATAACATTTATAATTTCAATATTTAATATTTAATGTGTGTGTCAAATATGTATATATCTTTTTTATTTTTTATTAATTAATAAATAGTTCTCAAGTAATGAATATCTAAATGTTTCATAATATATCAACATTTTGACCATGTTGGGAATGTGGTTGCGATTGCTTTTCAAAGTGTTTTTTTGTGCAGAAATGCATCAAGATAATTTTTTTAAAAAACAATTAATTTTAAGATCAACACATCAAAATAATTCAAAACATAAAAAAAATTAATTTTTAGTAAAATAAATTGAATTTTTATAAAACATGGTTTGCACCGCATTCTTAAATGTTAGTAGAAACAAACTAAAATAGCTAGTTCATAAAGGTTTGGTTGCTATACGGTCATGGGCTCAATAATGTTTTTATTGTAAAACCATTTTGTTATATTTTATAGAAAGTTATTAGCCTTGGTCTTTATACTTTGCCGCAAGTTATATAATTTTAATTTTTTTAATGTAAAAAATGATGTTCAAATGCCAGAATAGAGTAAAGAAACGACATAAAAAATTGGTCATGACAAACTTATAATAATAGTAATTAAAATCAAGTCAACCTGAGATATCAAATCAAATCCACAATTTAAATTATAAGATTAAAATAACCCGATAAAAAAATAAAAGGAATTATAAAGTTTTTTTTAAAAAAATCATATTAATTTTTCAAATTTGTTACCCTAGTCATTAGATTCGAAGCATCTAATTTTGATAAATCATGAAGTCTAATTGTTAATCAATCAAATATTAAAGGGTAAAATTAAAAAAATAATTTCAATTATATAAAAATATTAAAAAATAGCAATTTAAAAAATAAGAATCAAAATTAAATACAAAATAATTTTTATATTTGATTAAATAGTGAAATTTAAAAGAGAAATCATTTAGTAAAAGAAAAAAAAATAAAAGAATGAGGGTCAAAATTGACTTAAAAATAAAATCAATATTTTGATTGGAGAGTAAAGTTGAAAAGAATAATAATTTTTACAAAAAAACCAAGAAAAAAAAATCAAAACAATAAGGATCAAATCAAAAAACCTAATACTATTAATTTGAATTGAATGATAAAGTTGAAAACCAAAAAAAACTTTTACAAAAAAGCCAAGGTAAAAAATTAGAAATCCAAAGAATGAGGACCAAAATGGATAATATAATATTTGGTAATTTGGGATTGATTGATGAAATTAAAAACAAATAAATTTTCTACAAAAGGACGAGGACCTAACTTAAAAATCAAAAGAAAATGAACTGAAATTGAAACATCAACAACTATGCAAGAGGGTCAAGTTGTAATTATCAAATGAGAAAAGAGAAAAGAAGGTAAAAAAAAAAGGCCTACTAGTTACAAACTGTATCACCATCGGAAACACTCGTCACACTAAAAGAAAAGGAACATGGTAACACTTCCAACCACAAAATAGAAGGGCATTGTTGGATGCTAGGAGGTGTTACACGAGCCGCCTAAAGCATGCTAGCAGCTCCAGATGCACCACACACAAAGCCCCTAAGCTTTTTTGTTTTTTATTTAGTCAAATACCAAAATGCCCCTAAGTTAACTTTATAATTAAAAAAAAAAACATTGTGAAAAGATCAAGAAGCCCCCTGACTCTAGGTTTATTTCTTTTCTTTTAAGGGTGTTTTTGTTGTTTTATTATGCATTTTAATTTTTAATTATTTTTTTATATTTGATCAAATATTAAATTACCATTTAATTGATATTATAATAACGAAAAAATTATTGTAAAAATACTAAAAATCCCCTCTGTCAAGTTTAATTTGTTTAGCTTTCAATAATATTCTGATTATTTCGGTATCTAATTGAGATAGAAAATAACTCATTTTTCATTTTTGAATTTTATAATAATGAATGGCTCATGTAAAAATAATCGTTCAAGTTAACAATGCTAAAAACTGGAATGGGAACAGTATAACAGTGTTGGGTTAACATGTCAGATTTTTTTTTTTAGAAATGACACGGTCAGAAGAAAATTTTAGAAAAATAACATATATATTTTTTAAAATTATAAAAATAGCATAGTTTGAAGAGAATCGCTATTCAAAATCGCGTTAAATGGCTATTCAAAATCACAGTTTTAATAATTGTGATATCTTATAAAATAATTATTCAGAATCACAATTTTAATATATGGCTTTTTATTATTGTGAATGAGGGTGTGGGAGACAAGTACTCCTGCATGTTTTAAAGGGAGCGGAACATATATAGCATCTCATATTTCCATGTGTCATCATTTTTTTCTTTACTCGAGGCTTATTTTTATATATATATATATATATATATATATATATATATATATGTATTTAAAAACATTATGCATGTGCATGGATAAAAAAAAACATGTTTTATTACTGTTATAATTTGAGAGTGTATTTATGTTTGTTTTTTAAAGTGTTTTTTATATTGAAATACATTTAAATAATGTTTTTTTTTTAATTTTTTTAAAATTATTTTTAAGATTAATATATTTAAATAATTTAAAATATATATAAAAAATAAAATTTGTTAGAAACGCAGTTTCATTAGGTAGAGCATGAGTTTCTCCTCTCTCTTTTCACATAAAGTTCATGAGACCCAACAAAGTCATTGATACGAATGCTACTTATGAAACAAATTGTGATGATAATATTCTATTTTCCTTTTTTTCCCCCTTAGAACTTCAATTGAATTTTTAAACAATATTTTTAATTATTGTGAAACAAACAAGAGTTACCATACTTCAATAATATATATATATATATATATATATATATAAACAATAATATTAATAATAAATATATAAAAAACTATGAATAATATTAATAATCCCTGGTGCATGCTCGAATGGGAATGTTTTAGGCTTGCAATGTGTATAAACACACTATCACCTCATGTTTATCCGGAAAAAAACAACAAAGTAATTGGATTCGATTTACTACAAACCTAATAATAAAATAAAATAAATTCAAAGACAAATGATGTAGCAAGTCTAAATCACCTAATAATTTGAAAAGATACATGAAAAAAGAGAGGAAGGGTCTTAAAAAACACAAATTATCATAAATAAATAAAGATTTGAAATAATAACAATCAAACTCAAATATCAGATTTAATAAAAAAAAATAACCTTAAAACAAAGTTATGCTATACTTATAGTAGTATAGCCTTGACAAACAATTTCAGGATACAATTTATAATTAAAAAATATTAAAAAAATAACACATTTTCACTCAACCACACTAATAAGAATCATGATTTTATTAAAAAATCACTAATAATGAAGATCACGGTTTTGTCGTTAAGCCAAGAAATAAGGGCAAAAGGGGATTCTTTGTTACAAAAGCTCCCTGCAAACCCTTTCACTGAGTTTCACATTAAGGCCACGTTTGTTTCCAAGAATTCACTTTCCTGAAAATTATTTTCCTTACTTTTCTATGTTTAACAAATACATAGAAAGTGAATCAAAGAAAATTAAATTCCGGTCAAAGGAAATATTAACGTTAATCTCAGGAAAGTGTTTTCCGCTTTTTATTCTTGGAAAACACTTTCTTAAACCTGCGTTCTCATACTTTTTTAACTGTTCATGTTAATTGCACTGTTCAATGAATAGTGCAATTAACATGAACAGTGTATTGCGTACACTGTTCATTCAAAAATAGTGAACAGTGCAGTTCTCTTACACTGTTCACTTGCCTGCGGGTTCTTTTTTTTTTTAAGTGTGCTATTTTATTAACATTTTAAAAAAAAATAGTTTAGAGTGAATTTTATACCTTAATATTTTATCCAATTTTATTACATGCTAAAAATATTATTAAAACTATAGTTTTTGTCGGATGTATTTTGTATGTAATGGAATTATAAATGGTTTTATGGAATAGTAAAAAATATTTCACAAGCTTATTTATCTATAATATGATATGATATATATAGTTATATTTTATAAAATAAACTATGTATGAATATAGGATATAATAAAAAAAAATTCATCTTTATACATTTTAGATTTCATTTTTTTTTATTGTAAGTGATTAAATATTATATATATATTAGATAAATTTGAAAAAAAAATTAATTCATTAATAAATTATTTTTCAGTTCATTTTTCATAATACAACCAAACACTGGAAAGTGTTTTTCAGTTCATTTTCCATAACACTACCAAACATCAGAAAATATTTTTTTAAAATTCACTTTTTAGGAATTTACTTTTTCCAGAATTCACTTTAAAAAAGAATTTACTTTCCTACAAACAAGCGGAGCCTAATATTGAAAAGGGACACGTCACTCTCAGTCAGACAATCCACAACGGATTTTTTAAAGCAAGTGTACAGCTGCTAAAGATAAATGCTAAATGCTGTCGGCATATTATAACCGTGAATCAGAATTATTAAAAACATAATTTTAATATTTTTTAAACTATATATATATATATATATATATATAATTTTTTTTTTAAATATATTTTTTTATTAAAAACTCCAAACCATCCTAGTTCTATAAAAGATACACAAATGTCATCCACATGTTTCATTTTTATAGAATTAAAATTTAGACTGGAATATAATTGAGTTAAAAAACAAAATAGAAAAAAAAATCTGGATATGACCTGGTTATTTGATTTACTAGCTAAGATATGGTTAAAAATTTAATTGCGACTTATTAATTTTTTTTTATTAAAATAATATTATTTAGATTAAAAAAAGAATTAATCTTAGTAATCCGGTTAAAATTTAATGATCTAGTTAAAACCTAAAATCTAAATTTTATACCGGACCAAATCTAAACTATGATCATTTCTTTTTGTCTACAAGTGAAGTAAATAATTCTTTTTTCAATGTTATAAACGTGTGATATTAGTAATGTGATTGTAATTAATTTTTAAAGTATTTTTTATTTAGAAATATATTAAAATAATATTATTTTATTTTAAAAATTATTTTTAATATCAGCACATTAAAATAATTTAAAAATATTAATTTTAAATTTTTAAAAACACAATTTTGACCAGCTTCCAAACATTTTTGAAAAAAAACAGAATTTGGAAAAACTAAACGAAGGGCGTCGGCAGTGGTAAATAATAACTATGCTGGTTTTCTTGATATTGATTTGATTTTGAATAGTGTTAGACGTGGCAAGACGACATATAGCTTTGATTATAATAAACAATAGATTCGTAGACGTCATCAAGAAGATATTTGCATCATTTCTCTCTGTCTCTTGAGGTGACACGTGCATTGAACAATCAACGAAAAGACTCTTATGTCCAGCATATGGATTTATGCATCCTAATCGGATAGGATTGGCAGAGCACGTCTGAGGTAATGACTTCTGTGGCTGTTCATGACAGCGACAGAATATTATTTTTTAAAATACATTTTTAAAAAAATTTATATTTAGTATCAATATATCAAAATAATTTTAAAATTTTAAAAAATAATTTAAAATAAATAAAATCAATTTTTTAAAAAGGAATTCTATAAACCATTTTTAATTTTTTACTTTAAAATATATTTTTTAATATTTTAAAAAAATTTCAAATTGTTTTGAATATACAGATAATATTAAAAATAAATTTTAAAAAATTAAAAAATATTTTAATATATATTTTAAAAATCACCATTATCACTTGAAACTGGATGGTGATTGGTAGCCAGCGTGCTGTCAATAAATAGTGATGACAACAGTTGACACGCCGGCCGACATAAAAACCGCTGTAGTGATTGGTTGCCAGCATGATGTCAATGAATAGTGATGACAGCAGTCGACATGCCAGCCGACGTAAAAAGAAATACCAAACCGCTGTAGTGATTGGACAATACCCTTTTGTTTTGTCATCCTTTTTATTTATTTTTTTTTAATTTATACCATGAAAAAAATAAATCAGATAAAGCAAGATGTGGAGCCCGAAAGGGCATAAGCAACAAGAATAGGGTTTCTTTATTTGTCCACTCTTTGAGTATATTACTCAGAATTGAAAAATAAAAATAAAACATGACACTGACACACACTTGTTCTTTTGTATAATGAAATTATTGTTGGAAGGATAATTTTGCTTTTCTTCTATTTTATCTCGAAAAACCCTAAATTATGTTCTTTCTCTCTCACACGCTTCGAAAGAATTCCAAGTTAAGTTTCTTTCTCTTGCAACTAGAAAGCTTAAAAAAACTCTCACTTCTTGGGTAAAGATAAAAATTAAATGGTTTATAAATAATTATTTCACACTTCGTTTGTGAAAATTCTCAGAAACAAAATTTATTGATATTATTTTAAAAAATATTTTTAGTTAGCTAAGTACATTTTAACAACTTAATTCCTAAATGAGTTTTGAAACATAATTTAAACTTAATTCCTAAATGAGTTTTGAAACATAATTTAAACTTAAATTAAGATCATTTCCCAGTTATGAGCTCATATCCTATATTTTTATTAGCTTGGACTTGGTGCCTGAACCCAGATTCTGAGTTTCTCGTAGGCTCCGCATGGTGCACGAGCCCGGACATAGGGTTGTAGTTTGAGCCTAGACATTGGGTGTGCTTAACACCTTGTGGCCTCGAGCGTGTAGCCTCCGCCCAACACCTCTTAAGCTTTGGCTTAGGCGCCATTCCCAGGCTAGATGTAGACAATGTATTTTTTTTATTTTTTTATTTTTTTTGTAATATTTTCTTAACATTTTTTTGGTTGAAGATCTATCATACAAAACTAAAAATAAAAGTTGTTTAACTGTAACAATTATAACATTATTCCATTTTTTTATTATGTTAAAAATTATTTCAAGATTTTATACGTTTTTATTAATTATTTTTACTTTATTTTATTACATGTAATTGACTATTTGATGTCAAAATTATTATATTTTTTTTTTGATGTCAAAATTATGTTAATAAAACCTAAACATTCATTTATTTGTGTTAAAAACATTATTCAACCTACAAAAAAGCGAGTTGAATAAAAATGTTAACATTTTTTTATATTCATTTACATATATAATTTTAAATTTATTTAATTAAATATATTTATATATTTATTTAATTTTTAATTATAGTTTTATTTAAAAAATAGTGTTTAAATAGCCTGCATATTAATTTTTTTTTTTTGTAAAAAATTTAATTATCTAACTCACAACAAAGCATGAGTCAAATAACTAGATATATTTATTTGTGTTTTTGTTGTTTACATTCAATATTTTATTTATTATAAACAACTATCTGTGTAATAAATAAAATAAATTTAATCTTTGAGATTTGGATAGTAATCAAGCCGATAATCACGTTGTTAAGTAAATGCCTTATCTAAACCAAATCTAGGTTAACATGCACACGTACACATGGATATTTCAATTAATAATTAATTCTATCTCCATCCATATTACATCCTAGCATGAGTTTAAATGTTTTTTAGCAGCTCATTTTTTGTTTTGTTTTCTAGTTACTTTGTAGATGAGATAAAATAATTTTTTAATATAAAATATCATTTATTTACATTCATCCAAAATTAACGTTTTATTTCAACCGAACACCAGACCATCATTTGATGGACAACTGGCATCAGATCATCTGTTGTGTAGTTAAGACCCTAGAAATATCTGGATATCCACTTGTCATAAAAAGGCAACGTTTTCTGGCCACAAACAGACAATCAAATGATTTGTCTTTTGCCAGTTCTTACATGAAGAAATTGATAGCCAAGAGATATAAGAAGCGGAGAAGGGAAAAGAGAGAGAGCAACGGATGGAAAAGAAAGGTTACTTGGCGATGAGGAGGGATCAAGAAATGGCGAGTGGATTGATTACTTCTGATTTTCAAGACTTTGCTAATGCTGCTAAGAAGCTAGCTAATCATGCTATCAAGCTTGGCGGAATAGGATTTGGTACCACTTTTCTTGAATGGATCGCTTCTTTTGCTGCAATGTAAGCGTGCTTTGAAGTTTGATCCTTCTTTCTCTTCTTTATTTAACATTGCTGTTGTTGCATCGATCTTACTGTTTTAGTGGCAAATTAAGACTTTTGTTCTTTCAAATTTAAAGGTGAACATGTTAGCTTGAATTTGATTGCTTAGGCTCGAGAATTATTGTTGATATCTGTGTGAATCAGCCTATCTTAAGCCTTACAATGAAGTAGGTGCCGCTTCTTAACTCGTCATGTATAGGTGGGTATGGTGTCAATTTGCTTGTGTCTAAAAACAATTCTTGATAATTGGAAACTGCAAAGATCAAGTTGTTGTGCGATAACTACCTGGGTTTCTAGCAGTTGCTCTGTCAAAATCTTTGAAGAACATGATCAGTTCAGCAATGACTGCTATGTAGATGATTAGTTTTTCTTCAATCTTGCTGCTAGTTAACCATCTTATACTTCGTTTTTCTAGCCCACTTCGTCTCTTTTAATTTGCTACTGGATCAATATAACTTGAATTGTCTCGCTGCAGTTATCTTTTGATCTTGGATCGAACGAACTGGAAAACGAACATTCTTACTGGACTCTTAATCCCCTACATTTTCTTTACTCTTCCTTCAATATTGTTCAACGTGCTCAGGTCAGTTTACACTCTTTGACCAGCATTTTATGGCTTCCCACCCCATTTTTATCATTATTGATTTGTTTCTTTGTGCAGGGGAGAGGTTGGAAAATGGATTGCTTTCGTTGCTCTTATATTGCGTCTTTTCTTCCCAAAACATTTCCCAGGTATGAAGCTGCTTTCTTCATTAATTTTCCTGGCCATTACGATTTACCGTTGCCATTTTATATGCGTTTAGACAAAAGGAATATCAACTTTCTCGGCAATCTATGCAAGACAACTAATTATGTCTCTTATTGCAGATTGGCTTGAATTGCCTAGTGCTTTGATTCTTCTAATAGCGGTGGCTCCCAGTTTGTTTGCGAACACGATAAGGAATGATTGGATTGGTTTGGTCATATGTTTAGCCATTGGATGTTATTTGCTCCAAGAACACATCCGGGCATGTGGCGGGTTTAGAAACTCCTTCACAAAAGCAAATGGCATATCCAACATTGTTGGCATAATACTTCTGTTTGTTTATCCTGCCTGGGCACTTTTGCTTGATATCCTTTAAGCACAGAGTACCTCAGCAGATGCTCATTGTATCCATGCCAGCAGCGTTCTTGATTTATGGTTGTTTTGTTGTATTATCCGTTTGTTGAGACGTTAAAATTCGCTGTGTTTGATGTATTATCTGTTTGATGGACAAACACTCTGTTTGATGGACAAACTTTGAAGGATTCGTGTGTTGTTCTAACCTGTAATAAAACAAATTATATGTTGTGTCCCCTACGTTCGGAGCTGTTGTTAATGTAATATTGGCCATGTTATGATGATCATGTTCTTCTAAATAGCCTCTGGAGATGGTTTTATGAGAGCGAAAACATCTTCACCCCCACCCCCAGCTTCCCAACCTTCATTAGAGGATTGGGGTACCAAGACCTTTCCTGTGAATGGAAATCACAGTTTTGAACAGAGGGTCAATGGATAACAACAAAATCAAAGGTTACTGATGTTGTAAGTGTTTTCATTTTCCGAGGGGCTCAGGAAGCTACAGAGGTAGAATCTGCAAAGCAGTCTTCAAGTTCAGACACCTGCGTGATGAGCTGAGTTCAATCTTTTTTTGATCAGTTTGTGTTTTCTGATTCTTAACTATTCTTACATCCATTAAGAGTCACCGATGGACTAATGAATGTTTTAACAAGATTCTGTGGTAAAGATATTCACCACATTGTCCCACGAAAAATTAAACGACCCTAAGAGAATGAAAATGAAAAAAATGTGTGGTTTTGAAAAACATAAAAGAGAAATAATTAACTGGAAAAGATTGGAGGCTTAGACCAATAAGAAGTATCAGATAATTAAACAAATAGCTTGATAAGTATAATAAGAGGATAGAAACACAAAAAAATAAGAGAAATCTGAAATTGAGGGGAGGGGGGGGGGATAGGAGAATAAAATTGAGAAACTATGTTACCTAGGTAAGGTTTATGTTTTGATGTGTATATAATTGTGGTTTTTAGTTTTGTCAAGGTGTTTGAATACAGACACATCAATATCTTTTTGATAATTATAACATTTAATTTTTAATTTGTCAAACCTGAATTTCAAATTACTACTGTCAGTATAACCAGTTGATCGGTTTGCAATGTGATCAATCGGTTGATTTATTGAGGCTGCAAGACCTCTTCTTTCAAATTTGCCTTTTTTCTTTTTTTTTTCTTTGCTTTATCCATGTCATCCCTCGGAAATATTCATACCTATCTTTGAAAAATATTCTTGTGCATCCACATCCTCTTGAACTTCATTCTCTTTTCTTCCAAGCTTGTAAATTTTTCATGAGATCTTGGATTGAAAGAACATTTATATTTTGCTACTTTTCTATTGCAACCACCACATGATAGAATTTTTTCTTGCAAAGTATTCTGAAATATCTCCGATTCAAGTATATATAATTTTTCAAAGTCACCATGTAGCTTTTGTAGACGTATTTTTCTCACATTGTCAACTTCTTTATTTGATTCTTGCAAAACTTTTCATGATTACTTAGTGGTGGTTGCATTGGCTACTATCTTTCTCACATTGTTAGATGATTGTTAATGTTTATTGATCATTTCTTTGTTTCTTTTGCATGACCTCCTTTTGGGTTGAAGTCAATATTGATTCATCTATTGGCTCCTCAAAACCTTTTTTAATTGTCTCTCGTACATCTTGAAAACCTAGTCAGACTTTTACTCGAATATATCAAGTTTCATAGTTATTCTTTGTCAACTTAAGACATTAAAGTGAGAGATTTGGATTACCATGTCAAATAATCAAACCTAAGCTCAGATGACATTTGTTTGAATAAGGATAAATGTGGTACAAAATAAAAAAAGTAATGCCAAGTCAAAAACTTAAGAACAAAAAAAAAATTGAGAGGAAGATATATTTTTGTTAAGTGCTTCTCTCAATACTTTCTTAGCTATTCTTTTATTTTTGTGCTTCAAGAAAATCTTAATATAAATTAAAATTGTATTCTATTGATTAAACTGGTCGATCAATTTAATTTATTTCAACTAATTGACTAATTCTCAACACCTTTAATATATTCATAGTAGAATATCCACTTCTAATAAGATACCAGTATATATACGGTTGTAAACTCTAGGAACCCCACAATGCTTGGCTTCAATTCTTGAACGTCCTCCATCAAGTTTCTTACATGCATCCTATAAGCAGAATGCAAGGAAAACCTCAGTACATACAATTCAAAGGTGATTAGGTTAAAGAGCAAATGGAAACATAAATAACAACAGAAGGCAAGCAAACATTGCAAAATTTCATTCTTGATTTTACCCCTCGCCAAAATCCTATGGAAGCACCTTTGTAGATGCAACAGGTCTCAATTATTTGACCATATACATGGGCCAGGGGTAGGAAAGAGAAGTATGAATCTTCTTCTGCTGCCTGTAACACAGAAAACTCAAACTTAGATCATTTCTAAACTATAAACACACAAAATCAAGGCATTTAGCCCGAAGATGGAAACTAGTCTGTTTCCTAGGAGAGAATTGGAGAAATATAAAATTCGTAACTTGAGGGGGGAAATCAGAAATGATTTGAAAACATAATTTGTGTTTAGTTGTTCACCGCTCTGCCTGTCAGAAAAAAAGTTATCTGCTCCACGGACAATACTTCTGCCATGAGAGCCCCGTTGGCTACGATAACACCTTTTTGCTCTCCTGTTGTTCCACTACTGTACATTATTGCACAGACATCAGTCTTCTTTTTTGGAGGTAATTCACAATCCAAACTCCGCTGTGCAAATTTGGGCAGCAGTGCAAAACTCTTGAAAACCCAACTTGAATGACTACCAAAACATGAAGGATTAATTTAACGTAAAGAGTAAAATGATCAATTATGAAAGACGAGAAGCCCATGTAAACATCATAACAACTGAGGAAATTCTTCCAATGAGATACTCCCAGTTCTTCAGCTTCCTTCTTTAACATGTCAGAATATTTCCTAGGTCCTCTCAAAACTTTCCAAAAAGAGGAGCTTTAATTTTAATAGTCTTTGGACCTACTTTTTAAATGTGAAGAGCAAGATAAAATCTGCAAAAAGAGCAGCCATTGTGTTAAACAAACAACACATTATATGTAATTTATTAAAATTCTGAAGACGATCAAGATTCCGCTGTGAGATATATAGATTGAGAACTCACTGAAGAGAGCTTGCTCTCTTGGACAAAGGCTAAAGAAACTTCAGCATGGTTGACCAACTTCATAGCATCAGGCCCTTTATTTGGCAAAAAACGTTTATAAGTGAGAATTCAACAGGTCATTCTAGAATTGAATAGAGGCTCAGAGCTAAGAACTCAAATTCAAAATGTTTGCCTATTTATATTCTTGGAATTTAGAAGGATGGAGTCATTTAAGACAATTTTAGATGCATATTAATAACATAAAACATAAAACTAATCAACAAAAGGCCTATTAGCTCAGTTGGTTAGAGCGTCGTGCTAATAACGCGAAGGTCGCAGGTTCGAAACCTGCATGGGCCAATTTATATTTTATAATCACTTTGTCCCTCTACTTTTCAAATTTATTCAAACTAAGCCCTTTACCTGAAGTCAAAGGCGATTCGGTATTCAATTTCGTCACTATTGGATGAAGGCGATCGCCTCTGGTTGGAACTAAAGGGATAGTTTAACAAATCATGCATGATTTTTAGCCTCTTACGATTTCGAGCTTTGTCTCTGTCACCATAGAATTGAAAATATAACATCACAGTTCTAAACACCCAACGACGCAAATGTGAATTATAAAGCTAATTCGTTGCCTAAAAATGTTCACTTCGAGCTCGCAAGGTGTGCGCCTGAGAAACGTCAGCAAAACAAATTAATTGCTAATAAAAGTTAATTTGTAGGTGGTGCTCGAAAAAAACACTCAAATTTTTACATACATGATTGGAAGCCATAATAAATTAATGCATTGGAAGGCGTTATAAATTCTTGATTGAAATTGATTTTAATCATAAAAATAAATAATTTTGATGTTAATAATTTTTTTTTTTATAAGAGTTTATCTAAAATGTTTTTTTTCTTAAACTTATTTAAAAGGATAGATTTAAACCTAAAATTATTTTTGATTTTGAATTAATTGTAGGTTTTAGATTCAATATTTAGATTGTTAAGAGTTATAAATATGTCTTACAAGATATTTAGAGTGTTTTCTTTTATTTTGTTTTTACAATATAGTTAAAAATAAGTTTTTCTTAGTTTAAAACAATCTAGTTTAATTTTTTAATGAGCAAAGATTGCTTGAATCTGGATAGAGTAATTGACATGTTACCTATTATTTTTTTTTCAAATAATTAAAAAATACATCGTCTGACCTTTAAATAAATTAAAAAAATAAAAAATGCTCTAGCTTCCATGCTTGGGTTTTTCTCTAGAGGTCCAGGAGGTCTTATTTTTTATTTTTTATTATTCATTATAATTTAGATTTTTTTAATTTTTATTGTTTATTTTTTTTAATATCATCACTTTAATTATAATTTGAATAATAAAATTTATTTTAGTTTGATTTTTGTTTTTCCAATCACTTTAATATTTAGTTAGTTTTTAATTTTATAAACGTCTATTTTATATAAAAATTATAAAGAAATTACTTAATTCAATTGAGTCAATAAAAAGAGTCATAAAAGTAGGTTAATTTTGACTAGATAGGGATCAAACTTTATAATTTTTTTATTGCTTAAATAATTTTTTATTTATTTGGTTAGATACATAAATAAATTTTTGAGTTATAATATTTTAAATTTTATTATGTATAAAAATACATAATAAAAATCTGCAAATATATTTTTTCAAAGAAAAAATATTTGACCCGCGCTTTACATTCAGAAAAAAACTGGAGGATCAAAACTATAAACCAAAAGATCTCGAATTGACTGCACATGTGTTAAGTCAACCGCACGTGTGTGAAAATACCCTAAAACCCAAAATCCCCAATCCCTCAAGGAAAATAAAAACTTCAGCATCTAGGGTTTGAGACCAAGCGAAAACAAAAACACATATCAAAACCAAAAGGAAAATAGAAAGAGACAATGTTTCCAGGAATGTTTATGAGAAAACCAGACAAAGCAGAGGCTTTGAAGCAGTTGAAATCACACGTGACCATGTTTGGTGCCTGGGTTGTTGTGCTCCGTGTCACTCCTTATGTTCTTCATTACCTCTCTGATGAAAAAGATGAGCTCAAGCTCGAGTTCTAGATCCCTTCTTTCTTTCTTTCTAAAGGTATTTAAATTTTTTAACTTTCTTCTTCTTTTCGTGGTTTATTTTACTGTTCTGGGAGGTTTTTTTTTTTTTTAGATTTTAAGGACTACAGGAAATCGATTTTTGTTCAGTTTTTGGGTTCTTGGACAGTTTTGGGGGATGGTTATCTGTTTCATTTTCTGTTTCCCGGTAGGAGTTTAAATTGTCATTCAGAATAAAACCCTTTTGACTTTAAAAGATGGATCAGTTTATGAAGGGGTTTTTCTCTATCCGTGATCTTGAGAAATTGTTGCTCTGTAAATAAAGGTGTAGACCAATCACATGGAATGCGTAGAGCCTGAAATTGTGAGTTTTCTTGTTTAGGGAAGTGAAACTGGTGCTTTATTTTGAGTTAGTATGTAACTCTGTGCTGCAAATGTGGTGCGATGGATGATGGAAATAATTTGAGTTGAAGTTTTTAAATGCACGGATGCTTAGAATCCGTAAATGTCAAATTAAGGGCCAATGTGAGTTTAGAACAAGGAAGGGAAACGTCTTCCTTTTCTTCCTTGGGTTTGGTTTAAGAAGCTTATGGTGACGAGTGGGTGAAGCAGATAGCAGAGAAAGATGGAGTTGAGGGTATCAACTGTGTTATTCCCCAGGTATTTACAGGAAGAAACAGTGAATTGTGAGTCATTAGAAAATTAGACATTTTTTATAATAAAAAAAGGTGTTCAAAGTGAAATGATGGAATGTTCGTGGTGGGGGGCTTGGTTCCATTTGAAACTGAATATGATGGTTAAGCTCAATGAGGAGGATTTCATTGGGTTTTGATGTTAGATAAATTCTTCATGTGAAAAAAACGAAGTTTATGAAGTTTACTGGCTTGGGTTATCTTTTTTAATTGTCAAATTGGTGCACACACCAATGTGGTGTTATTATCCTGGACCTCCTGGGTCCTAGTTCATTCTGGTCATTTAGAAGTATTTGCGTTTTTATTCTTGAATATTAAAGACCTGATACTTTTGTGTCTTGAGGGTTGTGGATTTGTTATGTGCAAATGTTTCAAGTTGTATGGTGCTGACAATCAATCTCAGAGCTGGCTTGCTCAATAGACCTTTTTTCCTTGACAAGTAAATGTTAGGGACAATTTCCGGCACTGATTGCACATTGTGCTCGCTATAAATTGCCCTCGCATCAGAGTTATTTATACTAATTTGGTGGGTTGCAGAATTAACTTTTAGTGTATTGCCTGGTTAGCATGTAAAGCGCTGTAAGAATTGATTAATTACTTACTAACTAGTTGTCCAGAATACCAGGAAGCTTCAGGTTGTTTTTAGGCATCCAATTTGGTGGGGTTGTAATTTAACTTTTAGTAAATTTCTGTTCCTTCTGCTGTTTTATTTTGTCCTTTTTTTTTTACTTGCATTTGCTCAAGTTCCTTCTTATTTGTTTCTTCAGTTTTTTGAACTGTCCAGGAAATGTTTTTGTTGTGTTGTTGCCATCTTTCATTTTTGTTTTTGTGCTAGAGTGTTGCATGCGCGCACATACATCAGGTTCTTTGAGATTTCTTGTCTATTTAGCAATGATGATCTTTGCTCATTATGTTAATTTAATTTGACGGCTATTACTGTGCATCCGAAGATCAGAGAATATGTTTCTATGAAGCACTCTGAGAAGCATTTTTTGTTGTTTGAAACCCATTTTTCATTTATGAGAGTGTCATATATATTTTTTGTTCACTGGCTTGTTTTAAGTTGCTACTTCGTCACCATTGCTTGATGCACAACATTTGGCAAGCTTTTATTCTCATTATTTTTGGAGTTTTCTTTTAAAGACTGTTTTTTTCAAAGTTGTTAGATCGTGTATCATTAGATGAGCTTTAAATTGCTAGAAACCATTAATAAACTTGAGTTCTTATTTCTATGGTACCAGTGTAAGAACTGTTTTTTTTTTTTTTTTTTTTTTAATTTCTTGTCTGTGATTTTATTTACAGCTCTTAAATATATTTATTTAATCTACTTTCTGCTACTGCAGTGGTCCTGGAGGAGACGAATTCTTTTGAGATGAAGATGAGTGTCTGACCTTCTATCTATTTGCATTCTTTTTCTTTCAGATGAAAGTATGTGAGGTTAGCTTGTCCTTACATTAGGTCATCATTTCTAGCTGCTTATGATTTTGGAGATTCAATACTTTGATACTAAATAATGGCTGATTAAGGATTTAATCCATGGAACTTACTTTTGGTTTCATTGTAGTATCATAGAAAGAATTTATTTCTGTGTTATTTCTGAATGGTGTTTTCTGTGGTACCACTCGGGGTATTCCACGGTAGTTATTTCCTCCTGGCAATGTAGATGATTTTTCTTTTACTGAAGGGGGAAGAAGGGATTGGCGCCGGGCAGGGTGGGTGGAGGGAGGCGATTTTGCGGGTTTAACCTTCATGTATGTTTCTATTCAGTAGCTGTCGACAAGGGTCGGCGACGCCTTTGTCGCATTTTGATGATCTTTGAAATAAAAGTTTGAAAGCAAGAGGAATTGGAAATTGCGAAGGAGTGATAAATTTCTCTAGTGCAACTAGAAAGTTTACAGAAACATTTCATTTCTCCCCAACGAGACGGGCAGCAACCGCTGGCTCATAAGCAATTTTGCATGGATAATTGGTATCAACGTTAAGAAGGTATCTGAATTGGTTTTAGAGGCTATTTGGAATGAATTTTAAATCAAGTTATTTAATTGAATTTTTTTTGTTTAATTTTGATATATTAATATAAAAAATAAATTTTTTAAAATAAAAAAAATATTTTAATATAACAAATAAAAAATATGATGATGCCGGCCAATATAAAACGGCAACATGGAAACAACCTTGAACTTGTTGCCGACAGGCGATGCCAAGTCAGTAGGGCAAGCTTTATCCACAATTGCGTTGAGCCCACGTGATTTTAGCTGCTTTGCAATGCAATTCTTCAATGAAAAGAGAAAATACCAAGCTCTCAAAAGCACGCTTCCATGATATCTCACTGTGTCCTATTTTTGTCTACGAGTACGGTTCACCAGCAATGTTTCATTTCATTGCAGTTGAAATATAGTTTTATTATTTTTTTAAAATTGTTTTTTTAAAATTAATATTTTTAAGTATTTTTAAATTGTTTTAATATGATTTATCAAAAATAAAATTTGATACGGATAAGATTGTGTAAAAATCATGTCAACTTCCAATTATATGAAGAATTTAGAGCCATCGAGTGTCATACTTGTTGGGCGGAATTCGTCGACCGGTGATGTACTGATTATTGCTCATTGGAGGGGTAAGCACACTGAGGCACAATATTTAACGTGGTTCGGCAAAATCGCCTACATCCACGGGAGAGAGACAATATTATTAGAGGTAGAGAAAAGATTACAACACAATACATGGAGGAGGATCTCATCACTCAACTCTCATCTCTCTTGCTGCCCTTGCAGCTGCAGGGCTGCTGCCATGGGCAGCAACCCTTTCTCTTCTCTTTCTCTTCCACTCTCTACACTTTTCACGTTCTCACTCTCACATTTGCTCTCAAATATAAGCCTTTATATAGGCAAAACCATGGCTGAAAACATGGCATGAATTATGCCATAATTCATGCTTCCACTTACAAGTGGTGGGGTAGCCCCACTAATGGCAATACCTAACAATCACCCCCTTTGTCATTTATGTGGGCAATTGTCCTCTTGCTTCTTCAGCACAAGCTTGCATTCTGCAGCTTTTCCAAGCTTTCCATTCTGAGAGCGCTTGTGGCCAAGTTTACAGGTACCCGCCCAACCTTTCAATCACCAGAGTCACCAAAGCACACCCTTGCTTACACCAAAGGATCACTTCAACTAGATGGTCTCACACATCACATCTGAAAAGTGTTAACGCTTGTCTCTAGGAACATTCCCCTTCGAGCGTATCAACCATGCTCGGTCCGGAATGTTTTATCAAGCCTCACACCAAGGCTTACAACACCCCCTCAAACAGATATTTCAAGTGCGACAGTCATTATTTGAGTATCTCAATATGATCACAAGCCCACCACTCTTCCAAGAGTCTACTCATCCAGGAGTTGCGCCTGCCCTCTGTTCCACCGTAGAAATCACGCCTTACTTCTCCGTGAGTCTCTCGCTCTTAGTCTCAAGAGTCCAGGTAGCTCTCCACCTTTAACCATGGGGGCAGCCCATTAAAGGTTGATCCATATCTATCTTGATACTCTGAGTATTACAATGCCTTCACCGAGCTCACCACCTTGACAAGAGTCAACTTGTTCTCGGAACCTGCGCATGCCCTCTGCTTCTTCATAGCAGTCGCGTCTTAATGCTCCACAAGTCACACACTTATTGTCCAAGGCAAATGTCTTCTAGCTTATTGATCTTTAGTATGGGGGCAATATCCATGAAAGTCAATCCTGCATTTGTCTTCATACTCATCATAACCACTTCATTGGCTATCCATCTGTCTACTTATATCTAGCCATCATATCGGCTCTGGGGCGTTCTGAACTAGGGCTCTTTCATGGCCCTCACACCTTCTCCTGAGGTGTCTCCGCTCGTCGTCATACGGCGGTCTAAACCTGGGCTCATATCATGGCCCTTACACCTTCCATCCGAGGTGTCTCCGCTCGTCGTGGAGCGGTCTCATCCTCCTTCATCGGGATGACTCCAGTGGCTTCAAGATTCTCTACCACCATGTGGATTTGGGAGAGATTACTGCCACTGACTACATAGAAAGAGAAAGTTGCGGTATACTCCTCGCAATCCTTCACCTTGATTTCTATGTCTGGAGCTTCTACGTCTTTCTGCTTGACAGCTCCACCTACACCACCTCTCTTTTGGTGTCTTCGCCTTTTATCACAGGCGTTTGCACCCCCTCAATTAGGTGCCTCTGCAACAGCTCATCTTTCCATCCTTGCATGCATTGGAAAGGTCCTCGCTTGTTGCTTTTATCAAGAGCACAAGAGACTTCTTGTTGTACAACTTTTTTACACAGTCTCTACTCTGAGCTTCATCTGGGAACTCTTCTTCTTCTTGCACCTATTGTTTCATTACAGTACCTCGTTGGATCCTCCGGGTACTCCTGCACAATCTCCGTGTGCCCTCGTGCAATATCTGTTCTCTAGATTTTTCTCCCTATTCCTTGCTTATGTTTGACAGCAGCTCATCCTGTCACAACACCTGTCCAAGTCAAAATAGGGTGCCAATCTTCATCCCTTGTTGTATTTCTCTTCCATTATCAGGGTCTTCATCAATTCTCCCCTCGAGAAATCACAGTCACCGAATCTAACTTTTTTGGAGAAATCACCACTCCATCAGATCCTTGATCATACGGAACCCAACTGTTCCTTTTATGCCGTCATCTTGCTAGTCTTCAACCGTTTCATTACAAACTGCTATATATACGAAAATAGTATCGTATGGATAATCCTTCCACTAAGCAAGTTCCCAGGAAAGATTGGAGGGGTCACAACGGTCCCGCTTAAAACCCAATCTCCTAGACAGAACTTCTTAGGCCATATATATCCATCGTACTGTCTCTCCGTATATACAACCATTTGCTAGCTTTGTTGCGGCTTTCCATTACAATTGATCTGGAATATACAGGTTTAATACATGATTTCTCAACATCTAGCGAGACTACTAGTGCTTAGATTCGTCAAGATTGGTCTTTGTCAATTTTCACTCTCCACCTCTAATTGTCCACATAACCGGGTGTCCAGAGTGTCCCAATTTTGCCTTCTATCAAGGCATTAGATTTTTTCATTTAACAGTTTAGCACATGTAATTGGGTAAACATATGCACCTTCTTCTTCTTCATCTCCATCGACCTCCATCATGACCCTCAGATGCCTCCTGATCGGGCAATCTCTCTTTAATAATTCACCACCGCCATTTTTGGTCTCGAATCTCAATGATCGGACCATACCATTGCATCCGGAATGATCAAATTAGCTGGAAACATGTCTTGAATCGTCCAAATCGCACATCAGACGGCTAAGATTTGATCAAAACAATTCTGGCTACTTCAACGGCTCAGATTCAATTTCAGATCCGGTTGCACGTAGGATCAGCTGCATTGGATCCTACCCCTCGGCTCTCCTTTTGCTCGGCGCGGCTTGGCTCGGCTCGCGGCTGATGACATGACATATGGATCCCACGGTGCTGACGTGTCTCTGACAGGTGCTGACATGGCATGCTGACTGTGTAGGATGACGTCACCATTACATCATGCTGATGTCATCTTGGGGCCATTCTACTGTGCGGATGACGTCATAATTACGTCATGCTGACGTCATCCTTATCCGGGTCAGCCAAGTGGGTTGGGTCGTCTGGTATTCGGGTCGGGTTAGCCCATCCGGGCGAAGAGGACGAGTGTGACGCGTGGCGCGCGTGGCCAGCCACTCCGCCGGCGCATGACGGCCATTTCCGACGTCTGATTTAGACGCGGTTTTCAACAGTGGCTTCGTCTCTTCCTCCTTTACACAGTGGTATGGTCAAAACACAATTTTGACAACTTTTATTTTTGAGCAAAAATCAAACACCACTTAAACCATATGCTTTGATACCAATTGTTGGGCGGAATCCGTTGACCGGTGATGTACTGATTATTGCTCATTGGAGGGGTAAGCACACTGAGACATAATATTTAACGTGGTTCGGCAAAACCGCCTACATCCACGGGGGAGAGACAATATTATTAGAGGTAGAGAAAGGATTACAACACAATACATGGAGGAGGATCTCATCACTCAACTCCCATCTCTCTTGCTGTCCTTACAGCTGCAGGGGCAGCAACCCTTTCTCTTCTCTTTCTCTTCCACTCTCTACACTTCTCACGTTCTCACTCTCACATTTGCTCTCAAATATAAGCCTTTATATAGGCAAGACCATGGCTGAAAACATGGCATGAATTATGCCATAATTCATGCTTCCACTTACAAGTGGTGGGGTAGCCCCACTAATGGCAATACCTAACAATACTTGTTCTTCTTCTTTCTATGATTATTCATGGGCTTGAAAATTCAAAATCTCCTCTCCACCGTTCAGAAAATGTCAGCATTTTTTTGGAATGTAGTTGGGGTTTTTTTTAAAAATATTTTTTATTTAAAAAATTATTGAAATAATTTTTTTAAAAATAAATTATTTTTATTTTTAGCACATCAAAATAATTTAAAAATACTAAAAAATAAAAAATTTTAATTATTTTTTAAAAAACTTTTAAAATACAAAAATAAATAAAATATAAGACTCCACCACAAGAATCTTTTCCAATGACTTTTGTGGTGGCATTTTCATGGACAAAGAAAAATGTACTTGATCTATCGGTTCATTTGAGGAAATTCTATGAAATATCAACTCCAATTCAAATTATAATAGAGAATTAGCCAAAAAAAAGTTAATTGCCGTATAGCGTTTCCTTGCACAACCGTCATCTCCATTACACTATTCCGTCTTTTCTTCCTAAGTAACTAAAATAAAAGAAAATAAAATAATTGCCGTATAACGTTTCCTTGCACACAAATTCTTCCATCTCTCCGCCGCTGGCAATTTCCTTAGTTAAGCAAGAAAAGGCCAAGGATGATGATCAATTCTTGGCATAACACACACAAATATTAGAGACATTTGGATTGCTTTAGATGGAAAGTATACTGGGATGGAGGTGGCTATGGTTGAGAATTGAAGGGATAATAACAAGATAAGACTTCAAAAGAAGGCAATCCAAGAAGAAGATCCCATGCAACAAGGCCATGGATGCTGTACCTGGTTCAGTAGGGACGAGTGCCAGCTTCTCTTTGAGACTGGGCCAGACCATCTTCTCTTCCGCTTCTCTTCTTTTCATGTCTCTGGGTGTTGAGTTCTACACCTACACAGCTTTCTGGTAATCTTGCTTCTTTATTTTCATCTCGTTCGTGAAAGTTGATCTAGCGTGTTCAGTTTTTATTTTGTTCTATTGCAATACAAATGTTACATTTCCAGTTTCTATGACACAATCAAAAACCAAATTGGAGGAGACAGATTACAGTAGTTCCTAAATTAATTCATTTGTCAGTTCGGATCGATCGCGAGCCAAAGCAGCATCCTTAGACCAATAATGAAAATATCCTTGCCTCAGATTTTACACGACCTCTTAGGTTTTGGTTGCTGATTTCTTTGTTGGTAGAAAGAAGAGAATAATTGGTTCCATTGTAATTGTCGAGAAAGTAGACCAGGAAAATCTTTTGTTTTAGTGCTGTCGGATTTTCAAAATAATCCTGAAAATAGAATTTATCCACTCAACAAATCGAAGTTACTTGAATTCCCCTTCTTCTTAGTTTGTATCAAATGGTGCTGTTCAACATTGGCCTTTCAAGGATCAATAGATTGGAAATTTGAAAGCTAATGAAATTTTCTGATTTGGGTTTTATGGAGATTTTCTCAAGCTGGTATCAAGATTCTGTAGCGTGAGGTCTACAATCTTCGTATCCTTATCATTCTTTGTTTTCCTGAACCCAATCAAGAGCTTTGAGAAATTTAATTCGATGAACTAAAATGGATTGATTATTCCCTCAAAATTTTAATTTCTGCTCTTAGCTTTCCTAGCATGGAAGTAAATCTTCTTCCGTTAGGTGTGCTCTTGGTGATGAATCTTCTGTTTGCACAACCAACTTCCTGGGACTGCATACTTGCTGGTATCGTTGACAATATTTTATCCGACTTGAATTTAATTTTAAATTAGTTTATCACTGTCAGAGTCTGTGTACTCCCCCTGTTAAATCTCTTGTATTTCCTTGTCCAAATTGTTTCAGTTTTATTGCTCATTCACCTTCTTTTTTCAAAGGTTCACCTTCTCCCTCTATACCGTCATGTTCTTCCCATACCCCTTAAATGAAATGCAGTACAATGTGTGTGATGACACATAATACAGCAATGTGATCCATTCCGTCTATAAGATCTAGTTTAGCCTGCTGGTTGTTGGCTCCATGTGGTATGTTTCCTCCTTTCTAAACCATTGGAAACCATGTGCTAGTTTGGCCCAGCTTTTTGTCCAAAACTTGGAAGGCTTTAACCATCACCTTCTTAAGAATGGAGTAAATATTTTGATCAAACAACGGTTGATTTTACTTGCAACAATGCCATTTGATCAGCATATTGAATCATCAGAGGCCCTTCATGGTTTTTTCTGCTTTTAGCAAACACTGCTTCAATGTTGTTTTCAATTTTTTAGCATGCTTGTTTTTCAGCTACTTGGTTACAATCATGGGTTTGACTATTCCATGGAGTTTCACGCTGGCAATAGTTGATGGATACTCTGTTCTGGTCAAATGCCCTGTTCGACAACCGGGAATACTTCTGATAATTGTCCTTGGAGATTGGGTATGTTCCATCTGCGATTTGTCCAAAACTAATTGATGCATTTATTGGAACTCCTTGTGACAAATTCCATCCTGATACACGGCAGGTCTTATCAACTCTGACATTAGCTGCAGCATGCTCAACAGCTAGTGTTGTGGATCTCCTGCTCCACTCTGATGGATCCTTTTGCCCTCCAAAGTTCTGCAGCAGGTATCAAATATCGGCTGCCATGGCTTTCTTGTCTTGGTTTCTGTCTATGGCTTCATCTCTTTTCAATCTTTGGTTACTCCCGTCTTTGTGATTTTTCACTCACTGTTCAAAAGAAATTTTTTGTGATTGGTGTAAGATTGTTAATGATATATATATAAAAGATCCAAGTTCTGTGCGTTTACATGCTCAAAGTTGTGAAAAAGGTGGATGTAAAACCACATGGTTACAAATTTGTTGATTTATTTGCGAAACTGTACATAACAACGTTTAATGTAACTTGATAAAAAGATCAGGAATGTTTTGTACTTGATAAGCATAAACATAGAAAAATCGTACTCTGGCCTTTTTGTCCAAAGCTTTCAATGTGGGTCTCCTCCAGAATTACTCCTGTTTCCTGATTTAAAACCAAAGGGCCCCTGCAAACTCAACACTCACTTCTCTCAAATCTCTGTTGTGGTACTTGCTAGGTGTAACTGAAGTTACCGTGGCCTGCCTACTGGTAAAATATATCTCGCTCATATAACATCCACTTCCAATTAGGTAATTGGAAGAATTAACCTGAAATTCTATAACATAAGCTAGCAGTTCTGAAAAGTTCAGTAACGAAGTAAGCATAAGTTCAATGACAGCAGAATCCTGCATCTCCGTACTAACTCGGATGGGAATATGTTTTTTTGTAATGACATTTTCTATCACTGCTTCGTAGACCTGTCAAACTACAATATTTACATGATCAGGCATCAACTTATTATTCTAACTAGTACATTCACGGGAGGAAAAACCATTTTTTCTTTCTCGGAAAAAGCTGGTGATTTTATTGCTGCTGGAGACAGACAAAATAAGTACAATAATTTGTCGAGGAAGCAGGCTTAAGCTTGCTAAGCTTAGGTGCAGCTAGGCTAGCACCAATCTGAACATAAAATCTCTGAAGTTATATGCGGCAAACATATCATCTCCAGCAAAATGATTCTGGCCGCTGAAGGATATGGATTGATAATCTTTATAGCCAGCATAAAATACATTCTATCAATTCCCAAGTGCCACTTTCTGGTAGTTCATATCCATCACAAATGGACAGAGGACGTTGCATCAACAGAAAGAAGTCACCAAGTAGGTAGACAAACCCTCGGTTGTTCTTTCTTTATCCAGTATTTGCTTTAACAAGGAGCAGAACTAATGGATTTCCTAGGTTGCAGCACACAATAATCTGCTCATCTTGATGCCATTTTAACTGTCTTGCTCCCATCATCAGAAAACAAACTCAATTCCTACAAGACGACATTTTATTCGATGGGGGAAGGGAGGCAGCGCATCCACAGTGCTCAAAGCTTTCAAGGATCCGAACACCTGTCTTGTCCAGCAAAGGAAAGAAATTGAGGAAAAAATGATTTAACTAATCGATCCTGCAGTAAAAGCTGATTACAAACATTTATTTTTTAACAAAAACATACCACATTTCTCAAGCTTTTGAAGGTGAACACAAAAACCAAGGGGCAGGCTCGCAACTAATCAATCGGTAACATTATCCTCTTGCTGCTGCTTTTGAGCTACAGACATTTCCTTCCTCAACATAGCTGCCATTTCCTCATTTCCCATCTTCACATACCCTTCAATAAAAGCACCATAAATTGCTGAATTTGGGTCAAACCCTATCCCCACCATCTCTGATTGAAGCTTCAACGCTTCTTCCATTTTCCCATCCTCACACAATCCGTTAATCAATAACTCATAACTCTTCCCACTCGGATGAAAACTAACATCTCTCATTGCACTCCTCATAATCTTCAAAGCTTCAAAAACTCTTTTCTGCTCACAAAGCCCTCCAATCAACACCTCCATTGTCAAAGCTTCAAGCCTAAAGTCTCTCCTACGCATATCCTTATACACAAGAATAGCCGAATCAACATCCCCAATTCTACAATACCCCTCAACAAGATGCTCAAAAGTAACACAACTACTCTCGATTCCACTCAATCCCATTTCCCTAAAAAGACCCTCAGCTTTCTCAACCTCTCCAGCCTTACAAAACCCACCAATGACAGTATTATAAGCAACAACATCAGGCATTATTCCTTTCACTCTCATTTCCTCCCATAACCTCTCTGCTTCACTTAACCTCCCTCCCTCACAAAAAACAGCCATTAAAACACCATAGCTAAACCCATTTGCAACGCAGCCAAATCTCTCCATTTCACTCCAAATCTCCTCAACCATCTCCACTTCACCATTTCTATAAAACCCCACCATTAATTCATTAAAACTATGCACATTAGGCCTAACTCTAAAACCCCTTCTCATTTTCTCCCCAAGTTCCCAACTTTCCAATCCAAAAACCTCCTTAAAAACCCCATAACCAACAAACGACCCTTTACACCTTGAAACCTCACTAATCAAAGCATTGCAAGTACTAATTGATGGACTAATCCCTTTAGACCTTAACATCTTCACAATCTCAATAGACCCATCAATCTTTTTCAATTCTAAACAAGATTTTATCAACAAATCAAACACAAATGGAGCTGAATCACACTCTCTATAACTTTTCACTAAAACTTCAAAAAACCTCACTTCTTTTAGCAGGTGGTACCTGGGGCACCTGTATTCTTCACAATCCTGTTCCACCCTGCCTAGTCCTGTCTGCTCAGCAAAGGCATCCTCATCATTATTAAACAAAATCGGCGACCGGAGTCCGGTCCGAATAATTTCCTGGGCATGGGCCTTCAGGCGGGCCCGGGCGAGGACATGAATGATGGTGGCATAGGAGCGGAGATTGTGAGAGCAAAGAGAGGAGTTGTTGAGGGTGAAGTGAAAGAAGCTGAGGGCAAGATGGGGATTTGATTTTAATTTGAGGGTGATTAGGGAAAAGTGACCAGGGGTGAGGGGGGTGCTGGTGGTGGTGGTAAGGAGAGAGCGGAGGTGGGACCAGCGAGATTTGGAACGGTGGTGAGTGAGGAGGGAAATGATAGCAGTGGTTAGAGGGGAGTGATGGTTGGGTGGTTGAGACGTGGTGGTGGAGAAGGGGAGAGAGTGGAGTGGTGGTGGTCGAGGTGGATGGTGCAGGAAGCGTTTGAGGAGTGGTGGCATTGCAGGGAAAGCATCGACTACCTAGGCTGTGTTGAAAGCCGGATTTATTTTTTATTTTTTAAAAAAACTTTATAGTGTTTTAAGCAGGGATGTTAATTAATGCCCGTTGAAGGTTCAACTTGCTTTTCAAAAATTTTTTAATTTTTTTTTATTAAAATTAATTGTGATTTGTACTTTTTAGATCGTTTTAATGTACTAATATCAAAAATAATTTTTAAAAAATAAAAAGACATTATTGACATGCTTTTCGGTACGAAAAGCTATTTGAAAAACAATTGCTACCACACTTCCAAACACTCTCTTACTCACTAGTTATTTTTTTTCCCTTATATCCATAACATATTTAGATATCTATATTTACATTATTTATTATCTTAATATTACATATTATTAAAAATTATAAAATATAAAAAATATATCAGTTTGAATTGAAAATTAAATCAAATTTGATCATATTTATATTATATCAATTATTTATCGAATAAAATAACTATTCAAAAAACTTATTTACTTAAAAATAATTTATTTTAAAAAAAATTATACTCCATACAATAAGATTGACAAAGTATATTGTAATAATATATTTTTTTTATAATTTTAAATTTTAAGAATGAAAAAAAAATCTATTAGGTTATATAAGTTAAAGAAGCATCTCAATAAAAAAAAAAAATTGAGTTATTATATTTTTAAGTAATTGAGATTTAAGTTTTGATGTGATGTTAAAAAAATATTTTAATTTAAAATTTTAAATTATTAAATAAAATTTTAAACCTATTAGGTTCTATAAGTTAAAGAAGCATCTAAAAAAAAAAAAAAAAAGTAAATTAAGTTATTATATTTTTTAAGTAATTGGGATTTAAGTGTTGATGTGATGTTAAAAAATTATTTTAATTTAAAAATTTAAATTATTAAATAAAATTTTAAAATATAATTTATATATTTTTCTAACCCGAATATCCTACCCCAATAATTATCATTTTACCATCCATCAGCGCAAGATAGGAGTGTGCGTGTGTGTATAAATCAACGCTAGATATATAGGAAGAAATGAGCATTCAATTAGCTATCGAAATTTTGGTTGCATTTGCTAATGATTTCACCTTTTATAAACCATAAAAAAATCTTTCTAAAGAAAGAATCTTCAAAATTCTCGAACAACGTATAAGAATAAGAGTAAAATATGCACTAGCCCTTTTAATTTTGTTAAATAAATTAAATAATTTCTCTAATTTTAAAAATAATTAATAAATCTCTTGATCAATGTTGATAATTCTCACATTCTTCTCTTATCAATCTTTCTATGTTGTCAATTTAAAATAAAATAAAATTAGGGAGATTACTTAATTCTTTTCACATAACCATAAAAACTAATATATAATTTACTCTGAAAATAAAAATAATAGCAGGCTATGTAATTAATAAATTCACTCGATAAATATCTCAAGTAACTCAAGGTTAAAGGATTAGAAGAGATTTCTATTAAATAATATTTATGTAGTCTTATTTATTAAGGGTAGAATAATACTTTCAAGTTAACCTATATATACTTTATTTGTATTTAGGTTAAGTCTATGAACTCATAATATACAAATTATTTAGAACTCTAACCTTTCATTTTGTGTTTGATCTTAATTATTTCAACATGGTATCAGAGCTGGTTTTATGAAACTAAGCTTAATCTCAAACTCTATCCTCTCGATCCGCTATTTGTGTTTTTCTAGGCTATGGTGAAGGTAAAAAGGGTTATCGTTGTTTTGATCCAATAACTCAGAAATTTTATGTGTCTCGTCATGTTGTCTTCCTTGAGCATATACCTTTCTTTTCTATTCCATCCACTACTCATAACCTGACTAAATCTAATGTTATTAGTATAGATCCGTTTTCTGAGGATTCTGATAATGATATCTCTCCCCATGTTTGATCAATTTGTACTTATAACTCTACAGGTACTGGTGCTTTACTCTTTGGCACACCTGAAGCTCTATTCTCATCTACAGCCCCTCAAGCTTCATCTGAGATTGTGGATCCATCTCCACGTCAGTCCATCCATCTTCGTAAGTCTACAAAACTACCAGATTTTGCTTATTCTTGTTATTCTTCATCATTTACTTCCTTTTTAGCTTTTATTCATTGTCTCTTTGAGCCCTCTTCCTATAAAGAGAAAATTCTTGATTCGTTTTGGTAGCAAGTTATGGATGGGGAACTTTTTGCTTTGCATAAGATAGATACTTGGGATTTGGTTTCTCTACCTCCTAGTAAGAGTGTTGTTGGTTGTCGTTGGGTGTATAAGATCAAGACTAATTCTGATGGGTCTATTGAGCGATACAAAGCTAGGCTGGTTGCAAAAGGATACTCTCAATAGTATGGTATGGACTATGAGGAGACATTTGCCCCGGTTGCAAAAATAACTACTATTCGTAATGCAAAAATAACTACTATTCATACTCTTATTGTCGTAGCTTCGATTCATCAATGATATATTTCTCAGCTTGATGTTAAAAATGCCTTCTTGAATGGAGATCTTCAAGAAGAAGTTTATATGACACCTCTTCCTGGTATTTCACATGACTTTGGATATGTTTGTAAGTTAAGAAAGCATTATATGGTCTCAAATAAGCAACTCATGCTTGGTTTGAGAAATTCTCTATTGTGATCTCGTCTCTTAGCTTTGTTTCTAGCAGTCATAATTCTGTTCTTTTTATCAAGTGCACTGATGCAGGTCGTATCATTCTGTCTTTATATGTTAATGACATGATTATTACTTGGTGATGACATTGATGGTATTTCAGTTTTAAAGACAGAGTTGGCTAGACGATTTGAAATAAAGGATTTGGGTCATCTTCGATATTTTCTAGGTATTGAGGTAGCATATTCATCTAGAGGTTATCTTTTTTCTTAGTTAAAATATGTTGCAGATATTCTTGAGTGGGCTATACTTACTGATAACAAGACTATAAATACTCCTATTGAGGTTAATGCAAGGTACTCTTTTTATGATGGTTTACCTTTGATAGATCTTACTTTATATTGCACTATTGTTGAGAGTTAGGTATATCTTACCATTACTCGTCCAGATATTGCATATGTTGTTCATGTTATTAGTCAGTTTGTTGCTTCTCCTACTATTGTTCACCAGATAGATGTTTTTCGTATTTTATGATATCTTCGGGGTACAGTTTTTCAGAGTCTTTTACTCTCATCCACCTCTTCCTTGGAGTTGCGTGCATACTCTAATGCTGATCATGGTAGTGATCCCACAGATTGCAAGTTTGTTACCGGGTTTTGTATCTTTTTAGGTGATTCTCTTATTTCTTGAAAGAGCAAGAAACAATCTATTGTTTCTTAATCATCCATCAAAGTAGAATATCATGCCATGACATCTACCACCAAAGAGATTGTTTGGTTACGTTGGTTACTTGCTGATATGAGAATTTCCTTTTCTCATCCTACTACTGTGTATTGTGACAACCAGAGTTCTATTCAGATTGCTCACAACTCGGTTTTTCATGAGTGAACTAAGCACATTGAGATTGATTGTCATCTTACTCGTCATCATCTCAAGCATGACACCATTACTTTACCTTTTGTTCCTTCTTCCTTGCAGATTGCAGATTTCTTTACCAAGGCGCATTCCATCTCTTGTTTTCATTTTCTGGTTGGCAAACTCTCGATGCTTGTAGCTGCCGCATCGTGAGTTTGAGAGGAGATGTTAAATAATATTTATGTAGTCTTATTTATTAATGGTAGAATAGTACTTTCAGGTTAACCTATATATACTTTATTTGTATTTATGTTAAGTCTATAAACTCATAATATACAGATTATTCAGAATTCTAGTCTCTCTTTTTGTGTTTGATCTTAATTATTTCAACAGTTTCAGGGTCGATCCTAGCTGTTCTCGTTGTGGTTTTCCAGTTAGAATCAACGCAGCATGTGCTCAGGGACTGCAGTTTTGCTATAATGCTTTGGCAGCTCAGCGGAGCAAGTCAGTTTGTTCCGAGCCCTAATCTAAGCTACAGTCTGTGTTTTGGAGCTTGCTGCTGGTTTCTGTGGACACATGGCGTAAACAAAGTCTCTTTGAAGCCAACTTTGTGTGGCCCAAGAACCGATTCACGCTAAAATCAATAAATATAAGTGGAAATATTAAGGGAATATTTCTATCGATAAATTTTTGAAGGATTTTACCAAGGAAATTATAGTGAAAAAAAATTCAAAAATAAAATAAAAATGATAACGTGTTAATTTTTATCAACGGAATTACCAACGCGTTTGTTCTGTCAGTAAATCCATCGGTAATAATATTTTTTTTATTACCGATGGATTTATTGATAAATAAAAAATTATAGATAAAAAATTTATTGATAGATTATTTTCATTAGTAATTTTATTAGTAAATTAATTACTGACAAAATATATGTCTTCCATCGATAGTAAAATTCTATCCGTAAAATTGTTAAATGTTGAACACATTCTTCGTTATCCTTTCTGAGATCACTGATGCGACTTCAAAATGGGAAATGCAAGAAGTTCAACAATCAATGGCTTCTCCAAATTTGACCAGAACAAGGACTGTGAATTCCTTACCATCAGCAACACCATTTTAGACACTCAAACACGACGACCGCTCAAAAGAAAAACTCGGGGCAATTATGGATAATAGAAAGGGATCAACACAGGTAAGTATATACGATACCCATCACTGTACTAACAAAAACTGAAAGAAAAATGCTTTTGGATGATGGAAGAATCATATTCATTATTGTCCGCTCTCAGTTCTTGCAAGTACAATCACACAAAGCAACTGGCTCTGAGCAATTACCTCCCAGACACGATCACTTGCATTTATTCTCATATTCCACTTGTTTCTCTGTGCTAAGCCAACGAAAGAAATACAAAAGAAGGGAACTAAGAGAATCTTGACACTATCAGGCACACAATTATTTCATTCTTCTAGTGACTGATCATCTGAGACTCAGCTGTGCTGTTGACTGATCCTCTAGCTAGTTGTATCTTTGATGATGGTTTCCCAAGTTTATTGAACCACAAACTCCATGATTTAAGGCATGTAATTTCCAAGCAAGCATTATACGTAATCAAATGCTCAGGAATGAAGATCTTTGGAAGTGTTTGGCAACGTGGTTGAAACTGTGTTCTTATAAAATTATTTTTTTTATTAAGATTTAATATGGTTTGTATGTTTTGGATTGTTTTGATGTGCTGATGTTAAAAATAATTTTTAAAAAATAAAAAAATATCATTAGCATGCATTTCGGCATAAAAAATTATTTGAAAAATAACTATTACTACGTTGCCAAACATGCTGATTCCTAGGTAGTATTCAAAGAGACAATCATGTGTGTGTGTATGGATAAAATAGATTATCAATATGCAGGTATTGCCACCAAATTTATGAACAACTTGGACGTTATAAGACAATAAACAACAGGATAGGGAATCTGTTCTCCTTTGTAAATATTTCTATCAATATATAGAGTGATAAATGCAGATGAAATTCATGATCTCAGCCATCTTCTCTTTATGAAATCAAGAGTTGTGCTAAGGCCACACCCACATGCTTCTATTCTTCCATGTGCTTGATTAGCATGAACATGCTTATCATCTGTTTAGAAGAAAAGGTCATAAATAATTTAAATTAATGCTACACTATGGATGCTTTGCTTGTGATTACAAAGTTAAATCTTTGCTGATAATTAATTATTTTGGTAATCTCATCCAATCAACTTTTTAAGATGCCAAATCCTTATTCTTCTGGAATCCCGAGGTTTCTTAGTGTGTGCATCTAATAACCCCTTCATAATTATATACCTAATATTGCCGCAAATTCGAAGTTCCAAGTTCGTCAAGTATTCCTCAGAAGTTTAGTTTGGACACAGATTTATCCATTGGAACACATTATTCAATTTGTTTTCTCAAATCATATTTTCAAGACTTCTGATCTTTGTTAATTTTCAGCATTAGTGGATTGGAACCATATGCGGAAAGTGAAATCTCGTATATATTCTTAAGTGGGACACAATCCAAATATATGCCTAAATGCTCAAATATATGCCTTATGTCTGCCCTCGCCCTTCTGAAATGGTAATTCTTTTGTATACTCATATTCATGTACCATCATCACCATATCACTAAGAATAATTCCTTCCTGGCGTCAATTACAAGCCAAAACCCACACAACTCGATATAATTAGAAACCCTTAACCACAGTCTCCATGGAATCTAATCTCTCAAACAGAAACCCATAATTCTTAGCTCTATATAATGGTTGCTTAGGTACCTTGTTCGAGGCAGCAAAGTAAAAAAAACATGAAATATACTGAGATATCTCACTTTAGCCACCCACAACACAAGCTGAAGTTTGAGAACTCGGAATTTCCATTCAAGTGTGATGGCTGCAAGGAAGTAGGAATTGGATCGCGCTACAAATGCACCATGTGTGATTTTGATCTCCATATGCATTGTGCCATCCCTGCTCCCAAAATCTTTCACTCTTTCTACACCAAATGTTCCTTCCAATTCTTCTCGAGGCCTCCCGGTGACAAGCCTCGCTTTTGTAATGCATGCGAAAGGGATGTCACGGGCTTCGTTTACCATTGCAAAGATTGTGGATTTGATCTTCATCCTTGTTGTGCAAAATTGCCCATTGTTCTTAATGATGGGGAGATTAAGCTGTATTTGTATAGGAAGGTGAGTGCATCTTGTCTCAAATGTGGACGTAAAGGCAGGAGTTGGACTTACAGGTCTTCGTGCAAGAAATATAATCTGCATGTGGCATGTGTTAAGGACATGCTCATGGAGAATTGGCAAGGGTACATAGGTGAAAAGAGTGCTAGGAAATTTCATACGAGGATTCCTAGCTTGAAAAACACACTCCTTATTCATAACGGGAGAAAAAGTAAGTCCAAGATAGGTTGGGAAATGGCTGGACTAGCCCTGCAGTTTGTTATATCGGCTGTGCTCGGTGATCCAACAACTCTTATAGCAGGGGTGATTGGTTCTATGATTTCAAAAGCTTGGTAGAGCATGCTGCGTGCTTAGATTATGATGTTTTTCCTTCTATCTTTGTAAAGAATGTTGAAATTTGGCAATATGGATAAAAGTGTTGAAGTGATGACACCAAAGCTGGAGTTTATTCTGCAATGTTTCTTTTATTATTTATCATCAAATGTCATTTGAATTCTTATATAGGAGATGATGGTTGTTTTTTGATTCTTATTTTCTGTAGTGTTTGATTTTTTCTATAAATAAAACTAGAAGGATGACAACACACCCTTGGACTGTTTTGTTTATGCTCCTTGTTTTTTATTTTTTCCACCTCTATTCTTTTGTTCCATGTTCTCTATTCTTTGTTGTTTAAATTAAAGTTATACATATATAATTTACTAACATTTAGTATCAGAGCATTTTCTTAATTTTAGAAGGGTTGTGAGTCAAATATAAGAGATTAGTTGCGAGTGAATCAAAGCATTTTTCTTCTAAGGGATTGTGAGTGAAACACGAAAGATTAAGTGAGTTTTTAAAGAAATGGATTCTGTAAATTTTCCAGCAAAAACAATATTGTTCATAAGGCAGAATTATGGTGTGTGGGCTGTTAAAATAGAAACTTATATTAAAGCTTTTGACTTGTGGAAGATAGGAGATATTGGAGAGTGATAAGCAACCAACTCCATTTTGAAACAATCTTACGATCACATAGATGAAGATTTTTAATGAAAAAAAGGCAAAGCAATTCAAAGTTCTTACCTGTCTTCATAATGCTGTGAGTGAAGAAATTTTCACAAGAATTATGGCTTGTAAATCTGCCAAAGAAACGTGGGATAAACTAAAAGCATAATTTCATGGAGATGAGAAGTCAAGAAAGATACAAGTCTTGAATCTCAGAAGATAGTTTGAAGTACTGAAGATGAATGAAACTGATACTATCAAAGATTTCTCTTCTTAAATTTCAAAACTTATGAATCAAGTGAGACTTTTTGGGGAAGACTTCCAGATTCAAGAGTAGTGGAGAAGGTTCTGGTAAGTCTATTAGATAAATTAGAGCATAAGATTTGCTTTCTAGAAGATTTAAAAGATTTTTTAGAAATGAGTCTTCAAGAATTGATTAATGCATTACAAGCAATAGAGCAGAGGCAAGCCTACAAACAAGAAGGAACAAGTGAAAGAGCTCTTGTTGCAGTTTTCAAAGAGAAGAGTTGGGCTAATAATTTTTATAGAAACAATCAAGAAGAAAAAAGAGAAAAAAAAGAAAAAGAAAAGTGGCAATCAAATAATTGGCATCAGAACAACATTACTAGAGGGGAAAAAAAGAAGAGAGCACTTCCTTCCTAGCAAATTTTGTTAGGAAACAAATCATCTAGAAGCTTGGTGCTGTCTTAAGAATGCACAATACAAAAGTTGCAAGCAATTTGGTCACATCTAAAGGTTTTGCAGAAACAAACCAGAAGCAGTGAAACAAGCTTATATTGTAGAAAATTCAAAAGTCAAGGAAGATCATTTATTCATGGCTACATTAGAACAAATGTGCAACACAGTAGAGGTAAACAATTCGTCATGGCTTATTGATAGTGGCTGTACTAATCACATGACTGTAGATTTGAGATTATTCAAGGATTTGGACACAAACTTCTTGTCCAAAGTCAGAGTTAGCAATGGAGAATATGTGAAGGTTAAAGGAGAAGGTGTGATTGAAGTTGAATCAATATCAGGTACAAAAACTTTAAAAAACATACTTTATGTTGCACCTTTACGGCGGAGCGCGGCGTCGTGACGACCCTCAATTGATTTTGGTTTTTTTGTGTCTTTGTGTGAATAAGGGAGCCACCACCTAGTATCATGGTTACTAGGAATCCTAACTAGTCTTTCAAAGATTCTAAGGTAAGGGACTGGTTGTGTAAAGGGAAGATATTAGCACCCCTAGTACGCCCTACCTAAGGTAAGTTGCTTGGTGTTTGGTTTGCCTTATAATTATTACTGTGTTGGTGTTTTCTAATCCTATCTGTTTTTCCAGGTTTGATTCAAATTAAATTTATTAAGATAGAAATCCAAGGAGATTCCATGTACTTTAAAAGCTTATTTTTCCTTTAATATTTCAAAAGTTTGCAAGGAGGAGGGACAAAATTTAGAAATCTAAGGAAATTCAGGGCGCTTTAAAAGCCTATTTTTGCCTTAGTGCTTTATATTTTCACGGCTCGTAAACCATGGAGTAAAAAAATTGAAATATTCTTGATTATAATCAAGGCTTCTTTCAAGGAGGTGTGATGAATTATTATGCCTAGAAAATTATTTTGGATATTTACCACTTAGGGTTTTTTTATCCAAATATTAACAGTGAATAATAACAAGTTATTCCCACTAATATTTTGGATATTCATCTATTTAGGATTTCTTTATCCCAACATTAACGGTGAATGATAGATGAATTCCCTTCAAAATAAGATTTTTTTTTGGAATATTGGCCAATACCCTTTGGAGTTTTACAAACATGTTTTAAAATCCAGAAATGCAAGAAAATAATTTTTGTTGTGTTTAAGAAATCCATGTAAAAACATATTTTTAAAACTTCAAATATTTTTTTTATATATATAAAAACATTCAAAACATGTTAGGGTATTGGCCGTATGCAACACACAAGAAAATATTTTTTTTACAACAAACACTCCAGTGCTCAAGCACAAATGATAAACCATTGCACACTTATTTTTAAAACAAACACTCCAGTACTATAAATGATAAACCATGCTTGTACAAGGATGATGCATTCATATGCCAACACACTATTCAAGAGGGAAAATGCATTATAATTCACTTAGTAGCAAGTTAGTGTTCAAGTGAATTATAATTCACTTAAACAGTAAAATGCAAATGCTGTCATACAAAAAGTAAAGAGGAAAACGCAACCCCTCCCCCTGAACTTACCGAAGGATTACTTAAAGTGCAAAAGGGTTTCCTTATGTTTTTGTTTCTTCTCTAGACAAAACTTCATTTAAGAGCCAGACTACCCCATGCAAGATCTTTTTTTTTTTAAAAAAAAGAAAACGCCTGACCATAAAAGTGAGCTGATAATGAAAGCCTAACAACCCCCCATGGTTCCTCATGAACTAGAGGAAAAAAAAACAATAAAAAGCAAGGAACCCATAAACTCTAACATAAAATAACTGTCTAAGCTCAAAGTCATGGAAGGGAACAGAAGACAAGCATTCATTGTATGGTAAAAATATATATATAAAGGTGTAAAGCCATAATACAAAACATGTGTTTTTAAAACATCAAAACAATACTTGCAAGTCTCATTGGTTTTTGTACTGCAGAAGCTAAAATATAACCCAAACGAACGTTGCTATCAAGGTTAGTAGCAAAGCTCCATCTCTGTATCTGTTACAGGTGTGAAAACCCGCTAAATTATAATATGAGTAAAATAAATAAAGTATCGAATAAATTAAATAAAAAGATTTTAAGTATTGTAATTGGATACAATAGAATAAAATATAAGATGTTATGGTGTGAATTAAGTAAAAAGAAGAGTTGAGTGGCAAAAATAGAAATAAGAAGAAATGAGGGCCAATGTGTAAATAGGTAAAAGTTAGACTATAAATGCTTCATCTTTTCCTCTTTTAGCCGTGAGCTTGAAACAAAGAGAGGGGGGAAGAATTGTGTGATTTTCTACTTAAATGCTCATTGATTTCACTAATTAAAGTGAGTAATTAGAGTGATTAACTTAATTAAACATCAAGAGAGGGTTGATTTTAAGGTGGTGAGTGCATTGAAGGAAGGATTTCAAGCTAGGGTTTGAAGAGGGAGAAGAAGAAAACTTGTTTTTTCTTGCATTCTTTCCTTAAATCCTTATTAAAGTGAGGTAAATAACATGTTCTAAATGATTAATTCCTTTAATTTTATGTTTGATGAAGGATTATGCAAAATGATGATTATGTGAAGTTGTGGATTTATGTTATAATTTATAGGAATAATGCAAATTATGTTTGAACCATGTTAGAAAGCATGAATTATGATTGGGTAAATGTTTAATTTTAAATAAAAGAAACAAAAATTAATTTTCCCCATTTTAATTGAATATTTGGCCAAGAGAGGAATAATTTAGGAGATTTGAGATTTAATACAATTGTTTGGAAAATATGGGAAGATGAAAGTTTATAAGTGTTGCTATATGAATGGAGTAGAAATTTTTCAAGGAGAAAAGAAAAAAATATTCACTTCCTTCCCTAGGTTGTTTTTGGCTAAATGGAGAAGAAAAATTAGAGAATGGAGTTTAAATGATATTATTGAGGAGTTTTTGGCTAAATGGAGAAGAAAAATTAGAGAATGGAGTTTAAATAATATTATTGAGTAATCTTGCTAAATTTAAAACAATTGATGTTGATAGGTTAAATTGAATAGAGATTTTTGTGGAAAAAATAATAATAATAGGAAAATGTTTCAAAAAGGGGGGGTTCATCCCCCTTGAATTAAAAGTCAATTAAAATTAATTAAGGGTATTGGATTTAATCAAAGAATATGTCATGGGTATTAGAATTTTACCGGTTCAAATGAATGAACAATGACAAAGTAATTTTTGTTGGTGCAGAGGAGGCCGCAGGACCTAATCAGCAATAAGGGACCTCTTCACGCTCACAGACACCAAGTAGGTGTTCAACACCTTTGAGTAATTAATTAGTTTATATTTTTTATTATACAAGGAATTTTATAGATTATAAATATTAGTGCTGGTTACTGGAAATAATGCCCTGGTGAATGGGCAAGTCTTGAAAAATTATTTCCTGGTTACTGGAAATAGTGCCCTGGTGAATGGGTGGTTACTGGAAATAATATCTTGGTGAATGGGCAGGCCTTGAAAAATTATTTCCTAGTTACTAGAAATAGTGCCTTGGTGAATGGGTAGTTACTAGAAATAATGTCCTGGTGAATGGGCAAGCCGTGAAAATTATTTTCTAGTTACTGGGAATAATGCCCTGGTGAATGGGCGAGTCTTGAAGATCATTTCCTGATTATTGAAATTTATGCATGGTAGAATGACCATGTTAATAAAATTAATTTTTCAAATTAATAGGATAATCACTCGATGTAAAATAAATCATAAAACTTTGAAGTTAAATATTCTGCGTTATGGGAGACACTCTTGATATTTTTATTTTAGTAGATTTATCCCTATGTCTAGAAGAGAATTTACGAAATTAGAAATTTCAAAAAGAAAATAAGACAATTAATTCTATGATATGAAAATCACCTTAATGTATATAAATAATTAGTCCTTAATCAGTTACTTATTAAAATGTGCAATTATTTTAATCATGTTTAATGCAATTATGTTTTTAGGTACATTGCACCCTCGATCTGGAAAGTAGATGCTCGGATAAATAATTTTGTTATGTGATTAATGTAATTGGAAGAACTAATATTTTGTTGTAATATGCTTCCATATCTAAAATTATAATGTTTAACTTATTATCTTGTGTATGATGTAATTTATAAGGTTATTATTATTAAGTTGAATTATGGTTGGTTGTATGTATATATTTTAACAAAAATATTAAAAAAAAAAGATGATGCATGTTAAGAATTTATTAGTTTTATTGTAGTGTTTTATAGAAAATAGAATCGAGATATTGAAATATGCTTGAGTTTTGTTTGAAGTCCAAATGATGGGACGAATATTGTGATTGATGTTACAGGTTGAGAAATGATTGAGTTGATAATTTGGTATCTAAAGAATACAAAGGAAACTCTGCCGAAATTTCAAGAAAATATATATATATATATAAAAAACAAAAATTGGTAACTACGAATATATATAATATATTTTTGAGTTTGCAAATTAAGACTATTACAACAGGTCTCACTGGTTTTTGACTACAGAAGCTAAAAATACAACCCGAACGTTTCTGTCAAGGTTTAGCAGCAAAGCTCCTTCTCCATCTTGTTGTTTTCTCCTTTTTCATGTCCTTTTCTCTCTATTTTTTTTTTCAATCCTTTTTCTTTTTTAGGTCAGTAGAGGCAGCGTGTATATAGTCTATACACAACCCTTATTAGGAAAAAATCAATGCATTAATCTAGGATGTAAATCCCAGCTAATTTGCAGCCAAATAACACAAATGAGAAAACTACAATATTCTCATTGATTATGTGCTGATTCTAGTGATTTCTTTCCAACATTAACACATCATCCCAAATAATACACAACTAATTTCTTTCCAACATTAGATGATGGTGAGGTTCTTCACTTTATGGCATTTTGCAGCAGTCAAAAGCTGCTGTTTCCTATGAATTATAGCTGCATAAAAATGTGATCTACAGCTCCAAAATCAAATGAGAGAATCATGGAAGCTAGCAGGAAGTTGTGGAAAAAAGGAAAGAAATAAGACGAGGAGGCTTGTGCAGCGAAAAATGAAAGAAATCAGATGGGAAGGGGTGCATACTACAAAGTCTTATTTCCTTATCCGGTGTGGTAGATTTCTGTCATTTATGATGATCCAGTTCCAACCAATTTCCTTTTGATTTCATCTTCAATCGAATCCTTTATTTTAGCACTTTTTTAATTCAGTCCTTGGTCCAAAAAAAATCCTTTGAATCAGGCCTGCAAACTTGGGCTAAACCCTTATCGCGGCAGGATTTTCTACTTTCACATTAGATATTCAAATGAGAATATCTTGAACTTCTGATATTGAAATCAAGCGATTCACAAGCCCAAATTTATATTCATGTCTAGGACTACAACTTTGATGAAGGATTCGAGGTGAGATAAAATCATTATAGAGAATATAATCTGGCAGTAATTTGGTTGGTCAAAAAAAGTCTTTTGATCTGATTCAGAAACTGAAAACATTGAGCATCCCGATATGACTGAGAGTATGACCTAAGAACAAATAAATAAAATTTGTGATGGAAATAGAGTCTTTAGTCAAAACTCAGGTTAGGATCCTTCTCGCGGCAGAATTCTATGCTTTTACGTTAGATATTCAAACGGGAATATTATGAGCTTTTGATATCAAAATCAAGCGATTCAAAAGTTCTAAATTCATCTACCTTGTAGAGCTACAGCTTTCATTAAGGATAAAAAATGAGATAAATTCATTTTGAAGAACAAAATTGCAACCAAACTTGGCTAGAAACCTTCTCACGGTAGGATTCCATGCTTTTACGCTAGATTTCAAACATAAATATCTTGAGCTTCTGATATCAAAATCAAGCAATTCAGAAGCCCATATTCATCTACATGTCCCAGACTACAACTTTGATGAAGGATTCAAAGTAAGATAAAATCGTTTTAGATAACAGAATCTGGTAAGGATTTGGTTGGTCAAAAAGGTTTTCTTGATCTGACAATGTGGAGCATCCAAATCTGACTGAGAGTTTGCCTTAAGAACAGTAACCCCTAGGACCCAATAAAGATATAGGTCAATTCTTTAACATGTCATGAGTGACAGAATATAGCTAGAATGGTGAGATATCGTACGAAACCAAGTCAAAATCAGAACCTAAGTTGGAACAAAAATTTGCGACAACCTGAATCAATTTTTTTTTTTAATGCAAATTCTAAGGGATTCATATGAAGACTCTTTATTAGCTTAAAAAACCTGACGCTTTTGAGAGTAAAGAGGGAGGATAAAAAGAGTAAAAAACAGCTCAAACAGAGTTTGAAAAAAATATTTCTTTCTCCTCCGCTTTTATCAATTTTCCAACAAACATGAGCTATACTCCTGCACTTAGTTTAATTGGGGTACACACCATCTTTAACACATGGGGTTCAAAAATGAGTAACAACACTTTATATACCTAATATATTAGAATTTAGTGAGTGTGGGACAATTACTTGAATCTGGCTACTTATTATCTTTTAATGATGAAGTGTGTGACATTATATATATATATATATATATATATATATATGAATTCTACTGCTCTTAGCTAAAATGGTGAATAAAAGTTTTAATGTTGATTGAAAAGAAGTTTGTTTAAGTACTAACACTTGTGCCTATACTGATTCTATTCTTTAGCACAAATAATTAGGGCATTTCAATTAAAAAGGATGGTTGATCTGCAGATGACCTATGGTTTATTAGATATATAAGAACAAGATGATATTTGTGAAGTCTATCAATTAGAAAAGCATACTAGAGTTGTTTTTCCTGAGAATGCATTTAGAGTATCGTCAAAGCTCCAGCTGATACACATAAACATGTGTGGCCCAATACATAATGAATCTTTGAATGGTTTAAAGTATTTTCTTCTATTTGTTGATGACTATAGTAGGTTCTACTGGGTTTATTTTATTAAATCTAAGACCGATGTATTTGTTGAGTTTGTAAAGTTTAAAGTAACAGTTGAACTAGAAACATGAAACATACTGAAGATATTGAGGTTTGACAATTGAGGTGAGTATACCTCTTAACAATTTGAGGGATACTTGGCAAAAGAGGGGATCAAACATCAGCTAACAATCCTCTACACTCAACAACAAAATGGAGTCAGTGAGAGGAGAAATCGAACATTAATGAAAATGGCAAGATGTTTACTATATGATAAGAAAATGCCATTAAAATTTTGGGCAAAAGCAGTAAACATAGCATCTTACCTACTAAATCGTATGGCCACAAGAGTTTTGGGAGACAAAACTCCTTATGAAATCTGGTATGGTTTTAAACCCAGCATTGATCATTTAAAAGTGTTTGACAACCCTTGTTATATCTTGAAACCTGAAGCTAAAAGGAGAAAACTTAATTAAAAGACCAATATAGGAATTCTTGTAGGCTATAACACTAAATCTAACGCCTATAAAATCTATGATATGAAATTTAATAAAGTTGTGATTGCTAGAGATGTAAAAGTTGCTTAAAATATTACATGGAACTAGGAAAATACATCAACTAAAAGCATAAAACAGGAGCAACAAATTAAACTAGATGCTGCAGAAAACGATGATGTTGTCGATGACAAACCAGTAAGGGGGACAAGGTCCTTAATTGATATTTACAACAGGTGCAATGTTGCTGAATTATAACTAATAGATTTTGAAGAAGCAATTAACTCAAAAGTATGGATAACAACAATGAATGGAGAGCTCTCAATGATAGAAAAGAATGAAACATGGATGCTAGTTGACAGACCAGTTCACAAGAAGGTAATATAAGTGAAGTGAATCTTCAAAACCAAATTTAATACAAATGGGAATATCAACAAGCACAAAGCAAGGCTTGTAGTAAAAGGGTATGCACAAGAACTAGGTATTGACTTCACTAACACATTTGCTCCAGTATCCAGGCTTGATACAATATAGCTCTTGCTTGCTTTAGTAACACAAAATGGTTGGTATATTTTTCAATTGAATGTCAAGTTTGCATTTTTAAATGGTATTCTAAACAAATAAATATATGTTGAACAATCCGATGACTTTGAAAAAGAGATTACATCAAACAAAGTATATCTGCTAAAGAAGGCTTTGTATGGATTTAAACAGGCTCCTAGAGCCTGGTACAACAAATTAGATAGTTATCTATTAAGTTTAGGCTTTGAAAGAAGCACGAATAAAGTAACTTTATATATGAAGAATGTTAATAAACATACTCTGATCATGTTACTATATATAGATGATCTATTGATTGTAGGAGATAAGGAGCAGCTAGTAAAGGAGTTTAAAACCAACATGAAGGATAAAATTAAGATGAATGAACTTGGTATGCTGTTATACTTCTTAGGCATAGAAATAACTCAATATGAGCAAGGTTATTTTCTATATCAAAAGAGGTTTACTATAAAGCTACTAAATAAATTTGCAAAGAAAAATTGCAAACTAGTAAATACATCTATGGCACTGGGACAAAAGCTAATGAAGGAGGATAGAACACTCAAAACTGATGGTAAAGCCTATAAAAGTCTAGTTGACAGCTTGTTGTATTTAACTGCTACACGTCCAAATATTATGTTTGTTGTCAACTACCTTTCTAGGTTTATGCAAGGTCCATGTTAAATCCAATTTGTAGTAGTCAAGAGAGTTTTAAGATATCTGAATGGGACCTTAGAGTTTGACATGTATTTTGTGAAATCTAGTTATGTTAAACTTGTTGGTTTTTATGACAGTGATTGGGATGGAAATAATGAGCACCTTAGGCTATTGTTGTGCTATAGGAGAAAGCATTTTATATTGGAACTCAAAAAAGCAATTAGTGGTTGCACATTTCACTGCAAAGACAGAATATATAGCAGCATGTGTGGCAACAAAGCAATTAACATGGCTAAGAAAAATGCTAAATGATATGGACTTTGATTAAAGAAGTCCCATATAATTATTCTATGATTACACATCAGTAAAGTTATTTCAAAATATTCTATTTTTTATGACAGGACCAAGCATATAAAGATCAAGTTCCATACTATTAGACAGTTCCATCAAGAATGGGAATTAGAGTTGATCTATTGCACTACAAAACAACAATTAACAGACTTGTTTACCGAGCTTTTAGCTAAAGACAGGCTTGAAGCTCTAAGGCAGAGGATAGAAATGTGCAGCTTTGGAATAAAATAGGAGTGTTGAAATGATGACACCAAAGCTGAAGTTTATTATGCAATGTTCCTTTTATTATTTAATAGCACGTGTCATTTGAATTCTTAGATTTAAACTTATTTAGGATAAATCTAGTTAGATATATATATTTTCTTAGATAAAGGAGATGGTGGTTGTTTTTTTTTATTTTTATTTTTTGTAATGTTTGATATCTTTTATAAATAAAAATAGAGGGATAACAGTAATCTTAGACCGTTTTGTTTATGCTCATTGTTCTTTATTTTTCCACTTCTGTTCTTTTGTTCCGTATTCTCTGTTTTTTTAAATTAAGGCTATACATATACCATTTACTAACAAATGGTTCCATATGCCTCTCATCATGTGATTAAATTCTGTCTCATCGTTATATATCTTTTTAAAGAGCTATTTCTTCAACTTATTTTTATAGATTTAACGTTGAGAAATTGAAAAACACTTGACAAAATGCTGAGGCAATCAAGCTTAGTGAATCCTCGAGTTTTCAACCAAATAGAAAATAATTAGAGGTCTGCCAATGAAGATTTTACATGTCTTGTTTGAATAACAAGAGAAAACCATGCTTTAGATTGAGGCAAGCAATTAACTTGTCTTAAGAATGCTCCTAGATTCTAGGTATCAATCAGCCTGATTTCAACGTTGGGTCTCTAAACAGGCCTACAGGCCCGGAACAAGACAAATCAAGCTTAAAGTCGTAGGCTGGATCGGTGTAAGACTAAGGCATTGTCTGTAAGCTCGGCCAACCGCAATATTTTTTAATTTAAAATATTTAAATTAATATATTTTTTTATATTAAATACATCAAAACCATTAAAATAAAATAAAATTTGAAGAGTGCATTTAACTGCAAAAATGAACACGCCCTAAGAGTGTAAGTCAAAAGCCTTTTTATCTATGACAGAACTGGTGCATGGATAACAAACTCTAGAACTAAATCTGAGGCTGAACCCAACTTTTACCTTAATTGTTTAATTCACCCTGCATATTTCTCAAGGAGGTCTTAAACCATGTAGAGCTAGCTAACAACTTTAATACTTTATTGCTTAGCAAATCTCATTAATTCTAGTTTACAGAAAAGTATACACACGAATTCTTTATTTTGTTAGGTTTAGGGAAATCAAATGGGCCTGGTTTTGTCTCAAACAAACGGAAGTTTTTATATATAAAAAAAAAAAAAGTAAGAGGAATTGTATCTCGTTTCTGTGTATTTTAGAGAGTAATTTTTCTAAAATATTAAATTTAAGGTTAAGATGGTGGTGTTACTTTCACAAAAAGTTCAACACATGCGTAGTGATCGGATCAAAGCAATAATTAGGAGGAAATATCCAAATTAATGGAAAGTTACCGAAGATAAGAATAAATAAAAGATACCAAATGATATCCGCTTAAAATAATTAACAAATGGATTACTTTGTCAGCCACCCTTTTTGGATTTATAACCACTCACTGTGATTAATTACGATTATATTTATTACTTAAATATTCCCCAGATAAACTCGGTCGTCTCCTAATCGTTTACTTATAGCTTTGACCCTCACGCCTAGATCAACTTCCATGAATTGAACTCAATACAAGAAAGAAAAAAAACTGATGGGAAATACTTGTAATTCACGTGAATCCACCTCAGTCGTCACAGCAAAGCTGGTCTTTGAAGATGGCAAACTCGAAGAATTTTCATACTCAATTAGGGTTTCGCAGATAATACAAAGAAAACCCAAGTGTTTTGTATGCAAAGCAGATGACATGGAATTTGACGAATATGTTTCAGCGATCAATGAAAATGAACATCTTCAGTTAGGTCGTCTTTACTTCGCGTTGCCATCAAGTAGGTTAAACAATCCTCTTAGCACTGAACAGATGGCTGCCTTGGCAGTGAAGGCAAATTCGGCCCTGAAGATGGGTGCTAGGGCCGGATTTTGTTGGTGTGGGATGAAGAAAGTGGATCCCGCGATTGAGTGGAGAAGCAAGAACCCTAGTGATGAGACTATTCCGATGGTGGCTACAGGCACCCACAGTGATGGCGGAGGATTTGTTGCGGAGAGAAGAGGGAAGAGTGGTGGCAGAGAAAGGAAATCAACGACTAGATTGACTCCAAGATTGAGTGCTATCTTGGAAGAGTAAGGTGAGGAGTGAATTTTACCCATACCATTGGTATGCATGTTAAGTTTCTTGAATTCACGTAATTATTTTCTCTCCTCTTAATTTAAAATCGGAGCAACAAGATTTGATAATGATTTGACAAAGATTTTAATCATGTTATATATCGATTTTAGCATATAGTTAAAATAGAATGTATATAGTTAACACATACATGTAAGCTTTAATATATATTGAACCCAATTTAGTAAGGTAATCTAGATCTTGACCAATCTATCTTTAACCTGAGCTGAATATCATTAAAAAAATAAATCCATGATAACGTTGTTAATTTAATATTGAAAGGTTAAGAAGCATTCATGAATGCCAGAAGTCGCTTATATTTTGTTGGGTACATATAATATTTTTTCTGATCTCGCTTGGAAGCCTATGAATTAATTAATGTTAATTGGATTAAGACAGGCATGGGGGCCCTGTCCTTATCGAAACAAGTTTCCATTCCCACACAATTAGCATCAAGAAAAAACTAGGCAAATGGTGGGCACTGTACTCATAGATGCACTTATATTGTATATATAAAAAATTTACTATTGAAATATATATATATATTGCCCTAATGGAAATTGGTTATTATTAATTATTAATTTAGAAGTTTTAATATTGTATTATTATTTTATATTTTATTATTTAGAATATTAGAACTTATTGCTTATTCTATTTTATTTGACTTGGTATATTAATTAAATAAGCATCAAGACACATAATTAATTAGTTATTTCTATCTTTAATTAAATTATTATTGAAATTAAAACTTTGGGTGTGTCTCTCTTGTTTTGCTTTTAAGAATGAGCACGTATTTTTTAATTTAGTCCCCTTCAATTACTATTCAACTTTAATTAGATCTTTTATTTTGATGATTTTTCCCCATTTATCCTACATTATTAATCCTGCATGTTACTCAAAACAATTAGCCAGAAACGAGTTTCACGAGACGTGATATTAATATTCTACAAAGCAACATCCAAAACGACACCATCTATAACATATATAATAAAGTAAAAGATCGAATTGCGACATGTGTGTGTGTGTCTATATATATATATATATATATATATATATATATATATATATATATATATATATATATAAAGTAAGAAATAAGTAACCTCAGATGTTGTGACCTATTGATGTTTAACTAATTAATAGTTAAGTCTTCAAAAGGTTCATCCTAGATAAATAAATACTTTTTGACAGATATTTGGGGTAGAATATTTATTTTGGATGCAAAGGCAATACAGATTTAACATGTTTATTAACAAGATCACGAACAAAAATAGTTCATTGAAAAAACCCTAGTTGATAATAATTTGCCTGTAATACTGTTTATAATTTTTTATTTTTTTTATATATTAATGAAAAAATTCCATTTATGTTTACTGATAATAAATATATAGATAAAAAAATTTTATTAGTAAAGTTCACCATAATATATCAATACAAAAATTATATTGTTATTTTTATTTGTATTTATTAATTTGTTGATAATGAAAAAATTATACGGATGGAATGGGGCAAACTTGATGGATCTTTTAATCTGCCAACTTCGATGCCTTTTCTCTCTAGTAGAGTGCCTATTTCAACTAGATAGAAAGAGCTACTTGTATCCATAATCATACTGCACCCCATTTCATCAATTATTCGAATAGTTTTGATCCATATAAATTCGGTCCATGGAATAACTTTTTTATTGCAACTACTTTATAGAGTGTTTGGTATTGTATTTGAAAAGTGTTTTTGAATATATTTAATTTTAAAAAATTAATAAATTTTTTATATTTTTAAATATTTATGGACATCATCCTTTCCCGATCAGAAACACACTTAGAGTTTATTTTCCCAGGAGTGCTTTCATAATTAGATGTATATAGACAACGCATCTGGTTTCCTTGGGGGAGGAGGAGGACTCAATTTTATCCAAACAAGCTATAACCATTGTACTGTAAGACTAGCGGCTTCTGGATTAGCACAGCACGGGACAGTTCCCTTTGAAGTGTAGAAACGTGATGTAGACAAGGTACCGGAGGACTAGCGGCTTTCTGCCGGTACGGGATCGAAGGGATGGGCACGGCATGCTAGGAAATTACGGGACAGTTTCCTCTGAAACAGCCAAGGTACGGTGGGGCTAGCTGCTTCTGCCGGTACAAGATCGAAGGGATCGGCAAAGCATGCTAGGAAATTACGGGACAGTTTCCTTTGAAGTTTAGCTACCCAATTGCAGGAAGTTATGTGAAATTAAGGAGGAGATGGGGTTGAAAAACAATTGAAGATTCCATGCTAGGAGCATATGGGGACAATGAATGAAATTTCCTCGTATCAACAGGCAGACAAGGACAGGCATTACCGAGTAGATAGATGCAAGGAAGATATGATGAAGTGAAGACAAAAGATTTTGCTTAGCTTCATCATGGTTATAATAATCCAAATTTAGTGGGATACACTACACTTGTTTTATGTCACTTCAAACTCCAAGGGCATCATCCTAAACTAGATTTAGACAGCAATAGCATATTGACGCAAGAGCTTTTTAAATCTAGTAGTCATGGCATCTGATGGCTATACTATATCCAAAAGCTTTGAGAAAAAAATAATTAAAATTATTATTGAATTATTTTAAATAGAAATTTTAATTATTTTTTTGTATTTTTTATAAAAAAATACATTTAAACTTTTTTTTAAATATCTTAACTATAAATCTTAATTAATTTTTTTTCATAATTTTTATTTTATTCTTCATAAGCTCTTGGGTCTGGTGGCTAATTCTAATTAATTTTTTTATAAATGTTTTTTTAATTTTTTTATAAAAAAATATTTAAACTAATCTTGAAATATCCTAAACAAAAATTTTAATTAATTTTTTTTTATAAATTGGTTTTAGTTTTTATATATAAAAAATTAAATTGTTCTTAAAGTATCCTAAACAGAAATTCTAATTAATTTGTTTATAAATTGGTTTTAGTTTTTATATATAAAAAATTAAATTGTTCTTAAAGTATTCTAAATAGAAATCCTAATTAATTATTTTTATTTTTTATAGTCTTTTGAGTCTGGCAACCAATGAAGTTAAGGTGTTCAATTACTTTTCAAAATGCTTTGCTAAAAAATACATCAAAATATTATTATTTTTTATTTTTTAAAAAAATTAATTTTAACATCAACACATCAAAACGATTCAAAAATAATAAAAATTATTTTTTAAAAAATATAGTTATAACCACATTCTCAAATGTAATCAGTTAGCCTCTGATTAGGTACTTTCAAGTCCTTCGTTACTTATTCGTTCGTGGGTGCGCATGCACGTGTATAATTCAATAAATACAAAATTTTCTCTCAATAAGCTTAATTAAACTAATATGAGTATATCTAAACTATTTAATAAACCCAAATTTAAAGGACTCAAAACACTCTAAGACCCTCAAATTAAACAGGTTCAAAAAACTTTGCAAAATAAAATGAGTCTAGGCTATTGCTTAAGCCCGATTACCCTTGGTCCAGGTGCTATCTGAGCTCGTATATAATAGGGTGTTAGGCGCATGTCCACCACCCATTATTGGGTCCAAGCATAACTCCTAGACCTAATTAATTTTGGGTGTTGGGTGTGTGCCCAACACCTATTATTGGGTCTCAAAGTAACAACTAGACCCAATTGAATTTGGATATTAGGTGCATGCCCAACACCTACTGGGTCTAGGTGTAACGCGTGGACGCAATTAATTTTTAGGTGTTAGGTACGCGTCTATTCCCTTGTTGGGCATGTGCAGAATATGCATTGTAGTTTAGAATTGATCATCCAAGACAATGACTCAATATGCAAAATCTTTACCACAACCTTTTGAGGTTTGTGCGTGCTTGGTACAATAATTTAGAGTCAAACTCCATTGAAGGGTTCAGTGACCTCTGTGCCAAGTTAGTGGCATGTTTTAACACCAACATACCCGCCAAAAAAAGCTTAACAGAGCTATTTGGTGTTACCTAGTAAAAGAGCGAGCCTACACAAACATATTTGAAAAAGGTTCAATGAAAGGATGATCAAGGTAGAAGAGCTTTTTAAGCTAGTAGCCTTATAGGCCTTGATAAGATGGGTAAGGAAACATGCCCTCTAGAGAAAACTATATGTCTTACCAGACAAAAGCTTGCTCAAAGTGAAGCAAGTCATGAAAAATCACATGTGGGTGGAAGAGGCTAGTATGCTACGACGTGGACCTTCTTGTTTTTTACAAGGACAACCAACATAACGGACCTTCCAGGCAAAATCATTCACCTAGTAGAAATGAAACCTCAAGGAAAAACTTTAAGGGACCAACCTATAGGCACTTGGTGTATTACTCTCTTTAATAAAAACGGGATCTCCCATTCAAAGTTATTAGAGTAGTCAAGGAAAACACCTACCACTTTTAAGACATGTTTCTCCTGAGAACCTCTATCATACTTGTCACTCAGATCACCTTAAGATGTACAATCCTCAATGGTAATGTAAGTTTATTTTTTAAATAAAAATAATGTATCTCTAACATCCATTTCTTATCTATAGATCTTCAAGTGATGCCTAAGAGTCTCTCACCAATATATCATGAGTTAATCTCGGATCTCATTCTCTTTGGTGCAGTCTAGGACTAACATGACTCTTTAGTGGGGCTTTAGGGCCTTATATTATCTCTAAATATAATCTTGGATCTTCTACTCTTTAAGGGTTAATATTAGATCCCCTACTCTTCAGTGCTGCTTTCCATCTATTCCTTGTGCTTGATTTAATTAATGTCTTCCTTACTAGGGATATATCTGCCCAACATGGAGAATACCTTACTGAGGAGTCTGACCTCAATATTTAAGCCTTAGCCCTCCAATTCCCATTGGCTTTGTAAACAACCCTGGTTCTATGAGGTTTTGTATTATGTAGTGAATATTGAAATTTTATAAAATTTTGTATTTTATTCATTTTCATAATATTTTCTTTGAGAAGAATATTTTGTTAAGCTTGTTTAATCTAGATGGGTCTAATAACTAAAGTAAATTTTCCATACTAGGTTCCAAAAGGAAATCTAGGTTCCAGGTATACCCTTATTTAGGATTTATTGTTCCTTTAATATGAGTGTCTAATGAGAGTATTCCTGATGAATTGGTAAGAGGCCCTTGGACATCGCTAGGAGAATGCATTAGTTTGAAACTATTAGAGGATCCTAGATCAACCCTTGGATAATTAGTGCGAGGTTCTTAGGGATCACTTTGAGATTATACCAGTCCAATACTGCAAAATAGAGTGAGGGATCCTAAAACAACCCCTGGAGAATTGGTAAGATGCCTTTATACATCACCTAGAGATTGTGTCAGTCCAATATTTGTACTGAATAACGGGGGATTCTAGATCAACGCCTAAAAAATTAGGGAAAGGCCCTTAGGCATCAGTTGAAGATTATATCAGTTAGAGAGTACTCTAAAGAGTAAGGGATCTGAGATTAACCCCTGAAGAATTGATGAGAAGCCTTTAGGCATCATTTATAGATTGTTGCCAATTCAAGATTTCACTTAAGAGTGAGGGATCTTAGATCAACCCTTGAAAAATTGATGAAAAGCCCTTAAACATCACATAGAGATTGTGTTGGCCCAAGACTACACTAGAGAATAGGAGATCTAATATCAAACCATAATGATTTTATGAAAGGCTTTTAGGAATCACCTAGAGATTATACCAGTCCAAGATTGCACTAAAGAGTAGGGGATTCGAGATCCACCTTTTGAGAATTAAAGAGAGGCGTTTAGGTATCACTTAAAAAAATAAAAATGTATTGTTATTTTAAATAAGTCATTCATGTATTAGAAACATATATTCTTATTCTTATTGACTATGGTATATTTTTTAATGATCATAGTGCCAGGTATGAGAGACAATGTTCCCTTCCATATTTTGTAAATGGTAAGTGTTTGCCTTTACTCTACTTGTGATTTTGACAAGACCATCTCATTTTAGGGCTAGTTTGCCCTTACTTTCTCTATTGACTATAGCCTCTAAAATTCTTAGCACCAAATATCCAAACTTAAATCTTATATTATTGACTTTAGCATTATAGTACTAGGTAGTTCTACATCGACAAACTTAATTTCTTATTGTCATGGTCAAGTGAGATTTTTCTAAGAAATCTAAATTAGCTCTAATGCCTTGTTCATTTTCTTTTGAGTTATAGTAAACAACTCAATGACTTGAACAACCAATCTCATTCAGGATCACGGCTTTAATTCTAAAGCTGAGAAGAAATGGAGTTTCTCAAGTAGATGTCTTCTGGTAGTTGACTCTTACTTTCTCTTAAATAGTTGTTAAAGATATTTCTATTTTATAGCTTGAACCTACATTCCACTTATATTCGTTGAAAGAATTTTAAAATCTCAAGGCTCCAATTGTATTCGTGAAGTTAGCAAATACATAGCCTAGATTTGCTTGTCTCTTCAAACTTATGTGCAAGTAGAAGAAAATCATACTATGACTTACAGTTATCAAATTGATACATAGCCTTTTGATTCTCTCTTAAATAGTACACATCTAGTATCTGTAGAAATCATGTCTTCCAAGTTGACTTAGAACATTCTTGATCATTAAAGTAATATTCGATACTAAAGGAACTTTATTGGTACTATTAACAATAGCACAATAAAGTACATTATGATCCTCATTAAATAATTCCAAAGAGTTTTGTGGAGTTCCTCTTGGCTAGTATATTGATGCTAAAACATGATACAGGTTTAGCACAAAGATCACCAAAACCTATGATAGATCTCAGCTCCATGTTGTTGTATTATGCTTGTGCTGACCCCTTGAAAGTTGTATGGAGGATTTTGCGTATAACATCATAACCTCCTTTGGGTAATGTAATTGTCTCCCAGCTAAGGGGACAACTTACGGGTAAGAAACTGGGACTGTGGGTGCTACCTCTTGATGAGACTTGTTGGGGTTTATAGGCCTAACTTTGCCCTTTAATGACCAGTATTGTCTTAGAGAGGAGTTGGACCTAATTAAAGAGTTTTAGAAGCTTTGAGGGAGTATATATACCAATAATTATGGAGAGGTCTATGACACGTCCCATCCTAGAAATGTCTTGATTATCTGTTATTGATAATGGTTAGGGATATCAAAAACCAATTCTAGAAAAATAGTTGATAGCTTTTTTATCAGGTTCCCACAGACAAGGCTAATTGATGATGTCCTAAAAAATTTCAAGGAGTTTAAGAACAAAGATCTCGTAGGTGGGTAAATTGATTAATCACTTGAATCTTGTAATTGATCAATTCTCCTTAGACAAAATAGCCAAAATAGATGTAGTATGAAATGGATGACCATGTATCTGTACTCTTAGATATTTAAGTAAATATTTTTGTAGAGAGAGTGCAATGATATTTTAAAGAGATCCTATAAAAATAAATGCATGCAGTAGAGAATGAAGATTGTGAACCCTTTACCTAAGTGGTTCAGGAGGGTATTTATAGCCACTAAAGTTTATCGTTTTTGCTGGAATGGAGGGACTGAAGAGTCATATCCTCTTAATAGTATTAATGAGAGATAAATATCTCTTACACAATATTAATGAGAGGAAAATATGGTAGGCATAAATAAAAGACTTTTTATACACTTATAAGTGTAGGAAGACAAATATCCCTGGCATTATCATTTTATATTAAAAGTTATAAGAATAATAATAATATATATATATATATATATATATATATATATAAACATAGCCTTATGGCTTAATATGAAGCCTATAATGATTGTCAAACCCTTGTTTACTTGGGCTTGACACGTAGCTGAACCCAAAGATATTAGGTTTGGCACCTCGCCAAATCTATATCCACTTAGGCTTAGCATATTATTGAACCAAAGGATATTGAGTCTGACAATTTACTAGACTCATATTCATTTGAGCTCAGCATATAATTGGAGCCCAAGGCTGCTAGATCTGAAAGCTTACCAAACATATGTCCATTTAGGCTTAGCATATAGATAAACTCAATGATATTGGGTCAGGCAATTCACTAGATCTATGCCCACGTGGGCTTGGCTCATAGCCATGTCCAAGGGCGTTGGCCCTAAAAGCGAGCTAAACCCATGTCATCAAGGCTTGATATTTTGTCAAGCCTAGGGGTGAGTATGGACGTGAGCTCCACCACCTATTATTGGGTTATCACCTTGCCTTTGAACCTTTTAAATAAATACTTATACTAAAAATTATTTTTTACAAAAAAAAATATATTGATTCATCACTATTCAATAAAATTGATTAAATTTCTTTAAATATTAAAAGGGTATCTTGAAAATTATTTGAGATGGAAATTTAGTCTTATCAATAAGCAATCTAACTTGAAAAATACTTTTTATTGTGAAAAAAAAAAAAAATCCATGATTAACATTACAATGGAATCTAAGTGATCAAGTCCAATAGATTTTATATATATATATATATATATAGAAGTTTCAAACAATATTAAGGTTAAGATGTGAAATACAAAAAATAAAAATATTTGATATAACCATATATAAGATCTAAGGAAAGTTATTTTTATTTTTTGTACTTCACATCTTAACCTAGGGTTAAGATGTGAAGTACAAAAAATAAAAATAACTTTCCTTAAGGTTAAGATGTGAAGTACAAAAAATAAAAATAACTTTCCTTAGATCTTATATATGGTTATGTCAAAACTATACTTTTTTCTAGTGTGTTGTTTTTTAGGTAGCTTTTGTGGTTGTGATTTGAAAAAAAAGGTCAGTTTAAAAAAAATACTTTTAGTTGTAGTTAGTTGAATTTAGATATATGTTTAGTAAAAACTGTGATTGAAGTTTATGTTTAGCAAAAAAAACATGTATAAAATATTTAGATAAATCCTGTTTGTTTTTGCGTTTAAAATGCGTTTTGAAAAAAAATTGAATTTTTTATTTTTTTTTCTTTGCTTCAAATTACTTGTTTATTAGTATTTTCATATTATTTTGATATGCTAATGTAAAAAATAATCTTTTTTAAAAAAATATATATATTATTTTGATTTATTTTTAAATGAAAAGCACTTTGAAAAGTAACCGCAATTATATTCCCAAATATCTAAGGGAATATTTATAAAACTCGATTAAAAAACATGTAAAAAATATTGTACAAAACCTGCATTTTAAACTTAATTTTTTAATGGGTTTCGCAGTATAAAACATGTTTTTTTTTATTACTAAACATATTACTGCGTGAAAGCTAGATAAAAACAAACGCAATTTTAATGGTCTAGACTGGCTGCCATAAATTGTTTATATAATTGGCACATGCTATAATAACTAATAATGGTATTCAATTTGATCTGTTTGTCATTAACAAGCACATGTAATTTCATATGCATAATAAAAAGCACAGATAGAGCTTAAGCAAAAGAAAACAATGGGATGATATTGCCAACACTAGAAAACAATGGGATGATAAAAAATTGTAAAGTGAGTGATAGGAAAACGACATTTTGCGAAAGATTGCTAATAAATTGACACAGAAAACTCCACGCCTCCGGTCCCCCCCCCCCCCCCTCCCAAAAAGCAATGAAATGTGAAAGGACGAAAATCAGAGCAAGCGTTTCCACGATAGGCCTCGCTCGTTAGCGATTGTGGTCTAAATAAATTTAATTTTTTTTAAAAAAATAAATATTTTATATATTTGAATTGTTTTGATTTATTATATAAAAAAATACTAAAAATATATTTTTTAATATATTTATAAATAAAAAAAATTAAAAAATAATCTCTACCCCATCTCCAAACATATTTTTTTAAAAGCAAACATTCCATGCGCCTCCCTACCATATGATCATTTCAGCCGAGTCACCTCAGTGCGAGTGAGCGTGACAAGCCATCATTATTGGACGACTCGGTGCCGCAAAATTAAAGGTCCATAAGCATGCCTTATTAACTTTTTATTGTGATTGCAATAACTAGTTGTATTTCTCGCATTATTATTTTAGTTTTGAATTCAGGAGAACACGTTGTAAGTTTGTAATTAATTTAACTAGCATTTTTTTTAGAATTTCAGAGAATGGACTTTTCAGATAATACAATAAAAATCTGGTGTTAAAATATTTACTAACTTTCATAAACTACATACGTTATACAGAGAATTCGATTGTGTTTTGGGTTGCTTGAATTATAATTTTTTTATTTTTAAAATTAACTGATCTATTTCACTAGTGAAAACTTTTATTAGATTTAATTTGGTTAGTTGATTTTATTTTATTTTTAGTATTTTAGGTAATATATTTAATGGGGTAAAAAATTAGGAAAAAAGATTTCTGTGATTCAGGTACTCATCCAAAATAACAAATTTTCATATGAATCAGCAGATGTAATGGACTTGTTTTAAAGAGATCTAAGTTGTGTCCCAAACAGCCTTGACTGTGTAAAACAAATAAATTAAAATAAAACTAAGCCAATTACACAGATTTATGACCCGGGGTAGACTATGGGCAAGGACTGGTTCCAGGTCGGAAGGATTAATTAGGATTAATTTATTTTTTAAAATAAAAATATCAAAATGATATTATTTAAATAAAAAATTTAAAACAAAATCAATAAATTTTTGATCAAATCACGAGTTAATTTAGTTTTTTAACTAAATTAAATTAAATTATTTTTTTTCCCATTAAAATCGATGCCGACCCAGATAATATGAATCATGAGTCGAATTTGCAAGAAAAAGGGAGAGCACTTGTCGACCTTGCAAATTTGGGGCAAATCTCTTCCTAGCAAAGCCGTCTCATAATTGTTACATATGCTCAACAATTATTCTATGCAAACAATAGGAAGAATACTGATATTTGTTTTAAGTTTAATTATTTTTTAAATTAAAAACTTATAATTATAAAGATAATTTAAAAATATTTAATTTTATTTTGCCTATGTTTTTATTTATTAGAACTTTATAACTCTTCATATGAAAAACTAAAAAACCATAATAATATTATTTTCCTAATAACAGCAGGGGAAATATTATATTACTCTCATTCTTATTTTTTTATATTCCTTTCAAGGTATCTAAAAAAACACATGAGTAGATAAATGTTTTAAAAAAACTACTTTTAACATTAATCTCTTTTATTTAGTATAGTAAATCGGAGTGGTTGATATCTTATTTATTTTTATATTATTTTTAGAAATTAAATTGTACATAAATTTTAATTCTTGACTTTTAAAATAATTTAAAATATAATATTTTATTAAAATTTTTAAATTAAATTCAATTTCACGTTCCAATCATGCTATAACAAAAAAATACTATTAAAGAGTCGATCTTGACCTTATAGTATTCTTGTCCGTGATTTTTCTCTCCCTATATAAATCACTTCTTTATTCCCTCCAAGAACTACAACCCATTTCATCATTCTACTATCGTCAGTTCTTCTGCTAACCCATTTCATCGTTCTAAAAAACCAAAAATAATCTTTCTCCTCTCTCGTTCTCCTCTCTCTCAAAAGATATATGGGGAATTGTGCATCGCCTCAGTACAAGGAAAAGGTTGCCGGTGGTGGTCTAAACCGGACATCTCCGGCCAAAATAGTTCACATAGATGGAAGGCTACAGGAATTCAGAGAGCCAATCAAAGCCAGCAACGTGCTCTCCCTGAACCCCAACAGCTTCCTCTGCAGTTCGGAATCCATGTACATTGATCGCCGGCTGCCCCAAGTGCCAGATGACGAGGAGCTTCAAGTGGGTCAACTTTATTTCCTCATGCCACTATCCAAGTCAAAAACCCCATTATCCCTGCAAGAATTATGCGCTCTTGCCAGTAAAGCTAACGCTTCTCTTGCTCAATCGGACATGGGGCTTACGCAGAAAAAACATTACCGTATTTGGATAGATGTGGCACTAAAATTCTGGCCGGTGATCAACGGTGCTGTAAGATTCCGATTCGCAGCGACATAATTGGTCCAAAGTTTCTGCTAAGACGGACCAATCCGCGAGCTTGGTACTAAAATCCCAGAATTAACGGAACAATGTATTTTTTTAAAGGACTATTGCTTTCTTTGATCAATTTTAGTGTGTAAGAGAGAGTAGTAACGGTGTTTTTCATCTTCTACTGTTAGACTGTAATGCTAGGTCAGACCACCTTTCGATATCGAAATGGTTGTTGAAGTTACATGCAGGAATAAAATATAACATCAGCCTTATCTTTAGGCCTGTTTGCACTTCGTACGGACAGATACACTACGGAGATTTTACGTGTTTTTTTATATAAAAATCTAAAATGATTTATTAAAAAATATTATAAATTATATTTTAAAATTTTATTAAAAAATATTAAATTATTAGGTTAAGATAATTTTTTAATATGATATCATCACTTTGATGACTAAACAGTCACGAGTTCAAATCTCATTATCTTTATTTATTTGATAAAAATTAAGCACAAGATAATATGAGTATGTATAAATTTCAAGCATAAAATGCTTTTTCATTTGAGATGGTGTACTAAAGAATAATATAAATTATATTTTAAAATCTCATCTAATATTTTAAGTTATTAAATTAAAATTATTCTTTGATACTATCGGATTCCAAATTTGTTCATGGGATTTCTTGGTGTGATGCATGTGGTTCAATTAAGGTTTTTTTATATCAAATATCATATATTCTTAATATTTAGGGTTTGTTTATTTTTGTTTTTTTAAATTGTTTTTAAAAAAATTTGAGAATTTTTTATTTTTTTTTCTTCAAACTAATTTTTTTTTTGTGTTTTTAGATCATTTTAATGTGTTAATGTCAAAAATAATTTATTAAAAATAAAATATATTATTTTAATATATTTTTAAATAAAAATCACTTTGAAAAACAATTATTATCATACTTTTAAATATCCTCTAAACCTACTTGTAAATCAATTATAAAGCCCACGAGTTTTGGCCAAACCTTTATCACCGTTTAATAATAATAATAATAAAATAATTATTTGTTTTTTAATTTATTATTAATAATTATATTACGGTGTAAGTATAGGTTTTTTTTAAAAAAAATTATTTATAAATATATTAAAATAATTTTTTTTATTTAAAAATATTTTTAATATTACCTGATCTAAATATATTTTAAAAAATTAATTTTAAATATAAAAAATTCAAAGTTTAAAAAAACACAGTTACAAACTGCTCCGCCGGACGGAGGATGTTGTCTGAAAATAATGATTATCATGTCTGGGGTCTCTAATAAGCAGCTGGTAAGAAAGAGCACGACACATACCTCCAACGTCCAGACGTCCCATCAAGTCGCTGGTTTGTGTCTATATTATCCATGGACGCCACTGGCATCCATTCATCAAAGAAAGCAAGGCTAAGTTCTATTTTAGTCCTTACACTTCAGGAGTGTCCCATTTCAGCTCCTATGGTTTCGATTTTCTCTGCATCAACCCTAAAAAGTCTTTGAAAAAATTTCATTCGCGGGCCCACCTCTTAAAAAAAGAATATTTGCCAAATTATAATTCTTATGAGAGCAGTATATGGGTTTTATTTTATTATAATTTGTTTTTGAGAAAGGATTTTATAACTTTTTGGATTCCTCACACCGTTAAGAAAATAAGATCTTAAATTTATTCAACCATGCCCCTGCGGCCTAGTGTGGGCAAAAACCTAATAATAGTAGGGGAAATATTATATGCAGAGAAGGATGAAGAATAACGATATTTATTATAAGTTTAAATTTTTTTAAATTAAAAATATTATAATTATAAAAAGAATTTTAAAATATTTAATTTTATTTTGTCTTTATTTTCATCTCCTAAAAGATTATTACAACCCTACACACGAGAAACTAGAAAATTATAATATTACTAAATCAAAAAATAAATACAAAATTTATTCTCTTTAAATAGAAAAAAACAAAATTAACTAAAAAAAATATTTATTTTCCTAAAAAAACTCATTCATCACTCTTCTCAAGTTAAAAGAAGCTCGTCCTTGAGTTCAAACCTTAGTTAGCAACCTTCATCCACCACGAACATCCTTTTGTATTTGGATCACGTCGTCGTGGTTCCTAATACAATATCTTTGTGTGGGTCCAACCACTAGAATTTCTAATAATAGCAGTTGACAAACAAGAATAACATTCTAGTTCTTGGATATTTATTTCCAATAGAAACCTCTTCACCCCTGCCTATACAAATACATAATGTTCTGCGACCTATTTCATCTATTATTATTCAACAACATAGATTAACTAATTACCAAGAATAGTTGCACTATGATACACATTTTCAATGACCTCCATCCAAAACCACCATAATAATTGAGCTCTGATGCCAACTGATACAAACTAGAGCAAAGAATAACATAGTTTGTTCAATGTCAAAACCTTTAAAGACCAAGAACTCTATAATTATAGGAAGATTTTTAAAATATTTAATTTTATATCATCCATGCCTTCACTTGTGAAAAAGTTATTACAACCCTTTATATTGAAAAAACTAGAAAACCCTAACAATACTGAATAGAAAAAATAAAATAGAAAAAAACTATTCTTTTTAAATAAGGGAGAAAATTAGAAAAATATAACAATAGAAAATAGAAAAATAAAATAAAATAATATTTATTTTCCTAGAAAAAGCTCCTAGATCATATTCCTAAACACATGAATTGGTAAACAAAGGTTAGCATAAGCATACATGCTTAATATGCTAATTAATTATATACATGATTGCAAAGTTCTCTTTAATGAAGAAATACATGAAGGGGGCTTCATTTCTATTTTAATAGCAGCAACTAGCTAATCATATGCTTCTCCTCATGCATTCTTCATTTCTGGTACAACTTCGTTAATTGTTTCTAATAAGGAAAACTTTGTTACCTATTTGTTTTTTTTAATAAATAAGCCTAGTTTTGCACTATTTGCCACCTTATCTTCTTTTGTTATTCCTACTGATAACTTACAAGCAGTCAAAGAAAAATGCTAGTAGCAGGTCATGCATAAGAAACTATGTGCTCTTGAGGCTAATATGACTTAGAAAGTGGTGGATTGTCCTGCAGGTGTGCCTCCACTTAGATGTAAGTAGATCTATTCTATTAAGGTTAAGTTTAATGATGATTTGAACAAGTATAAAGCTCGCTTAGTAACACTCAGAAATAATCAAGAATATTGAGTAAATTATAAGGAAACTTTTGCTCTAGTGTTCAAAATGACCACCATTTGCACAATGTTGGCTATTGCCACTTCTTGAAATTAGGGTTTACACCAAATGAATATGAAGACCACCTTTCTTCACGGGGATCTCAAGGAAGATGTCTATATGCATTCTCTTGCAAATTTACTTTCCACCCTTACTTCAATAGTATGCAAGTTGTGTTGCTCCTTGTATAGTCTCAAACAAGCTCCTCGTGCATGGTATGAGAAATTTACTTCTACCCTACTCAAGTTTGCTTTTCTTAAAAGCAAGTATGATGCACTATTGTTTCTTCGCAAACTAAGATTGGGGTTGTCATTATTTTGGTGTATGTTGACGACATAATCATCACGGGTACTAGTTCGGTTCTCAATTTAAACAGTATTTACAAGACTCTTTTCACATGAAAGATTTGGTTACATATTTTGTTGGTATGGAAATTACTACTGGTTCACATGGTATTTTTCTATCACAGCACAAGTATGCCTAAGATTTGGTGGTTGCTGCTAATCTCTAGGACTCTTATTCTCTTGATACTTCTATGGAACTAAATCTCAAGCTATGCAAATAAGAATGTAACTTGTTATCAGAACTCATAGCCTATTGAATGCTGGTTGGAAGCTTGGTTTAGCTTACATTTACTAGACTTGATATTTGTTATGCAGTCTAACAAATTAGTTAGATCATGACTTCTCCTCGGCACTTTTATATGGCTGTAGTTCGTCAAATCATTTGATATTTTCACGATACAGCTTTACAGGGACTTTTATATCCTACTAGTATTTTACTTAATCTTGTAGCAGATAGTGATGCCAATTATATTGGCTATAGTGACATTTGATATTCTACTTCAGGTTGGTGTATGTTTCTTGTTTCGACTCTTATTTATTGGAAAAGCAAGAAACAATACCGTGTTTTCAAGTCCTTTACTAAATCTAAATATAGGGCCACGTCCCAAGCTTGCACTGAGATACATTGGCTTCAAGGGCTGCTGGTTAAACCTAGCTTCTCTCTATATGGCCCTACTTCTCTGCATATGGATGATACTAATGCCATTCATTGTTTAATTAATCTCACCTTTCATGAACACATTAAACATATTGAGGTTGATTGTCATTTCATTTGTGAGGTATTTGAAGCTTGGGCTTTCTCTCTTCCTCATGTATCTAGGAATCTTCAAGTAATGGATATTTTTATCAAGGCTCTCACACGAGAACGACATAATTTTCTTTCAAACAAATTGATGCTTATAGATAGCCCACATCAATTTGAAGGGGTATGTCAATAAAAAGCCATAAATTATACCTTGTTAATAGCTATTAATATAAAATGTATATACTCTCATAACTAGGAAAGGAGATTTTGCTTACTATATATAGCTTCCTAAATCACTCTAGATAATTAGTATATATAGATTTAAGTTTCCTTGTATAACTAGCAGTTTGTCTTATATATAATGCAGACCTTCTAAAAAGAAAGGTATTTGGGATTCTAACCATTTTGTCAACATTTACATAGGTAAAGTTAAATGAAATATGACTTATAAATACTATTTTAATTCTTGAATTATATATATTGCTAAACAAAAAATCTTGAATTAGATATAATAATTTTATAAGCAGGTAGATTTGTTATCATACCAAAAAGAACTATGATTGTTGCCAATTTATTTTAATTTGATAACTAGATGATGATTAAACAATTATACCTTAAAGTTTTCATCAACTACACCATATTTAAAGTGGACGGCTCCTATTTTTTCAAGTTAGACTCTCTTACTGTTACTTTCCTAGCTTTTCTTAGTTGGATTACTGATTGACAAGTTTGCAAGATCACACAGTACAAAACATTTTAGTGCATATTTTTGCCAATAATGCATGAATTTGAGACTTGGTGAAGGAAAAGAGTAACAACATAGTACAAAACATGGATTTATCATTACCATGGTAAAGATTAACATGGCATGGGGGCATGTGTTTTGGATTATACTCAATAAGAACATTTGAGTCTCTCAAGAACAAGAACAATTTTTTTGTTAATGGTGCGATCTCAAATATCTTGCAAATTACCAATCAATGCTACAGTAAGCAACTCATACTATAAGCTGCTACATAAATAGTTTAAGATAAAAATAAATAAGGAGTTGACTTACATGTATGAAAACACTGTCTTTAAGGTATTTATTTATCCCACACAAAGATAATACCTCCATGATACAACTAAGCCCTCTAAACCTCTATAAGAATGAGAAGATTAGACAAAGAAAAGAAAATTCATTTTTTATTGTTAATTGTTTTCTGTGTAGTAACAAGTTTTAATAAACTTGAAAACATTATAATGAAACATTATATCTTTTAATATTATGATTGTAAATGAAACTATATGGATGTTAATGAAACAATTATATTTTAAATTAAACTAAATAGTTGATATTCATTTTTATCTCAACAGTCATAAATGTCAAAGTTAATTATGAAAATTAAAGAAATTAATTCAAAAATAAATTGATCTCACTAACATATTAAGTGTCAAGTTCCAAATGCCGAAGTGCCGTCTTTTGATATTATAAATATCCATATAATAACACTAGAAAACTCACTAGGAGAGTCCTTCCACCATGGCTTTCACTTAATTTACTACACAATAGAAACCTACACTTATAAACATTTAGGAGTGAGTGTTTCTTTCCAATGTGGAATAGATATTTTTTTCATTCTTTATTCATTTACAAACTACACCAACAATCGCCTACTAGCTTGTAATAAATATCTTTTCACTTGATAAAATTATGCTTACAAGAGGTATTTTACAATTTAAACCTTCAATTAATGTTAGAACTTGAATCCTACTAAAGTTATTGGTGTCCGTAGTTTAAACCAAAACCTTTGTTATAAATAAAAGATACTACATACATAAAACTATCCAAACTCTTAAAGAGGTTTATAATTGTTTAGCACTATTATAGGCATGTGCTAAAATCATATTTTCATGAATATTTATAAGAGAAAACCCTAACTTTTGTCAAAAGCAGCACCACTTCTATAGTCATGTAGGTGGAATTATACATGTCTCTATTACATTAAACACGAATTTAAATTCCATTAAAAGTCTATGCTCATCCTCTTTTACATAATAGAACACACTAAATACTATCAGAATAGAATCTCAAATTAATTATCAGTGTCCAACATATACTAAATAGTAACTTGTTATTACCCATTAAACTTAGAGATAAGCTTCTTGCTTATCTGAAGTTGTGTTTCTATTACTGATATCTTTAATAACAAGTATCAACTCCATTCCATTAGTTGTTTTTCGTACCATGTCTTTAAACAGACTTTTTTTGAGCGAATCCGCTAAATTATTCACATACTTCATATAGATAATGGTGATTGCTCCATTTGTAATCAACTCTCGAATATATCCATATTGAATGCTTATATGTCTTGACTTACCATTATAAATGTTATCATAAGCTCGAGACATAGCTACTTCACTATCGCAGTATAAATAAATAGTTAACATAGGTTGTGGCCATAACTTAATATCTAACAACATATTTCTTAGTCATTCTACTTCTTCTGCAGCAGTCATAGTAATAAATTCTGATTGTAGAATGAGAGCTGCATGTTTGTTTCTTAGATGCCCAAGATATTGCACCTTTTATAAGTGAGAAAATCCATCCTAATGTGGATTTATTATCACTCGAACTAGTTATTCAACTTGCATAATAATATCCTTCCATCATAGCTGGAAAATCAGAATAAAACAAGCCTAAATCGATTGTTCTTTTTAGATAACCAAAAACTCTTGTAATAGCCTTCCAATAATTTGTATTCGGCTTGCTTGTGTATCTTAATAACTTACATATAACAAAATTTATATTTGATCTTGTACAATGCATAGCATACATAAAACTTTTAATGGCACCAACATATTCTTGTTGTGCTACCATTTTATCACAATAATAATTTAACCTCATACTGGAATTAAATGGGGTATTAGCCTTTTTTATATTGAGATGCTTAAATTTATCAAATATTTTCTCAATATAATATGACTGATTAAGTGCATAGCAACTACTATATTTTTTAATCTTGAAACTTAAAATTGTATCTACTTCACCAAGATCTTTCATTTTAAAGATAGAAGTGAAATATTTTTTTGTTTCAACTATTCCAATTATATTGGTGCTAAATATTAACATGTCATCTACGTAGAGATAAATAATCACATTAAAATCTTTTGATATTATAAATGTCAAGTGTCATCTTTTAATATTATAAATGTCCACATAATAGCATTAGAAAACTTACCAAGAGAATCCTTCTATCATAGCTTTCACTTAATATACCACATAATAAAAACTCACACTTATAAACACTTAAAAATACTATTTCTTTCTAATATAAAATAAATATTTTTCTTTCTTTATTCACTTGCAAACTACACCAACATTAACATCAAGCTACATGACTTGAACTTGTCAGTGCAAAGGAAATATAAAAGGGACAGGACCGGCTTGCTTTAAGAAGAATTTAAGACCCAATCCTGAAGCATTCTTCTTCATTACACTCCATGACTTAACAGCAAGTGCTTCTTGCTCTTCCATGAAAGGCATGAACTCCAAGGTACTCATAGTGGCCAACTGATTTAGAATGTGACTGGTTGTTGATTTGATAGTTGTTCATCTATATAGCCAAAACCAGAGAAGATGATATTTACCCCTCGTGGCTTTTGAAAGCCATTCTTGTTAGTTTATATTAATAATTTGCAGCAGCGACCAGCAACCATACGTCCAAAAACCAGGGACTAGGCTAGGCTGTTAGTCTCTATTAATAAGAACAGCTTCTTTGCAGATGGTGCAATCTCAAAGATTATGCAAAATCAAAACAATGGCATTCAACGTTCACTCAAGATCAGATCTCAAACCCACTTGGAAATTAAAGTTACCAGAAGAACTTCATCAAAATTTTAAGAATATAATTAGTTCTATTATCAAGATTAATGATCACTTCAAAAAAAAAAAAAAAGGACTTCAGGCCCAATTCTCCAGCATTCTTCTTCATGGAATTCCATTATTTGACCACCAGAGCTTCCTGATCTTCACTAAATGCACTTCTAATCTTCTGCTCCTCTCCACACCTTCGCATATTGGCATATAATAAAATGAATACAACAAATACGGAGTATTAAAAAACGGTAAACGAAAGCTACTTCTAGAATATCTTGGAGTTCTGCATGCAAACCCATGTAGTGATCCCTCCCTCCTGACACATGATAACTCCATGGATTGCTGATGCAAAAATCTTGGACCAGATTTTGCATTACATAATGCTTAGAGACATCTCTGATGTCACATCTCTTGATGCCTGTAGCTGTAAGTTTTAGTTTTTTACAATATAAATCAACTTAAGAAGTCAAGAAAATGTGATGGAAAGCAAAAGATACAAACCATTAGAGAGGATCATAGTAGCCCTTGAAGTAGGAGTGCTGATGTTATATAGACTCGTCGTCTGGTGAATTTGTAACAGTGACAAAGAAGAACAAAGGAAGAAATACTTTGTAACAGTGAAAATAAACAGTTGAAAATTTGAAGCACTGGCATAGATCTATGGAAAGCAGCTTCACCAGTTAGGCTCTGTTATTAATAGAAAAACTTTGGCTTTTCCAGATGGCTGGAACCAAAGAAATTTATATATGAACCTTTCAGGTTGTGGTGGGTCCAACTTTATTTTTTATATCTGGTGGTGTCATTCCAGTAGAATGCATAACCCGGGACAAAGGATTTGTTGAAAGAAGGCAAACATGATTTGGACTCCCTGATTATTTTGAGTTTTTCTTTATCTTGGACATGTACCAAGCTGGAACAAGAATCTGGATTCAGAGAAAAGGCCAAGGAAAGTAGAATGTGAGGAAAGAGTTATAGACTGAAACTAATCTCAGTATCGCTGATTGAGTTGTAGAACCAATTCAAGTATGGCCCCATGTTAATGGTATTCAAAGAAAAACCATAGTCCATCCAGGGGTCAAGATTTTCTGCAGTTCATGCTTCCATGGCTCAATCAGGAGACCATGGCATTCAGAGAGAAACCACATTCGATACACTGTTAGCTGATGCTAGCAAGCCCTCAGGATAAACGCAATAAATTTAAACATTTTTTTTAAAAAAAGGAAGACAAGGACTGAAACGAACAGAGTTTCTGTATAATTTTTTAAGCAAACAATTTCAATTAGGATCTAATAACGTGGCTTCTCTGATCTGGAATCCAGGATCTCCAATTATTGTTGAATGCAATAAGGATCATTAACACTGTAGACCAGTGACGCAAACTCTTTCTTCACTTTATAATGAAAAAGGGTACTGTACAAACGCTAGACAATTAATCTACCAAAACTTTCAAAAAGAGAGAATAAAGATAGACACCAGATGAAACTAACCACTCCCATAATTTACATCAGGCTTTCCGACCAATGAATTAAAAGGAACTGCCACCCTTCCTTTCACAACACACCGGGCTTCACCATCTTCCAGCACAAGAATTCTCCCAGGTGGGCATTGAACGGCTTGTTTCCTCTCTTCAAGTGCTGGTTGCTGAAACAAGCCCAAAACCTTAAGAGGAGCACCTTTTTTCCCAATGCCGGCTCCAAAACCAGCCAAGCTTAACACTGAAATTACTCCGGCAAGGGTAATCACTGTCTTGGCTGCTGCACTTATGAAATGTCCCAACCCTTTTCTTGAATTTTTGGATGCAGTTTGTGCTTGATTGCTTTCTGGCTCATCCAGATGCCTCTTCGCTTCACCAGCGATTATTCCATTGGAATTGCGTGTGGAATGAAAGTGATACAGATATCGATTGTTTAAAACCAGGGACTGTGGATGGCGGCTGGGATAAGGAGGAAGCAAGAGGTCATTGTTGTGCTCCACTGTTTCCCCAGCAAATGCAGAGGCTTCCTTTATTACTTCCAAGTCTTCCCCTCTGTACTCCTTAAGCTTATCCAATAATATTTTGCGGCTATGTTCAATCTCACTAAGGGCAACTTCCTTTTCATAATGTTGCTGCTGCTGCAGAGCCTGGCCACCAGAGGAAAACAAGTAAAGAGTTCTTAACCATTGTGTATTCCATCTCACAGAAGTTTGTCTCTATACATGTCCTTCTATTAGATAAAGAAGTATTACATATTGATTTTGGATAACACCCATATGTAGGAATAATACCAAGAAACTTTGTACTCAAAAAGCCCACTATCTAATTCTCTTTACTGTTTATCACAAATTAATTATACTGCAGTTAACCCTCATGCCAACCCATTATCTGCACACACACTTGCACACAAGAGGAAGGAAATCACATTAAAGAAAAAAGAAAAGGATGCATGCATACTGAAAAGTCAAAGGGTGCAGCAACGATTGGAATATCGCACTTCAAAGCATGATGAAGTGAACCCCTATAGGATGTCATGATCAGTTCATGAAACGAAAGATTGTTTAAGGTTCACAGAACAGAAAACAACAAAACTGATTTATCATATAGTACAAGTACTCTACAACATCACTGTCCATGTGAGCCTGACACCCACTTCAACATGGACAAGGGTCTCAATGATCAAAGTTTTAGTAGCATGCCCTTTTACTAGTTCATAATATGCACAGGAAAACCCTGTGGAGATGGAGCACATTCTGATGAAGGACAAACATACTTCCATAATCGACACCCCTGTACATGTTTACAAGTTACTCCATCAAATGAGATAGCATCCATGACTTAGCAGATGTGAAACTGAATTCTTTCCAAGATCAGGCAGCAATTATTAAGTAGTAGCAAAAAACAATTTCTACCAACAAAATCAGTCTTAAACCAGTTCATCTCATTTTCATTGTTATGGGCATCCACTACAAACATACAGGAACACTGAAATCATTGCAGTTAGAGCTCGATAAATAACAACCATCGCAACTTAAAAACACGCTAAGCTTTCAGACAGTAATCTTTTGCTTGCTGAATAATAGGTGCTTGCCAAATGATTTAAGGACAAGATCAAGTGAACTCAGCATGGATTAAAGAGAACAAGGCCACCCAAACAATTAGTTGCATTACATTGCATAGTCTAAGGGTGTGTTGGGAGAGTTTCTCTTCTACTTTCGGATGCTTTTCAAAAGTGCTTTTGGCTTAAAAAAATATTAAATTGATTTTTTTTTTTATGTTTTCTGTTAATTTTGATTTGTTGATGTTAAATAAAAAAATCTGAAAAAAAAATATTTTAATGCATTTCAAGCAAAAAAGCTATTTTAAAAAATAATCTAAACCAAAATCTCAAAAACGCAATAAGTTAAGCACAATTTGTACGATTATGTATGGAAATTTCCCAAAATGTACAAATATAAATTAATCCATGATATGGAAAAAAAAAAAAACTACATCTCTTCTTTCATAAGCACAAAATCTCCCAACTGCTAAGTAACGTGTAAAATCATTCAAGACAAACAATCACAAGAATCAAGTTCCTTACAGCAATTCAGCTAAAAAAAGCCAAAAACAAACACTAAAGCAGCCCCTACCTTAAAAAGAAAACCCTCTAGCTCACTCCCACTCCCAATCATGCTCACGTTTTTGCGTTTCGGCAAAACATAAACTTTGAAGCACGATCTCCACAGAGAACCAAAAACCCAATTTACAAGTCTCATTTATTATTCGTCAAAGACAAACAAATGGGTCTCCTATATTCTTTCTTAAAAACACACTGAGTGTCACCAAAGTTCGGTTTTTACAACAAAAACCCTACCTTTAACAAGAACAAAGAAATTAGAATCATAGAAAAAGAAAAGAAACCTGCAAGTTAGAGAGCTGGCTCTCAAGGGACTCAAGAGCATCACGGATGTGCAAAAGCCTCTCGGTCTCTTCATCCTCTCCTTCCTCTGCTTCACTCAATGAAACCCCATCAGGAAATTCTGAATTCTCAGGACTCTTTTTCTTCCATTCTTTCTCTCCAAGACCCTCACTTTCTTGCTCCTCTTCCTCGAAAGATGGAGTCTTTTTGTTGCTGGTAATGCTGGTGGTGGTTGGTCTATGGATGCAATTACTGATCTTTAATCTCAAGTCTATGGCTTTGGCCAACACAGCTTCAATTCCCTCGTCTTCCATTTTTGTTTCTCTCTAAATGGGTTTTGTCGGCATTGCAAAAAGAAATGGACTTCGGAGTTTTGAGTGTTTGTATTGTGTTGTGGAGGTTTTTTTAATTTCAGGGGTTTTGTTGCTTGAGATTTTGGTAGTGCATATGATCGTGTTAGTGTTTGAGATTTTAATAGGGTTTGTATCATGACGGTGGTATATGTTTTATCTTAAAAAAAATATTAAAATTATGTATTTTTTATTTTTTAAAATTTATTTTTAATATAAAAATTATTAAAAAAAAATAATTTGATGAAAAGAATAAAAAATTTTAAAAAAATGAAGGCAAAAGCAAACATGCTTTTGACGGGGAATCGGAAGCGCCAAAAAACAGTGTTGCGTTTGGGCCATTTTGTGCTGTTTAAGAGATTTTTTTAGTATTTGTAGTAGTAGATATTTTGGTGGGCAAAATCCTGCATGCAGAAAGTAAATCTTTAGCTTTATAAAATTATATAATCTTTTTTCTTAACCACTGGTTGTTCATTTATTTTCCATATAAAATCTTTTTTTTAGAAAGCAACATTTAAAATGTGATGTAAATCATGTTTTTTAAAAATTTTATTTTTTTGTTAAAATTTTTTTATGTATTTTAAATTATTTTGATGTATTGATCTTAAAAATTATTTTTAAAATATAAAAAATATTATTTTAATATATTTTGATATAAAAAGATATTTTAAAAAATAATCATAATCATATTCTCAAATAGATTTTTAGTCTATAAACAAAGTATTTATATCTAAATAGATAGATATATTTAAGGTTTTGTTTTTAACCAACAAAATTCATTTATATTTAATGAAAAAAATCTACAAATACATTGTGTTTTTGCAAAACTTTAACAATATTATCAATTATTTATTTAGGTAATCTTGATTTTATTCCAAAATAAATTATTTTCCATTGAGTCTTTTAATCTATATTTATTTATGAATTCCGTTAAAATTATGCCTTTTTTCACTGAGCACATCTATTTTGTAGGGAATTGATATTTTACGTTGAACAATTCTAATAGAACAAATAATTTATTTATTTTTTTTGAAGGATATGGAGCTTCAAAGAAAAAGAGAGAAAGAAAGGGTGTTGTGTGGCTAAGAGAAAAGGTGCCCCTGCAATTGGCCTGTGGTGCACCGTGCACATGTGACATGAAAGCAAGGTTTTTGTTCTCATTTTGTTGTTATTTAATTTATTTTCCAAAAATAATCCTTTACTGATTTTATTTGCATTCTTTTTTTCTTTTCTTTTCTTTTCTTTTCTTTTTTTAACATTTTTTTTTATTATTAACGTGGGTGTTCGGGCCAGCTTGCGCGCACCACGACTAATCCCACGACCCACTGAACATCCTGCAAGCCCAGTAAGCAGGTAAGGCACCGCGGGGGTGACAGGCATACTGCACAGGGAGGACCCAATAGAAACAGGAAGGGAACAAACTCTTCAGCCCCACTTCACTGGGACTCGAACCGAAGTTCAAAAGAAGAAGAGCTGTCCCAACAACCACTAAACCACAATCTGTTTGTTTTTTTTTTTTTTTTTTTTCCTTTTTTTGCAAGGGCAAGTCCTGGAGCAGTGCATTTGTAATTTTGACCAAGACTTTGGAGAATCCTACCCTCCTTCCTATATTTTCTGAATTTTGAAACTTTTTCCCTTCATTTTAGGTGGGAGGCAACTTGTTCTGTGTCGGATAAAGCTAGCAAGTAACGTTATGTTATCTTTGACCTTTTCTCTCTTTGTTTTTTTAATTTGGTAAAAAAAAAGGACAGTTATTGAAGGTTGATGCTGGGTTTTCATAAATGCATACACACGGAAAAAAAACAATAAATGTAAATTTTTCTTTTTTTTTAGTTTCAATAAATCCATTAGATGAGACTAAAATTGTTTATGGTTTATATAAAAATTACATGAATATTAGATGTTTTTTTTTTGCTTTGAAAATTTGCTTCAAAACTAAATTATTGTGAATCATAAATCATCTAAATATATGATCTTTAATAATAATTTACATGAACCACTAGTAAAATGTCTCTTAAACCTTTTTGAAAAAACAAATTGTTATATTTTTAAATACTACCTCATTTCTTTAGTGTTTTAGATCTTTTTGTATTTTACTCTTATGTATTGTCATCTAATGGCATGTACAAAAAATAAAAGATATGGCATTATATTTATAGAGAAAACTAAGAACCCTATAAATAGTAAAATATTAATTTACCCCTCAAATAATATTACATATATTATTTTAGAATAATTTTAGAAATTTATTGAATCAAGTTTCTACTTGGTTTTTTTCTAAGTCTAGAATTATAATCTCTTATATTAATTGCATTCTAGTTCTTGATTTCTAAAACTTACTTGCAATCAATTTACATTTGATTAATCATTTTATTTTAATTTTTTATCAATGATTTTTATATGTATGACTCATTAGTTCCTAATAAGTTAGCTCAAATCATAATCCTAAATAAAAAAAATAAAAAAATTAAACAATTTAATTTATTATCAATTTAACAATTAATTGATATATATTTGAAAATCAACTACAATGCCTAACTATCCTGTTATGATTCTTTAAATATTATGAAAGTTATTAGTGGTTTGACAAAACCTTTTAGTGAATAGTTTCTTAATGCAATTATTATCTTTTCATAAAGAATGTTACGATTTAAACATTATAACATCTACTTTGTTAAATCATTTTGGTTCTCAACACTATAGTTATTGATTATTTGAATGAGATTTGAATTTTTTATTTTAAATGTCATTCCACCTTGGCCAAGAATTTCACAATCAATACTAATTGAAAATAAATTAAATATTTTTTTTTCTAATTCACTTAGGGTAATGAATCATTTCTTGATTACTCAAATATATTTATATAATTTATGTTATACTCAATATCTGCTTATTTGTTACTCTTAATTAAGACAAAGTGTGGTCAAGATTAAAACATAACACTTCCAATATAAGATAAATTAGTGATATCAAGTTTAAGAATTACTTACATAACTATCAAGTGAGTCTTTTCATATATAGAAGTGAGCTCTCTATATAAAAAAATTTTATAGGTCAGTTCAGTTTAAATGTCATCTGACAAGCATCTGCATATTAGTTTTAGGTATCCCTCATACCCTAATTTATAAGAGTAACTATTTCCTTTCATAAAGGAAAGAACATAATATGCATCAATCTCAATAACTCTAATCAATCTAAAATCTTAATAGAAAATTAAGCGGAGACATTAATGTTTTGGTGCAATAAAAATTTATAAATATAACAACTTTATAATTTATTATACAAAACATTCTTGTTTCACAGACTTTATATTTACTCTAGATTCATTAATCAAACATAATTGAATAATAAAGATAAAAGAAAGCCCTTATTAATAACAAATAGAAAATTAAGCTGGAACATTTAAAAACAATATTTTGATGTAATAAGAATCTTATAATTATAACAAATTTATAATTTCTTATATAAAGCATTCTTATTTCATAGACTTTATATTTACTATAAATTCATTAATCAAACATCATTGAATATTAAAGATAAAAAAAAACTTGTATTAATAATAAATAAATTTTATATGAATAAAATCAATATTTCGTGTAATCAATCGATTGACTATAAAATATATTTACTAACATTTAAAGCTTAAAAAGAAGAGTCAATAATGTAACAGTTCCACAACTACGTAAGTTATTTGAATTTTAAAGTTGTAAACAAAAGAGTAAAGATAAATTAGTGTAGGTTTGGTATCGTGAAGCAATATATTTTTAAAACATATTTTTTTGCTTTAAAAATAATTAAGATAATTTTTTTCAGGTTTTTTTGTTGACATCAACACATTAAAATTATTAAAAAACAGTTAAAAAAAACATCAATTTGGTTTTTTTAAAAACAAACATATTTTTAAAAATATCTAAAAATAAAAATTACCACACTTCTAAATAAACTCTACTGCAACCACAAAGATTGCAACCAACATATATCTCATTCCATTATCCTTCCTCCAATAATGTAAGAGTTCATATTTAAGAAGAAATAATAATTATAATAAAATAAACTAAAATAAGCACGGATAGAGACGGTGAAATTGCCATTTGAAAAAGTATCAAGATACTTCTTGTAAGAAAAAAAAACCCCTCTGCTGAGACATTCCTATTTCAAAATGGTACACAATATGGATAAATATTACACAAAGTAGAAACAACCATGCTATTAACTCTTGCTTCCTTTGCATCATGTAGATAAGAGAAGTGGAATGACAGCCAAATCACAAGAATGCTGCTCTAAGAAGATTGCTGATCATACAAGCTCAAGCTATAGGGTATACTTTTTTCTGATCTGGCCTTCAGTTTGATGGATTCAAAGCTCATTATCTTCAGCCCATTTGATCATCATTCTTCTTAGATAGACTCTTCAATTTGGTGTCTAAATCAACCTGGCACCACCTTGTGTGCCATAGATTTTAGTTATGAATATTCTGCCATTCCACATTATATTGCAGACATAAGTTGAAGAACAGCACTGCTTCTTAGCTCCAGCACGCGGAATCCCACCCTTACTGATGGAAAGGAGATAGCTACGCTAATTCCTTGGAAAGGAGATAGCGAAACGAGAAGTTGTGAGGAATCCACTCAATTTTCTTGCCAATTTTTCTGTACTGACACTCCTGGATTCTTTTCTTCAAATAATTGGGCAGTAAATGCTCTATCATTTCCACCAGTCCAGCAGGGCAAAGTTCCAGATCCTTAGCAAAAGACTCTACAATCTTCGAGAGAAGGAGTTTCTTTTCTTTATTTACAATGAATGTTGATTGGATGTATTCTTCCTTCGCAGCTTCCAGATCCTCATACACTCTCTTAGGAGTGTACGCTCTAACCTGAAGAATCGTAATTCATCACTTCAATAAGGAGCACAAGAAGGTATAGAAAGCTATAGGAGACATGATTTTTTCATGTTTGTGTTACTTTGCAACAAATCATTTTATCAAAGCTCTGATGTCTAAGCTCCATAGAGATATAAAACAGTATTTTTTTGCACTGCAAGATATGAATAGTGGGAACATACTGCAGGATCAGAATAACTTCCTGCACAAAGTGCAAAATATAAGCGAGGTTCGGGATGATCTATAGAATAAGCTTTCCTTCCATCTCCATTCTTGAATTTTGTCTTCGTAGAAAATAGCTGTCGCAGCCACTGCATCCAGATAAAAGCAACTCAGGTCCAGTCAAAGATAACATTCCTTGAATATTCCAATCACAAATGGATTGGGACTTGCTAAGGAATTGAATTCAAAAGGGACAACAGGCTTGCTATAACCATCATTATTGAGGCAGCCTTAGTTAAAACTGAAACCAAATCGTGCTAGCAGGCAATGTTGTTAAAAGAAAGTTTCAGGGAAGCAGATTTACCGGTCCTGGACGGAGCAACCGACATCCCAGAATAGAATTCTGTATCATGTCTACACTAACTGTATGACCCCCAACGTTGTATGCTGCCTGAAACATACAACAGCTTTTAAATGATGCTATTCATGCTTGCTTCCTTGAAGATGATCAGAGAAGTTTTTCTCACCTTGAGTATTAAGGACATCCTTTTCATATTATTCTGTGGAATGCCATATACTAAATATGCCTGCAGGGCAACACAATGCAGTGGATTGCATTAGCTCATAGACCAAAAGCAAAACCAGAAAAAGGAACAGGGTAGAATATTGACAATAACATAATTGGTCCTTCAGAGCCTTACATGCATCACAAGTGCGTTGTGAACATTGATCCAAAAAGCTAGCTTCTCATCATGTTTCATCTTTCTAGGATTAACCCTTTCTAGCCGAGAGACAAGTGACCTGAAACAGTATTAAACCCTCATAGCATTAGACCATATGGTGAAAGTGCCCTTTATCAGCTATGGCCACTGGACTCACCTAAAATCTTGTAGCTTATGTTGAACATATCTCAGCTTTTGAGTATCTCTACAAATTCGTTGGACCTTGACCATTGAGCAGTATGGTCCACTGAATTCCTTGGAGGCTCCAACGTGGAAAGGGTTGTCAAGTGATGAATTGAAGGATGAATAGTTCCCATACTGTGGGCTCCATGTATCACCATGGCCTTGTGATGAAAACTCATTTGGTGATGAAGAGATTGAAATTTTGGAGGAAACACAATCAGGATTGATCAAAGGCGGGTCTGCAAGCTCACAAAATATGGTCGAGATTCTCCTGATCATCTCCTCGGAAAGCCAGTTCGGCGACTCTGGTACGTCATAGCGAATAGAGGTTCCAAGATAATCTGCTAGACTGATTGCATTTGCAGTATCATTCCGAGCTAGCTGAAAAGACAAGGACAGAGAACCGAGAAATACAAAAAATTACTATTCTTTACCAAAGTTCAGTTGTTTAGGAACCTTGCTGGAATAATTGTTAATAACAGTTCAATTCAATCAAGTTACCTCCAACATTGACAGTGGGAGAGAATGGCATGAGTCTACTGCTCTGGTTACTGATCGCGTTGTTGGAGAAGTTCCAATAGACCGCTGAGACATTGAGGAGTGACATCGATGAATGCTGGAATCTAGCAGTTTTTCCGGTCCCCGAGTGTCATTGCGTTCCTTGGTCAGTGAAGTAAGATGACTTGCATTATCAGCAGAATGGTCCTTATCCGACATTATATCATTCTCATTTCCAGGAACTGATGGAAACATTCCTTTATGTGTGTTTGAACTCATTATGAATCTCTCATGGTCCCTTTCATCTTTGGTTGGCAGAAATGATACTTGTTTTTCGAATGTTTTTCTGTATAGGGAGAGAAGATATCGTTCCAAATACACCACTTCCAATTCCAAAGCTGCAATTTCCTTAACCAGTTCCTCAGCAGGCTGCAATTTCAGTAAAAAGAATGTCACATTGCTTTTAGAAGCAGCTAGGCAGAGCATTTAAATGAACAAGTAGTGATTATAGTGCATAGAAGTAGGTGTGTGTGTGTGTGTGTGTGTGTACGCATTAGCAAAATGCAACTTATTATGGATTTACAACAAGAAATTTTACCTTGGGGATTGACTTATCTGTCATGATATCATGGGAAAAGGGCCTACAATTTAGTGCCTTCTCCAAGGCACGGCGTACCAGAACCTGGTCCTGCAATCGGTCTTGAAGATCTAGGATCTGCATAAGAGAGGAAACAACTCGCAGTAAGTGAAAAGCTTGTTGCATTCTAAAATATCACAAATAACAAGGGCTCCTCTCTGTTTTCCCTTTTCATTCTCAGCTGTGTACATTTAAATATGAATCAGTGAAGTGTTTTTCTTGTGCAATGGTGAATTCTGTAAAACAAAAGTGGACATGGCTTCCTCTACAGATTGACCAACCATATTTCCGGTATAAACTTGACATGCGTGACATAAAGCTAAGAGCAAAGCGTCCATGGAAAGTAACTAATTTTACAGAGGAGAAACAGACAGGGTTCCTGAGCAAGTACTAACAATGCAATCCTAAAAGCTTTGTATATAGTTTACACGGTTGCGAGGGATTTCGGTCAAGATAATCACCTCTTGCTTTAATGAACTTTGAGCCTCTGTGCTAGGAGATTGCCTCTTTTTGGCTTCAATGCCATCCTCAAGCTGTCTCATTTTCTTCTGTGAAACAAAATCAACAACCAAACAAAGTTAACCTTAACAGAAGCAGAAATACCTGTAAACTAACGGCAGAGAATTTATTTTTAACTATCAAGCGGTAAGGGCTTTACCGATTTAAGGTGACAAAACTCTTCAAAGATGTTATTTGGTTCTTGTCTATCAGCAACAACTTTCGTTTGAAATGGATCACTGACAATGAAAAGAGCAGAAATGGTCAAGATAGATATCAAAAGACATCAATGAAGCAGAAGTTCTTCTGTTTTTCCCCTAAAACATGGTGCATCAGCAGCTCAACATGAAAAAACCTGAACGAGTGTGTGAGACTTGATGATCATTCCCTGGCTAAAAAGAAAAAATGCAGTTCATGGTTTCTAAGATCACTTGCAGTAAGAGCCATACAATTAACAGTTGCTTGTATCTGTCGGACCAAAAATGTAGAAAGTATGGGCATGAAGCTGCACCAGTAGTATTATTAAGTGACAAGAAGTGAAGGTTACCAACTGTTAGCCATTGCCAGAAACCATAATATACTATAACTTGAACTTCTAGGCTCCTACCGTAGCAGCAATTTAACACTCAGAATAAATGTGAGACAAAGAATTAGCAAGAAAAGTGTTCATAGCAGTACTTAAGAATGAAAGCTACTTATTTGTTGGCTTAAAGATGTAAAGTTATGGACATGAAGCTGCATCAATATTAATGTTTAGATACAATAAATGTATCAGCCGCTGACCATCCACAGAAACCATTTCCTTTATGATTTCTAGCCCTAGCATTAGCGGGAAAAATAATGATTTTAATATTTAAGAAAACAAAAAAGCTACTTAAGTACCTGTTAGAATGCTTGTGCCTTGAAACTCTTACTTCCATGAAATTGAACTGTTTCAAAGTTGAACCAAGCCGACACTTCACTTCATGCACCGAGGCAAACAATTGCCTTTAGACCCCACGGTTGAGAATTTAGTGAGGTAGCATTAAATGCGTGGCAAATACTACCAGAAAGTATTGAGAATAGCAAGTAAAGAAAAATACATTACTTGAAGGAAACATCCAAAAAACATTAAATTGTTACAGAATGAACTGTGTTTACAAGTCACTGAACCACATTGTACGGAGAGAGACTTGTATCGCAAATGGGTTCTTGTATTTTCTTTTCAAAAGTTGAGCTAAGACTATTGGTCCAAAGAACCAAATCTGGGTTTTAAGCAGACCTGTCCAAGCCCCCCAAAGGCCAAAATACGCAGTTGTCCTACTAATACGTAGCACGTAACTATAGCAAGTATGATGAACATGCCTATGGATAAGTGCTATGTATACATATAGTACCATGGTAGATAGTGCTTAAAAGGGTTGTCATTTTTTGCTAGTCCCCTGTCTTAGAAAGCAATGCCACCTTTGAAGCTTTTGGCTATGGTGGGCTTTTTGCATTGCATGAAAAGAAGCAAATGATCAGTTCATGGCTTTACCTCATAAGAATTTAAAGGTGATGGCAAAAGGTGCTTTATGAGGGAGAAGGAGACAAGAAACAAAGAGGGAACCTGACTTGTGATGTATATATAGCAAGAGTTCATGGGATTTGAGCTTCAACAAGATTTAAACTTTGCGCTTCATGTGGCTTTTACGCCATTTAACTTTGAAAGCGTGAAGATATTAATTAACAACAAATTAAGAGATCAAGACCCACTCATATAAAATATTCAAATTATTGTGTGATTACTGCCTCATCGATATTACTTAATGATTTTGATGTCGGAAACAATCAAGTACAGTGTCTCTTTCATTCATAACAGTTGGATTTCAATCCATTAATCCCCTGATTCAAGTACTTGCAACAGGTGCAGAGATTATACTTTAGTAAAAGCTGGGAATTCTATCAAATATGAATCCAAGCTAGCGATCCTTCGTTGATGCTCATTGACTGTTGTCTTTATTTTTCCAATCATACGATGAAAGGGTGGCTAGCTAGGGCTACCACATTCTGCGCTAATGGAGACTAACACAGTGCTGCAGTTGGTCTTTTAAAACTAAAAAGAGAGAAGCATTTTCAAAAGGTGAAGGAACCTCGAAAGGGCTGAAAGGTAGAGGTCAAAGGGAAAGAAAATACAGCAGATTGTTTTGACAAGAAATGAAGGTTTGGTGGGCTAACCATCGCCTACCTTTCTTCCAGTGCTTGGATACAACCATACAATGCTCCTTTTGTCTGGTAAAATAAAAAATAAAAATAAACTTGATGGGGAAAGCTTCTTGCTTTTCATTTTGGGTAGAGTGCCATATAGATGATGATTAGGGGAATAAATAAATTAAAAAATAATAAAAACAGAAGAAATTGGTTAGAAAAAGAAAAATAGCAGATCTTCAACCCAAAAAATTGTCTTAACGGCTACTCTAGTGGTAATTGTTTTGAAGTGGCACGTTTAACTAGAGTTCCAGGACCTTTATTCGATTAGTGATGGAGTTAAAGACACATAAATATACTACGTTTTGTGTTAAAAATTGACTAATGTCCTATTGCATAAAAATAATTTTTGAAATTTGTTAGCCACAGGTAGGGTTTTTTTTTTTTTTTTCCAGCTTTATTTTTCCTTATAGCTTATCAAAACAAATTCCGTTTAAGACCATGTTTGTTTTCCAGAAAATAGTTTTTAAAAAATTATTTTTCAAACTTTTCTGTGTTTGTTTGTCATTAGAAAAGTTAATCAACGGAAAACACTTTCCGGTCAATTTCAGTCAAAAAAAATTTGACTTTATTTTCAGGAAAGTATTTTTCCTTTAGCTGTGTTTGTTTTCTTGAAAGTGGTTTCCGGAAAATCACTTTCCAAACTTTCTTGTGTTTGTTTGCCAATACGAAAGTTGGTCAATGGAAAATATTTTCCAGTAGAAGAAAAATTTAGCTTGGTTTTCAGGAAAGTGTTTTCCTGAAAAATTTGGGGGGAAAACACTTTTCGGAAGTTGAAAAAAATTTAGAAATATCATTATTTGCTGATTATATCAAATTTGATCGTCAAACTTTTGATTGCTATATATGTTTTGTTTTGAATATTTATTTTTCAATTTCATCTCTTAAAATTTTATTTTTATATTAACTTTGTTCCTTATTTTTATAATTGCTATTTGCTTTTTCCTTATTATTTTTTTATTGAAATTTTTTATTTATCAAATTTGGTCCTCATTCTTTTGATTGTTACTTATTTTATTTGAAATAATTTATGAAATGTTGATTATTATTATTTTAATTTCTTCATCTTTTATTTTTTAAAATTTTTTTTAGATTTGATCTCTATTATTTTGATTATTATTTATTTTATTTGAGATAATTTATGAAATTATATTTTTTTTTCAATTTCATTCTCATTCAACTTTTTAATTTATAAGATTTATTCCTCATTATTTTAATAAACTTGAGAAAAATAAAATATTAATAAGTTATTTTTCAGCTCATTTTCCATGACATAACCAAACACTGGAAAGTGTTTTCCAACTCATTTTTCATTATACTATCAAACATCAAAAAATACTTTCTCGGAATTCACTTTTCCGGAATTCACTTTCCAAAAAGAAACTACTTTCCAACAAACAAACAGAGCCTAAAAGAAAAGAATGGCAGATTATTTGTGTTTAGTTTGAGAGTGTAGTTACGGTTATTTTTTAAAATGTTTTTTTGTATTAAAATATATTAAAATAATATATTTTTTATTTTTTTAAAATTATTTTTGAGATCAGCATATCAAAACTATTCAAAAAATATATAAAAAATTAATTTTTAATAAAAAAATTAAAAATTTTTGAAAATACAAATACAATCATGTTTCCAAACACTCAAGTATATAGTTGTTAACAATTATTTGAGTGTTTTTTTTAAAATATTTTTTATTTAATAAAATATTAAATTAATATTATTTTAGTCTTTTTTTATTTTGATATTTTAATATTAAAAATTAAAAAATCTAAAATTTATTAATATATTTTCAAAATAATTGTTTTTTTCACCCGTGAACTGCTATCCCCTACACGAGCCTAAGCACATGGGATGTCACTGGGGTCTTTGACGACTCTCATGTAACTCTAGTCACGTGCAACCAATTTCACTTTTCTTTTCTTTTTTCTTTTTTTCTTTTTCAAATTGTAAATGCGTGGGTTTTGTAATACCAATACTTATCTGGATTGATCGATTGCTCCTCTGACGTGGATAAGAAGCCTGTGAGATTGACGAGAGGGGGTGCCGAAACCAACTCTTAGCAAATATAAAATGTATGAATACAAGATTTAAATGAAAAATAATTTTGAGGATGTTATAAAATATAAAGTGCTTAGGAATATGTTTTTTAGTAATTAAATTATGGATTAATTATAAGTAACAAGATAGTTTATTTTTTATTGTTTATGAAACTTATAACCTTACGTAGAAAGTGTGTAACCTACAAAACATAACTTTTTAAAGGGATTTTAGGACCGTTATGTTATATGACAAAGTTAGTGACTTTGAAATAAATTGTTACAATACTAAGAGAATGAGCATTTATTGTTAAGAATAAAAATATTTATTTTTAATTTTACTATAATAAATACTTTGAAATTAAAAAAGTGTGTTTGTTGAGAATAAAAATTATGAATTTTTTTATTTCTATAATTTTAAAAATATTTATATTCTTAGAACCTTGTAGAAAAGATATTTCTTAAGAGTTTAGGAGGTTTTTATATATTTATAATACTTATTAGGGTTATATCTCTTACATTAATTTTAATATGAGATAATATATTTATGATGTTAACATTAATAAAGGATGAAAGAAGAATATTTATTAACATTTTATTTTAAAAATCATAAGAATAAAAAAATAAAATTTTATAATCCAACATGGGTCTATAATAATTGTACAGCCCTTTGTGCTTAGCACACACCAAGTCTAAGATCAATAGATATGGCAATAAGCAACCAAGTCCAAGAATATCGAGTCTCGTAACTCGCCAGACTGATACCCATTTGAACTTGATATGATGTCAAACCCAAGAATAATGATCTGAAAGCTTGCTAGATATTTATTTATTTGGGCTCGACATACTCACAAGTCTAAGTATATTAGCTTGTCAAATATATATTCACTTGAGCTTAATTTATAATCACGCTTAAAAGCATTGAACTTGAAAATAAACTAGATTTATATTATCTGAACTTGATATTTTACAATGCTTAAACATGTTATATATGAATACAAGCTCCCTTTACCTATAAATGAATTATCACCCAATCTTCAAATCTTTTAAATAAACAATTAGATGTGTATGATTTATTTTTAACAAAGTGACAAAAATATCGGTACATTAAATTTCTAAAAAAAAAATCTACACAGGAACAAACAAGGAAGCTATAAATAATACATATAGCAGTTATGAAAAATGTATTTCCCGAGACTTTCTCTCGTTTGACTTGAGTAAAAAAATGAGACAAATTAAATTACTACCAAATCCAAGTTTCAAGGATATTCTTGTTAGACGACGTATCGCTCATCTTGCATCGAATGCCCTTTATTGTTCCTTTATCATTGGGCTACATGTCTTTTGTTTCAAAGAAGAGAACTTCTAAGTTTGCAGCCGACGACGAATCATTAGATGCCAGACTACATGTCGTTGACGTGCTCTCACCTCCCTCGACATTTTCTTTTGCTTTACTTTTGAGAAACGCATCCCTCAACATTGAACAACATGTACCATTTTTTTTTCTTATGAACCAGAGCTAGGTTTTGACCATGGATCGTATCTCAAGAAGTTTCTAATTTGGATCGAGGTGACGAGTCAACTTGGAAAATCCAATCATATAATCATAGATTATAAAAATGTTGAACTTTTCAAACAGGCCATCGTTTCCACAAAACTAACAAAAATCTCTCCGTCCAAGAGCTTTTGGAGTTGATGGAGAGCAGGTTTTATTATCTTAATACTCGAGATTTGCAGAGCAATGTAACATGAGAGGTTTCCGATCTGGTTTAAGACAATAGCCTCGTTGTTGAGCAAGCCAAGCATCAATTTTCAAAGGAAACTGACAGACATGCTTCCTGGATTATCTAAAACGGAGGTAGTTGCATTTATTGTTTTTGTTTAGCCCAAAAGAAAACAAAAATCTCTACAAACTCCTAAGCACATTTGATTTAGTGCAAGATACAGCCATTAATTTGTAGGAACTAGCATCGGATCTCCAAAAGATGATGTTAGAAGGCAAGTCCATCTCCCTCCCCCTCTCTCTCTGTATATATATTTATTATACAATCTGTTGGTGTTTTCAACCAAATTTCACGTACTGGAATAAGAATTCTCTTTTAGTGTGCTAAGAAAAAAGATATATATTTACTAAAAATGATGAAAAATTAACTCCTCGTGATTTAGCCCTAACAATCAGAGAAGAAGAAGAACACCCAGTAACCAATCCAATGTTCTAATGCCGAACCTCTGTGACAACGGGATGGAAAATGTTCTGATTGGAGGGTAAACTATAACTAGAGATAATGGACTTCAAACAATTAACTAAACATAAAGTTCGAATCTTCATGTTAGGATTAGATAAACTGTAAGGCTGCCGCCATGCAGGAAGAGCCTCGTGGAATGGTATTATAGAAACCCAAAAACAGACACATGAAGAAAGCAGCCTAGTCAATCCAATGATGAAGATCGAACGGCAGAAGGCATCTTCTGTTGGTTTTTGAGCCCTTTCTCACTTCCTGTTTTCTACGATTCTGATGGCGGATTAAAAGTTTTTCTTTCTCCAAAAAAATATAATAATAAAGGAGCTTTTTTTTCATGCTTGGATGGCAGGCAGTGCAATTACTAACACTGAAGTAATCAGACAAAACCTCAGATTAGGGTTTGTCTAACCCCATCGAACACAAGTTGTCTTGCTCTAGTATGGAAAACCCACAACCATAAGCACAAATGTAAATATCTAGTTGTATAATGCATCTCTTGAAAGCTAACCGAGCCTCAATTAGCTTGCCAATACTGTTGTCATAGTCTATACTGCCACACGCATAACCCAAGATCTAAAGCATAAAAAGCAGGGCATGGATTATTGGAACTGCAATGGCTCCCTAGTCCTACTCCATGTCGCGGACAAAGTAGAGCAACAACAATACAAGACCTCATTCTGCGTGCCACAAGAAAAGGTTCATTGCATAAAAGGTTTGAGATGTATAACTTCCGGAGATCAAGGATTTTGAACATAAAAAAAAAAAAAAACCTACTCATAAGTAACTTCTGGCAACACCGAGATTCACAAAATTGGACGAATCCAATTTTGAATGGAATGATGCATTTGGAAGGTACCATCCAGGAAATCAGACTGCTATTGCAGTTGAAAACCTGACATGCAAAAATCAAATGAAAAACTTTACATGGGCATAAAGGGCACTTATACCTACTTCTGATGCCTTTTCAAAGCCCTTCGCCTTGTAAGGAGCTATATGATGGGTGCCTAGATGAAGAGAACCCAACAAATCGCTCTCAATGCATTTATACCTCCAAAGTGCTTTGTTAGTTTATGAATTACAAGAGTTTTCATAAATATTCAAAGCCGTTGTGATCACACTCACATTTTCTTACAGAGGTTAATTATCAATGATAACAGATAGATTGATGCAGTGCATCCTTATCTACATAACTTTATCCTGATTGAACTGCTGAAGGGTTCCTCCAGAAACATGGAGAGTTTCCCAACATTTGACTCAAGCTGCTGTTGCTGATCCTCAAATAGATTCTGTTAAATTTCCCTTTCCTTGTTTGTCATCTCATCCTTAAAAAACTCCTAACCAAACATGTTAAATGCAAACGGGTACGAATAAGACAGAACCCTCCTTGATCTGAAAAATCTGTTGAGTCCAGTAGTTACCCAGCTAAAATCTTTGCGTCTCAATTCCCTCTCTTGGGCAACTGACACCTTGCATGGGATTGACTCCCTCAGTTTACTTTCAAACTTTAGGGAATTTGTATGAGCTTTGTAGCGGTTATGATAATAGAGATCCTGTTTTGCCCTTTCAGTTTGTTTATCTCGGTCTTCTTTGTAGTGACCACAACTGTGACCCACTATTCTTGACCAGGTGTGGTCTCTACCAGTAGCTCCACACACACCCAACTGTGACAGAAGACAAGGAGAAGAGCAAAGTATTTATGTCACCCAACTTCATTGAAAGATATATATATATATATATATATATATATATATATAATAAACAAGATGTTGCAAGAATGTGGAAAATCAGTAAAATGAATCCAGAAGAGATTGGCAGTGAGCCATCCTGAGTCAAGCCCGACAATCCAAGCAGATAAAAGATAGCTAAGTCATGCCAGGCCATGCTGCCAGGTTTATATGAGTATTATCAAGTTTAGCATTCAATAACTTGAGAACAAATTTTTTAAATCCACATCCCTGTGTTACAAATCATATGCATCTAATTCCTCTTCTTTTGGATAAATAAGCATCAAGATGCAAATTTACACATTGGTGATAGAGAGACAGAGGAAGAATTCTGACCAAAATGACTGCCATAGATACAGCTCATAAGGTTGCAGCCACCATTTTTCTCGACAGGTTTGGGGCACTTTGGACAAGACTTTGTATGAACCGTGATCCAGTTAACAGTTTCAAATTCATCTCTGCACGTCTTGCTCCAGTGCTCCCACATTAAGCATGAACAAGGCGAGTGTCCTTCTGATAAGCACAGCAAGTAGCTTTTCAACATCCAATTGATAACGGATCAACAATGTCTGTGCACGGCGTTCTTTTAGTGATAGCAACTCCATGACTCAGCAAATCTTCCCTCTAAATCAACAAATCCCAAATGAAAATATCAATAATCGAAATTACAAGAAGACAGTTCTAAAAGTGTGATCCTTTTTTGCTTTCAGAAGTTTACCTGTGTAGCCAAGAGGAACTCTTTTGTGATCACATGCAAGAAACCCAAAAAGGGTAACAAAAATTACTTTACCACACTAAAAATCCAACAACTATCTACACATAATCTTCAATTTAACCATCCAACCAGGCTCGATAAAGTTACCAATTACCATTAGATCTCAATTAAGCTACTAATCACCATAGTCTACCTCCTTTAGATTCTTCCTCACAAAGTGGAGACAAAAAAAAAAACGCTAACAAACCAAAAGGCTCAATAATTTAAGCACAAAGCACCCCACAACTGAAAACAATCAACACCTACACATAAAAATACACAAAAACCACCATCAAAAAGGCGTAAAAATTCAGTCTTTTCACACCAAAAACTTAACAATTATTGGTGGCGTGCCATTTTAGACTCTTTTGTATGCTATGCTCTAACTCTTAAGAAATCAAGCACAAAGACAACTCTCCCAGACTAACAAATACTGCAGCAACTTCCTTTCTTGTCCTTTTGTTATGGAATCCCCCCCCTCACCTCTTGTTAGATATTACCCAAAGGTAGGATTAAGAAGTAAGACAGAAATTATGTTAATTAATTTGCTCCAGACAGCAGCAACAGTGCTGGAGTAGCTCAGTTGGTTAGAGCGTGTGGCTGTTAACCACAAGGTCGAAGGTTCAACCCCTTCCTCTAGCGTTTTTATTAATTTTATTTATTATTCTTGAACTTAATCTTAATTTCTATTTTTAAGCACTTTGCATTTGTGAATAGCCCAACTCATTCGATCCAACGACTAAATAAACCCAACTGGATCTGGTCCAGACTCAATCATACTCGGTTAGATCTGGTCCAGTTAAGTACCTTGGGATATTGAGAGGCTGAAACAATTCTTGTTGTCATCAAGCCGACCTCTATGTGATCGGCTGGCTATATTTTTTTTCTTCTAATAATATTAAATATAACTATAAAAGCGTGATTTTTTTTACTGTTCGCATCATTGTTAACCATCTCATTTAATACCGTGAATTACAATAGTATATTTTTAAAAGATTATTTTGATTCTCAAATTTTTTTTTTGCACAATTCATCCCTTTTTTTAGCTCACATTATATCTCAATTGCATATTTTTTTTTGAGTGAGGGTTCAATTAAAAGATAGATGACTATAGTGAAAAAATCAGGTAAAATAGATGGCAGGTCTGTAATTGATTTAAAAAATTCATTTTTATCTCTCATCTTTTTAAGTTATTTATTAATTGGTTCCTATAAATTTTAAAGAATACATTTTGGTACCAAATTTTATTTTTTTTCATTTTTTTTTGGTAGGAGAGAGAGAGGTTGCTGGATTTTAGCTTAGAGAAAGCAAGTTGGTGTTGGGAAAGATTTAGACCATCAAAACGATCGATTTTTATATTAATTGATTCTATATGATAAGGGGGTTATGATTATGTATTCTTTTACCTTGAAAACACCTAAAACACATATTTCAGTTCAGGAAGATTTTTGGTTTCAGGTTTTGGACGAGTTTTTTTTTTTTTTTTTTTTTAGGAGGCAATGGATTGGTTTGATAATGTTCCTATGGTATTTTGAGTCAAAAATGAGTTGAAATGGATTTTTAAGTAAAAAAAACAAATAACCTGGACTTTGATTTCCTTAAGTTTTAACCCAAGGAAAAACCATATGTTAGGAGACTACATGTGAAATTTTAACTTGATCAAACAATCTGATCGATAATTATGTTTGATAGCATAAAACTAGGCAGTATTGAAATTATAATTCAAACATGTTCTTGGACCCAACTTCATGCACGTCATTCTCTCTCGTCCAAATAAATTAGAAATCCTATCATATATTGTTGGAAGGGTAAAGATATATAATTTCCAACCCAACTAGAAATGAAATGAAAATCGCTATAAAGCTATATAGATTGAAAAGTAGCCTAAGGCCTAGTGTGACAATTTGTCCCTTTTTAACTCTAGACTTAACTCATTACATTTTTCTTTGACCCTGTTCAATTTAGACCTTATAATATGTCCAATTGGTGATATTAGTTGAATCATATCATTTTTCCTTTCAATATTTATATTAAATTTTCTAATTTTTCTTTTCATCGAAACTTGTTACTGTTTTTGTCAATGTTTTGAATTTTAAACTAAAATTCAAAATCTTTATTTTAACTTTAACAATACTTTTAAATTTATTTACGCAAGTCATCTCCTCAATTACATATCACATCTACTGTTATCATCATCTATCTGTTCTTTCCCTTACTATGTTTTCGTTACTCATCCGGATCTTACTACTTTCAGTCCTATATTTATGTGGGGTTTTACACAAATGGTTACAATAAATAAGAGAATAAATATTTATTTTTAAGAATAAAAGTGCTTGTTCTTTGTTTTGATATGATAAATATTCTAGAATTAAGGAGTTTTCATTGAGAATAGAGATCGTAAACCCTGAACCTGGACGATTCATGTTATATTTATAAACAATCAATTTTGTCTCCTTTTGTGTAATGAATGGTTTAAAAGTCAGCTTATCACGATAACATTAATGGTGAATAAATATCCATTGTATTATTAATGAGATAAAAATATAATAAGTTATTGAGATATTTTTTATATATCTAGAAATATAGGAAAAGTAGGATGCAAAATAAATTGGATCAGTAAAAAATCTCAAGGAAGGCAGGTGAGGTCCTAGAACATTAGGCTTGGAGGGCCAGGATTAAGTTGCATGGTTGAGCTTGAGAGGTACCCAAAAATGAGCTCAAACGCTGCACTGAAGCAAGTAGGTGATAGGCGCTATGCCAAAGCTAAGCTCATAGGGGTCAATCTCTTCCCCAGGATTGACTTCATGATAGTTAGGCTCTTTATCTACACTGAGCGAATAGAAGCTAGGCTCTTCTTCTTGGAGCTCGTTTGGCTACGCGTTTGTGTTCACATTTCTTTAAAAACGCATGACAATATTGTTTGGTTACAAATCGTTAAACAATTAAAACATTTGGACCCCACCATTTACATGCGGCCGGAACACAATTTTTTAAAAGCAGCAAGATGCTGCTTTTTTACGAGTTTCAACAATGTTCATCAGTGAATTGCACTGTTCACGTGAACAGTGCAATTCACTTGCACTGTTCATGCGACTTTTTTTTTTTTTAATTTTTTTAATATTTTTTTTAATAATTTTTTTTTTAAAAAAAGCTAGTTTAGAGTGAATTAAATTTACTTACATTGTGATGTGAGCAATATTTTTTTTCTTGAAAAACTAGTATAAAATGAATTAAATTCACTCAATTTTATACCTGATAATGTTTTATCTAATTTTATTACACGCTCACAAAATTATAAAAACTGTAGTTCTTATTGGCTGAATTTTATACATATTGGAATTATAAATAATTTAATGGAATAATAAAAAATATTTTATATAAAGTATTATTTATTTCATAATGTAATAGTAGTTAATTCTACAATATTTAAATTTAAAACCATCAATATTAATATATATTTTTTAAAATTATTTTATAACCTCAATTTTAAAAGTATTATTAACTAAACACATTAAACTTCTTTTTCTTCAACCTCAATTTCAACCACAGTTTTAACCAAACATCTATTTTTTTAAACCAACCTCAATTAAAAATACTTTTTATAAAACAACTTTTTTTAAACCACAACCACAACAGCTACCGCAATACCAAACAGACTATTAGTTGAGCCAACTAGTCCATTAGAATTTGTCTCTTCCCCCGAGCTGAAACCATAATGGTAGACTTCCTTCATGTTGTACCATAGGCAGTTGGGCCAAACATGTTACCAGAAACCATTGGTTCTTGGATCTTCCGAGGTTTTTTAGCTTCTTTCAAATTTGAGATTATCGCTTTCCATAAGAAGCAAAACACGTCGTCTTGGCAGCACGAGGTAAATGGTCAATGAAGGCGGCATTTGTGACAAAGAATCCACCAAGATTCAAGAATAATGACCCCAAGTTCCATATATGTTGCATAAAACTATAATTTAATGTCAAGTGGATACACAAGCAAAGAATCCGCATGTAGAAGTTACAACCATTGCTAAGAATTTTCATCTATGTTGGTTCGAAAAATAAAATCTTCTCCCTCTAATTCTTCTTGAAATAGACAAATGGATGGTTTTTCATTCTTTCCACTAGACCCTTTGTCACTTGATGATCTCTTCCCCTGAAAATGTTGATTTATCAATATAAAACAAGAAGAAATATAACACAAATCAGAAACATGTCACAAAGGGAGAGAAGCGGCAAATTGTGGAAGCGTTGAATCATAAAGCAGTTAAATTCTTGGCATATCTAGAATAGCACCCTGCCTCATAAATCATACAAATTAAGTGAACTCGTTGTAGAAAAACACCTGCATGCCTTACACGATAAGAACATAGATTGTCTACAGGACACAATTAAGAGCGAAAATCCCAGAACTTGCCTTCCTCAAGACATAGAAAAAGTAGTGAAATCCATCACCAAAAGTGCTCCACTCTACAGACCAAGTGAAGTCCGGAGCATCAAATAAAGGACGCCTAAAATGTGGCTGCATAAGATGGATTTCAAGTAAGAATAATGGTGCATACAACACCCACCAGTGAGTCCCCAACACCCAAAAAGAAAAAGGCAATTCTGTGTTTGTTAGTCCAACCTGGCCAAAAGAGATCGAGATAAAAATGCCATCTGGTTTCAGAACCCTGTGAACTCCTTCAAGCATTGCCTTCACTTGGGCTACTGTTTCAGGCCTTGGATTCCATGGGTCACCACTGTTGACGAATAATACATCCTTCAAAGTATGGGGAAATAGAGTAAATAAACACACACAATGTCATTAAAATCACAGACAAGGACAAGAAGGAATAATAATCTGATCAATAAAATGTCAAGCTGAAGTTTCAACACATTGTCTCTTTACCATGGTTCCTTTCTCAATAACCACATCAAAACATTTGTCATTAAAGGGCAGGTCTAGCATGTCAGCTTCCAGCACTTTTATTTCTGATGATAGAGGGGACAAAGAAAGAAAAGCTTAGAACACCACTGCATTTTTGAAAAACAACTTCTTGTTACCACACACAGAATTCCCCCCTTCTTATATACTAACATGTTTCACAAAGTTTATCATAGATACATTGAAACAAGTTTTGTTTCACTTGAACAACCCAAACAAGCTAATCAGATGATTTAAAATCCAGCAATTCATCATCAGTTGGTAGGAAGTAGAGACCAACAAATCTTTGATTCCAACATCTCCACAAGTTTCTTTAATTGTGTTGCAACAAAAGATTATTTCATGGACTGAATTCAACTTTCCACCATAAATTGCAGACTACCATTCATTGTATCCTAGCAGCAAATTGCATAATTAAAAGAACTACTATTCAACGTTATGATGGCATAAACAACTACACAGGAGAAACAAACCTTTATACCCCTTAGCTTCCAACCGTTTCTGCATCTTCTCGACCGCAACAGCCGACAAATCAATGCAAGTAACCTCAGTAATTCCATCTCTGTACATTTCTTCACACAACTGTGAATTCCCGCAACCAAGCTCCAACACCTTCAATGAACCATTCATAATTTCTTATCGCAAAAACAAGCACAGTAAAAACAAAAAATTCTTGAAAGTAAAAAATAAATAAAAGAACCTAACAGCAACAAGCAAGAGAGAGAGAGAGTGACTACAGAGGAGGTTGGAGGGATGTGGGCTTGAATAAGATGGCGAAAATAAGAGTAATCTTTGAACCATTCGTAATGTTCCTCCTTAGAGAATCTCTCGTTCCAGTAGTGAGGATCCTGGTAAGCCAGAGCAGTAGAGGGAGGCTCGGTGGTCGGCTTTCGGGACCCTTCCATTTCAGGGTTTCTCAGCTTAGGCTCGCTTTCTTCTTGCATTCTTCCTCTTCTTCCACAGTGCAGAAACCCTGAACCCTAAATGCTTGGGCCTCGATATAACGAGTCCATCGTGTTATTGGATTTTCAAGTTTTTAGAACCAATCTTTTTTAAAAACGACCTTTTTACAGCGAACCAATCAAACATTTAGTTTATCTAGAGATTGGTTGCCTCGTTCAACATATTATGTTTCATAAATTATTTTGCTAAAAACTATTATAAATTATTATTTTTATTTAACATGGTACATACTAATAAATACATGATACTATTATATTGTTTATGATTTATTGAAAAAAATAAAAAAATATTATAATTTAATTAGTAGTAACTGATGAATAATTAGTTGAGCCAACAAACCACTCAAATCTTCTTTTTTTTTTCAATATTTAGAGAATATTTAAAAATATAGTACTATTTTCTTTTTAAAATGATTTTTACTCGGAAAAATATTTTTTTATTATTTTTAAAAAATTATTTTTAACATCAATTAATAAAACGATTCTAAAACATTAAAAAAATTAATTCTAAAATAAAATAAAATTTAAACCATATTTTGGAGCATAACCTTGTAGAATTTGCTGCTGTAATCGACCATTTAATAGAAGCAAACACTAGAGCCAGATAACACGACCAGTTAACCACAAGCAAAATCTTTTCGATGCCTTTCATGAATGAATTGTACTTCTAAGTTCTGTCCATGAAATTACACAAGAAAGATGTCAAACTGTCGGATTGATATTGCTGAGTTTACGTTAAATTGGTCAAGAGAATAATCATGATACAGTTAATAAGAAAAACATTACAAGTAGCGTTTATTATGAAATCATAGAAAAGGATTCCGTAATTTCTGTTGCTAGCCTCTTCATAGGTTGCAAGTAAAAATGCTGCAGGAATTCTCCAATGAAATGTCATCGGTGATACTTAGCTCTGCAATATAACATTCTATAGCTTCAGTGAAGGCGTTGGAGATGCTGGAGGCTTTAGGTCTTCATACCTTGAGATGAAAGAAACAGAGAAACTCAGTGGCATAAAAGCAAAAAAAGAGTGGCTTTATGAAATGACTAACCTCTCTAGATAACCATTACCACATGAAGTCTGATGGAAAATAAGTGGAAATCAGAAATCAAGCTTACATGGTATAGGGTGATAGTGGTTTTTGATTCGGCTCTGTATGATGTTGCTTGTCGATTGCTGCTGCCGTTGGAGGCGCACGGTTACCTGTCTCGGGCACTGCATTTGTGGAGGATGTTGGTATGACCGATCCCACTGGTGCAGTTGGAGATGGTGATGTGGGGGGTTTGAGATCAGCATATCTGAAAACGCAATTAGTAGGACATAAATGACATGGGAAGATGAAATCATGAATTTGATACCTAGCATAATTTTTTTAGCAGAATGAGAAACTTTCACAGTTGAAGACTACGTGAGAGAATAAAACTTGGGTGCTCAATTCTCATTCTATATCAAAAACATGTTTTGTGTATCAGATGCAATGGCCAATCATTATATGAAGTAGCAGGAGCAGGAGCAGGAGCAGTAAAAGTGTAAAGTACTAAAAGAAGGCTTACACGGCATAAGGAGAAAGAGGCCTGGTTGTCTTCGTTTCTACTGGACCTGGTTTTGTTTCAGCTACGCCAGGTGCTGGCAGAGGTGGAGTATCTTGAGTAGCAGGCTTTGATACTGCTTCTAATGGACTGGCACTTTCTTTCTTGCTACTACTGGGTTGAGTTGGAGTGGGAGAAGTAGGTGGTTTCAGATCATCGTAACTGTCGATAACAGTAACACAATCGCATAACTTAGCAGCAGCAAAAACATATAGACTTTTTGGACTGAAAATAAGTTCATTTTGTTAAATGTTGTATTCCATAAGGAGAATATATATATATATATATATTATCAAATTACAGACTCTATGATATTGGTCAGATTCTAGGCCCTCAACTTTTGGCTTTATCGCTCTCAATAGAAGGCCTGCATGTGGCCTTGAAAGATCAGGAAAGAGCTTCACATGACTGGCCTTGCGGGTGACTTTTACAAGAACCTAACATGGAACTCATTGCAGCTACAACAAATAACAGTTCTTGATGTAGCTGCTCAAACAAAGTGGGAACATGTTAGATTGGACTTACGCGGTATAAGGAGAGAGTGGCCTTGTCACCATAGCTTTTGCCTGGGCAGGTTCCTTTTGAGAAGGAGAGCTCGGAGCCTTAGGTTCAACAATCTTAGGAGGCACAGGCTTAGGCACATCTGCTGCTTCTGGTTCCTGAGAACACAATATCATCACCTACTCGCTGTTTTTTTTCCTTGCTTTTCTATATGATGCAGGATACTAGAGCTTTGGTAAATAGGGTTGCACTATGCTTGCTACATTCAAATTATACCTTTGGTTCAACACGTTGAGATGGTATTTTTGCGAGGAGCTCATCCATAGGAGTCAACGGTGCAGTTGTCTCTGCAATTACTTCAACCACTTTACAATATGAAAGCCCACGGTTATTGGCCATAAATGCCATAAGTTCTGCAACCTGCAATATTGGGACTGCCTTTTGTAATTCCTTACTTTCTAGCATGCACCATAATTTTGGCCAGTAACTGGTAGGTTTTACATGAGATCACACCCACCATGCCACCAGGGATGAGTAAAATGAAACATAAATTTTGCTAGCAGTCTAGAGATATAAGCTGCTTGATAAAAAAAAATTGATGGACAGAAATGGGTCCTGGCCTGAAGCAGAAAAGGTAGGTAATGTCTTTACAACCTCCCTCAAAATCTTGATGATTTTTTAACAGGTTCTGACATAAATTACAGGCACATGAAAAGAGGTAAGACCTGGCATCAATCTCTGTTCTAAAGCCTGAAGTTTAGGTTATTTTCCTTGCTGTCAGGTGGAAAATACGTCCACAAAGAAAGTTAAAGAATCTCTAATGTAAAATTTTAATGAACCGCACCTGAAGATTCGACACCAGGCCACCAAATAGGGTATCTTCCTCTGAAAGGGTGATGTTATGAGTTTCCTTGAAAGCATCAGTAGGCCTCTCCATTCCACCAGGTCTTACTATCTGAAGAGAATCTATAAATAATTAAGTTCAACATAATATAAACTAGTATACTTATATAACCTGTGTGTCCATTTAATGCATTTGCAGGTTCTTACAGTGTAAGGAACGCCACTTGCTATGAGTGCTTCTTCTGCTTTCCTCTTCCAAATTAGGACTCCCCAAAACAAACTTAGCAGAAAAAAATGAAGGAAAATCAGCATTTTTCACCTACTCACAAGCTAATTCTCCTCCCCAAATCACTAAACTTACTTTAGAATAGCAGCAGGAAATCCGACTTTGTTCGTTCCCAATGATGAAACCATAATAAAATGATTAACCTTTGCAGCAGTTGCTGCAAACAAGAACAACACTCATTTTTCTAAAACAAAACGCTTTAAGCTGTCAAACAGGCCGATGTCTTTTTTACCTGCATCAACGAGGTTTTTAGTAGCCAGATAGTCAATCCGATAAGGCCCTGTAACATCAAACACCTCCTTCTCACCGGCACCAATGCAGCAGAGAAGCACAGATGCATCGCCTAATGCCGGTCCAATCTGATTTGGTTTCTCCAAATCACATTCCACAATATCAAGCCTTTCCACAGCTGGGCTAAAGACCAGAGTATATCTGTTATAATGCAGATGTTGGAGGCCTTCTTCTCTAAATGAAAATGATTTTTTTTTTTTTCATCACCGTCTTAGTTTCTTTCAATGTTCAAGTAAATTAGAAATGCTTACGCTGGGATCCTTCAACATCAAGCTTCATTTCCCTAACACTCTGCAAATGGATTCCTCATTTAGTAAACATGCTTTGAAAGAAAAACAATTGCAGTAAATCGACTCCTTTGAACTCTGAAATTTATACCTGCACAAGAGCTTCTGCTTTCTGGGCACTCCTGACGCCAGCTTTAACCCGAAATCCAAGCTTGAGAAGCTCCCTGAAGCAAATTCAAATGTCAAAGAACACCTGTAAACCAATCACCAAACTGAAAAAAAAATTGAGCACTGGAAAATTACCTCACTGCTCTTGAGCCAACGCTACCAGTAGCACCAGCAACAAATGCAAGATTCTCATCTTTTGTTTCCACTTCCTTTGAATCTGCCTCAACTGCCCCAGACCTAAATTTCGCAGCAACTTGAAAAAAAAATACATGAATATCAGTCAAAAAATAAAAATTCCTCAATGCCATTCAAAGGAAATGAAACCCATCTCTCCATTTATGACATTGACGATCAAGATCATAACTAAGAGCAATGAGAAAATCACAAAAAACCCATTTCAAGAAACAAAGAAAGATAACGAATGAAGCTAGGCATGTTCTTGTTACGTATGTACCTGAAGCTTGAGCTTTGAAATCAAGAATTTTGAGCTTTCTTGAAAGCGGGAACTTATTGAAATGAGGAAACTTGAGGAGCTGACCGTGTATATAAGATTTCTCAATGAACCCACATTTGGTTAAAGAAGTCGGTATGGTGGTTATAGCTGATGATTGCAGGCAACCACCCTCCATCTTCAGGGAATAGTATTAATGCTGTTGCAATCCTGCCTCAGTTCTTGAACTGAAAATTTAAGAGACAGACACTCAAGTGGTTTTAATTATCTTTTGTTTCTCCTTTTCAGTTTGGCAGTTGTGGCAATCTCCACTCCATGTGGATATGATGGGTCCCAGAGTAATGTCCCATGGTTTGATTATGGCCATTGACTATTTGGTACTTCTTCTGTTTTTCCAGTTATTTTATCGCCTGTAAATAAATGTACCCTGGAAGAGGCCGTGGATGATATTTTTTGAAGTATTTTTTTTTATCTGTGTAAATATATTAAAATAATATATTTTTAAAAAATATTTTTAATATTAATATATAAAAAATTTAAAGTTAAAAATAATTTTAAAAATATGTTTGACCCTCTAAGAAATATTAAATTTATTTTTTAATGATTTTTATTTGTTAATATGTGTGTGTGTAAAACAATTTAAAAAAACACAGGAGATTAGCATTTGATTATAGCTTGTAGTATTTAGAGCTGAAAACGAAAAAAAGAAGCCCATTGTCTTTTCCTTTTTATTTATCCATTTTAAGGACCAAACTCATGGTGAGTTGCGGCGGGGGCTGCACGGCAACTATAAGCCATAACCCAAATACCCCAAACTTCCTTTTTTTTTTTTTAATGTATATGAAAATAATGTATCTAATTTAAAACTCAGTATCATTAGATCAATTTTAGCGCACCAAAAATTAAATCGATTTTGAGATGAGGGTTTATAATATATTTGAAGCAGAAGATGGTCCTATTAAATAATAAAGCATGGAAATCATAATGTGTTTAATTAATTCGCATGTCTTTCTATAAGCCAAATTAATACATTGGAGAAGTTCTATGATTTGGAGGTAATGACATCAACTTGAACTCTCATTTCACCTTGATTAAAATAATAAATTTTTATTTTTAAAAAATTATTTTTAATACCAGTATATTAAAATAAAGTGAAAACATAAAAAAATATTAATTTAAAATAAAAATAAAATTTTTTAATTTTTTCAAATATATTTTTAAAACACAAAAATAAATAAAATCTCATGGATATCTTCTTTTACATCATGTTTTCTATAACAAGATCATAAGATCATATAGTAAGATCTCCAAATCTTTCTTTCCACCTTATGTAGTTATATTCATTTTAAAATTACATAAAAATATCAATTTTATATTTTTTCAAATAAAATAATAATTTAAAGAGTAAATATTAAAACAAAAACAAACACTTAGGTGCAATCCTATAACCAGCTAGTAAGTTTTTATTTTTGTTTTTTGTTTTTTTATTATTATTATTCATTTTAATTCTTAGCATGGCTTAACAATACTCATTAATATCTCTTGTGCTAATAAAAAGAATTTTAGTGAACATTAAACGGTGTGGGGAAATTATTATTTCTCCAAACCAATATCAGTATGGATTATAATAATAATCTATGGTGCTTTTTTTTTTTTCTTTTTCCAACTTTCTCTCTTTTTTTTTCAACCTTCCTCTGTTGTTTTTTTTTTCATTTATTTTTTTTTTAAAATTATTTTTTTTTATTTTACTTTTCAAATATTGAGTTAGTTAAAATTTTCACTTTGTAATTTTTTCCTTTAAAATACTATGGATTGCTGCGGTGTTTTTCAACATAGTTTTTATATTTTTTATATTTTTCAAAATTATATTTGTCAATTTTTTTAATATTGAGTTGCTTAAAAATTTTGCTTTCTAATTTTTTTCCTTTAAAATACTGTGGATTGCTACGGTGTTTTTCCAGATAGTTTTCTAATTTTATTTTTAAAATTTTTAAAATTATATTTATTGATTTTTTCCCCACAAAAAACATCTCTCTCTCTCTCTCTCTATCTCTCTCTCTCTACATTTTTTCATTTTTTTTCCAACTTTCCCCTTTTGTTTTCATTTTTTTTTCAACTTTCCTCTATTTACTTTTTTTTTTGCATTTATTTTTTTTTCAAAATTTTTTTTGTTGATTTTACTTTTTAAATATTGAGTTGGTTAAAAATTTTGTTTTGTAATTTTTTTCCTTTAAAATACTGTGGATTGTTGCAGTGTTTTTCCACATAGTTTTTCTATTTTATTTTTTTTATTTTTCAAAATTATATTTGTTTTGTAATTTTTTTTCTTTAAAATACTATGGATTGCTATTGTGTTTTCCCAGATAGTTTTTTAATTTTTCAAAATTATATTTTTTGATTTTTTTTAATATTGAGCTTATTAAGAATTTAGTTTCGTAATTTTTTTTTAAAAAAAAACAATATCGTTGATTGCTACATTGTTTCTCTGTATGGTTTTTTTTATGATATTAAATGATGTGGGGAAATTACTGTTTCCCCACACCCAAAATCATTCCTATTTTATTATTATTATTATTTTATTTTATTTCATTTTTTCCCAACTCCCCCCCCCTTTTTTTCTTTTTTTCAACTTTCCTCTGTTTTCTTTTGTTTTTGCATATTTTTTTTAAAATTATTTTTGTTGATTTTACTTTTTAAATATTGAGCTAGTTAAAATTTTTTTGTAATTTTTTCCTTTAAAATACTATGGATTATTACGGTGTTTTCCCACATAGTTTTTCTATTTTTTTTATTTTTCAAAATTATATTTATCGCTTTTTTTAATATCGAGCAGGTTAAAAATTTTAATTTGTAATTTTTTTCTTTTAAAATACTGTGAATTGCTGCGGTGTTTTCCCACATAGTTTTTCTATTTTATTTTTCAAAATTATATTTGTCAATTTTTTTTTAATATTGAGCTGATTAAGAATTTAATTTTGTAATTTTTTTATTTAAAACATTTTTTATTACTATAACGTTTCTCTACATGGTTTATTTATTTATTTTCTTCAAAATTATCTTTTTTTTTTATTATTTTACTTTTTAATATTGAGCTGGTTAAAAATTACAGTTACAATATGTGAGGAAAATACTGTAACTTTCGTCGCAAATTACTGTGGATTACTATAATGTTTTTTCCTACGTGATTTTTTTCTGTTTTGTTAGGTTTTTTTTCTAAAATTGTCTTTGTCAATTTTATTTTTTAAATATTAAGCTAGTTTAGAATTGCAATTACAAGTAAATACAAGTTTTTCCTCACAAAACACTATGGATTGATACAATTTTTCCTCACATGTTTTTTTTTAATAATTTCTTTCTTGTTTTTTTTTGTAATATTTTTTTCTAAAATTATATTCGTTGATTTTGTTTTCATATTGAGTTGATTAGAATTTAACTTTGCAATAAAGCTTAATCATGTAGCGAAAGCACTATAGCTTTCCTTATAAAACATTGTGGATTGTTATAGTGTCTCTCTACATAGCTTTTTTTTTCTTATAATTTTTTCCAGATTATCTTTGTCAATTTTATTTTTTTAATATTGTGTTGTTTGAGAATTACAATTACAAGTCATTACAAATAAGGCCAAATCATGTGGGGGAGCACTGTAGCTTTTATCATAAAACACTGGGAATTGCTACAGTGTTTCCAACATGATTTGTTTTTTTTTTTTTGGTGTTTATTTATTTATTTTTTCTAAGATTGTCTCTGTAGATTTTTTTTTAATATTGAGCTAATTAAGAATTTAACTTTGTAATTTTTTTTCTTTAAAACACTATGAATTGTTGCAGTGTTTTCTCATATGATTTTTTTTCAAAATTATCTTTGTTGATTTTTTTTTTGAATATTTAGTTGGTTAAGAATTATAATTACAATAAAGTTAAATCATATGAGGAAAGCGTTATATTTTTTCTCACAAAACATTGTGGATTGCTACAATATTTCTTTAAATGGTTTTTTATTTTATTTTATTGGGGAAAACACTATAATTTTCCTCACAAAACATTGTCAATTGCTATAATGTTTTTCATCATGAAATATTTGCTTCATCATACCTTTAGTTTTTATTACTTATCTAGCGCTGGTTCACAATTATAAGACTATCAAGTGCATTTGTTTTATAAGCCTGTGGCAACGCATGGGCATGTCATCTCTTGTTTTGTGATATGGGATGGAAGATATAACTATTCGTAGAGAAGGATTGGAGTTTTTAAATGAAGATAGTGTTGGTGTGTTACTAGAAAGCATAGTTTTTAATTTCGGCCTGGCAGGTCGACCTAGGACCCGGCCAACCCAAGGCTGGAACCGGGTCGGGTTGAAGAAAAAACAGGGAAAGAAAAAACCCGGTGTGACGTGGTTGACCAAGCATTTTGACCTGATGACCCAGTCAAAAACTCAGTTGTAATCTGTTGACTTTTATTTTTTTAATTAAAACAACATCGTTTTGATTTTTTTAAAAAATAAAATTTGAGACGGGCGACCCGATGACCCAGTCAAAACCTGGAACCCAGATTTTGAATCGGGTCAGGTCTAAAAACTATGCTGGAAAATATTAAAGTAGATATGCCCAACAATATTAAATGTGGATTGATTCTAATAATTATCGGGAATTTATTGTATGTTAATTAATTTTGTTTATCATAGAATTGAACACAATTTTTATTTTATTATTTTTTAAAATGGAAAACAATATAATATGAACACATTTTCCAGTTTTATGGGTCAGAAAAATGTTCATAAATTTTAAGAAATGAACCTTTTTTCTATCTTTTGGAGTAGAAAAACAAGAAAAGGAGAAGAAGACTAAAAAAGAAAAAGAAAAATTGTTTTGTGTTACTAAATAGTGCGTAAGTGCCTCCTAACATTGAATGAATTTGTAGATGATAATTTTCAAAAGGTTTAACTATTATTACTAATTATTAACAAATGGTGTTACAATAAGCTCTGTTGTTCATTTTAATAATGTTTTTATTTAATTATTTTTATTTAATTCTTTAATATTTAATTTGTTAGGATTGAATTTTATGATTTATTTTTATTTATTTTAATTATTGGAGTCTCATGATTCGAATTATGAGTTTTACGAGTTAATTTTTTTTCAATTTCAATTTTATTTTTTAACATTTAATTTGTATGAATTGACCTTTATGATTTGTTTTGAATTACTTTTTATGAGGTTATTCAAGTCTCATGACTAAAGCTAAAAGTTTGGAGGATTAACCCAGTTAACTTAGTTTTTTTTTAATTGATTTTTTTTTCTAATTTCACCATTCAATATTTTATTAATAGAGAATTAAGCATTTTAATTTGTTTTGATTTGTTTTCTATAAACTTATCTTGGTCTAATGACTCGAGTAATGGGTTTGGTGAGTTGACTCGCGTCATTTCTTAGTCTTTTTTTAAATTGATTTTTTTTTCAATTTCAACATTTAATATTGGATTGATTTGAAATTGCGTTTCATACTTTGTTTTAATTAGCTTTCTATAAGGTTATTTTGATCACATGGTTAGGGGCACGAGTTTGATAGGTTAACCAATGTTAACTTGGGTCATCTTATCAGTTTGCTTGTCTATGTGATTATCCCAGTTTCATGTCCTATGTTATGGATTTGGTAAGTTAATCCGAGTTGACTTGAGCTATTTTTTGTTTCTGTTTTTTAATTGATTTTTTTTCAATTTCATCATTCAACATTGGTTGAATAAGAATTGAGTTTCATATTTTGTTTTAATTTTTTTATATAAAATTATTCCAATTTCATAACTCGAGTCACATATTCGATAAGTTAAACCCCGATCAATCAAATATGTTATTGTTTCAGTATTTTTCTTAAAAAAATCATTTTGAATTTATTTATTTTAGTCAAACTATATTTACTGATTATCTAAATTGTTTTTGAACTTGTTAAATTAACTATGTGAACACTACAATTTTTTTCTTTTATTAAAAAAATATTAACTTGTCAAAAATACCTTTTTTTTTTGCCCTCTTTTGAATGACAGAGATTTAATATTTTTATCTTAGATCATGCAGACATTCCATAAAAAACGGAGATCACTTTTAAACACAGCTCCCTGTCGGGAAAGTCATCCAGTTGGAGGATTCGGCTAAAACTTTAAAGAGATTTTGCGTCACCAACCTCTTCTTTGAATCGGAAATAAATGAATAAAAAAATATGAGGTCTTTTTCTACATTTCACATATACATATTCCTTTCATATCAAATAAAATATGTATGGCATTAATTCCTTTCTAACCCTTCTGCTTAACGAAAAGTCGATTTCCTGATCTCCACGTGTCATCTTTCATACATCACACAGAGTTAATTTTTCTTATTTCATGTTTTCTTAAAAAATATCATAAATCTCAATTCTGATTTATCAAATTAAATACAGAGAGTCAATGTAATTCTCACTTAAATATTCACTGTTATGAAAAATGTAAGGTTCGGTTAGATGCATATTCAGGTCACCCAGCTAGGGAAGAAATGGAGTGGAAAAGCTGGGTGAGAGAAAAAAAATTAAGTGACTGAAAAAACCATATATATATATATATAATAAAAAAACTTGATTTGATTTGATTTGATTTTTTTTTTTTTGTAAAAAACTAAATCAAAACAAAAAATGCTTATTTCTAAGAAAAGCCTTATTGAGAAAACTGAATTTGACAATAAAACAATATATTATAAAAAAAATTCAAAAACTGAATTTAATACATAAATTTGAAGGGATTTTGTACAAATTAAAATGTATTTAGAACTAATTATTTATTATAATTGAATTGTATTAGATTTAAATTCAATTCATAAATAAGTTGAATTTACATGTTTAGAAAAATAAAATAAAATTCATTTTATTTTTTATATTATCCTTATTCTTTATTTTATTTTTTCAAAGATATTGAAAAAAGAAAAAGGCTAGATAGATTTTTTTAAAAAATATTTGTAATATTAATTTTTATTTTTATTTTTATGATATTTCTAGATATTAAATTTATTTTTATTAAAATCTTTAAATTAAACTTTATTTCAAAGGGTAAAAAACATGCTGTGTAACTTTTTCTGTTGTCAACCACGTGTTTTGACTTACCGACTTGACCATAAAATCTTCTATTCTGATGATTCTACTTGTTCAGCTTTTCATTAGAGTTCTGCGAAAATCTTAGCATTTGATGGTCTTACCTGGCTTACTTTCTTTTTACTATTTATGGAATTGAAATTCGAAGGGTGCTTTTCCTATCCCCTTCTCCATCTATAACCATATCATAATTTCAAGATTGGCCAACATTTAAACACTTCGAACCTTGAATTTCCCTTTTCTGAAGGAGAAGAGGTTAGAGACAAGGAAAGAATGTTACAAATTAACTAGAAGCAAAGTTTCTTTTATGATAGTTGTTTTGGTTCATGTTTTTTTATCTGATATTTACACAAGCTTCGATCTTTTGTTCAATGTGCAGGTGCGACAGGATGCAATGTATAATCTGGTGGAGGAAAGGTCGGACCTTATGTTGGTCGTTGGTGGTTGGAACTCAAGCAACACCTCCCACCTTCAAGAAATTGCTGAGCTCCGTGGAATTCCTTCATACTGGATTGACAGTGAACAGAGGATAGGCCCAGGAAACAGAATAGCTTATAAGTTGAATGTAAGTGCAACTGCTCGTAATTCCCTTTCTTTAACCAAATTAATTTCTCATTTCATTTTAGACTTCTTATTTATTTATCCCTGGATAGCTTGGGGAGTTGGCTGAGAAAGAGAACTGGCTTCCAGAAGGTCCCATTACAATTGGTGTGACATCAGGTGCCTCTACACCAGACAAGGTAATTATGCTGCAATCGTCCTTTCTCCATCTGTTGCTTTTTTAATTTTTTTTTTCTGCCATTGACACGCGATTTTGCTTCCGAACTTCGAGATGACGGCATTATAGGATTCCCATTCCTGCAAACCAGGTGAATCGTCACGTTTCCTGTTGTGCTAAATGTTACTTATATCATATACCTGGTGTTGGATGTTAGTAGAAAAGCTAATATTATTTATCATCTAAATCAATTTCTATCAGGTTGTTGGAGAAGCCCTTGTCAAGGTGCTCGCATCAGCAGCGAGGAAGGCTTGCAGCTAGCAGGAGTTGAATCGGTGTATATATACAGAAGCATTTGAGAGCGCCAGGCAGATAATGTATCGTTTAACACAGGATCAATGTATCAGCAAAAAGAGGTTAGCAAAGATCCCTATGGATAATACCTTTCCATGTACTTGAGTTCTTGAGTCGAGCTCACAATGTTAGCCATATAGAGGTTGCAGTGGTAAAACAGTGCCGAGTGAAGCCTCTTAACGACTATTCTTCTTCCACAAGGAGGAGACCTCTTACGTGATAATATAATATATACCAGACAAAAATACTCGTCATATTTTTGTTTATTTGCATTTTCTATGCCAATCCGTGGACAGATTCAAGACAACAATGATGCTGAAGGAGTTATACAAGCACTAATTCCACTACTAAAATCTTCACACCAGACACTCACAATTCAGTTAACTTTCTAACGGCGGCAGGACTTAACACCAAAAGAATTTTACATACCCGGAGCCATTAGCACAGCAATAACAAACATCTCTCCAATAGCCAAAGGCAAGAAAGACAAAACAGCCAAAACCTTTCTAGGCAATCTCTTCAAGAACCCCAATGCCCCACTTCTTTCCTTTACTGGAACCTTCTTTCCACCACCACCACCACCGATCTCCTCTGACACAACAGGTGGAGCTGAATTCGAAAGAAGAATCTTCTTGGACACATTCTTGTCCTTGTTCTTGATTTCTTTAGAAGTTTTTAACTTGCTACAAGATATGATGGTTAAAGAAAGCCTACTTGTCCTGTTGCTGTAAAGAGTGTGAAGTTGGGGTTTGAGTTTGATAGTTTTGGAGTAAGGAGAAGATGTGGTTTAAGAAAATGGGGTTGAACAGAGATGGGTTTGGGGTTTCCATTAATGGAAGTTTTGCAGCTCTTTTGCCCCTAAAATATATTTAATTGGCGAACATTATGAAAAAGTTTTACACAAGTTGTTTTCATTAAAAATCATAAAAAAAAAAAGAAGATTTCATTGTTTACTTAGTTTGAAGAAGATCAACAAACCATAATCTCCACAAGCCTCTCCCATAGTACTATTCTAACTCCTGTATCTGTTTGTTCCCTCTCCCCATCAGATCCTACAAGCTTTAAAGAAAAACAAAAGCTTCAACTTTGGGGAAAGAACAAGATGACTTATCGATGAAATCCTGGACACAGTTTTTTTATTTATCCAATGACCAGAAACGCGCTCTCCTGTCATAAATGATGAAGCTGATAAGAACCAGCAATCACAAAATCCCAAGTAACCTTGATATTTGTGTAAGAAACAAAACGATGAAACCAGAGAGTTAGTTATTAAGGTTAGGGGTTCATGACTTGTAGCTATAGCCCACCAGTTTTTCTCTTATGTACCTAATAGAAAAGAAAAAACAGTGGCCTCCTTATCTTCTCGTAATCCAAATAACAACCATACAAAACTCTCACTCACGTTCGGTTTCAGTTAGTTAACTCGATCCCAAAAACCCCCAGAACCATGCTTTACTCTCTCTCCCTGCCATCCTCCTCTCCCTCCCATCCACCGGCGAAACCCCTTAAACCCCGTCATCTCTCTCCCTCTCCCCACCCTTCCCATTATATCAAATTCCGCACAGCTCACCATGAAAACCTCAGGTACCTCAAAGCCATTGGTGTTATTGGTCCCAACAGCAAATCTCGCCAATTCCCTACCCCTGATGCCATATCTCACATCCTTGCCACCCTCAATTTTTTTGAGTCCAAAGGCTTCTTGGAGACCGACTTTGCTAGGCTCACATTTCTATGCCCGGAACTTTTATCTCTCAACTTTGACATCACTGACGTTGAGCCTGTGTTCCAATTCTTGACCGACGATTTACATGCTTCTGTTCAAGAATCGAGGGGTTTGGTCATCAAGTGCCCTCGACTACTCTTCTCTGATGTGGAATATTTCCTTAGGCCTACTCTTAATTACCTGAGGCAATTAGGGGTGAGTAAGTTAAATGTTCCTAGTAATTTGAACGCACATCTTTTGAACATCCGCGTAGAGCAAATGCAAGTGAGGTTCGAGTTTTTAAGAAGCATAGGTTTTTCACATGATGAGGCTGTAAATATTTGTGGAAGATTGCCTGCAATATTTGGGTACAGCATTGAAAACAATCTGAGACCCAAAGTTGAGTACTTGGTGGATGAGATGAAGAGGAGTTTGGATGAGCTGAAGGAGTTTCCTCAATATTTTGCTTTCAGTTTGGAAAAGAAGATAATGCCAAGGCACTTGCATCTGAAGAGAAGGAATGTCAAGATCAAATTGAACAGGATGCTGTTGTGGAGTGATGGAAGATTCTATGGAAAATGGAAATGATGATTTGGTATGCAATTTCAGAAGTTGTTCTTGGTTGCGCTTTAGGCCAATTTACTGCCTCTTGTCACTTCATGAATGCGTAGAGTTCATATTTTTCTAGTTTTCGCATTCACATGTAGATAAATCCTCAAACATGAAAGTATTACCTGGATAATCATAAGAAGGAACGATTAAATTAAAGAACTTTTATTTTGGAGATCATAGGATAGTAATGCAGAATGAAGGGCGGAAATTCTGTGAAAAACCAAATCGATAAGACTTCATCTGCTTTGGCCTTCCAATTTCAATAAAGATATGATACAATACTGGGTGTCAAGTAGTGCAGTTACCGCGAAACTTCCTCCTGTAAACTAAATTTTGCATTAAATCCCCAGAGGCCTCGTTGTATGCATACATGAGGGCAGCATATTTGTCAAACAATTGATCGATCCACTGGATCAATGTTATCATCTTCATATGGCGTGACCCAGATTTCATCCAATGTATGGTCAAATCAATTTCCTAGCTGTTGATCCCTTTCAAGAACATCTGGCTTTTGTTTTTTCCCAGCCCTGCAAACATGGAAAAAAATAAAATGCAAGTCCTAGGTGAATAGCAGAATTGAGATTTCTATCAAATATGTACGCTTAAATGCTACGCTAGTTCCGTACCCTGCTGCAATTTATCTTGCTAATGCATGGCAACTAATCCATCTATGCTATGCAGAAAGGAACACTGGCTCGCATTTTGAGGCAACCAAGTCTGTCTCCATCTTCTTGAATAAAACATCTATTTTAATACAGGTTTGAAAAAAGTGCTTACCTCAAACCAACATTCAGATCTGTTTTGTTAGCAATTCAATGTCAGCTCCAACTTCAGCAATTTTGGCTTCTTTAGAAGCCTTGGCTGTTTTCGCCACATTCTCAATGTCAAAGTCCAAAGCGATTCTTTTCACCAGACCATCAAGCATCTGTGTTGGGAATAAATCAAAATTTAACTAAATAAACTGTAGGCAGTCCGCAAGAACTCCTATAGTCTGACATATGAAGCAACGAAGTTCACCTTGATATCTGTTTTTCAACAATGCAAGTGTACAGCTCTCACTATTAAAACTCCACAAGTAACTAGTCTTAACTAACTGCACTCTTTTAAAATCTTCTTTTCTCTTAACATGTTATCTTACTCGAAATTCAAAGTTCATAATTCATGTTAATTGCCTCGTTGGATGAGTAAGAGAAAATGTAGTAGATAAGCAATAAACATTATGAAGACTGTAAACATTTTGAAATTCATTTACTACATATTGAAGATCAAGATGCTACCATGGTATACAAGAAAAATATCATTTCATCATGACATACACAAACAAATAAAAGGTTTATTTGGAAAAAAAACCCTTTCTCAATCAATTTGCTAATATTTGACAAAGGGAAAAAAATGCCAGCTGCATAAAAAAAAATCAGAAAGTTTGAAAAGTAATTCAATGGGTTTGCATAGAGAGGGTGAGATATACCAGCGATCCAATGGCAACTAAAGCCCGGAATTTCGAGTCAACTTCGATATTTTCCTCTTCCACAATCTGTAGGGAAGAAAAAACACCTATTTGTCAAGATCGGTAACTCTGCATCTATGATCCTTCTCTGAAAATCCCAATGGAATGCTACATAGCCATTCATCATATTGCAATCTAGAATAAAATCAGGATAGAACATGCAAAGCATGACCATTTCCAAAAGGGTTGGAAATAAATGAGTAAAACATACCTCAAGGGCTGCTGAAAGAACTTGTGATTGACCTTCATGATCTTTCTTTTCAATCAACAGCACAGCATAACTGTGAAAACAAATTGCAGCATAGACAGAGGAAGGGCAAAGATATGTGCGTCAATACTAAGAAAAGAATAAAAACAATATTATAAATCTATGAACTGACGTGGTAAGTTATCAAAACTACAAGTGGGGAAAAATTGTGTTAAAGTATACAGATGAGAAAATGCTCACTTGAGTATCATGGTAGCATAAGACAACTGCAAGTTCTTATTAGGAGATGAATAACAACTTGAAAAAGCATCAAGAATCTGCAACATCAGTAAAAAAAAAGAAATTATTGCAGCACATGCAATTGAAAAACAAACATGTGAGTGCAAAGTTCTCAGTATGACAAGTTGCAACAAGGTTATGACATACACAAACCCATAAAGCCAGTGATCAATTGAACAAAGGCCAAGAAGCATATAAGTTTACATCTCTTAATGCCTAGCAGCCCATTATAATACCAGATGCCACATTAAGGCCACAGGTCTCTAAAGAAATAACAATTCAGGGTCTTTAACGACAATGCTTATCAAGGCCTTTAGGTCCAAATAATCCCCTGGGCAACGGGTCAGGGTCACCTGTCACTGGTTATTTTTATCAAGTTCCTCTATGTAACTTTGATCCAAGAAAAAAAAAATTACCTCACTGCAATGCTTTTGAAGCCAGTAATGATAGCGCGAATTCTTGAAAAGATTAGTCACAACACGGGTGCCCGTTAAAAGGTTTGGAGGAAGTGGAGGATTTGTTACCACTCTCTTGATCATTTCCATCAACGTATCTGACAGCAAATATTGTCCATTGTAAACATCAAACCTACACAAAATTCTATTACAATCATAACTAAAATTTGTTCCGCAATTAAAACTAGCACATTTGCAGAATCATTTCATATCAGGACAACCTACACCAGCATCACTAGCCATCTTTCCTCATCATCCACTCCATCCAAGATTTAGTCAATAAAAATAAGATCAGAAAAAAGAAAGATAATATTTTTTTTATGCAATCAGGTTTCTCAACTAGAACAAAAACAGAGTTACATCTCAAGGTACCGTTTTCATCTTCAACATGCTTGAGAAGGACTGTTGCCCCATCTGGGTGTAGAACAAGCATCCTCAAAATATCAATAACTGAAACAAAATAATAGACTCAAGTGAGCAGAGTTTATGTACTCATGTATACGGAAGGAAAAAACTCAACAGTGGTAACAAAGCGAGAATCAATGTTATGTATAGCATTTTACATGAGTGGCATGCATGTATTAACTGCTATTTTTGAAGAGTTTTCAAAATATCTAGGGAGGTTCACAATCAAGAGCATGTACTGACCTGGAAATATCATAGCCAGAGGCCAAGATTTTAGGAGTTTCAGCAGCAAAGCAATGTCAGCATCTGCAAATTTACTAGTGTGATAATGTGATGTGTCCTTCAAAATTTTTACAACTGCACTCAATCTTGATATCTCAAGCTCCGACAAAGACAGGTTCTTTTTGTCCTTCAAAATGTTAACAGTATACATTCAAGAAACAAATATAAGAAAATTAACATCAAATTGATGAAACAGAAAACCAATAATTGTAAAATAACCTACAAAATCAGAAAGCAAAGAATTGTTGAACTCTGTAAGCTTTTTCAGGATCCCTTCAAATTGAGCCACGTCAAAAACAAGCATTCCTTTCTGGAAATGAAATAGTAAAAAATTAAGAATTGAAAAGACCAGTAGCAAAATTCTATTTAACTAAACTCAGCATCACAAAAAAAATTAAGACAATCAATACATAAAGAGTATTTAATCTGAAAATAGTTGAGCAAAAATGTGCTCAAAACAGTTAATATAATATCATCAAATTTCATTGGAGGACTGATTTAGCTATTCTGCATCCTGTCTAGTTTGTATCTGACCTACCTAGTTCTACCTATTCATTTCTAAAAGTAACCAAACCCTAATTAATGAAAAGCACAAAATAAAGCTCATCTATCATCAAGAAGCAAACTACCAGAGGCTTCCTAAGTTCTAAGCTAGAAGCTATTTGGGCAGGTAAGTCGAGAAACACTGCCAACAGGATAAAAGATACAAGTCTAGCATAGTGCAAAAAGTTTTCTTAGTTGAATAGAGTTGTAGACAACAATAAGGGTAGAAATAGATAAAATAATAAATGCAAAATGCTATAATCCCTAAAAATAAAACCCATGATTACCTAAGATTCCTAAATTGGCAGTATAGAAATACAACACAAACCTTTCAAATAAGAGCTTTACAAGCATACCTTGGGAATATGTTTGAAAGTCGGTTTCGCTGAAACCTCTGTTGCATAAACAAGAAAGATCATAAATTCAGGCCATGCTTTACGAAATTGGCTAAATCCCAAGGTAAATGCTAAGATAAATATTAAGTTGTTTTTTCAGGTCAATGTATATATACCAGACATGCTAGAAGATCCTCCGGGTATATAAGCATTTGCTGAAATATTAAAAAAAGAAGAAGAAATTCACATCATATGAAAACAGAGTTGGGGACTGCACACCTTACCAGTTACAGATAGCTACATGTATTATACCATAATGAAATTATACTTACAGCCAGTGTATGGGTCACGGAATGATGAATCAAGCGCAACGCCACCTTGGCCAGAATTTTGGAGTATAAACTCTACAATCTGTTGACGATAGGCAAGAGGAAGATTCTCCTTGAGAAGCCACTTGTCAGCAGTCGAATATGGATTATCTGGAAACATCTCAACCACTTATCTCAGCATGCCTAACACATTTTCTGTATGCAAATAATTAAGTCACACATTCTACAACTGTTCTTCTAAAAACAGCATAGAAATACACTCAGTTAAGCATTTTGAGTTGCTTTCTTAGTTAAGCATTTTTTCCCAAGATATTCTCTCCAAGAACCAAAAGTAAGGAATAAAAGAACTCTCAGAGAAAACAAGGCCATCCACAACCATTAAAAGGCAGAAAAGTTGGCGAAGAAATTTACCTGATAGATTGTATGGCAACTTACGAATAGGCTCTCCATCACCAATATCAACATCAAACACTGATAACAAGATTATATAACAATCAAGATAAAAGTAAGGTAAATTTCAAAGGAGAAACGAAAATGAGGCTCAGAGCAGCTGATAACTAGATGCTGACCATAATCATATTCAATTCCATCAAGAACAGGCCGCTTCATGCCATCATCTGGTCCATCAACAACTTCTCCAATCTGAAAATGGATGAGAGATAACAAAACATGAGCAATACGACAATAAAAAGAAATAAATTTCCAGAAGTAAAAAGAGAAAAGAAGCACAATCTGTCAACCAAGGCATCCCCTAAGTAGTCCTTCCTTCTCATTGCAACGACATCAAATCCATTCCTTCATGATGCATACATAATTGGAGAAGCTAAAGCCACCAGATAGTTTTAATTCTCCTTGGATAAGATATATGATTATGACCATATGTGGTTGCTTAAAACCCACGGTACTTAACAACTCAATTGCTTCTAGAAACTTCATTTCCTTGTGTTTGTTCTCATCTTTGAAAGATGAAAACACCTTAAAACACCATGGTCATTCATTCCTTAATCACATAATGGAAGGGACATCAAATCCATGAACTCCATGATACATACATAATTGGAGAAGCTAAAGCCACCAGTTAGTTTTAATTCTCCTTGGAGAAGATACATGTTTATGACCATTTGTGGTTGCTTAAAACCCACATTACTTAACAACTCGATTGCTTCTAGAGACTTCATTTCCTAGTGTTTGTTCTCATCTTCGAAAGATGAAATCACCTTAAAGCACTAAGGTCATTTATTCCTTCATCACATAATGGAAGGGATTGCTCAATTAATCAGTCAATGACCACCATATGAATTGCATCTGTCTAAATCAATGTCATGCATGGAAATATCATGTGAAAACAAATGAGATAAACAAAGGGGGCTGCGCACATAAATTGAAGCAAAGGATGTTTATTTGTCAAAGAATAAATTATTTTATATAGCACGGGAAGAAACAAGAAAGAAAATTCTTCATAGTACGAATAAGCATGAATTCTTTTCAAATTGAGAATGCACAGCATCAACTCCATTTAGCTTGGGTAGATTGTATACGGACAATGCTTTCTGAGCAAAAAGGAACATGAACAGCATAGACATAAATATGCCTTGAATGATAAAATGAGCATGGAAGAAACTTGCTGGAAAAACAGTAAGATGGAACTAATTGTTACTTTATCCCACTTCTGTTCCCTCAAATTCCAAGCATATGCTACACCGTTGTCCCCTTCTCTGACGATTTTGGTCTGCCCATCACTGGTTCCTGATCATAAGATAATTACAATACATTACTTAATTAGCAATTTCCAACAGAGATTAGGCAACATTTCCACCCATAACTCACACAAAATACGCTGAATTTAATATAACTAGGTAGAAACATAGTCAGGTACCACCAAAATTTTATTTTCTTGTCACTGATGCAATTATCCAGACACTGGTATTGACTTATATATTGATTGATACAAGTAAAGGCCATGGCTCTGCAATTTTAAGTCCAGCACAATTGTCTGCTATTCACAATTGATTTTCATGACAACTAGCCATAGCTTCATCAAAAAATAGAATTTCCAAGATAATTAAGATAAATGTTTCTGGAGGGTCTATTGAAGCCACACCTGGAATCTGTAAAGCCTCAAGGCCTGGTAAATCTTCCAATTTCAATCCCCCAACCCTCTTCCTGACAGAAACAATTTGCTACATGAATCAGCATTGACAAGCATTATAAAGAAACTGACATTAGCATGATCCAGAAGGAGAATCAACTTCCACACATCATAAAACTATGAAAAGAAGTGCAGGAATACATATATTTCAAGAATTAATGAGCTCGGAAATTCTATTAATCATGAAATAGACTGAGATTTGCTAGAAGTAGACATCTTTTCTTAGTCTTTTTGGTGCTTCACAGCTAACAAACTCAAACTTAGGCTGTAAGTTAGTAGATATATCATGAAATAGACTGAGAATTGCTAGAAGTAGATATATTTTTTCTTAGTTTTTTGCTGTTTCACAGTTAAAAAAAATTCAACTTTGCTAGAAATGGATACATTTTTTTCTTAGTCTTTTTGGTGCTTCACAGTTAACAAACTCAAACTTAGGCTGTAAGTTAGTAGATATATCATTGTGGTTCACAGCTCACAATTACCCATTAAGTAACTAACATACCATACAAACAGCAACAGAAACTCATTAAACATTGATCCAAGACAGTATAGAAGTCCACATTTTAACAATAGAAAGTGCAGAAGTATGTATCACTTGCTGGCAAATAATGCATGAATATACCTGCTTAATTTGTATTGAGAAAGTTGGGAAACATATGAGTCAAGATCTACTGGGTCCGCAATCCTCTCCTGATGTGAAGTCCAAATACGTACTACTCCATCTGAGCATGCTGTCACAATATCACCATTTTCCAAGAATTTGACATCCCAAACACAACCAGGATGCTCTATGCTCTGAACACAGACTCCATCTGCAACATGAAAATGATTTCACAAGTAAATAACATTTCAAAGACATGATCAATTCGGTTGCAATGCCCAAATCCCCAGCATCTGAGATTACATGAGTAGAAGAACAACCAATAGAAGCAGTCACCTTTCCAAATCTTTGCTGACCAATCTTCACTACCACTAACAATTAGTCCAGACACATGTGAATCTACTGAATAGACAATTGAAGCATGGCCAACCATCTCCATCAATACTTGGCCAGTTAAAGCCCATAATCTGATGGAGCTGTTGCAATGAAAATACTATAGCAGTCAACGACCATTTATGCAAGACAATGTGGTTGTTCTTTAAAAATGAATAACGAAGGAAGTCCAGGGAATCCTTATTTATAAACTACAATAACTTTGGCGCTATCCATCATCTCCTAAGCCAAACATAAAGCAGAACCATTGCATTATAAAATAGAAATAAATGAAACTGACTGCTCACCCATCATGTGATGCAGAAAGAATACCCACTCCATGCATCTTTGCTAAGCCTCTTACTGTATCTACAGAGTTCACAAGTACAAGCCAAATTGAGCCTAAATTAGAATATTGACCAAAAAGCCATCTTATTTCTTGGTACAGAGAACAGATATTGGACAAAGTTGGGCTGCAAAATTCTTCAAAACCATTTCATTATTTAAAGGTAAACATAAACGTACAACAAATGAGCAACAAGGCATGTGGGAAAGAAGAGCAGGGGCAAAACCCAACCTGAGTGCCCTGCAAAAGTGTGTAAGCATGTCCTCCCTTTCCAAAGTTTTAAAGTTGTGTCAGTTGAACCTGCATTGTAATGGAAAAAAAAGTCAAGTTGTTGGTTTAGTGTTTGGCACACAAAAACCAAACCATTGAATCCATGTATTTGAATATGAAATGGAGAACGATTACGAGTTCGAATTAATAATGGAAAGATTAAGAAAAACACTTCCAACACACAGATACAGGCCAGCACAGATCATAAAACTAAAATTTTAATCCTGAATGAAGAGGCGAGGGACCCCGAGCGAATGCGTCTTCTAAACCAGCACTCATATTTTTCACTCAAGGTAATGTAACTAAGATTCCACAAAAAGATAGGCAGAAAATATACCTGTAACAAGCTCGCCGGACGGCAGCTTAATAATCGCTTGGATCGCAGACTTATGAGCCTCCCAAGACTCAACAACTTTACCTTTCCTCCATCTCCTCAAAGAACTACAACAACAAAAGGAATCCATAATAATCACAAAAAAAGGAAAGGCCAAATTTAGATCATCTATCAAGGCGAGAACACACAAAATAATAAGCCTACCAATCAACGGAGGAAGAAACAATATCTTCATCATCCAAAACAACACCGGTAACTTGCAATTGATGACCACTCAAGCTATGAATTTTCTCTCCATTACTCAAATTCCAAACAAAAACCATCGTATCCATTCCACCAGACACGATCGCGCCTTCTGAGAACACTTCATTCGGCGGAATCCACGCCAATGGTCCCACAAAACTCGAATGCCCTAGCAGAGTTTTGGATAATTCAAACTTGCGTTTGTCAGTTGGGTCGGGCACCCAGTACCTCACCGTTTTGTCCCTCGATGACGTCGCTATTCCCGCATCTCCGCAAACACAAATCCCGCGTGCCTGCGAGTGAGTAGATAAGTTAATCAAACGGACTTAATTTTAATTAAAGATATATATATATATATATATATATATAGAGAGAGAGAGAGAGAGAGAGAGAGAGAGAGAGAGGGCGGGAGGGAGGGGTTGCTACGTCATCTTCGTGACCGCGAAGCTCGTGGCTTAATTGATGAATTTTTAAGTCGATTTCCATGTCCATGATTTTGAGAGAGTTTTTAGAGAGCAGAGGTTTTATAGTTTAGAAGTAGAGGGAGAAGCAATTTGCCGTGTTGGACGATGAAGGGATCGTGTCTTCATAAGCTTCCTGACTTCCGTTGGAAGTCAGAAGAAAGTGAATTCTGGTTTGGGTTCGTTGTGTTTTGACTTTTTAAGTCCTTAAAGTTTTAATTTATTTCTACTTTGGTTCCTAAACTTCTTCGTTATTTCTTGCTTTTAATGGCAAGGCATTTTTGAAATAGATTTCACGCTCCAAAACTTAAGTTGTTTCCTTGAGATTTAAATATTTATGACCTTTTGATTATTATCTTAAGAATATTTTAAATATTTAATTAAAATAACATAAGAGGCAACTAAAATTTGATCATGTTTATTTATTATGTTTTATGATGCTTTGGATTTTATACGCCAATAATTTTTTTTTTTTGTTATGTCCTCATATTTGTATTTAATTAAATTATTTTTTATATTATTATGTATCTTATTATTACATTGCTGGTGGTATAGGTAATTAATGACATTATTATTATTATTATAGCAAACACTAAATGATTTGGGGAAATTATTGTAGATCTAGAGAGCTTTTATTATGGATTGTAATAATAGTTTTATTTTTTATTTTTTATTTTTTATCTTTTCATGAGTGGATAAATATTTCTTTGACTTTCTTCCACAAGAGTATTCAAGTTTTTTCAATTTAAAGTATAGTCAAATAATGCTTTTAGCATCAGAAAAGAAAAAAAAACTTTGTTTTTAAGGGTATTTTTACATATATATTTTGTGTAATTAAGAGGACTTATGTTGTTCAAAAGTCCAGCACTACTAATAATAGTGATATCATATCTTAGCATGCTGGATTAGAAAATATTGAGCAAGATCGATTACATAAATTGTCAAGAGTTGGTTTTTTAGGATCACTTACATAAAAGAAATTGCCCATTTGTGAGTATTACCTTACTGGAAAAGCAACTAAATTATCATTTGACAAAGCTAAAATAGCAAGTAATCCATTACAGCTTATTCATCAAGACATTTATGGCCTAATGAATGTGAAAGCATGACATGGTGCAAATTATTTCATCATATTTATAGATGATTTCACACGATTTGGTCATGTTTATTTGATCTTACATAATTTTAAAGCATTGGATTGCTTCATTTTATACACCAATCTGATGAAGAATAAACTAAGTGAAAAATCAAAGCTTTAAAAATTGATCAAGAACATAATATCTATTTGAACATTTTTTTTTGTGTGATGAAAAAGGTATAACTCAACAGCTAATTATTCATTATACTCTACAACAAAATGGTGTAGCAAAAGAAAGGAATAAGACCTTATTTAACATGGTTAGGTCAATGATGTCGTATGCTAACTTACCAATTTTTTTTTTAGAAGATGCATTGTTGACTGCTATCTACATACTTAATTGCGTTTTCTCTAAATATGTCTCATCCACCCCGTATGAATTATGGAATAATAAAAAATCTAATCTAGGTTATTTGCATCTATGAGGATGTGTAACTTATATTCACAATAATTCTCATAAATATGAAAAACTTGTTATTCGGGGGAAGAAGTGTATCTTTATAAGATATTTTGAACATTATAAAGGATTTATTTTTATTGGTGAAAAAGCTGATGAAAGAATGATAGAGATTTAATCACGCGACGTTGTATTCTTAGAAAAGAATTTTCCAACGACAAGTGAGGTTAATAAAGATTTTCAATTATATGAAATGAAAAATCTAGATTATGACATATCAAGCCATTCAGTAGAGGATTTAGAGGAAACTCTTAACCCTCTTTGAAACAGTGGGAGTGACATTTTATTTATTTCTATTTTCATGAAGAAAGATCATAAGCAATCTTAACCTCGTTGAAGCATTTGTGTACCAATTCCTTGTCGTCTATTTGAGAATGAGGGGGGAGTGTTCATGATTGCTCCACAAGATGATGAAGAGCCTAAAACATTCAATCATGCTCTGTCTGGTCCTAAAGTAAGAGAATGGATTAAAGCTATGAAAAAAGAAATGAAGTCGATGAAAACTAATCAAGTCTGAGATTTGGTTGATTTACTGTCAGGATGAAAATCCATAGGAAATAAATAGGTTCTTAAAATTAAACGTAAGATGGATGGGTCAATAAAATGTTATAAGGCTTGACTAGTAATGAAAGGTTACACTTAAGAAGAGAGAATTGATATGAAGATATATTTTCACTAGTTGTGAGAATTACTTCAGTTCGCCTCATTTTAGCTATAGTCGCATATATGGACCTAGAGTTATACCAAATAGATGTTAGAATTGAATTTCTCAATGGAGAACTAAATGAGAAAATCTATATGGATGAGCCTTTATGATTCAAGACTAAAAGACAAGAGCACAAAATTTAAAAGCTTAAAAGATCCATATATGATCTTAAGCAAGCTTCTAAACAATGGAACATCAAATTTCATCAAGCTGCCCTTAATGATGGTTTTACAATGATGGAAGAAGACCATTGTGTGTATTTAAAACGTTCTAATAATAGTTTTATAATATTATCCTTATATGTTGATGACATCTTAATAACTGGAAATAACAAAGAGATGATTAATATTACTAAAAGGTGTTTATCATCAAACTTTAAAATGAAAGACATGTGTGAGGCCAGCTATGTTCTTGGTGTGAAAATCATAAGAGATCGCGCTAAAAGGCTTTTGGGTTTAACTCAAGAAACTTTTATCAAAAAGATGTTATAGCGTAATCACATGTAAGATAGCAAACCAATGGACACCCTTGTTGATAAGAGCTTGAGCTTGAGCCGTGATATGTGTCTCAAGACTTTAGAAGAAAAGGAAAAAAATGTCTAGAGTACTTTATGTTGGTGTCATCGGTAGTTTGATGGATGTAATGATGTGCACACATCTCGATATATGTTATGCCGTTGGATTGGTTAACCGATATTAATCAAACCTTAGTTAGAAACACTTAATGGAAGTTAAAAGGATTATATGATATCTAAAAGGAACTTCAAATTACACGCTTTGTTACCGAGGAAAAAAAAACTTATAATTGATTGGTTACTTTAATGTTGATTAGGGAGGAGATGTCAACCAGTCCAAATCAACTTCGGGATACGCTTTCTTGCTTAATGATAGTGCAATACTATGGAGGAGCATGAAACAATCTTGCATAACCTTATCTACTATGGAGGCTGAGTATGTAACTTGTTCCGCAACAACACAAGATGCTGTTTGGTTAAAGAGTTTCTTGTATCATTTAAAAATTATCAAATCAGCATCAGACCTAATGACAATTTACTTTGATAACACTACTGCAGTAGCTGTGGCCAAAGATCCAAAATACCATGGAAAGACCAAACACATCAAGATGACATATATCACTGTATTAGAAAAGCAATTATTGAACATGACGTGATCCTAAAATACATTTCTACAAATTCTATGGTTGTAGATCCACTCACAAAACCAATAGCAAGGGATGTTTTTGTTAGACATGTGAGATCCCTTGGCCTATGTAGAATGTAATTGGCAATATAACTAGTTTTAAGGATCATACAAAGGTTTACAGTGATTGAGTAATGAATAAATGTCATTAGTATATTATGTTATTCATTATTTGTTTTATGAAATATATTGTGAGTATCGTATAATATAATTTGTTAAAGTATGTCGATAGACTAAGATTAACCCACTCACATGAGCAATCACCTCTAATGCTTATAAGGTGAGTAAAGATAAGACTATTTGAGTTTTCATGTTCAATAAACAACTTCGGCACAATGGGAGCAATTTTAACTCAAAGTAATTATTGAGAAGTCACCTTGGCTAGGATCAATATAAGGTTCTTAAATAAAAGAATTGACATGAATGAATTCTCACCATTCATGTGCCTATTATGATTAAAACTGAGTATGAAATTATTCATCTGCCACTAATGACAATGAGCAAATGAGAATTTTTTATTTGAAGTCTATGTTTTTTTACAACAAGACTAAGACTTGTATGATGTATTTCTTTAACAAAAAAAGCAACAACATACACTCTTTGTCTTCAAAAAAAGAAAAAAGTAAGCTCCACTATAACATGTATTTCATATTACATGTGCTGACAACCATTACAGGAATAAAAATGGATCCCTGCTTCTTTATGAGTCTTGAAGATCATGTCTAAGATCTCAAAATCTTACTCTTTGTGACTTTTAACTGTATTATGAGGTGATGTGTAAATGATCGCTACCTTAGGAGTATATCTTATGGTAATTGAATAACTCAACTTAAAGGAATACTCATAAGAAAGCAAGTTAATTCAGATCTAATTGATATAAGAGCCAAAGAAAAGGTAATTTTAATTCTACACCTTTTACTTGTATTCATCGACTGAGATCATATCACTCGAATATATTTGATATGATTTAAAATACTTGTAATTGTAAGGATGTATTGAGTATGAAATTTTTGAGGGATTGAATTATATTTGGTCATGTGTAACTAAAAATGCTTGGGGTATAGTAGTATACTTTTAAGGAGTAACTAATTATGAGGTTGATGTCTCCTATATAGCTTGTATTAGATTTATATATTATAGTTCTTTTCATTATGTACTTCAGGTCGCACAGTCCGTTCATCAGGTATGAAATTCTTGTGCAAGTTTGCAATATAATGTATTAGATAGATCCAGTCCTTCATATCGAGGGAGAGATGTTGGTCATTGAGTTAGGTCTAGTCCGTCCATAAAGGATGAGCTTGATCCAAATATTTAGAGGAGTTACTAAAAGAAGTAACCATTTCCTTTACTTATATATGTAGAAACATAACCCATTAGAAAATGCAAGTTTTACTTTGAACTAATATGGTTTTTTCTTTTTCTTCTTCTATCTTTAACTTTTAGAATTAACTTAACAAGATTTAGAAAGACTTTCATACTGTGAAATATTATTTTATTTCTAGTAATTGAAATGACACTGAAATAATTGATCTAAGAATAAGAAAATGAATTCTCACATTATCATTAATTTTCTTTTAAATCTACATATTCACATTTTAGAATTTATCTCAATGGAGAGGAAGTGGAAGGTTGATGAATCTAACATGCGCCAAATGCTTTCAAGGATCCTAGGGATCCCCTCTGGCTTGCTCTTTTCCCAGAAGGAACAGATTTCATGTAATTTCTTTGTCTCTCCTTTTCCTTTTTGAATGTTCTGACAAGAGTTAATGTTCCCCATATTTCCACAGTTATCAACACAATGCATTGAATTATTCAAGATTAGGTGTTTGCCTTTTTTAAGATTGAGTTATGTATAAGGAGTCAAAAGTATGCAGCGAAGCATGGCCGGACCATCCTGAACAATATGCTGCTTCCAAAGACAAAAGGCTTTTATGTTACTATTTTTACTCCATGCTTTACGGCTAAAATCTATTACTGCATGTGTTCTCTGCAGCTCTTTTTTATGCTTCTTAAAACTTGAAACCACTCCTTCGATTAAGGAAAATGTTGATAAATTAATAAAGCTACAGAAGGAGAATATTGAAAGGCATTAATTTGGACACTCAAATCGTCCTTATTTTTTCTTTTTTTCTTAATCATCATTGCAAGGATCAAATGATGTTGTCTTAATTGTAATCGTTGTGCATAGAAGAAATAAATGCACCTGAGCTCCAATAGTATAAAACGTGAAGGCTGAGCTTGCTCAAGTACTGGTAATTCCCTGGTTGACTGAATTGCTAGTCAGTCGTCGCCAGGGATGTGATATTTACTTGATTGTCTCGTCCTAATTGCAGTTTATGACGTGACCATTGGCTACAAATCTCGGTGCCCGTCTTTGTTGGACAATGTCTTTGGGGGGAGCCCTTCAGAAGTTCATGTTCATGTTCATGTCACGTGAATAGCCCTTGCTGACACCCCAACATCTGAAGAGGAGGTTTCTGCATGGTTGATGAATACATTCCAACTGAAGGACCTATTACTTTCTGATTTTTATTCGCAAGGCCATTTCCCTCATCAGGGAACCGAAGGAGATCTTTCAACGCTGAGGTGTCTTGTAAATCTTGTGGCCGTAAAGATGCTAATTAGCACATTTACTTTTTTTAACTTTTTTCTTGTCGATTTGGTTCAGAATTCATGAATCTCTAGTGTGTTGTTATCTGTCATCTGCAACCTTCTTCAATGTTCGTCCCAAGCCTCTTCTATAGGCAACATAGAACATCAACTGCCAATTAATTCAATTTTACACTTTCTCCTTATTTTACCTATGCTCCCTTCACATCATGAAACATCTCTTGAAGTTCCTGGTTTGAAAAGACAGCTGAAAGTTTAGGGGCTTTTATTTTCCTATCCCAGGAGGGTGTTATTGTTGCAAGACTTAGACAACCAATTTCATTTTGGATATGATCTTCGAAACTGTACACGCACTGGTTGGCGTAATCTCATTTATGCCTAGAAATACTTTTTGCCACAGCTTTCAAGCTTCCATTGCTATATTTGACAGAAAGCCACCTTTATGTGGTGTCTGTTCTCCACTTTGGTAAGGTAATTAACGCATCTTGATTTGCCACTTCAAATGCTTCCAGTGCGTTAGCCACCATGCAAGGAGAGCAGGGGTGACCTGGAGGCTGGTTTTTACGTAGAAATAAAGAATTTCATTGGATTCGTACTTCTGATTGACTTGAATTCCTCTTGAGCTTTGTGGAATATATGACTCCAACTGACCTATTCATACTTTGGAGGGAGTCTGATCGATCCTAAGAATAATTTTCCTTGCTTACTGTTATTATTTCTTCACTTATATTCAAAGCACAAGGAATACCTTCTTAAGATAAGGACTGTCTTTGCCGTAGTATTTATTTTCTTCTGTATGAATCTTCTAATGTGTGCCAAGTGTTGCATATTTGCGTGGATCTTTTGTTACATGAACTGACTCTATGTGGTCTATACTGATAGTAGTAGCTAAAAAGAAGTATCACTCTAATTCACAAACTTAGTATTGTCATGTTCTAGAGAGGTGCGTGGGCACGTATTTCTGCATGGGGGTTGTGAGGAAATTCCCAAAAAGAAAAAAACGAAAAGAAAGAAGAAAGACTAAATTCTAACTTGGGTAGCACAAGGATGTCTTGTGTAGTGAAGCTGAAAGCTTCAAAGCAAAATGAGAAAAACCCTAATCTCTACAGCACTACCAGTCAAATTAAAACTTTGAATTAGAGTCTGTTTTGAATCAAAGATGGTTTATTAATTTTTTTAAAAAAATTAAAATTAAAATTTTATGTTTTTAGATAGTTTGCTATAATGTTGAAAATATTTTTTTTTAAATGTTATTTTAATATATTTTTAAATAATAAAAACTTTTAAAAAATAACCACTTCTCAAAAAAAAAAAAAAAAAACCTACGTACCTTAATCTTGGGTTATTGCTAGGAACTCTGTTTAACAGAAAGAGGACCAGCATGTCCTTCTACTTGGTCTCATCAGCAAACTAGTAATGATGATTCTTCCAAAAAACATTGAGGATTAAGTGATCGCAGGACTATGATTGTTCATATATATATATATATATATATATAACCAGACTATTGAGCAAGAAACAGATATATATATATATATACATTGGACAGAGTAATCAATGATCACAATGGAAATAATTAATGAATTTGAACTAATATTTGATATAAAGTATGTACTGATATGTTGTCGGAACGGAAACTAGAAACATGTTGCTGCCTAAGAATCAGTGGCAGTCATAGATTATTTTCTTAAACATGATTCAAATTGCAATAATCAATGGTATAAACTAAAAAAATATGGGGATTTTATCATTACCATAGAACATAATTAAGAATAAGATATGTCTCAGAATATGAACAACTATCCAGTTGAAAGTATCAAGAATCACCACCCTTTTAGTTGTTAGGAATTTTTATGATCCTCTGCAGAACCACAGTCCGAGCCCTCATGATATCGCGGCTGCACGTATCAGCTAGCACTCCCAAATCCTCAACATTCTTCATGAACACCCCCAGCTTCTTCTTGATCTCCTCGATTGCAACCTTCACAGCCCCATGCTCAATTGCGAAGTCAGTGGTTCGCATTAGTGCTTCAATCTCAATCTCCAGGCGATCAATGAGAACCCGAATGATGTCCAGATCCTTTATGGCAACATAAGTACCAACTTGCATTGTGCTAATCACCTCCTTCTGTCCCTTCACTGCATTTTCATAATTCTTCCACAGAGAATCTATCCACTTCCCCATTGAACCTAATGGGATTGTTGATGCTGCAGCGACTGCAGCAACAACAGGAGGGGCAGTCATGGCTGCAGCCACAACTGAGCAAATCAATACAGTTGCGAAAGCAGCTGCAAATATCATACTTGAAACCTTCCTCCAAGCATGAATGCACTTGAGCTTCTTGTCAAGCTTATTCTTCCTAAGCTGTAGCTTCTCAAGCATCATTATCTGCTGCCTGTACACGGATTGAAAGGTTTGAAAGAATTCATCGGTGAAAGGATCACCTGCTGCCTTGAAATTCTTCAGTTCTTCCAAGGTCCTCACATACTCCCTCCCTCCTGCCTCACTTTCCTCTTCGAATTGTTTAAGCGCGACAAGAATCAGCAATTGGCTATCGCGGGCACGCTTTAGGCACTTCTCCAATGCAACACAGAAATCTAGAGTTTGCAAGCTATTTTCGAAGTACTCCTCGACAAGCTCAAACAATTCTTGATTCTTCCATATATCTTTCTTACACTCCAAGATAACCTTAACAACCTCTTGGTTCATCTCCAACAAGCATTCTGTGACTTCCTTCAACGAGTCAAATGAAAGCGCACGAACCTCAATCCCCACAGCAAGAGTATTGATGACGTGATTGGTCCGAGCTTGGAGGGTGGTGTCAAAGGACTGCAAGTCCTTGTCGAGCCGGCAAGCAGCCTCGTAGGAGCTCAATTCAGTTGTGTATTGCAAATTGTTATTGAGATTGATATCAGAAGATGATGCTTCAGCTGGCCTCTTGCTCACATGCCCTCCCATGGCCTCGATTCAAATCTAAACAATCAAGCAGGAACCAAATTAACCAGATTCACTTTAGACCCTTCTTGCAAACCTTGAACTTCCCTTCCTACCAACAAACAGAGAAACGAGATCTTGAAAGTCTATCCAGCGCAAGAGTTCGGATCTATTATAACCTAGCTACGAAAAAGAAACAAAGACTTGCCACCAAACCAAGAAAATTTCGAGCTTTATACTATTCAAAGCTGACACAAAAAGCTATCATAGATCACCAGAAGTTTTTTAAAGAGAGCTAGATTTTAAAGGCTCTAAAACTGACCAAGAGAAAAAATGATCCGATAAGAGAGAAGTACAAGCTTAAGCCTTGGAACCCTTAATTTGTCATCAAAAGTAGAACATCTTAATTAGAATCAACAAGGGACAATTATTAATTATGATAAAAAGGTACTGGTGAGATTTTCTTTATGAACAAGTAAACTAATTACATGAAGAAATAGAGGTCATTGAAGAATGAAGAAGCTTAAAGAGAATTGAAACCGTTTAAGGACCAAGAAACGAGGAAGAAGGGTAGCAGAGCAAGTGGCTCATAGTTTAGAAAGATCTGAGTATATAGCTTGCACGCATGACATTATTAAGAAATTGGGTCTTGGAATACGCGGGAAGCAATGTTTTTCTCCAACTTTATTTCTTCATATATATTTATTATTTTGATAGGTTGATATTAAAAATAAATTTTAAAAATAAAAAATATAACTATTATTTTGATATATTTTAAAACATTTAAAAAATAAATAAAAGCAAGATATTTCAAAAAAGAAGAAAAAGAAAAAGAGTGAGATGCTGCAATTTTGCTCCCGGATTCATGTGGTCGGTGGCTTTAGTTTTTCACTTTTTCTTTTTGAAAGCTGAAGTGTGCATATATATCCATGAATTGACACTATCCTTAACTCTTAAGTTTTGAGAGGCATAAAAATCACGTGTTTTATTCACGATTTAACTCATGTAGTTGAATTGATTGCACATCTGTTTCTAAGATAATACTAATGAATTCGTACCCACTTTGCTTTCAAAATAATTTTCTGTTTTTTCTATATAGTTGGATTCCCCTTCTGTATTTGATTAACCCGGAGAATAATTATATTATATAGTCTTTGTATGAAAACCTATACCTCTCACACCACAGATTCGATCCCCACAATCTTTTCCTGGAAATAGATATCAAAATCTTGTAGTCTAATCGCAGAACGAGGATGAGAATAATAGTTGACAAGAAATACCTGATTTTTGTTCTTGAAAACACAAGCAACCTTCGTAAAGATCGTAGAATCAATGCTGCAGATTAGAGCTCTAGAGCTGCTCTGGCTAGTTAGTAGAATCAATGCTTGACAGCAACGCTATTTATACCGAGTCTTGAGCCTCAAATCTTAACTTGTGACTTGCAAGCCAAGGAACTTGGATTTTCTTACCCATCTCTAGAAATGTATCCAACAAGATAAGCAGTTACTGGGTTTTCACTTTTTATATTTCCCTTCCAAAAAAATAATAATACTTTTTATTAACTATATAATGTTATCATATTGTGTATCATGCAGTAGCAGAGTCAGAGTATTTTAAATAATAGGGTAAATTATTTAATAAATACTATATTATGTAGATATACATTAAAAATCAATTCAAAATAAATATACCAACTCATATAAAACTCATATAAAGTAAAATTAATATAAAAATACTCTTAAAATAAAAAAACTTACATTATAATTATTCTCTTTGAGTTTTTATACTAATAAAATTCAGTTTAGTTACATAATAATTATTAATCTTTCATATGAAATTCATAATAAAATACACATTTATTTATCAAAACTCTTTTAACACCCCATTACAATGTAACATGCTGCACATAATGCATGGATATGGATTTGATAGTCTAGATTTATCATTATAAATCATTTTTAAAAATAAAAAATTAGTATTTTTTTAAAACAAACCTTTAATTTTGTAAATATCAATCTTTACTCACTTACAATAATTATAATGTTTACTTGTTCATCTCATAAAAAAATTTAATTCCATACTGTAACTAATTCAATTAAAAATAATGTTACATTTAATTAATTTAAAATAATTAAATCCATGTCTATTGTTCAAAAACAATCAAAAAATTAAAAAAGCAATTGCCGCCTTTTACTTCTATGGGACTCCGCCATTGTATCATGGTGCGGACAATATTATTTAGCAACGAAATTTATTTCCATTTGCAACAAAAAAAAAAAGTTTCTCTAATTAAAAAAAAATTGTACGTAGAAAATTATTATTGTTTTTGCTGCAGAAAATTATGTCTATTAGAAAATGAAATAAGCCAACTATGCGGGAAAAAAAACATGTAAGAGAAGATTGATTTCTTAATTAATTAAACAAAATGTTTTTAATTCAATATGAATATCATGTTGAACTTTGTAATAATATTTTTATTTCATGAAAAAAAATTAAAAATTCGGATTTTCCTTATTGTGGACTGTTTTCACTGCTTAGTTTTTATACTGGATTCAGGTAGACATGATTATATGTACAAGATCATTAATTATTTGTTTTCCAAAATAAAAGGTGAAAAAACAAAATCACTACAGTGGCTTGTACTGTAAATTACGCCAACATAAGGGGTGTTTTTTATGATTGAGGCTCGTAACAAAAGCCGAATAACAAGCAAGTGGCTTACCGTCGACAGCCCTCGAGGTGACGCGTCATTCGGTGTCACGTGTATGTAAATTATTGGTTGCCGCCTTTACGAAATTTGAAAATGATTTCCACGCTACGGGTCTGATTGGAGTCTGTAACATGTTGTATTTTAAAAAAAAAATTATTTAGAAATATATTAAAATAATTTAAAAATATTAAAAATAAATTAATTTTAAACATATTATTTTTAAAAATTTTGAACAAACAATATTTTATGCTGTTATACACTCAATCCACGTATTCTTGAAGTCACGTGCTTAAAGAACTCCAGTTGTTGCGGTCTTTGACAAGACACGTGGCATTATAATATATATTTTTTTAATTTCATATGATTAAAAAACTAAATCCTTCGTCATCTCTTGTTTCTTCTCCTTTCTGTCGAGCAACATGACCATATAACTAACAAATGTTACGGAGAATCCGATTGGTAGTTTGATCTTATCAGCTTACTGTAGAATCTAGCGCTATATTTGGTTACTTGAGTAAAAGCTCAAAGATATATTCATTTGTTTAACCTATTTAATAATTTTATTTTATTTTGGTTGAAGACACGATTTATTTATTATTTATTTATTTTAAAAGATTAAAGATATAGATTTTTAATATCTCATCTTTTTATACTCCAAAATTTTAAAAAAGAAAAGGAATCAAGGAAGCTTGAACTCTGTAATTTTAATTATTGAATATCATTTCTCACTTTATTTAAGGCTGTATGTTAAGGATTTATTTTGTACAATTTTTTTTAATATATATATATATATATATATATATATATATATTAAACTAGTGAGCAATGATGTGTAATTTATTATAATAAGACATGTTAAACATAAAAATGTTTTCGATAAAAACCTAGAGTACATACAAATTTAAATTTATAAGCATGCAAAAAAAAAAAAAATAACTCATGACAAACATGTTATCATTATAAATATAATACTAGAATACGTAATAATCATATATCCAAATTTTTAATTGATACTAATTCAAATTCTTAGCATGCATGTTAATAATAATATTATATATGCTTAAATTAAAACAAATAAGGATATTTACTTGTTGAAGCACTTTAAAGTAATGAAATTTTTGTTATTTTCAAAGATAAATTTGTTGTCTTCAAGACTTTATTACTCCTCACTTGTAAAACTATGATGTTTGAAATATGTTTTTTAAAATTTCAATAACACCACGTTGGTTTAAATGCACTTCAAAGCAAGGTCTTTGAACCAAATAATATGAAACTCAAATATCTTTCAATAAGATGAACCTAAACTCTAGATTTGAAAGGAAAACCAAAGCATAAAAGAGAATGAAAACATTAAAAATAAGGTGAGAAAGAATATGAAAAAATATAAAAAAAATTCAAGTCAGAAACTTTTCCTTCATTCCTTTTTTATAGTGAATTTTGGAAGCAAAAATGTTGAAGAATTAATTCTCACCATTGTAAATCAATAATTAAATTTAGAAAGAACAAGAGTTTTTGAGTGGTAAAACCAAGGGTTTTCTTAGATTAATTTCTCATTTTCAATTTGTTTATTTAAAACAAATTTCCAACAATACCATATTGAATCAACCTTTTGCCTTTTTAAAAAGATTTTTTTAATTATAAAAGTATATAAATAAATTGAAATAAAAACCATTTATCCCTCCATCCAAACAAAAATATCTCCTTCTTTTTCCCCCCCTCATAATCAATTTGATTCTTCCTTATTTCCACATTTTGTCCCCAAATCCAAACACTTTCTTCAATTAAGGGTCTATTTGTTTTGCATAAAATATTTTACATGTAAAATGTTTTTCATTCTTTGGTTTGAAAAATATTTTCCTGTAAAATATTTAACATGTAAAATATTTTTAAATGATGGTAAAAGAGAAGGTAGTGGTGAGATGGCAGTTGTGGTGGTAAGATTGTTGTGGTCAAAGGTAGAGGAAAATAGAAGGCTTGGGTGAGCTGTAAACCAGGTCAAACTTTTGTCAATTTTTTTTTTTGTAATAATATTAAATTAGCCCAAGTATTAATGCCTCTATATGGACCACATTAGTAGTCTCACAAATGCTATCAGTAGAATGCATATTGCTCTTAGAAAAAACACACGCTCTCCTATTATCTAATCACAACCTAAGATTTTTGGCTTGTTGCTTGCTCTTTTTTGTGTTTTGGAGATTAGCCTAGTTCATCCTTTTGTTTGCTACCTGATCATCTAAATAAGATGTAAAAGGCAGCAACATTTAACTCTCAAACCATTTTGTACCCACCTAAATCTCTCTAATTTTTTTCCCTTTCAATAGTTCTGTTTTTCTTTCCTTGTTATATTTATGGAATTGATAAAGATTACTATATAATATTCTTTTTATGTCAAATACAAATCTTAAAAGTTATTTTAGATGCAATTCAAGATTTCAAAAGGACAAGGAAGAATTATAAATTTGATTAGTGAAGTTAAAATAATTGGTATCTAGTTTGTACATCATGTCATAACTGGAAGCATATACAAACTTGACAAAATTTCTTGTTTGTTTTGTATCTATGTAAGAATATAAGCAAAGGTAGAAAAAACTTGAAAGCAACATGTTGTTCCATTTAAGTTATTGATATTCTATTTAAATCAATTACAACAATGTATTCTTAACTTGAATGTGAGATTAGTAAATTTTATGAAAACTTGGTCTTTTTCATGGATTATATATATATATGCGCGCACACCTGACCATGAATTGTAAATGTAATATTGCTTTTATTTTGGACAGGTAATTGGATTGAGTCAAATTAAGTGTAAAGCAAAATAAAAGCAGTGTGTGTTGTTGTATTTTGATATGTTGATTCAACATATTTCAAAGCTGTCGTTGGGCATTTGAATTATTGCTAGTATCATTGGAAGGGCTAAAGGTTAGTTTTTATAATCTTAATCTACCATATGTAATCCGAAAGAAATACATGTGTAAACGATAGATCCCGACTTATAGACCTATAAGTGTATTGGTGGGGGATGAGTGAGATGGATAATTAGTTGAATTATATATGCTTTATTTCAGTTTTATTTGCCTTGCATTTAAACTGTATTTTATAGTCGTATATGTCACATGTGCTAATTTCCACTCATTACTTATAAATCAATAAATTACTTGAATATGTTATAAATTATAATGGAAAGTGAGGGAAAAAAAAGAGGAGAAATTATGTTTTCATTCTTTAAACCAAGCGAACAAATATCAACCAGTAAAGGATATTCTTTATCCAATGTTGATGTCTTAAATCGTAATGACTTCCCTTTCAAATCTTAAAAAGTTGAAATTGATGTTAATACTCTTGAACAAGATCTTGGGATATAGATATATTCCAATATGGCATCATCCTATTAATTAGTCAGATGAAATTAGAAGATTTTATATCAAAATGGGTTCATATTAACCTAAGTTAGTAGAGTATTCGAAGACCTAATCAAGGAGACAATATCGCCGATTTTAGTACACTTGGTTTGATCAATTTCCTTGGTTAAATTACTCTCCATCAAAGGATACAATATTTTGTTTTCCATGTTTTCTCTTTGAAAATACAATGCTTCATCATCCCACATTAAATACTGAAGGCTTTACAATTTGAAAGAGGGTTAACTATGAGGTTAGATGTGTATTTTTAATACATTTAGGAAGTTCCACTTCACCACATAATAATTCTATGAAATTTGCTGAAGATTTAATGAAAGTAAATAAACATATTGATAATGTGTTGAATGCACAAACTATTGAAGAAGTTTATAAGAGTTAGTTACGACTTAAGATAACAATTAAATGTGTTTGATGGCTTATTTTACAGGTATATGCATCTAGAGGCCATGAAGAATTTTCATCTTCTAATAATCAAGGCAATTTTGTGGAGATGATAAGACTTTGTGGAGATGATAAGGAGAATGAATGTTAACATTGGTGGTGATGTCTCAAAAGGAGATTCTACATTTTCTCATGAACAAAGTGAAGAAAAAATTTGTGAAGAAGTTGGAGATGCAAAGTTTTGTATTATGATTGATAAAACTAAAGTGCATCAAATAAAGAACAAATTACTATTATTTTGAGATTTGTAGACATTCAGCGTTTCTTACAGAGTGTTTTTTTTTTAAGATTGTTCATGTTCAGATACTATTGCTTCAACACTTACAAAAAAAAAAAAGTTATTGGTGTGTGCGCTTGATACAACTTGCATATCCTCAATATACAAGGTTAAGGATATAATGGTGCTAGCAACATGCATGGCTTATAGAATGGACTACAAGCTTTATTTTTTAGAGATTGCTCTTATGCATCTTATGTACATTACTTTACCCACTAATTACAATTAGTTGTAGCAGCTGGAAATGAGATTTTTATTTGGTTATTTTTTTTCAAAACTAACAAACATTATCAATCTTATTAGTGTTTCTTTTAAACGTCATACCGAGTTACATTTTGTTAAAGCTATAAAAATAGCACATACAGTAGCTACTAGAGAATATAAGAATGGTAGAGGGGCTAATTAAATTGGTAATTTACATCAAAGTGAAACTACTTGATGGAGCTCTCATTTTGATTTTATTTGCAACTTAATAGATATATATGGTGAAATTATTATCGTGCATGAAAATATGGTTCAAGAAGGATCTTCTAGTATGAAGAAGCTGGTGGTTATTTGATTGTGATGAGATCTTTTAAATTTATATTCATCTTTATATTTGATGCATAAAATAATAAGGATTACTGATTTACTTTATTAAACCTTGCAACAAAAATCTCTTGACATCTTAAATGCAATGGTTCTTGTCTCAATTAATAAGCATTGCTTCGAACTTTGAGAGATGCTGGATTTGATCTTCTCTTTGCATATTTGCAATATGTTTGTACTCAATATGAGATTGACATACCACATATAAATACTTCGTATAAAAAGGCTACAAGTCGTTCATATTAATAATAAGGATCGATGATAGTTTACCAACATTATCAATATGATATATCTTTAACTCAGTAATAGATTTTCAGTTGAAAAACTTAAATTCTAGATTCATTGATGGGACAATAGAACTCGTTATACTTAGCTATGCTTTAGAGAATAATGACAACTTTAAATAATTTAAAGTTGATGTTATTTGCAAGCTTGTTGAGAAATTTTATCTTGAAGATTTCAATGAACAAGAGATGTATTATTTGAAATCTTAGATAGAGCATTATCAGATTGATGTGATTCATCACAAGAGCTTTCAGAATATGTCTATTATTTTTTAATTACATCAAGGATTAATTGAAACAAATAAGTTGCAGCACTATCATTTGATTGATAGGTTGATTTGTATTTTTTTTTAATTATTATTTTGAATGTTTTCACTACCACCATAGAGCAAGCATTTTCAGCTATGAATTTTTTTTCACAAAACATTAAAGGGTGTAACTTCGATAGTGTGATTTATTTTTATTTTATTTTTTAATTTTATGTACTTTGAAGTTTTCATATTTTGTGTTATGTATTTGGATTAAAACTTTATTGTTAACTTGATAAATTTTTGTATATGAGTTAATAATTGATCTTGGAAAACACTTTCTGTGTATTTGCTTAGTAGCCCAGGGTGGAAACATTTATGGCTTTACCCTTGGGTGTGGTGGTGAACGAGAAGGAAGTGGTGGTGATGGTCATGGTGGTGGTGGTAGTGGTGGTGAAAAAAGAGGTGGTGATGGAGAAAAGGGTGGTGCTGTGGGTGGTGGTAATTGAAATAGTTGGATGATATTGACGGAATTTCATGAGCAAAAAAATAACCACAGAAAAATTAATTTTTTCTTAAAATATTTTATGCAAATCAAACGAAATAAGATTAATCCAAATTCCCAACAAAATCATTCACAAAGTACAAAATACTAGAAGCCCAAACAGACTTTTCTTTAGTAATTGAATATCGTGATACGAGAAACATTTTATCTTATTGATAACCATGGAAAGCTAGAATTTAAATCAAATTAAAACAGCACCACTTATGACTCCCAATCAGATATGATCTCTACTTAAAATAAAATTCCAGTTGTTCCAACTGTGTATCTCACCATGATTATCTCTTAATTGTAACCGTTGTGAATTCCTTTATTTTAGCCAAATATATTTCTGTCATAATTATCAATCCCTACAATTTAGGGAATGTTATGTAATCTTTGTCAATATATATACTTCATGAGAATCACCACATGGTGTGATCTAAAACCCAATACACTTGTTATCTATATTCTCCTTCATGGTATCAGAGCCATACGTCTATTGATTATAAACATATATTTTCTTTCTTCTTCTCTCCATGGAAGCCATCAATTCCTCTACTGGTGTTGTAGTTCCCCGCCATTCCGGGTTCATGTTTATCAAACTTGACAAAACCAACTATCCACTATGGCTTGCTCAAATTGTTTCGATTTTAAAAAGCAAAAATTTGATGGGATTTGTTATAGGTACAAATCCTTGCCCACTAGAATTCAAACTCAATACTAACAGCATTGTAACAACTGAAGTGGATTCTAGGTACGCTACCTGGCATCAACAAGACTAGATGATTCTTAGTTGGATCAACAACACTCTTTCTCCAACTGTACTGTCTACAGTGGCTTGTTTCACATCATCATAAGCTACATGGTCCTCACTTGAGAAGAGATATGCTTCTCATTCGAAAAACTGAATTTTGCAGCTCCGACATGACTTACTCACTATGAAAGGGGAAGGTCTTTCCATCTCAGATTTGATGGACAAGATAAATCAGATTGCTGATAATCTTGCCTTAGTAGGAAAACCAATTGATGATGATGAACTTGTCAATATAATATTGAACAATGTCGGCCCGACAGATGAAGTTACAGTTAGCTCTGCACAAGCTCGTGACACTTCTATATCCTATTATAATCTTGTTGCCTTATTGCTTAATGTAGAGATGAGGTTCAAAGCGCAACAAACACCATCTATTGAGACAAGTCCCACTGTTATATACGCACCTAAAGCTACACAAAGCAACAACCGTGGTCGTAATTCTATGCACCACCGTGGATCCAATATGCGAGGCAGGAGACCATCTAATTTTCGTCGGTATCAAAATTGGTCCCAACCACAATTAGGTTCAGTGTCTTTTGGTAACTCTGGTCCTCTGCCTTCATGTCTATGAAGGTAGGATCCCAACTCAAAAACTTACGGTTATGGCTGCTATTGCCTTTTCCAACATTCCATCATCCACATGGATTTCAGATTCTGGTTCCTCAAACCATATTACTTCTAATCTTACAAATTTGTCCATTCACAATGAATATCAGGGAAAAGATTATGTTGTTGTGGGTAATGGTGCAGGTTTAACTATCGCTCATACTAGCTCTAGTAAATTCACTTGTGGTTCCTCAACATTTGCTTTGAAAAATATTTTGCATTGTCCTTCCATAGCTGCTAATCTTTTATCAATATATCAATTCACACAGGAAAATAATTGTTACTTTGTTTTTTTTTTTTTCTTCTGATTGTTTCTATGTGAAGGATGTAAAAATAGAGAAGATGCTTTTCCGCGAGAAGAGTGAACATGGTCTCTATCCCTTTCGTATTCATACTCAAATCTCTATAAAATTGGGTCATCCATTTGCATTGGTTGGTGTTCGTGGTAGTGTCCCAATTTGGCATTCTCAGTTGGGTCATCCTGCTAACAACACTTTGTCACACCATATTTCAAATAAATGTCTTCTTATGCATGGTAATAGTTCTTTTCCATTTTGTAATTCATGTCCTTTGGGTAAAAGTATTAAGTTACCTTTTTAATTGTCGGATTCCATATCAAAATTCCCTTTGGAATTAATTCATTCAGATGTTTAGACTTCTCCTATTATTTCAATCAAAGGATCAAAATATTATGTTTTATCTGTGGATGATTTTTCACGATACTCATGGATCTTTCCAATGCAATATAAACATGAAGTGTTTGATATCTCCCTCAAATTTAAACTATATGTTGAAAATCTCTTTTCATCCAAAATAAAAATGTTTCAATCTGATGGTGGGAGTGAATATACAAAAAGAAAGTTTCAAAATCATTTGGCTTATAATGGTATTGGATTCCGCTCCTCTTGTCCAGGTCATCCTGAACAAAATGGGATCACAGAAAGAAAGCATCGTAACATTGTTGACACTAGGCTCACACTTCTTGCCCATGCTCATATGTCATCAAATTATTGGGTAGATGCATTTCAAACTGCATTATACTTAAAAAATCATCTGCCAACTCATGTTTTACAGTACCTCAGTCCATATGAAAAATTATTTCACAAATCTCCATCATATGATACTCTTCGTGTTTTTGGATATGCATGTTTTCCTTATTTACAACCTTACAATACAAATAAATTACAATTTCGTTCCAAGCGGTGTGTTTTTTTAGGGTACTCTCTTAACTACTAAGGATACTGCTGTCTTGATCAAAGTATAGGCCGTATTTATTTGTTCCGTCATATTTTTTTTTTATGAGTTATCATTTCTATTTCAAGAAACCACTAACACTCTTTCTGCAAAGACAACTTCACTAGATTTTCATTCACCACTAAAGATAGTTACTGAACCTTTGCCCCATATACCATCAGCTTATAGTGGCTCTCCAAATACAACCATACCATCTCTAGACCCACCTATACAAAACCCACCCAATGTTCCTATTACATCCATCACACCAAGTATAAATATCCTCATTACTCCTCCTATCATTACAAAACCTACCCAACCAAACACTACTCCAATTTCCAATCCGGTTATTACTGAAACTTCTTCCCCAACCACTAATCCCTACCCTATGGTTACTAGGAGTCAAGCTAGAGTCTCTAAACCTAATCTAAAGTATGTATTGACTATAACTTATGATCCCACTCTTCTAGAACCCACATGTTATACTTAAGCTGCAAAATATAAGAAATGGCGTAAAGCAATGGGTGTTGAGTTTAATGCTTTGCAACAAAGCGGTACTTGGTCATTGGTACCCTCTACTTCGGATATGAACATTCTACCTAACAAATAGGTGTTCAAAATCAAAAAGCGTTCAGATGGCACTACTGAACGCTACAAGGCCCGTCTAGTGTCCAATGGATTTCACCAACAAGAGGGCATTGATTATACAGAAACTTTTAGTCCTGTTGTGAAGCATTCCACTATTCGCATTATAGTTGCTTTAGCAGTCAATCACAAATGGCCAATTCGACAATTGGATGTTCAAAATGTGTTTTTACATGGGATCTTATCAGAGGAAGTTTATATGAGACAACCTTCGGGCTTCATTGATCCAAACTATCCTAACCATGTTTTCAAACTTCACAAGTCACTTTATGGTTTAAAACAAGCACCACGTCAATGGTTTACAAGATTTTCTGATTATTTAGAGGAACTTGGGTTCTATGAGTCCAAAGTAGATTATTCTCTATTCATATTTTATAAGGGTGATTTGCTTATTATTATACTTATATATGTTGATGATATTTTAATTACAGGCACTAGCTCTTCTCATATTTTAGTCTTATTCAGAACCTGGGCTTATTATTCTCTATGAAAGATTTGGGACCACTACACTATTTCCTTGGTCTAGAGGCAGTATACAACACAATTGGCTTGCATCTCACTCAAACCAAATATACTATTGATTTATTGTTTCACAAAAAGTTTCAGGATGTCAAACCAATCTCTTCTTCTGCTAATGCTGGTAAGAAACTCAGTTTCTATAATGGAGACCCTTTTTCGGATCCCATATAATTTCAAAGTGTTGTTGGCGCCTTACAATACTTGACATGGACTCGTCCAAATATATGCTTTGCTGTTAATCAAGTGTGTCAATTTTTGCATCAACCAACAACACATCATTGGACTACTATGAAACGTATATTGCATTATTTAAAGGACACTCCTGACCATGGGCTCTTCTACCAACACAACTCTTTGATGTTGGAAGCTTACTCTAATGCAAATTATATAGGCTGCCTAGATGATCGTCACTCTATAGGTGTCTATTGTGTCTATCTTGGTCATAATCTCATCTCTTGGCGTGCTAAAAAGTAGCGTACTGTATCAAGATCAATCTCTGAAGCTGAATACCGTCAACTAGCCTACACTGCAGTTGAACTCTCATGGATTAGATCTTTATTTAAAGACTTGGGAGTACGTCTTTCAACTCCTTGCATTTGGTGTGACAATATCAGCTCCATATCATTGAAATCAAACCCCATCTTCCATGCTAGAACCAAACATTTGAAAGTGGACTATCATTATGTCCGTGACAAAGTGGTACGTAAGGAACTCGAGGTTTGCTAAATCTCCTCTACAAATCAAGTCGCCGACATCTTTACTAAAGGTCTTTCAAAGTCTCGATTCCTTCTATTAACAAACAAGCTTATGGTTCGTTCAAGACCCATCAGCTTGCGAAGGTGTGTAACCATGAAAAGCTAGAATTCAAATCAAATTCAAACACCACCATTTATGACTCCCAATCAGTTCTCTCTTAATTGTAAGTGTTGTGAAATCTTTTAGTTTAGTCAAATATATTTATGTTATAATTATATCAATTCTTACAATTTAGGGAATGCTATGTAATTTTTATCAATATATATACTTCATGAGAATCACCACATGGTGTTGTGATCTGAAACCTAATACACTTGTTATCTATATTCTCCATCACTTATTAATAGCCAAGGATTACTGCCTTGAATTAAGTTTTAGTAATGAAGTATCTATACTTTCTTATAAAATAGGCAAAATATGTATAGTAAAAAAGACAAGATCACGAGGCAAGTGCTGTAAACAAAAAACTAGAGAGATCTTGTATTGAGTTTTTCTTTTCTGAGAAAATTAGACCAAATTACTAAAGGGAGTAAATACTACGAAGACAATGAGCATGGTTTTTCTCTCATCAGTGTCCCTGTGAACGCTGATAACCAAGACAAGAATGGGGAAATCTCTAAAGCTAGCCACAGGTCGGTCGGTCCTTGCAAAATTCTAGCAAGATATTCTTCTATTCATATATTTATTTTGATGTGTGTTGAGAACTAAAGATGCGATAAAAAAAAATTGAACTAATTGCTATATCTCCTTGTAACTAGAAAGCTGTCTGCCATTTCTTCTGCTTTCTCGTCTTCCCGGAGAAAATTAGTAACTATCTCCAAGCTAGGTCTCAAAACCTTCTTGTCCCATACATCTTCATCAACTTTTGCACTTCTCTCATACACATAAGTAGCATCGATCCGATGGAATTTCCATCCTTTCTTGTTCGCCAAATATTTGATTTTCGTTAGCTGTTTATTGATTAGCTTCTTGGTATTTTCTTTCATTTCTCTAATACCAGTGTCAAGCAATATTTTCATGGTGGCCTCATCAGCCATTTCCATTTCAGCTTGAAGATATGGTTCCATCTCTGCAATCCCAATAGCCCGCCAAATCCCGCGATTGTGATCTATCCCTGGAATAAACATACCTCGAACCTCGTCAACGAGACCAGCATCAAGCATCTCATCAACCCTTTTTGCTGCGCGATCAAATAAGATTGGCAAGGCAACATCCACCCATAGAAAACAAGTATCATAAGTATCCTTGAAGTTGAAAAAGGGATCCTCGCCGAGTGCTTCGATGTATCTATTCGAGCCGCCGGCGATAATGGGGATGTTTCCATCCCCTGTAATATGTTTCATGGCCTTGTGTGCATGGTTGCAAAAATCTTGTGTGGTAAACTCTTCTCCAGGTTCCACAAATCCTAGCAGATGGTGAGGCACACCTCGGCGTTCTTTTTCCGAAATTTTGTTGGTCAACATGTCAAGTCCCTTGTAAACCTGGATTTTGTCTGAATTGATGATTTCACCTTGAAAATGAGTGGCTAAATCAATGGAGAGTTTTGATTTTCCAGTGGCAGTTGTTCCCATTACGAACAAAGCTTTTTGCTTCTTGTTGTCGTCAATGGCATAAAGTGGACTAGTGATCTGTTGGAGGTTGTTGCGGTGCCTAAAACCAAAGAAAAATTCAAATTGAAAATTAATAAAAAATCAAAAGTATGTTCCAATTCATTTTTTTTCATCAAAAGAAATTTAAACTATAGGCTTAGAATATCAGTGTTTATAAAAACATAAAAAGAAATTTAACTTTTTTGAGGTTTATTGAACTGAAATTATGTAATTTTAAACATGTGTTTGGTAATGTTATACATAGGATTTTTCAATTAAAAATATATAAAAATAATTTTTTTATATATTTTTTATATTTTGACATTAATATATCAAAATAAATAAAAAATTACCTAAAACATCAATTTAATATTAAAAAACAAAACAATTTAAAAAACAGGTTAAACCTTATTATCAAACAACGAAAGATTAAATCACAAAAAAATAGCAAAATGTACATCACTTAAATACCTAGTCCAATAACATTGAAACTGGAACCTGTTTTCCTGCTCCATTCTTAAGGGGAGAGGGGCAGCCATTGGCATAGTTCTCATACTTGGGGCAAGCTTTGGTTGCAGAGGAATCATTTCCATAATTCGTGTAAAGAGTTGTTATTGTTATTATTTGAGAATGGTGTAAAGGGTTGAAGAACAGGCACTAGACAGTCCAAGAGATTATCAAGGATATCTATGGATTATATATGAAAAAAATCAATTCAGATTTTTAAGGTAGGATATATATTAATGATTTGAGAATTTATTGAATTGATTTATATGGAAATTAACATGTGATGCCTGTACCAGAAGAAGAAGAAGAAGAAGATCTAGAATAATTCTCCTTCTATTTAGGCTATCTATGGATTATATATGACTATCTATGGATTATTTATGACTAAATAGGGGCACACCCTACACGCTATATGTTGACCCAAATTTCTTTCAATGTAAAAAAATATTGAAACGACGTGCGCATTTCTAAAAAAGTATGTCATTAACTCAACTAAATAATAGGAAATAACTCAAATAATATACTCAACTAACTCAAACAATATGGAAAAAAATAAATTTGACAATGTAAAAAAAAAAAAAATTTAAACCCATTCAGGTTAGCATGCTAAATTTGTGACTCAATTGTCGTATAGCGGTAACCCTATCAAAATTAAAATATAAAACTCAATTATTAAACAACTCAATATTGAAGGGCAGAATTAAAAAAAAAAGTAATTAAAAAAGCAACAAAAAAATTAATTAAAAAAGCAACAAAAAAGATTTAAGTCAACTTGGGTTAATTTACTAACCTCACAATCATGAAAATAAGATTAAGATAACCCCATAAAAACATTAAAATGCATAAAGATAAATTTCTAATAAATTAAACGTTAAAGGGTGTAATAAAAAAAAATCAAATTTAAAAAGAATCTATAAAAAAACCAAAGTCAACTCATGTTAATCTTTAAAACTCGTGACCATGTTCATGAGCCTGAGACTAAGCCCATAAAAGAAAAATCTTAAAAAATAACGAAGAAAAATCCCAAATCATCAAAATACTAAGAGATGAAATTGAAAAAAAAAATACAATAAAAAGGATAAAAAAGAAATAACAATTAAAAAATAGAAACTAAATTTAATATAAAAATAATTTGAGTGATCAAATTAAAAACAAAACTCCATTAGAAAAATTCTTAGAAAAAAAAAAGTAATAAAAATAAGGGAATCAAATTTAATATAAAAACCAAATGATGAGGGAGGAGATTGAAGAAGACAATCAATAAAAAACAAAATAAATTAATTAAATGACATTTATATTTTGGCAAATGAGAGAGAGAGAGAAAAGAGGGAGAAGAAGACAAAAGTGTACTGGAGTCTAATTATCGCATCGTCGCGCGCATGTGCGGCACCAATAGAAAAAGAACATCGAGATGCTTCCAATGCCACCTCAAGAGGTAGTGTTTGGAGATGGGACAATGCCGCACTTGGGGCCTAAAGAGCATGAGAATCGTCCACTTGCTAGCTTGTGTCGTGCACGCGCCAATAATTTTTTTTTAACAATGTTTGTATTAATTAAAAGACTAAATTATCATTGTTTACTTGTTTATTACAAAAAATGAAAAATCCCCCTAATGTAAGCTTAACAATATTAGCTTCTAAGAATAATATAAACTTTACATTATACCTTTAAAATATAAAATGATTGAAATGTCTTTTCAATCTTTTAAATTTTCAGGACATAATTATATATTTGAAAAATAAAAAGACTGAATTATTCCCGATTAATCTCATAATAATCAATGAACCGTAGGAATAGATCATTCTACCCTCAATATTAAGGTTATTGTTTTTTTTGAAAGGGTAATATGATAATTTCATTATTGTAGTGAATAGTAATGTGTCTAGGTGCATTTTGAATTCACTTTGCATTTTAAGTTTTTTTTTTTTTCCCCTTGTAATGAGTTCTGTTTACTAAACTAATATCATGTTCGCTTCCCATGAATTATGATTTTATAAAATATCTTCATCATTTCTCATGAGGTGTTCATTAATATGGATAGATTAAATTTATATTTATAATTGTATTTAACTCAACTTTTAAAATTTAATAAATTGTAAATCTTACCCATTTAATTAAACTAAATCTTTTGTGGGTATTAAAGATATTAATGAGCTCAGCTTATACTAATAATTTATTTAGGTTTGTATTTAGAGATGGACTGTGAGTGTCCAAACACCTTTGGCCTCCATTGTCGAATTTATTTGTAAGATTTTTCATTGTAATATTGCCATCAATCATCTATATAAAGGGATTCTTCGTTTGGTACACGGATACAAATTCCGTTACTACTCGATCGATGCATGTCAACATATTTAATTTGGATTATTTTCCATTTGTGTGGAGGGCAGAACTAGGTAATAAAGATAAATATTTAACTTCACTTTAAAACAAATTTAACATATACAAAAAAGCCTTGACATTTTAAATGTTATGCATTTTATTTTTTTTATTTTGATTTTGATTTTTTTTTAATATTAAGTTTATTTAATATTGAATTTTATAATTTATTTTGATTTGCTTTCATGACCTAGATCATGAATTTTACAGATTAACAGTGTTCTCTTAAGGTATTTTTTTTGTTATTTTTTAATTAATTTTTTTTCTCAACTTAATCTTTTAACAATGAGTTGATTGATAATTAAGCTTAATAATTTTTTTTTTGCTTTCTATGTGGTTCTCATGACCCGAGTAGCAATTGTTGCGGTTAGATAGGTTGACTCAGGTTTTTTTTTTATCATTTTTTAATTGATTTTTTTTTAATTTCATCTTTTAACATCGAATTGATTAATAATTGAGCTTTATATTTTTTTTATATACTTTCTATGAAGTTATCCCAATCTCCTAACTCTTATTTGATAGGTTAACTTGAGTTAACTCGGGTTATTTTTTTGTCATTTTTATTTAATTTTTTTTAATGTAATCCTTCAGTATTTGGTTGATTAGAAATTGAGCATCATAATTTTTCTTTTTAATTTCTATTGGGTTATCACAGTTTTATAACCCAGGTTGAGGATTAGGCTAATTAACTCGGGTTTTTTTTTTTTCTTTTTTTAAAGTTGATTTTTTTCAAAAAAAAATATATCCTTCAATGTTAAGTTGATTGGGAATTAGGTTTTATAATTTATTTCAGTTTGTGTTTTATAAGGTTATTCTGATCTCATGACCCGAGTAACGAATTTGGTTAATTAACTTTGGTGATTTTTTATGTCCTTTATTAAATGATTTGTTTTTTAAATTTCATTATTCAACATTCGGTTGATTGAGAATTGAGCATCATAATTTATTTTTATTTACTTTTTATTGGGTTATCATGATCTTACAACCGGATTGCGGGTTTTCCTAGGTTAACTCGATAGTGTTAGCATGTCTTCCAAAAAAAAAGAAAAATGTCCAAAAGTTACTAAAATAAAAAAAAATTATTTCAATAAACAAATTTAGCAAACATAACTAGGTAAATGTTCTAGTTTATGAGATTAAATATCTTAATCTACTTTTGCCTCTCAAATTTTTCATTTTTATTTTTAGTTATCGTTTATGACTCTTTTTTTTCATTCATTAACACATATAGATTTCGATTTATTTAATTACATGTATATATAAATTTTATGATTTTCACCTAAATTTTTTGTAACTACAAAAACTTATTGAAGAAACTTGTGTTGATTTAGATATTTACTAGTTATTTGACCTACACCTCGTTGTGGGTTGGAAAACAAAATTTGGCAAAAAAAATAAATATGCAAGTTTTCAAATGTGTTTTTCTTTTAAGATTCTAATTATAAATATATATAAAAAAATCTATGCATGCATTTAATTAAATATATCGAGAACCATATATGCCAATAAATGCAAAAATATAAGTGTTAACATCTCTATTCAACTCGTTTCGCTGCAGGTCGAATAATTTTTTTATAACATAAAAGAATTAATGTGTAGATGTTATTAACGTATTTTTTTACATTGAGTAAAAAATATAACTGTGAATCAAAAATTTGATGCTTACATATATTAAAATATAATACGATCATATGCGTTAATAAGAATATGTAAGATTTCAAGCTAATTTTTAACGTAGCATAAGAAATGAACAATGTTGTAATTGCTACAATGAAACACTATTTTCTTAGTTTTTATATAGTAATCTTTTAAAAAAAAGTGTAAAGCAAAAAAATTAAAAAAATAAATTATGAAAGAATAAATATAATAACAAAAAGAATGGTATAAACAAGCTACATGTAGAGTGATAAATATTTAAAGTGTAAAACATAGAAATAATAATTTATTTTCAAAGAAAAGTGTAAAGAAAAAAGACTCAAATTAAAAATATTATATAAAAAAATAAAGATAAGAAAAAAAATGATGATACACAAATCAAGTATAAAATAATAAAAATCTCAAGTATAAAGAGAAAAAAAAATATAGAAAAAACTTGTGTCCTATAAAACAACAAAATTTACAATTACAACCTCTATAGTAAAAATAACTGGCAAAATTTATAATTATATCATTTCTACATAAAAACACCATTTGCTCTACATGTATAATGTAATATGATAACATAGCCAAGTTAGGTTCATACCTTGAGAACTTTGGCTCATCAAAATGCAAATTAACAATTATCAAAACTCAAGAGAGCTATATATCATCTCCTACGATCTTTAATATGTGATTATAGGTTTACTTGATTAATCTGTTAAATTATACAAAAACTATATTTATTTTGCCAATGCAACACATAGAAGTTCACAAAAGAAGATTTTTCTCAGTCTTGTCGAAGCAGCCATTCCTGTTCTTCTTGCATCACAAAGAACCATCAACACCAGCATCATGACTAGGAGAATGTTCGCCCGAATTCCTTCCCCTTCCATGTCTCTAATTCACAATTAAAAAAAAAAAAACTTTCCCTTCATCTTAATTTTTAAGATCTAATTTATTTTTATATTTTAAATGTATTTTTTAAAAAATTAAATTTTATTTTATTTTTTTACTTCAAATTAATGTTTTTTTATATTTTTAAATTATTTTGATACATTGATATCAAAAATAATATTTTAAAAATAAAAAAATTTATTTTAATATATTTTTATATAAAAAATAATCGTAACTATACTCTTAAACATATCCTTTAATTTTTATAATTAAACCCCACATGAATCTTGATATAAATGTTCGGAAAAGAGAATTTAATTTCTTTCCCGTATGATTAGCGATATAATTGATATTATAACTCTTAACAAATAGCAGTGTAGCCGAAAACAGCAACAACTATCGACACCATAGTTTTAAGATCCGGCCCGGTCTAAAGCTTGGATTCCAGGTTTTGATCTGGTCACTGGGTCGGTTGGGTCAAATTTTTTTTAAAAAAGTCAAAACGATGTTATTTTAGTAAAAAAAATTAAAAGTTAATAGGTTTACAGTCAAGTCTTATTGGATCAACTTGGTCGCTGGGTCAATTCGTTAAGTTACACCAGGTTTTTTTTTATTTTTTATTTTTTTAATCTAATTTGATTTTGATCCTGGATCAATTAGGTTATGAATTAACCTAACAGACTAAATAATTTTTAAAACTATGATGGATACCCTTCTCTTGAAAGGATTAAATTGAACTATGATGGATACCCTTCTCTTGAAAGGATTAAATTGTCGTTTTATATATTTACTTGCTCTTATCTGTTCCAAAGAAATCGTCCTTTCTGATTGCATGTCTCTGGAAGGAAACCTGTGACCATAGACTCTTTTAAAACAAAAACAGAAAGCTAGAAAATTTGTCTCAATCTGAGGGGCTATTGGTTAATTTATTTGTTTTCGAGATTTATATAATTTAATTACGGTTTAAAATATTTTTTATTTAAAAATATATTAAAATAATATATTTTTTTATTTTTTAAAATTAACATATTAAAATAATTTTAAAATAAAAAATTAAAAAAATATAATTTTAATTGCGCTCCCAAACATAATTGAAAGACCGAGAGATTCTTCGACCGTTCAACCAATCATGCATCAAAATTGCAATTTCCTCACAAAATTATTGCTAACAAAACATCCCAACTCAGCAGATTCTTTGACCATTAGGATGCTGATTGATTTCACCTAGTTGCCCTCAAGGATTAGCCCTTAATTAGCCAAAACGCGTATTAGGGCTTTATTGGACCACACGCCAATTTCAAGACCAAGTCAGGTCTTGTTTTCATCATGGCAAGGAACATGATAACTTCAACTGGTAACTCTTTTGTTTTTTAATGTTTTGAACAGTATAGCTGGTGGCATGACATGTTTCCTGTCAAAAGAATAGCTAAAAAGGTACGAGGTTACTAGTTTCCACAGCCAAGACAACTAATTTATCCCATGAAAAAGCAGCGTGCATCTTCCATTTCTACAACAATGGAAGCAAGAATCCTGGCTATGCCATTGCCCGAGAGACGCCTGCTCTAAATTAACAACCTCGAACTCGAAAGAGACAGTCTTGAGTTTTCTCGTATCGACTGTCTTGCAAAGCTGTTATTTAATTACCTCATCACAAGGGAACTGTAACCTTGTGATCTCCAATTAAATAAAAGGTATTGACCTCTTCAAAGATGCTTCAAAATTTTCTTCTCTTAAGGGCTCCACTATATACTAATTAATTTGGTAGATCATCACTTGAATGCTTTGATTGGAGGGCATTGCAAATACATTTCCGTATCGTATACTTGACGGTCCACTACGTTCCAGTCTTGATTTGTACATTACTTCTTTTGCAGCAAATCACACTTGTGCCCCATAAAACACTCCATCCTCTATTTGCCTAGCTCATCACCCCCTCGGTATAAATACACTCCACCCTTAGTTTCAAATGCCACAAAACATCTCTATTTTCCACTATTACTAGCTACTTTTTTCTGTCTCGAAATGTTTACCTCTTCAATCTCCTATTTAAATAGCATGATGTATGACACCACAAAAGGCACTAGGGGAAGCAAGGGAACAAATTTGATATATAGAGATGAGTTGAGCAAGAAGACATCACCAAAGAAGATAAAGAAAGGTGGTAATTGCTTGGCAAGTAAAGAAGAAGATGGGAGGGAGAATTTTGAGAAAAGAGGGTATGCCAGCAGCGTGCAAGAAAAAGATGTGATCAGAGTGAAAGTTAGGATGACAAAAGAAGAAGCAGCTCGATTAATGGCCAAGTGCAAAGAAGGGGGGCTTCTTGAATTCAAAGATGTCGCACATGAACTTGTCCAACTTCCTGCTAATCGTGTTAGTGTTGTGTCCTCTAATGGTGGATATGGTGGTTTGCTTCGCAGTATCCCTGAAGAAAAGAAGTTTGAACTTTGAACTATGTGCCAGTTTCCATAATGGAATCAAAAACCCTTTATTTATTTAAAGGAATATGTTGGGATGGAAAAGAAGGAATTCTGAAAGTGTGCGCATGAGCTGTATTAAATATTAGATTGATTCTCTAATTAATATTAGAAATACAATTAGTTGATGAATCTGGTATTTGTATATATATAAGAACAAACTACTTTCCTGTTTATCTTTTTTTTTTTTTTCATATTTTGTCTCCTCGTGTTTAGGAGTAATTGTACTTGTATATTGCCTCATGTTGGAGAAGAATAATAGCATCGAAGTAATCTACAGAAACTCTATGCGTGGAGAAAATTGTTGATTCTACTAAGAACAAGCTTAACTAGGTTTGATAAAGAGCTATTATTGGCCAACCCAATAAACATGTTTGAACAAGAATTATCTAATGAAGGTCCATCTTTGGCCCAGTTCAAGTTAAACCAAGCCAAGTGTGAATACCTAAAAGCTGATATCAGCTTGTCCATTGCCGAACCAAGGAGCTATAGGTGGTTCAAGGATACAGCTGAATGGTTAACGAGAACTTCAGAGACTAATATTTCAGATTCTAGAAAGATGAGTAATGGCAGACGACCTGAATGGTTCTGTAACCTGACATCCAATGATGTAATAGATAAATGACTTTGATGGAAGGATTTAAAAAATGAAAACAGTGAAGAGTGGTTTAGAGAGGAGCAATGCCATAGAAAACGCAGCACCATAGAAGTAGTAAGCTGCTGGTATAAATCTCTTATATCCATTGTCTACAGGGCCGGACTTTTGAATCTGCAATTCAATTTTCAAAAACCCACGGATTAACATTAGCAGCTATGGAACAAAAAGACAACATAACTATTCAAGTCTCAACAAATTATAGTACTGTCAGTATTGCTGAGCTTAGCATGTTCGTAGATCAATTTGATTAAAGTTGGCTAGATTCAAGCTAGTTTGCCATTTATTTTCCCCTGTTTGACTATAACTTCATCTAGTAGCAGGGGCAACATATGAAAAAGATGTACGGAGTGCATGTTTCATTGTTTGCCTCAACTAATTGTAAGTTAACAAGATCCCAAGCAACCATATATTAGGAAACGAAAGGCAAAAAAATACAGCAGAGATCAAAGAAGGTATGCAGGTTTCACAAGAACAGGAACAGAAGATTATGAAGACAGGCGTGACAGGTCACTACAGAAGCCTGCAGTCTAATCAATTGGAAATTCACATTTTAAGGATATGTAATTCAAAGTGTTAACTTCAAAAACTAAAAATTATTTTGGACACTTCTATAACATGATAGATATACACTTGTAAATTATCAAATGAACTTTTGGCACCATCCAAAAATCTTCAATGTTTGCTCAGTTAAATCTTTGTAGGTGGATTTTGCACCTTCCTAAAAGCATTAGAATTATTCTTTTCCCTCTGAATTTCCAAGGGAATTAAATTGAAAAGTTCACAATAATGGTTAAGAAGGGGTTCCAAACAAAAGGTGTCATAAGAGATGCTGACCATGAAGTAAGAGAAGAAAATTAGTTACCTGCTTTGATGGGGATAAGCTTGTATAACCAAGACTTTGGTACTCGTCTGGAACTGGAAAACCCCGCAAACATCTAGAACCTTGAAAGATGTGGAATAGAATCCCTTCAACACATATAGTTATGAACTGAAAACTTAAAAAATGGAGGAAACCAGAATTCACATGCATATTCATCATAATCAAATAACATACTTTCTTATCCGCTGACAATGTCCTCAAAAAATATGGGCTTATCATGTAAAACTGCCCTTGAACATCATCTGGCACATTTAGTACCCAGTTCCAATTTAGTTGACGCTAGTGCTTTTGTGTGCAGGAACCCAACCATGAGGATCCCCTCAATCAAGGTGCTGCGGCTGTCTTAAGAGATAACCCCCAATTGTTTGAATCCAATGTGAGAAAGGCAATGGCTGGTGGGTATGTGGGACAAGCCTTCTTCCCTCACTCAATCGCTGTATCTAGGTGCTGCCTGTCGATGGAAAGTGTCAACTTCAGTGCATGAAGGTTCAGGAGATTGTAACTTCGGTCATATATCTCTCCTGATGGGTGTTGATCCTAGTTCTCAAAATATTGCAGTATCGTTGTGACGTGTCTGTGATACTCCCTGGGGTTTTACTACCCTATTCCATTATGTGAATCGATCCTGCAGCATTGATCTTCACAGACTAGTCATGTATAAATTTTTCTTGATGTTGGCAAGGAATGATACTTTCTTTGTAATTCAGTCTTGAGAAACAAGTAATGTGTTCGTATCTTTTAAGTACTGTCTTGTGTTTGCCAGACAATATCTGAAAGACCACAGCTGCAACAATTTGAGTTCTTGCTTTAAATACATGGCAGTGTCAATAAACAAAACAGTGCTGCTGATCTTACTACTAGGAGCTCTCTTTAGACTTTTGCATTTTGAATTAAGATGCAAGGAACCCATTGTCGATTTCGGAAAAAAAAAACAGAGCAGAGTTTTGATCAGGGCACGAAACTGTTCAAAATTCTACTATTTTATTAGAACGCAGCCCAGTGATGGTGACTCATTTAAAACTACTCTTTCTATCTGCTCAGGGTGACAAATGATTTAGGGAATCAAATTTGATCAACGGTTCATATATAGGGCAAACAGCAAGTCGTTCACATTGCAAGACTCAGCAAAATGCTTACGATAGAAAACACAGGCAAGTCATGAGCAAAAGGTGGGCTAAGAAACACAACCTCACAATTTTTATTGATCAACGATCAATTTGGTTGGACAATCAAAAGGTTCATCTGAAGAAAAAACGATACAATCAAATGGAAACTCCAAACCATGTAGAAGGATCTAACACTCAGAAGAAACGGGGAGCCAGAAGCTGGGAACCAGTGAAGAATGGGAATGGAGTAATGTTAAGCTACAACAGAATATGCTCTCAAGTCCTAAGCTGTCTAAAATCTATACACACGTGATATGTATTCAAACACAAGAGAGAGCATGCACGAGATCAACATATAAAAAAGGTGGACAATAGAGATGCAAATGAATGTTGGTTTTAGCAGCACTAGTTGTGTTTTTCACCAGGCGCCAGTGGAAAGGGCCTTGCAAATCTTTTAACTACTGTAGCCATGTATTTTCCCTGGTGCTCCGCAAGAGCTAGTTCTGTTGCACTTGGCTCTCTTGTGCCATCTCCAGAAAGGACTCCTGCACCATACGGAGATCCTCCTCTAATGGAATCCATTCTGAACATTCCAGCTCCAAAGGTATAACCGATAGGGACAAAGACCATCCCATGATGGACTAACTGAGTGATTGCTGTCCAGCTGCAAAATGAACAAAAGAAATCGATTTGATGAGAATTATAAATTTTCACACTACAAAGAGGCAAGTTTCCCTAAAACAAGCGCATACTATTCATTCTGACTGCATGTCCTTTTTGAATGTAGTTGAAAGTGAAGTAGGAAACTGTGGAGTGCAAAATCCCAATTAGGGACCTGATATCAAGTCATCAGGAAGACATTTTTATGGAATTGGATCAAGGGTACTTCCTAAGCACCTATAAATGCAAATGCAGTTCCTTAGCAAGACATTCTTGTGGCACCTGGTTACTGCTATACTTGGCAAGTTAACAATCTAAGACCTATGAGAAATCCCTTCATTGTCTGTATAAAAATATTTGACAGAATGATGTTTGGGAAAAGCTAATCAAACTTTAAATATCCGTCTCCCCACCAAACGAGCTATAAATCAATAAAGAATTTATTGAAAATCAGTTGTCAATTAGGAATAAAGTTCAAATATAAGCTGCATCACCAAAATTTCTCATAAAATCACTCCTGAATTATCTTGAATATTTCAAGGCCTGCGAGAATAAATCTTCCTACAAACACTTTTTTTTTTCTCAAAATAAACTTCTACCGTACAACTTTCTTTGAGCTATTAGCAATACTTTCCCAATCAGTTCCTGGAATTGAAAGTCCCCTGATTACAAATAACTTCTTTCTGATAATTTGCAGATAATAATTTCAGGATCAATTTACTGACCCATGCATATGTTCATGATCCTATACCATCACAAGTATTTGTAGGCCATACTAAATTATAGATCACTCTAAGCAGAAACTTTCAATAAAATCCCATATTTTCTTGCTTATATATAAAAGATTTATGTCTAATGTGCTATCCCTAAAAACCTTATCCACTCCTAAATATATGAAATTCTCTCCACACCATAATGAACGTTTTGTAAAGAATATTGATTGTAATCTTTCCAAACTAATACAGCAACTTGATCGCATCAAATTATAGCAAAACAAAAGCCATCATCTCTTATTAAATAACCAAAAAATCAAACATTTGCCAAGATAACACAATCAAATCAAGCATTTACTTACGCAGTGGTCTCCTGCCCACCACCCTGTGTGCCGGTGCTCACAAAGAACCCAGCAGGCACACCTGCAAGCTTCTGCTTCATCCATAACTCATGAGTCGAGTCAAAAAAAGCCTTCATTTGAGCTGCCATGGACCCAAATCTTGTAGGAAATCCAAACAAGAAGCCATCAGCATTAACCAACTCATCAACATTTATCAAAGGCACATCATTTCCTTTCTGGGGTACCTTCATTTGCTCTAAAGTACCCTGTGGCAAGGTCTCTGGGACCCTATACAAAACCCCTTCAACCCCATCAATGGAATCCACGCCTTTCTTTATTCTTCTTGCCATTAACTCCACATGAGCATACATTGAGTAAAAAATAATATAAATCTTGCACTTTTTAACTGCTAATGTGGGATTATATTGAACTGGGATTGTTGTGTTTGTGGATGTGATTTGGTTTTGTGAGGAAATAGCAGAGTTTGTTTCTTGGAGAGAAGGTTCTTGATCAGATTCCTTTATAGGTAGTCTTCTCTTGCTTGGTACACACCCACCACCTTTACCCATATCATAAAATTCAATAAAGAACCTGAATTTCTGATCAAGAATTTAGAATTGTTGATTTCTTTGTGTGTTTCTGGAAATCTTAAACTGGTCTAAAGATTGGATAGTTGCTAAAGTTAAGAGAAAGATTAACTTTTTGTATCGACCTGATTAATGTACAGCATAAACAGGAATATAAAGAGCTAAGATGAAGAATTTGTATGTCTGGGTCTTGGTCTTTGACTTTATTCTTTTCTTAGCTGATCTTGCTGGCATTTTCATTTCTGTCCATATAATATGTGCTTCATGAAACGTTGTCGTAGGATTCTGAAAGTAACAGCAAAAAGCACAGTTTTTTTCCCTCTCGGCTCGCCCCACCCTTCTTTCGTTTTCTTTCAATTTTCTCATTCCTCTATCCTTGACGCATGGTTTATTACTTTATTTTAGGATGTCTTGAGATGATAACCCTTCGCCTTTCTTTGAAATGGGTTAGATCCCATGTTTAGTTCTGTTTGGTCTCCTTGAATTACCTCCTTTTTAAATGGTTAGGTTACACGCCCAGCAGACCTGTAGGCCATAGAGTAATAAGTTTGATTTATCTTTAACTTATTTTATTAATTATTAATCTCTCTGGAAATCTTGCTATTTTCGAGTCTTTCTAGTTGGGATTTTTCTCGGTTGAACAGAAAGCAACTTAAGTTGTAAAATAATGAGAATGGAATTTAAAGGCAATCAGCACCAAACGAGAATACAAGAGAAAACTTTTAGCCGCAAAAACAGCACGTGGCCAAAGTCAGCAAGAGCCTGAAAATGAAGAACTCAATGTAATTCGTGGACAACTGAAAAATCCACATCAGTTCTCCGCCAATGCAAACAGGCTTTGCATAACATCGGAATACAATCTTAGAAGAGAACGAGAAAACTCCTGGGAGGCAGCCCCGCAGAAACAGGATAAGAGGTGTGAAGTCATCTATTGTAGCTTTCAAAGACAACAAACTAGCACGTATTTACTTTCCAAGAGAGTTGTGGATAATAGAGAGATGTTGATATCCCCAAATGCCCAGAATTGCAAAGCCACAACTGGTTATCTTTCTGTGGAATACACTCCCTTTTGTCCTTCCTTAATCGAACCCTTTCTGGACCTCTTCAGCTCCCATGGTGGTAGGCAGCCTTTGTAGTGAGAGTGTAGAAACAATGAAGACATGGACACTTCCCTTTGGGGCATTGATATTGATGAAAAGCAACTGAAGGAACATCTTAGCCTCTTCTTTTCGCTTTCACGTTCTTGATAATTGGGGTCATGTTGTACTTTAGTGGCTTTAAGGGCCTCTGGGAGTATACAGTTGCAGAGTGAACCTAGAGAAAGAAGTTAACGAGTGAAAATAGGTTCAATGTATGCAATAGATTATATGGAGAAACAGTCACGAGGGAGGAAGCACGGTGTATGAACACCCAGCTCGCGTAAATAATCTCTGATAAATATGATTAAACTTTTGTTTCTTGTTGCTGTCAAAAGCTACATGAGATTACCTTCATTTAATACTGAAGATAGGACAGGGAGACGAGAAGGGAACGTACATAAAATGATAAAAATGCAGCATGAGTGTTTGGGTGGGTTCAATTATCCACAACAATGAACTGATGAGAAGTATTTAAACCTCATGCAAAAAATGGCACAAGGGTTATCATAAAGGAAAGGTACTCATCCAATACCTATTCTTGCTAGTCGATTCACCCATTTAGGTATTCGGTTCCCAGTCAATTTGTAACATGTATCCTCACAGAAGTGGTTGCAGTTCTTAGCAATCAAATGATATGTATCACCATTGTAATTTGCAGACTGGAGCTCCATGAACTCTCTAACTTGTTTGGGATCTAAGATTGTTGTCCCCATGAATATTGATTTCCTAAACTTGAAACCAGGGCACTGTCGGGGTTCAACCTCAAAGACACCGCTTGATGGGTAGTCATGGGCTCCGAAGGCATATTCCACACCATAGACTGTAAGCATGCATAAAGACACCAATGATTCATTGCATTTTATTAAATATGTGATATATTCGAAGAGAAGGCAATCAACAGCAATGTGTAGCAAGTCCTGCTAACCTTCCACCCCAGAGTGATAGATACCAAAGCCTGCCCAGTAGGCATAGCCATTAATGTCTGTCAAGTCATACACATTCAGGTAGACAGGCGTGTTTCCTGGGCTATAACCTGATGATTTAACTTTTGGGAAGATGCAAAATCCTGTGACTGCTTTGCCCCTGAAACAAAGGGGCATAAGAGAGTGCCACCCATTCTTTGGTCGTGATATCATGTTTTAAGGATGAAACCAGGAACAAGTCCACCTATTTCTGATCTGCAAATGTCCACCTATTTCTGATCTGCAAATGTGCACTCACAGACATTAACCATTCCATATTAAGGAAAAGATGGAAATAACTGAAAAGAATACAGTAACAAAACACAGTGCAATTATTCTTTTGGATAGTGTGTGAATGATGAAACCTCATGGTTTTGACAGAGCAGAAAAGAAAATTGCTGTAATTTACCAATTAATAACTAATTGGCTATATCCTCTCTCAGACAAAATTAGGGTCGGAAATGAGTATCTATTTAGATAGACAGAACTTGACTAATCGGGATGCACGAGTATTGGATGACTGCATTGATCAGTAAAATTTTATTTGGTTCTTAATCCTAAGTTATGACATTAACCTGTGAGTCAGATATGAACAATAGATTCCCTACACCAGAGGATCCCAGATCCTATGAGTAAACCTAAAGTGCTGCGATTCATTAGCAATGACACAAGTCAAAAATCACTCATAGTCCATTCCCGAATTGTGACAAAAAGAAAAGACAAATGGACAATCGGATGTTTCCCAACAAAAAGATTGCAGTACTGAAAAATCAACCAAGTGGATCTGCTACACAAAATTCTCAAAGAAAATGGCTCTTTCAAGGAGACAGATTAGGTCAACAAACTCAAAAAGGAAAAGCCAGGTACACAACCACCATTGTGAACAAAAGAAGAAAACATTGACCGTGAATATTACAAAACAAATCACGAAATTCAGAACTGGAAAGAACACACCAGAATAGTTAAAGGAATAAAATGGAAATCCAAGAAATCAAAATCATTGTGAAGAATTATGAATCAAAGACACTAACTTTCCTTACTAAAGAAAAACACAACAAAACAAGAACTCACAATCCGCTAAAGAAAAGAAAACACACACTTCTCGGAATTCCACGAAAATAATGCAAACCCATCAGAGAAAAGTTGGGAATCGTAGGCACATTGCAAGAACAAAGCAAACCCATGATAGAAAACTGAGAAACAAAGAGACCCACTTTACCTGACTTCAGAGGTTATCCGTTCAAGAACCATAGCATATGTTGACAAGGGAATGCCATAACAAAACAGCCATTTGTTTTATTTTAAAGGTCAGAAATTGAACAAAATTTACTGGGAATGCAGCGGTGGTGAAGCAGTGTGTGTCAGAGACCCATACATTTGTGCCCTTTTTGTTCTTGTCCTGGAACTGACAGAAATGAAAGCTGGAGTCAGCACAGAAACTGCTGTCCTTTCTTGCAAGTCCAGTGAGGAAAGAGAGAAGAGTCAATAAAGAAAAGGAGAAGAAAACAATAATAATTGATACTGAAAAAGGTAAAGGTAAAAGCAGATGGGATGGGACATGAGGGTTGACTGCATTGCTTTTGGAAATCAGACGAGACTTCTCTGTTTTCTCCAGCATTAATTAAGTGTTATGGTGATAGCATTTTGTTTGTATTTAGTACCTGGAAAATTCTCAATATTACTTCCTTGAGGTTCTTTATTATTTTATTTCTTGAATTCTTAATAACGTAACGCCACGCTGAATTCTCCTTAGTTTAAAAAATTCTTAACGTTTTTGTAGAGTTATTTATTTTATAATTTAGTACTATTTATTGTTTTTACTTTCACATTTATTTTTTCTATTTTTAGAAATTACATGGCTAAATTATATAATAATTTAGATTGATAAAATTTAAAATTATAATTATAATTTTAAAAAATATAAAGATAAATATTAAAATATTTAAACTATAAAACTTAATAAAAAAAATTATCACAAAAAATAATCAATAAAAAATAAAAATAAAATTTTAATTAAGTTTATTATGTTCTTGCCATGAAGGTTAAATTCACAAATGCCTGTAAATTTAATATATTTTTGATATGTTTAGATTATTTTAATATATTAATATTAAAAATAATTTTTAAAAAATAAAAAAATATTTTAATATATTTTTAAATAAAAATCATTTTAAAAAATAACTATAATTATATTTTAGTTTTTCAATGCCTACAAGAGGACCAAATATTTTTATTTTCTTTCTTTCGTGGACCACTGTAGATGAATATTATTCATTTGTTTGATAGCACATTTACGATACATGCATTTTTATTTTTATTTTTTAAAAAAACATCAATGTTAGAATTTCATTATAAACTTTAATTGAAAAATATTTTAGTCTATGGTTTTAATTATAATTATCTATTTCTAATATGTAAATTAATTTTTTATGTGATATATGATGACTCGAATAGCATATATTGCAATAGGAACTTAACCAAACTTATTAAAAAATATAATTGTGCACATATTATTTTAGCAAAACTTTAAAACTTAGAAATGTTATTATGATTATTTTTTAAAGTATATTTTATTTAAAAATATATTAAAATAATTTAAAAATATATTAAATATATTAAATAGAAGTAAATAAAAATAAAATATTTTTATTTTTTAAAAAATATTTTTAAAATATAAAAAGAAAAACAAACATGTCTTTGATATTATTAGAATTCTAGTCAAAAGCTTCTGTGCTTGTAATTCTAGCTTTTGGGCATTTGGTACTAGTAGCGCCTGCACCCAATTTTTTTAGACTCGGTTTTGAAGCTGAGTTCATTTTCATCGGATTTTTTTAATATTCAAAGTTTTTTTAAGTTTATTAAATTTAGTTTTATTATTATAAATTAAAAAAATAAACAGCCAAAATAAAATATTGTGTATAATGTAAAACACCAACAAATCACGAGTCGATGTCTTGAGAGTGAGAGAGAGAGAGAGAGTTAGGAGACCAAATTCTAGGGAAAAAACGGATGAAACCAAAAGAAAAAATTTTATAATATAACCACATTATTAATTATAAACCTATAGTATTATTTTTATTTTTTTTTCATGAGTTATATTACCATCTTAAAACTGAACAAAAACAGTAAAATTTATTAAATGCCATTTATCCTCATCGTAACCCAGATCAACTATTCAAGTAGCCTAAAAAATTAAAAATTCTATGATAAAAAAATTTAAACTCACAAAATTACATACAGGCAGATGAAATATAGATAGAGTTTACGAGTTTGAGTTATTTCTGAGCTACTGAAAATTTATATAATTATTAAATTTAAAACTTATGAAATTAATCGTGAAATGTGCAAGCTAGTCCGGATACTCATATTAATAATAAAAAAAAAATGTATAAGCATATATATATATATATATATATATATATCATGGGTTTATTAGTAGAATCCATTTTTCTTTGAATAGACACAACCACAACTAAACTAGGGGTGAACCGCAATTAGCTAAAAATTAACAGCGGGTGACTAATTCATAGCTACTCTTCCCAGCAAACCATTCATCGCCAAGAACTGGTCCTCTACCTGACATTTTTTTCATTTTTTCATATATTCAAAATTATATATTAATTTGCTTTGGTTGACCGGTGTCTGCTCGAAATCAATCGAGGTCAAGTTTGTTTTCATGTTCTGTAATGTAATTTGCTTTTCGTACTTTTTTGTAGTTTTCTTGATGTTTGCTACTGTTATATCGGCCAAGAACAACGTAATTATAATCTTGAAGCAATAATCCAATTCTTGGTGCAGATAATCAAATAGCTAGCCATAATGGCAGAAGTTGTCGAAGAAACAAGCCGTGAAGAAACGAGGGATGACGGTGGCGCCCTTGCCGATTTAGCAGAGGCAAACCCGAATTTTCTACTTGAGCTCAACCTCCTTATAATGGTTCTTTCCTTGGTAAATTCATTATCATCGGAAGATCGCTTAAATTATGCAGAGAGAGAGACAGGAAATTTCAGAGATCAAGAAGAGCAGCAGGCCTGCATGTCAAGATTGCACTCGAGAAGACATGACATAAACGAATTCAAGCTTGCAGGAAGGCGAGCACAAAGATTTCAACAAATGATAAAGGATTGCAGGTAGGAAAATGGCATTAAACTTGATTGTTTTCTGTAATGTCATCATTCTTCTTCTTTTTTCCTTGGCCCTCCAAGATAAAGATACCAGGTTATTCCTGACATCAGGAGTTTGATGAGGCATTCCTCAAGTGTGCAGGCATGGCAGAAGGATGTGAGGGGAATATTATCAGAAGAAAGGGCCGGGTGGCAAGCCCCAATCAACAATGGAAGGAACTCCTTCCTAATTAATTTTCTTCAAACTAATTACCGTTCTCCTGATATTGCTGTTAAGATTACCTCTACTGCCACCATACACAATTTTCTTCTAACAATTTTGATCTCATAAATGAATGATTTGTATAACTATCAGATAATATTAATGATCAATACACTGGATTCTTATCCTAGAAAGTAAGCATAGTCGGCAAGCATATGCAGCGCAGTGTTTTTTTTATTTTTAAAGAATATATAAGTGTCTAATAACTTTAAAGTTTATAAAACTTAAAATAATAATTTTTAATATTTAAAAAATAAATTTAAAACCGGATGAGTAAGCTACATCCTTTTTATTTTCAAGGAAGGCATCTGTAGCGAGTCAGCCTAGCTAGGCTATGAGATTTAATTGTCATTTGTAAGCCGATTCTTAACCATAACATACGAAAGGATCTGAGAAACAAAAGCATGGTTACAATATTCTTATTGAAAACTAATTCTCAGAGTAAATCGGTGAATGACTAGATGATTGTGGATTGCGGTTGTATCCTGCGTTTGAAATTTTGAAAAAAAAAATTCTGTATTCAATTTTTTTATTATTAACTAGGGTGTCCGGGTTAGCTTGTGCGTACCTTGATTAATCTCACGGGTCTTAAAGTTAACGATTATATAAATCTCTAGTGGTCATTATACTAGCAATCACAAGGCTCGAACTTAAAACTACAGGAAAAGTAAACCTTTTGATCATAAATTCTTACCATTAGACTATCTATTAGATAGTTTTAAATTCATTTTAAATATATCATTAATTATAGATGCATTTCGTAGTTCCTTATTAAATTTATCATTATCAGTTTTTCTCTATTTAAATGATTCAACAACAATATTTTTTTATGTTAATCATTATATTTGGATTGGTTTGAAAAAAATATATTAAAAGATGTAATTAAAAAACATAATAATGTATAAATGTACAATGAAAAGTCATAGTGACTACTAATGAGATAGAGTTGTAATATTTAACAGCAATATTTTAAATTCGTAACTCCAATAAAATAAAAAAATACAGTGCTCTTGATGCAAGAGATATAATAATTTATAAAAGAGCATGAGAATGTGAGGATGTGTTATTTATAACTTTAACATGATAAGACGTGTTGTTATTCTTCATTAAAAAAAAAAAACCCCCTAAAAGGAGGAGGAGGAGGAGAAGAGAGTGTATGATTTATAAACAATATTAACTTAAAACATGCAACTAAAAGGGACATGATTAATACGTTTAATACCTTTATATATATAACAATGTGATGTGAACGTTGTAATAATGAGGTCACACAAACGAGGTTCTCAGAAATATTTTTTTAACACGACACGAAACATGTAATCTAAATTCAGATTGTAAACTCGAATTGTAAAATTATAAGTAAAATATTTTAATTAATTATATATTAATAATTTCAGTCAAGTAGTAAATAATAACTTAATGTGGGGTTTAGTGATTGTTTAATAATATGATAAATATTGTTTTTTTAAGTGTTTTTAACTTTGAAATGTATTAAAATGATATATTTTTTTATTTTTAATATTAATACATTAAAAAAATTAATTAAAACTTAAAAAATAATTAAGGATCAATCTCTATGACTTTACTCACAAAGTCAATCCGCAGTGTTTTTCTCATGTTATTCCTTTTTAATTGATGTTTTTTATTCACAAAGCAATGGGCAGAATCCCAATCTCACAACAGGACAACAAAGAAAACATAAATGATAAAACCTTATCTTTCACAATTCATAACCAATACCACCACCTCAGCCACATTCAACAACCATTGGTCCACTACCTTATCTTTCACAACCAACATCACCACTTCTGAATTTATCAACCAAATGGAACAGCTTTACATGTTTAGCAGCAATTAGCAAACAAGCCCAGTGTTTCTTCTCTAAAGTATTGCCCAATGCCCATTGTTGCCACAAGATATATTTTAGTTACTAACCTTTTGATCAAGAAATTTGTAGCATCATCACCGAAATCAACTACCCTTGATGCACTCTCTCATCTTCTCTCTCCCGACTCCACTCACCACCCTCTGTTGTATCTTCTCACTCTCCCTATAAGTAATAACTCAAGACCCATTAGATCTGCTTGGTAGGGACTTGATGTTGAGGGTTTTGAACAACCTCAATGCACGCAGTGTGGCACGATACGCCATCGTCTCTCGTGGCTGGAACTATGTTACTTCCAGTAATCTTCTATGGACCTCCAAGCCTAGGTGTTTTTCTTTTGTTTGAGATGAATACAGAGATCAACAGAAAGTTGAAGAGTTTGTCAGCTAACAAATACACAGAAAGTTGAAGAGTTTGTCAAACTCGTAAATTTGGTCCGAGTTGACCGAGTTTAACTGAGTTTACTGATTTTCAAGTTTCTAACCCGATTATACATGATATATACAAGTTAACTCGTAAAATCAGATGATTTTACAAGTTAACTCGCGAGTTTGACAACCTTGCCCACAAACTCATAATAAAAATGACAATAAATCTTGAACACTCATGCAAATGAAAACATGTTCTAATATACTATTATTTTTGGATTAAGAACTCTCCACACTCTATAAATATCAATTCATGAATGGAAAGTATATGAAATATGCTACGAAACTAGTTAATCTTTGATAAGTTAATTTACTTTGTTAGAGAACCAAAGCTTATAAGAATGTTTCTCACACAAGCTCAATGAATTCGGTAGTAATTATATTATCCAATTTGAATATTTTATCCTTATAAAAAATATTTATACTCTTGAAAATAAAAACTTAATGGATCTATCATTGTTGGTAAAATTAACCCACTTACAGAATTGACTAAAAACCTATACTAATAAACCCGAAAATATGGACTCAAACAAGCATTCGGGCATGACTAAAAACTAATTAATAATTAATTTCATACAAGCCTTCACTGATTAATCAAACTCAAAAGCATAAATTAAGAACAAAAGGCTACATGTTAATATTCTCTCTAAGCTATTAAAACTTAAATATAGACAAAATAAATAAAAGATAATTGAAACTAAAATATTCATAGAGCCTATAGTTGCTACACATATCATAATAAAATATGAATTTCTTTTTTTAATGAATCCAAACCACATTAATAACCTTTATAACCCAAGTTCATGCACAAGTTTAGTCCATAAATGAGCCTTGTTTAATCTTCATTTACTGTTCAAAATTAACCCATTACAGGTCTATATTAATTAGGCTAAAAATAGTCAAGAAAGAACACTTTGTTGGCAAATTTGCCAAAACAGTAACAACAACTTTGACTAATTTAAATAATATGTTCCTGAACTTTGATTGACCTGATATTGTAGAAAAATATATTTATATGTGTCTAGAATCTCTTTATAACATTTCAATGTAATCTGATATATAATTTGAAAGATATATTCAATCATGTAAAAGGGAACAATAAATATTTTAAGGTAAAATTCAAATCTAACATGGTTCTTATCACAATGTATAATATATAAACATTATTAATTTAAATACGTAGCTAAAACACACAATTTTCAAATATGTCCAAACAAATGACTAGGGATGGAGTAAAGTCATGTTTTTTGCAATATTTGCATTCTTTAAAGATTGTAATTCTAATTAAAAATATATATATATAACTTTTTTTTATACAAGAAACATGATTTTTCATATGAAACATGAAAATGTGAAGATGTATAATTTATAAACATAATTAATTTTAAAATATGATTGAAAGATACTTTAAATCATAATGAAAGAATATAAAATTTAAATAATTTATTGTTATCAAATATAAATAAAAGTTTTGAACCAATTTTAAATAATATATAATGTATTTAACATGTACGAATATATATAGGTTATATTTTTTTTCATTATATCTCAAAATTTACAAAATAGAAGGAGTGATTTCAGGAGTTCACAATAAATATAATTTTTTTTCTAATTTAAAAAAAATATAAAAAACAAACTATAAATAAAAAAATTCAAATAAATACTTATTTAAAGTATAAAAAATTAAAAATCATAATTATATTTTTAAATACTTTTGTATCAAAAAAAACATTATTTAAATATTTAAAAAGTCTATTGGTTTGCGCTCTAACGCTGATTAGGCTAAAAGTTTTTTAAATGTAGAAAAATGAATGTCAAGGTTATGTGGGATTTGTTTGGCTATGTTATTAAACCCGGCCAAGGATGCAAATCTTGAAATCTCATGTCTTAACTCTTTGCATAGCTCGAGTTTCAAATTAAACTATATGGAAATTGCCTCGACATAATTGGTTGATTTCACATGTCCAAAGGCAATTCTAATTATTAATAAAAACATGATTAGTTTTTTTTAAAAAAAATAATTCAACAAGATAACTTTTTTAAAAAATATTGAGACGATGACATATTGGATATCAACCTGTATCCTAAGTCTTAGACTCTACTGGGTTTAATAGTTTTATTTTAAAAAAAAACTAATTTTATTTAATTATATGATATAAAAATAAGCACTCGCAAAATCAAGTACCAATACAATGTCTAGATGTTTGTTTGAGACCACAATAACTCCATATATATATATAAAAAAAAAACAAAATAAATTATGAAGTTAGATTCCTGACCAAATCAATATTGAAGAATGGAATTAAAAAAGAAATTAACATACCAAACTTACAAACTAGGTAAATCGTGGTTAATCCGTCAAACTCATGAACTCCCTGAAATTTAATAACATGATTTTTTTCGAAACTATTTTTTTAATTATATAATTAAAAAAAAAAAACATGATCACTAAATCAAGTTTAATTAAATAAAAAAAAGGCTATCCTTCCAAACATGACCAAGGCAACATATGTTACCTTATCAAGCCTGCAAACTAGGTTATGGATTCCACAAAGTTAAATAAATTGAATTTCTTAACAATTTTTTTAACCATATTTTTAAAAAATAAAAAATCATAAAATCGAGCATCAACTTAATATCAAGTTTTTTTTTTTTTGAAAATGTGAAAACCATGTAGAAAGCAAAACGAAACGAAACAAATTATGAAATTTAATTTTTAATAACTCAATATTGAAGGATGAGATTGAAAAGAAATAAAAAAAATTATTTAAAAAAATATATGACTAAATCAAAGTGGTTTTAAAAATCAAGGGACTAAATTGAAAGAAAAAGGAATTACCCTACATGTAGAAAACATGCCCTTTGACGTGAAGAAGGCCTATAGCCTCCGTGCGGCGTATGAGAATTCCTTTGAGCTGCAATCAATTTTGTCTTGGAAACATCACAACATTTTTTTTATAAGGTGGTGCATGTTAGAAGAGGAGGTTTGGTATGACTCGAACAACTCATTCTTCTTTCCTTTTTTTCTTCTTCTTCTCTCATTGCCTCGAGTTTCATGACTAGTATGCTATTCTTGCCTATGCACTTCAATGTTTTTCTATTTTTTAATTTTAGCCCCTTTACTCTCAATCTTTTAAAAAATAAAAAAACCCAAACAATATCTTATAAAATCAATCATTAACTCGATTTCAGGACAATAATTTAATATAGTGGTGAGCAAGTAAAAAATAGATCGAAATAAATCATATATAAAAAGTTCTAATCAATATAACATCAAAAGATAAAATTGAAATAAAAAAAACTTGATGACTAATAAAATTTTTTTAAAACAAAACAACAAAAGAGTTGTTTTTTTGTCTCTTTTTTTAATTTGTCCCTTGATTTTAAATTTCATCCAAACAACAAATGTTTTTATTTTTTGATACAAATCATCATGCTAGAATTCTTTTTTAATATCAAAATAACTATATAAAAAATAAATTAAAATAAATTATCAAATGTAAATCCTAATAAACATATAAATTATGGACTAATTTGAAAAGAAAAGAAAAAGATCAAAACGAAAAGAAAAATAAAATCCAGTGTGTTATAGATGTGGATTAACAGTATTTCTCCACGCACTATAGTTTTTTTTCTTAATCTTAATTAATTAATGTGACTTCGGGAACCTAGATGCGGGGAGTAATTTGGGATGTTCCCCATCGTAGATATTATAATTAAACCAATCGCAACCGTCAACAGTTTTAGAGAGCATCCGAACTCTAGATTTGAAAGGAACAATCGTAAATACCCGTTCTACCCCCCTCACCCTCCTCTTTCGCGCGCTCTCACTCTCTCACGAGTCACGTCTCTCCCTCCCTCTCTGATAATAACCTCAGTTTTTTGTATTTCAATTAATTTTATTCTCCTTAATCCACTCTTTCACACTGTTTTCTTGGTCGCTTCAGTTTATTTTAATTTGCTAATGTGAGCTTGCTTCTGTTAATTAATTCTATTTTTCTTTAGCTTGTTTTGCAACCACGCTGTGAAGGTAAGCAGCTTGTTTTGCTAAAAACCTACATTATTTATTTATTTTTTAATTGTTTGAGATCTGTTTATGACATTCTAAATTATACAAATCTTGATAAATATATTAATATTATTTAATGGTAGTTTGCGGGATTCTGATTTTTTTCTTTACATAGGATAGATTTCGGTTTATGGGTTCTTATTAAGGAATTGATTAAAGTAGTATAATAATCTATGTAGTTTCTGTTCAGTATTGGCAATACCAGTTTATCTAGCAGCTATTCTTGGTCTAAATAGATTTTTTTTTTCCTGTTTCTTGTTTCTGTTTCCAGGAAGTAAATTTGGCTCTTGTGCGATTGAGGAAAGGAACAAGCTAAATAATATTGTCATTGCTAAGCCTTTCAAATCAATGGATTTTAAGGGTATCAAGAAACCTGCTAAGTGTTCTAAATCAACTTCTTTATCTCAGGTTCGTGTTCACGAAACCATTCTTAGTTTAATTTTGAATGAAATAGTCTAACAATGAGATGATTTATCAAAGAATTATTTCTAACATGTATACATGATACACACTCATGAACGTGTGGATTCATATAGTTCAACTTAGGGGTTGTCCTTGAGGGCCATGTTTAAGTGTGTGTTTGTTAATGCGGTGCACCGTTAACGGCCAAAATGGTCTGAACGTGGTGGTCGTCGACAAATGAATAGGCGTGTCTTGTAGCTGGAGATGCTTCCACCCATGTTTTCAGGATAAAATGTTTGATCTTCTTTAGACTTCCTTGCTTCGTGTGGTAAAACCCGTTAATTCTCTTCGAATTTAAGTGATCTTTTTGTGGTGGTTTAGTTGCGTCAGTCTATGACAAAAGGAGAAACGATTAAATTGTTTTCTCTTGATGGTGTTCGAGTCAGCCGCGTTGGGACTTCACTTAATATACAGGGGACTTCGTTTCATAACCCTATCATCATCTACGCATTCCCTTTGTTTATAGGAACACTACTGGTCACATGACTGTTCTGTATGTTTTATCATGGATGGGCTTAGGGTGGATGTCATCTTCAATGCACCCATCTTGTAAAACTATTGGCTCCTCGTCTCATCTTGTTCTCAGCTTCAAGCAGGGTGGAGTGGATTTGGGTCCCAGAGCCCTGTCCCTGCAAGAGTTGCAGGCCTGCTGTATAAAATCCATGCACCCACTGGCAGATTATTGACCTTGTTATCAGTCAAAATCTCTTGCCTCGCTTATTTCATTTAGGGTCTCAACTTTCTTCTTTCATATGTCATATCATGTGGATGTCAGGCACATGAAAAAATTCCAGACCCAAGGGGGAGGTGGCTTTTATGTTGGCTTCTTGCGTTATCTGCTAACAATGTTCAGTACAGGTTTTACATTTCACCGGCACTTCCCGCTTCTTATATACAATTATGGCCTAAGACGGGTAGTAAACATGAAATAATTATGTGAAACCAATAATGTAAGTCTGCAAAACTCAGTCATTAGTTTTAATGATGATAGCTTAATGTATTCAACAAATCTTAGTGCAAGGTGATTAAACAACCTCATTTTTGGTAGGCGAGCAACTTGCTGGCAAGCCACTAGTCTCATCAACATTTCTTAGAATGTCACTAAAAAGAGAGAAGAAAATAAAAGACAAAGTGTTGAGATTTTTTTTTTTTTTTAAACTTCAGATCACAACTTTTGGATTCTATATTCGAATGCTGTCATTTGTTAGAATTAATAGTTCGATTTTGTGTTTTGTATGATGCAGCGAGAATGTGAAAATTTACAAGCAATGGCTGTGGGATTGAGAACTGAGTGGTCTAAACTTAAAGCTGAGATGGACAATCTTCTTAAGAAATGTGAAAGAGTAAAAGATGAAAATAAATCCATTATGGTTCACCCCCTAACCCAGCTTCTTTCATGTTCTTAATTTGTCTGGTTTTTGTTTTTCAAATGAAGTCTATTACTCACTACTAATGGGACTTGGAGTTAATTCATCTGTTCGCTTTCCCCCTTTCTCCCTCAACATCAAAATTAGATAAGTTGCTACTGAAAGAATATGATTGATCAATGAAACAGAAGGAGCTAACCAGGATACATGGGCGAGACGCAATCTCAGATCTTATAGCCATGGAATCCGATGCTGAAACTGAAAGCGACAATGACGAGGGAACCGCTTTAAGTGAACAGAACCAAACTGCTGACTCTCGTATGTTACTTGAAGTCAGGAGATAATTGTTTCTGTCGAGGCAAATCACATCTTTGCTGAAGATTCAGGCATTGAGAATAAATTCTGTAGATCTGAAACTAATCCACTCAATTTGCTTTAAATTTACTATTTGGTGGGTTATGGCTGTAAGAATAGATGCAACATGTACTGAAGCTTGTCTCCAGAAGATTTGAGGATGGGATTGGATATAAGGTTATGGTTTTTATTCCTTATACATTAAAATGCCTGAGATTTTCACTGTATGATTATCATTATAAAAATCTTTTTTTAATTTGATCTTTAAATTTTGTTTTTAAATAATCAAGTATTATTTAAAGAGCAATTCTTATTAAAGAATGAGATTGGAAGAGGGGGGTCGAAATGAAAAATACAACAAATATCGATGACGTATTATAAGTTCGGAAAACATTTATTTTGATCTTCCAACTTAAGCAATCATGTATATTATACAATTGCAGTCTCTTTAAATTGTTCCAATTCTATTTTGATATATAGGTTTATTTTTGATATTTTTTTGTTCCTAATTGAGAGAGGAGAGAAAAGAAAGTAGTTGAATTCTAGCGGTAGAGAGAAAAACTTGCTATTGATACCCATTTAGGCCACCAAAATAAAAGATTTTAGTGTTAAATTGTTTCATTTGATGTGGGAAGTTTATATTAGGTGTTTTTGTACCTTAAAAGTTCGTAAAAAAAAAATAAATCTAAACTTAGGCTGATTTTTTGTTTCGAGTTGAGTTCAGTTTTTAAGGTGAATTTTTGAGGCCATGAGTAAGTTTTTCATGGTTTTTAGGGTGTTTTGGATAAAAAACAGGTTGCAAAAAAGGTTTTTGAGTCAAAAGAGCATAGACCTCGATTTTCCGGCCATCGCAGTGACTAGAATCTGGGCAAAACATGTGACACGTCGTTTGCCTTGGTAGGTGATGCATCGTCTGTTAATGGCATGGCTATAGATCCAAGATACTTAGATCTCACATGATTGTCAAATCCAAGCGTCTTAGGTCTGACATGGTTACCATGAAAATATAACCTTAAAGAATGCAATTGAAAAAAGATGAAGTGACATGACCGGTTAAAAACTAAAAACAAAACAAAAAATAAACAAAACATCCTCTCTTTTATTTTGTTCAGATGATCTCTTTTAAATAATATTGATTTTTTTGTTATGCGTTTAATTTTCAGAGAGGGTTTTTTAGTTCATTTATAGTTTTGTTTTTATCTTTTATATGGATAAACTATGTTTTTTAAAATAAAAAAATATTTATTTTCAGATGATATTTTTAACATGTATAGCATTACTTATATTTTTTTAATTCAATTAATTTAATATTATATTTTTAAAATTAAATATTTTAATCTACATCTATCTCTCGGCTTTTCAAGTTTTGTTTTTAGATATCATTAATAATAATTTATCTATTTATTAACACACATAACTCTTAATTTATTTAATTAAATATGTACATAATTTGTTGATCTGTTTATAATTTTTTAACTACAAAAATACATTAAAGTTTTTTTATATATATATATATATATATATATATATGTATGTATTCTTTTATAAAAAATAAAAATATTTAAATCTAGATGTAACGCAGGTCACGTAACTGGTCAGTATCATAAATTATGTACCATAGGAACGTGCTTATTGTAATCCATACAGTTTTTATTGTATCTATTGAGGCATGAATAGTGAATGATGATTTCATAGTCTGCGAGATTTATTAAAGTCGAAGAGGAAAGCAGTCAAAAAGCAAGCTACTCTATATCTTCTTTATGAAATTAACTCCACGTGACTGTTTTGATGATCTAAGAGGGTCCATTAACGGACTTTAACTAGCAAATTCAAGCTACCTCGGACTTTAACATACCATATATTTATATATTATTCACTCATTCATCGCGAAAACATAAAACGATAAAAAAACCTTAATTACAAGATATTACCGTGATGTACGGGCAACAATGTTAGAATTAAGTGGTGAAAGAAGCAGTCTCAAGCCAACTTAGAAGAAAGACAGCAACAGAAAGCAGCAGCAGCAGCAGCAGCGCCTCCTTTAATAATTCTTTTTGTTTTTGTTTTTTTATTTTTCTGGCATGTGTTTTTCTAACAAGACAAGAGAATTCATGTTTTTTTGGCTAATAAAATTAGGTTTATACATTCACACAAGAATAGAAAGACACGGTGACTTTTAATCATGATTTGAAACTCATTTGAGCCTACTTTAAGAGAAAATCAAGTGTTGAAACGGGACAGAGAGTAGCGGATGCAAATAAATACAAGTCAGTGACTGTGAAAGTAGTAGACAGCAGAAAAGTGTTTAGAAGTGTGGATTCTTACCTCTCCTTGAAACGCCATGGAATTCGATTTGCAGGGACAGAGTGCGTGTTAAATACAGGGGATGCAGTTTATACGCGAATGAAATTCAACGCAGAAGAGTAAAACTAAATTGAAATAATTAGGTTACAGTAACAGGAGGTGTCGTGGTGTAGTTGGTTATCACGTCAGTCTAACACACTGAAGGTCTCCGGTTCGAGTCCGGGCGACGCCAATTATTTTAATTCACGTAAATATCTTGTTTTACCCCTTCGACTCATTCTCCCTCCAATGGCCGTTTTAATTGGTATTTTATATTTTTCATATATTTTTAGATTATATGAATATGTTAATATTAAAAATAATTGTCAAAAAAATAAATAATATTATTTTAATACTATTAACACTACTATGATATTTTCTAAGGGTCCAAACAGCACATAAGCCAGCATTGTCAGGGAGGTACTCGTTCAGACGACTTTCCCTTCTTTCGTTTCGTCAATACTCATATTCAAGACCTGCAAACCGGGATGCGCCTACACTCATCTATTTCGTTCGTCAAAACCACTGAAACCATCATTTGCATCCCCAATTTCATCGTCTCTGTTATCAATGGTGTCAAGATCGTTCCCATCTGCATCACCGAAGCACATCGTATGTGGGAAGGATAGCCTAAATGTGCTGTTCAAAATCCTTGTGAGACTTGACCTCGGGCTTGGAAGAATTTCGAGTCCTAGAAACAGAACAGTTGCGATAGTTGCTTCTACACTATCTTGCTCTACAGCATTTCTTCGTCTGGATGTTTGCTTTGGTTTCAGTAACAGTTCTCCTCAAAAGCTTCAGTTATTTATCCTGTTTCAGAACCACCAAAATTAATTAAACTCCTACATGTTATTGTATCTGGAAAAAAAAAGGTTATTTGAAGCACAAAACAATCTTGCATGACTAATAAGATTGATACGACTCTGGTGGTAAGACATCATGACCTATGCACCAATGTTCAAATTTTTGCTAAACTATATCCAATACAAATTTATAACAACAAAAACCATGGGAATATCACAGCAATGGATGCCTTCTAGAAGGCTAGGAATATTACAACAATGATATTTTCGAGGGACCGCTTATGCATGCTAATCCCATTTATAAAATGTAATCAAATTGAAACGATAAATACTCAGGCGCCCGTTGGGAATTGGAATAGACTATATAGCAAGTAAACTTTTGGTAAATTGTCTGTCATTCCATGATCATTTAATCATGTACACCCACAGACAGAACTATACTGATGTACATGATCATTTAATCATCAACGTGAAATATGTTATTCCATGGGGAGATCTTATGCTATGATCTCCAGTCTCACAGCAGGTGATTTATATATATATAACAAAACCCTACTATTGACCATTACTTCACAAACAATTTTTTTTTGTTTTTGGTTTCTATTTCCATTCAGAAACAGAGCAATGGGGTACTATAAGGATCCCCCACTGATATACTTACTCCTCATGCCATGATAGTTGGTACATGTCAGCTGCACAGTTTTACGTTTTCTTACTCCTTTTCTCTTCTTGCTCTAGCAGCTCCTCAAGCAACTTATCATCCAAGCATTCGAACTCAAAAACTTGTTGCGTTGATGATGAAGAGGAAGAAGAACCTGGATAGCCTGAAGAGGAAAAGGGAGTAGAACTACTGGAACCAACGCTAGCATTACCGGCCATATTTGGGTACTCATTAGGAAAATTGAGAACGGCCAAGTGCCCTCTCATTGCATAAGCTGCTCTGTCATAGGCTCTTGCTGCCTCCTCCGCCGTGTTAAAAGTCCCCAGCCACACCCTCGCCCCTTGCCTGGCTGAATCACGTATCTCCGCAGTGAATTTTCCCCATGGCCTCTTCCTGACACCTCTGTACTTGACCTCTCCTCCTTCATCCTTGCTCTTTGTTTTGTCCTCGTCCATGATCGATGTTGGTTTTATTTTTGTTTTGTTTTCGGTTTCCGTCTGTTTTTCGCATGGCTATTGTTCAACTGGAAATAGCTTTTTCATATGGGTGCCTAAAGCCAGGTTTGGCAAGGTTAGAAGGTCAACAACATTTGTCCACGTGAAGAGAGTCTCATAGTCATACTTATTCACACGTGTGAATCAGAAAGTTCTACATGGAGAGTTTTGGTCCATTGTACCTAGATGGTCAAGGTGATGGCTTTGTATTGGTGATATTCCCATGGAGTTTGTTTCTTAGCATGCAGGGATAAAGCATCACGTGAGAAATCTGACACTGCCGCATGCACATACAAGAAAGGGCCATTGGAATTAGAACATGATCTTCTCATCTTTCCCAATAAAAGACAATCATGAAGTGCTCTCACGATAGACTAGAAAGGGCCATTGGAGTTGGAACATGATCTTCTCATCTCTCCCAGTAAAAGACAATCATGAAGTGCTCTCACGATAGACTAGCTTTTGAATATTTCAATATACCTGCTAAACATCTACGGCTACTCGAAGTCTCCAACTCTTCATCCTCATTGCAGGTTGTGCAAGCTTTTGAACCATGTTGGCATGCCAACATTCAAAACATTATCTAACGGAATGCCCCAGCGATTTCATATAATTCTGCCATCAAGAACTCCAGCATCGAATAGATAGACTCTGCTTTTGTATGGGTTCTATCACCAGAGGTAAATGAATGGACTCCATTATCCAAGTATACCCAACTGCAACCAGCAAACTTCTTGGCCTCCTTTCCTCTCATCTCCCTCCTAATCCTCCCCATCTCAGCCCAGTTACCTTCTGCAGCATAAACATTAGCCAACTGCACATAACGAGCTCCACTATCACCTTCAATATTTAACAGTTTCTCCTCTGCCTCTTTTGCTAATTCTGTGTTATTATTTAGCCTGCATGCATTGAAAAATGCCCCAACGACTGCGGCATCCTGATGCTCCATAGGAATTCTTTGCATGAACAGGACCATCTTTTCTAGTTGGCTAGCCCTTCCATAAAGATCAATCATGCATGCATAGTGATCGGTTTCAGGCAGTATGTGATAATCATCTGTCATGGAATAAAATGTTTTTTCACCCAAATCAACCAATCCACGGTGACGGCAAGCTGACAGAAGTGCAACAAAAGTAACGGCATCTGGTCCAACTCCTCTCTCCAACATTTCCTGAAACAAATTTATAGCTTTAATCTCATGCCCGTGATGAGCATAACCAGCAAGCATAACATTGTAAAGGACTAAATCTCTTTCAATAACTTTCAGGAACAGTTTTTCTGCGTATGGTATACTTCCACATTTTGAGTACATATCAATCATAGCTGTAGTCGTCTTCATGTCCATTTCAATCCCCATTCTGAATACATAACCATGGATTTGCTTCCCAGGACTAAGGGCAGCTTGGAATGCACACACGTTAAATGCACTGATAAGGATCAAAGCATCAGGAATCGCAGCTTCCTTGGCTATATACTCTCGTAGAAGTTCAAAAAAAGCTTCACATTGCTTCAATTTGACATAACCACTAAATAATGCAGCCCAAACAATATAATTCTTCTCTTCCAAAGAATCAAAAAGCCTACAAGCTTCCACCATGTTTCCTTGTGACGAATACCCCACAATCATTGAAGTGATGGAAAAGGAACTTCTGACCCCCCTTGTAAAATGCAATGACTCTGCATACTTCATATTCCCACACTTGCAGTAAACATCAACAATGCCACTTTCTACAAAAGCACTCGAACCCAGTCCATTCTTCAAAATCCAAGCATGCATTTCCTTGCCAATCTTCAAGCTCCTTAAATCAGCACAAGCACTTAAAACACTACCAAAAGTATGTTCATTCCATTTAACACCATTCTCCCCCATACACACAAACAACTTCAGTGCCTCCAATGGATAACCATTTTGAACATAACCCGAAATCAATGTATTCCATGACACCGAATCATTCAACTCACTTTCCCTCCAAAACAACCTCAAAGCCATTTCCATATCCCCTTCTCTACAATACGCTGCCACCATCGCATTCTTTGAGACCAAATCAAAACCTCCTTCTCTTTCACAACCTTTAAATACCTGACAAGCCTCTTTAAAACACCCACATTTAGAATACATGTCAATCAAAGAACTCACAACAAACCCACTTCTATCATTACCGGTTTTCACCATATATGAATGCAATTGCTTCCCATAACACAAATTACATAACTTAGCAAACAAGTTAACCATGCTTGTAATAGTAAGATCATCAATCTCAATCTCATTTCTTTTACTTTGCATTTCAACAAACAATTCAAGGGCATTTCTTTCATATCCATCCACACTAACATAACCCGATAACATAGAATTATAAGTGACCAAATCCCTAACAGAAGCAGAATCAAAAATGGATTTTGCTTGTGCTAAGTTTTGGGATTTTATGTGGGCAGATATTATAGTGTTCCAGGAGTAAGTGTTTCTTTGAGGCATTTCATCGAACAGTTTCTGGGCTTCATTTATAAGGCAATGCTTGGAGTACAAATGAACGAGTTGATTTGAGGTTAAGATTGGTAGTGTGAAACCAGACTTTATGGAACGGACATGGCGCATCAGTCCATCTTTTAAGGACCTCATTTACTGAGATGCATCGAAGAAAACAATGCATGAACAGAATTGCAGAAGCGATTTTGAAAAGTTTAGAGAGTGGGGCTTAAGGAGGGGAAAACGATAGCTTCTACTACACGTTGTCCAGTTGCGAAGTAGGTGTCGTGTATGAAAAATGACACGTTGTTCATTATAAGCAAGAGGGTAACAATGGAGGGTTCCTCTGGGCTCCAACGGGTCTGGCCAGGGAGATCTTGTTCGGCTTGTATGTTTAATGTGATGTTTTGGGCATAAACATATTGGCCAGATTTTCACTTATATGGTTGAGTAATGCTAATCTTACCCTCAATATTTTTTCTGAAATCACTTCCCGAAGTATTTTAATCCTTGAAATTATATAATTCATTTGTGAATTTCATCATAAAACTCGACTCGGTCCACTAAATCCATAACTCAATTAACCAGCTACTCAAACAGACATAATCAATGTCAACTTCAATGATTTTTTTGCATTTTTATTTAAAATAATATCATTTTATTTTATTTTTATTTAAAAATAAACTAAAACATTAAAAAAAAAACCTAGGAACAACATTGTTTCAGAGTTGACTCAAATTGACTGGATAGCATGGATCCAAGCAGGAAAGGGTGGTTTTTTTCATTAGATTTCCAACTTCATAACCAGCATGAAAAGAAAACAGAAACGTTTCCCTTCATACAAATCAAGCAAGAACAGACAACAACTCAAAACATGAATACAATTGGCAGAAGAGAGATTGACATCATTCTTAGAAAGGTGCCCTTACTGTGTAGGGCATGCTGAAGCTTCAATTCCAGTTTGATTTACAAAAATCTGAGTGGTTCACTGCTTCGACTTTGTGGTTTTTCAACATACAACAATATCTATCACATGGATTAAAGCGTTGATTGATGAAACGGAATTTTGGCAGCAGAATATATGGACCTTGCGTCTTCTGCACAAAAAGAAACTCAAAAAAATCACTACTTGCAGTCTTAATGAGATGATCTGATTCAAGATATTATTTGTAAAACCAAAAGGGAGTCGAGTTTATTGGTCAGATTGACTATCTGCACTGGGCTTGCACTGGCAAGCAAGTGGATGCCCCTTGGTAATGGTCACAGTATAGTCTTCAACCTTTCACCGATGAAATATACTTGGATAGTTTCCTTGGCATTTGGAATGTGACTGTTCTAACTTCTAAATGTGTGAAAATTATGCCTAGGATAACATAAGTGGCAATACCACCTATCTTCAGAATAATTTTGATATGATTGCTATTAGAAAGTCATAAGATAATAAATATTTGTTTGATTCCTTTTACGACAAAATATATCATGACACAAAATGATTCAGCTTAAAAAGCATACCTGTAATAGTGGCCAAACTAAATTCTGAAGGCACATTCGCCTCTCCCTCCACTGCAGATTTGGCTGCTGCTATACCGACTGCAATGCTCTGCATAATATCTAAACCTGAACAGAGAGAAGCAAGTGTACCACCAACCAAGCAGTCACCAGCCCCCGTAAGCCTCACAACTGATGCAGGAAGTGCAGGAAAATGTACAGAACAAAGATGAGAGCTTCTCTCAATCTGCAGAGCACCAGAAAATCTACTTGGAGGACAGCTGGACACCACTTTATCATATAACTGTCCACTGAATCCATATTTTTTGGTTCTATCCAAACTAAATCTCACTACGTTTGGTCCTCTAGAACATAAGAACACACCATCTGCACCAAGGGTCACAGCAACTATCTTGATACCCTTCTCTAGCAAAACCAGGATTGCCGGTTTCAAAAATTGGAACAAAGACTCGACTGAACACCTACTGTTGGAATCCCTTTCAATTTGATGAAACATATTTTCATGAGATAAAGCATTTGCCATGGCGATAAGCTCATCTTCATTAGGTGAAGCAAAAGTTACCTGTAAGAGTTTCCAAATCAGTTTGGGGTTCAATGTGTCATGAATAATAGAGGTATTGCAAATTCAAGAAGTTTCTCTAACAATTCTTTCTGCTCCAAGGTATTAAATTACTGTTTCACTCATCAAGAATGATCAACCCTTTAGTTGAAATGAGACAATAAACTGGTATTATTTTCAAAGCTTGCTGACACATAAGTTGAGGGTAGCCTTAATTTAGCAGTTACAGAGATTAGCTTCCGTTGAAAAGTAAATTAAACATGAGCAATACATCAAGGTGGAAGTGGAGCAGAACTTGCAATGTATCCTACCCAACCTACTGATCAGAATCACTCCATCTATGTCCTACTCATTCTAGAAAGTAGAGCCTTCCTTCGGTATCCAAAAAGGATACTGATGGTGAAATAGAAAGCAGCCCGTAACACTGATCTGGCTAATTTCTGATGCACAACAAAATATCACAAAGTTTTATTCACAAAGAAAAACAAAGGGGCTGACCTAGAAAGCACTATTGGTATTAATTGATGATAGGACATAGGTAATTGAAAACATTGAAGCACTCACATACTTAGCAACTGAGACAATTCTTCTAGATTTAGCCACTGAAACAGGCTCAAACCAAACTGGGGTGTTGGATTCTGCTGCCACTGAGTGGGAAAAAAAAAAGTAACCAAACCAGAAAGTAGAAACAGGGAGTTTATGATTAGCATAGAGTTGATCATTCACCAATGCCAAGGATAGAATGTGCGTAAGAGAAGGAGGGGGGGGGGGGGGGTCTACAGTGATATGATACAAGTACATTGGCAAGAAGCTTCTAAAGCTGGGAGACTTAGATTTGCATCAACCAGCATGACAGGAGCAGAAAATATATTTTGTTTTGATTGCTGAATCCACGAAGAAGTTAGGAATTTTTCCTGGACAGAGTTATCATACAAGCAGTAAGTTTCTGAAGGTATTCTGTTCTTGAGCATATACAAGTCTGCAGCAAAAGAAAAGGAAAAAAAAATTCTTATTTCAACACAATCCACATCAAAAAATCAACTCACAACTGCTTCCACACTAGCAACAGCAGCTGCCAACTCTCCTTCAGTGTCAAATATGTTGCATATGACAGGAGTCTTGATATCTTGGTGCTTCATAATGCCTACTCCACAGATGTTATTATGAAAAAATGGAGCAGATATCTTAAATTAAAGCATACCTAACTTTTCATTACTGTGTCAATTGATTTCCGAGAAGAAAGTTTAAAAAGAAATAAACTTCCCTGATTACGGTTATTCAATTCTTAAGTACGGCTGAGAGAGCTGGTACATTCATAGAAAATGGAACAGGTCTCAATAATGAAAATCTCTCAGACATACATAATTGTGGAATGACACTGAAGGCGCTTTAACATAGTTTTCCTTTATATTAGCTCCTGTGGTCTCTGTTTTTCTTTTTATTGCATTTTAATTCATAGCTCTCAAACACAAAAGAGTTCTGATGCTTAAATGACTTTTTAAAGTTTTTTCAACAGATGCATAACGTGCCAAATGATTTATTTTTTGAAATCTATGTCGTTTCCTTAGGCAAACAGTATCTCATGATGTGCCGTTGTCATTACAGATGATTTTGGTGGCAAACAGTATCTCATAACCAGCAACTATATAAAAGATTAGGAACATGAAATAAAACCAACAGTGCTAGCAAAGCTTTAGTCATTACAGATGATTTTGGAGGTTTAACCTTCTGTAGATAGGCTCGCAGAATTCCAATGCTCCAACAGCAGCTTGCCTATCAAAAAGAAGATTTTTTTTTCACTTTGACAAGTTTTTTTGACCATTGAAACCGCAAAACCTCTTCCAAAGAAATGGTTATAAAGCTCCAGCCATGCATCACAAGGAATAAAAAAACAGAGGTGGTATAATTACCTGCCATGTCATTGCCCAGGGCACTAATCATATAAGGCTTAGTTCCTAGCCTTGACATACACTCAGCAATATTCCTTGCTACACCCCCTAGTACATAATGGACCTGAATACAATTAAACCCTTCATGTGACAACGTTTTTCTAGAATCACAACCTCTACCAAAAACACAGATTATTATCAACATAAATAGAAAAGAAGAAAAGGGTTTTGAGAAGATAAATACAAACCTTCCCAGGAGTGGTGGTTCTAGGATTTAGAGGGAGTGAAGGGGTGGCATGTATATCCAATACCATGCCTCCTATAACTACTGGGTCTCCTTCCTCCTCATGTTTTCTATGCCCACCTTTTATTAAAACCTTCAAAACAGAAACAACAGTAATAACCAAAAGTAGCAGACATGTTAGTCTACCAGAACACGCAAGCAGAGACAGAAAAACACTAAAGCATGAGTAAGAAAACAAAGGCAATGAAATAATCTAACCTGGGAAAGACCATTATTGACTTCAATCGGAGACAACAGGTGCCCAGAAACACGTTCCAATCTCCTCTGTGCACTGTTTTCCATTTAGTCTCTGTCGTTTGCTCGGACGGGTATTGGATTTTGTTCCGCTAGCAAGAGTAAGGTTTTTTACCCGTCGGAATAAACTACCGAGTGCTGTCTTCGTGCTGTAATTATGATTGCACGTTGTAGGTGTGTTCCATTTTTCTGGTCATGTGGAAGCCAGCGATGTTTTTTTCAGCCCAGTAGTTTCCGGCCTGGTTGAGGAAGCTGTTTGGTTGGGATAGAAGAAAAGATCCAATCTTTGTGTTGGTATTCAGCAACCCACAACGCATGGGTCAGGCATGAGACCTACCGTGACTTCAATCCGTGGAAAATAATTAGTGTATATGTGCTTAAAAAAGCAATGATAGAGTCCATGATTTATCAACAAAGCTAGTATTCTAAAATATTAAGAATAGTAAGTTATATATTTTTATTATTATTTGAACCTTATTTTTTTTATTTGATTGTAAAGTAGTTTATATTCAATAATTCAAGCATAAAAAATAAAAATAAAATATTTTATATCAAGCAAACTAACACATAATATTAGGGTTATTTAAATGGGTTAACCGTTGCTTTTTAAAATATTTATCACTTAAAAATATATTAAAATAATTATTTTTTTATTTTTTTATATCACTATATTAAAATAATATAAAAATAGTATAAAAACTAATTTGAAATAAATAAAAAATTAAAATAATTTTTTTTTTTAAAATACACTTTTAAAATACAAAACCAAATAAATGTGCTAAAAATGTCATTTAAGTAATCTAATCATAATTTCCTACCCCCAAATTTCCAACCATCAAGTTACCAAAATATATTAATTCACTTATTTAATATATGATATTTTTTGAGAAAAAAATATTTAATACAATTATCATTAATCATGGCATTATAATGTCAGACCAGCCTAAAAGAAGTAGAGAAGACATTTTTTATTTGAGTCGAAGGTTGGTGAGCTTTTTATTTGGTAATGTGGTTTGGGTTGTTTTTCGAATAACTTTTTTATATCAAAATATATATAAATATATTTTTTTTATTTAAAAAAAATATTTTTGATATTAGTACATCAAAATAATTTGAAAACACAAAAAATATATTAATTTGAAGTAAATAAAAAAATTCAATTTTTTAAAACAATGCTTTTAAATTGCAGAAATAAACAGGCCAAAAACTCAACTTGCCTTATCCTAATCTTAATATATATATTAATAATTTATTACTCATTCATCCCATGCATGAATATATATAAAAAGAAGTTTGACAGGCCGAGTCCGATAGAGCTTAGGCAATCGGTGTGGTTCACTCCAACTCTTTATAAAGCATTCAATGTGACGTGTTTTTTCTGTTATGTTATGGGCTAAATATTTTAAATTTTTTTATATATAAAAATATATATCTAGTTATTTTTAATGTATTTTTATATTTAAAAAATTTAAGTTTAAATAAAAAATTTATACATACATGTAATCAAATAAATTCAAAACTATATATGTTAATAAATAAATAAATAATCATTAAATATACCTAAAAATAAAACATGAAATATCGAGAGACAGAAATAGATTAAAATATTTAATTTCAAAAGATAGGATATTTATCTAGTTGTATTTGTTAATTTTTTTTTAAAATAATCTTTTTATTCAAATAACCAATAATAGAAATAGAAACAGAAATTATATTGATCGAATAAAATAAAAAGAGAAAATAACACCTACAATGTTGCACATATTAGAAATATTGTTTGAAAATATTTTTTTTATTTTCAAAAATAAATTTCATCAATACAAAAGATAAAACAAAGTATAGATAAATCATAAAAAAACTCTTCAAATTTAAAAATATAACTAAAAAATAATTGTCATTTAAAATAAACTCTCCAAACAAAATAAAAGAGATAATAGGTGCTCATTTAAATATAAATTAAAAAAATAGAGAAAAAATCATAAAAAATCATTAATTTAAAAAAGAATTAGGAAAAAAAAAAAGAGCAAAGGTTAGGCGTTGTTGGGCCTGTCTAGCTAGGCTAGCCCACCTGGTCCATTTTGTCATGGCTCACTTGCGGGCCTACCCTGATAGGCCAGCGTGAGTAGGCCTTTTAATTTTATTTTATTTTACATTTGTCTTCTGCCCCAAATTTTTTTGAAAAAAAATGAGGCGATGCGTTATTAAATTTGCTCAAATTCCAGCCACTATGATGGCCAAAAAAGCAGGGGTTAAGTTTTTTTTACTCAAAAACTCATTTTCCAACCCATATTTAACTAAAAAAACACCTATAAAATATTATAGAAACTATGATTAACCTATTTATGACATCAAAAAATCACTCCAAAAACTGAAATGAACCTCAAATAAAAAATCAACCAAAGATCAAATCATTTTTTTCAGTAACTTTAAAGATAAAAAAAAAAGAAAAAATTGATATGAACTCCCATTATCAAATAAAATCATTTGACATAAGTATTGTCTGTTTTGATATCCTATATTGGTGTCAACAACACTTTTCTTTTTCTACCACTAGAATTTAGCTCTCTCATCTCTTAACTAAGGAATAAAAGATAGCAAAAATAAACTTTTGTATCAAAATTGAATTGGAAAAATATTGAGTTACTGGAATTGTATAATTAGCGTGATTTTTAAAATTTAAGAACCAAAGTGCATCTTTTACGAAACTTATGTCACGCCACTCATGTTCGACGCCTTTTTCATTTTGTTTCCTTTATTTCAATCTCACCCTTTCATAAAAAATCAAAAGCAATTAATCTTTAATAAGGACTGAATTGTCAAGAAAAAAGTTTGAGGATCAAATTAAAAAAATAAAAAATTTTGCACAGCCTATCCACAGTAATGTATGAGAGGATGAACAATGAAGCCTTGCATAATAAAAAACTCACGCCTTTTAGAGTTATTCTTAATTAAGTAGAAAACTAAAAGGAGTGTGTTTTTCTTCGTGAAAGATTGCACTATTCATCATTTCAAACATTACTAAGGATGGATTGTGTAATTTTTTTTATTTATTAATTTGGTTCTCAAACTCTTTTGTCATGCAATTGCATCTTTTGTGGGCCAAATTCAAGGGCAATTAAATAAATTTTGTTGGCTAGGGATAGAATTGAAAAATTGAGGACAAAAATAAAAAAGACGTTATAAATGGGTGATGGTTTCAAAGTTAATACAAAAAAGTTCAATTTGGCCCTCATGTTTTAGAAACTATAAATACTCAGTACCTTAATATTTTATCAATTTTATTTTGATATAACAATGTATTTTAGTTATTTTTAAGTTTCTGATTTGAAAGAGAAAAGAGAGAGGTTATCGGATTCTAGCAGTGAGAAAGAAAATATTATTGACATCGACTTAAGCCACTAAAAGGATCACTTTTTATTTATTTATTGATACCCTTTTTTAAATGATTATAACTTATTTTTCAAATAGTATTAATCATGTGTGATTTGTTTTAATTTTTTTTATTTAACATTTTTTGGATAGAGATTTTTCTAAAATTATTTTGTGTGTTTAATTTTTGAAGTAATTTTTTTTAATTCATATATAATTTTTTTAATCTTTTATATAAATGAATTTTATTTTTTAAAATAAAAAAAATCAAATATTTTTTTAATATACATAATTTTATATTATATTTTTATTTTATTTTTTTCAATCAGTTTAATATATATTTATTTTTATTTATAATACAAGAGGACTCGAAATTCTTCGAAGCCCAAGGTCAAGTCTCCCAGGGATTTTGAACAGCACATTTGGGCTATCCTTCCGACATACTATGCTCATTTTGTAAGCTGAAAGTGTGGTAACATGCTTCGTCGAGGAGTTATGCCGCAGTTTCAGCATGTTTTTGACACCGTTTAGCATTGCGTTTCTTTATTTAAATTAAATTTTTTTTTTATTAAAATTAAGTTTGGTTTGTATTTTTTAGATCGTTTTGATGTGCTGATGTCAAAAATAATTTTTAAAAAATGAAAAAACATCATTGACATGTATTTCGGCACGAAAAGCTATTTGAAAAGCAACCGCTACCATACTACCAAGCTATTTCATAAAGCTTCAGCAACGCTATTTAAATTTTTTTGCTTCGGCAACAACACCTTCGTTTTTGAGATTTTTATAAATAAATCCTTAGATTTGGCCCAAAATTCTTTCATTAACTGATGTGCCTCCAGAATATCTCGTCTTTTCCGCATTTTTTATGCGAATGAAATGAAAACCTCTAAGCCAAAGTAGAAGAAAAGGAAGGCAGATGGGTGTAGTTTAACTAGCCAGGTTTTAAATTTATTTTTTAGAAATTATCAATTCGAGTCTCACAAATTTCAGGTCATTGAAACTTATATAGTCGTTAATTAATTTTAGGACCTATAAGATTAGTCGAGGTATGTACAAACTGACCTGGACACTCATATTAATCTAAAAAAAGAAAAAAAAAAAAAGAAGGCAGCTGAAGAGTGTGATGAAGTGTTGGTGATGCTGCTGAGAGGTATAGTGAAGAGATTGATAATCCTTTAGACTCAGCCGATATGTCTCTTGAAGCGGGAACCAGATATTACCGTGATGATTTGGAACGAGTTGTGGATGATGACTGACTCGGCTTGTGATGTCGGTGATGCAGAGGGGAAAGATGATGACAAACGATGGTTTCAGTGGTTTTGACGAACGAAATAGAAAACTGCAGGCGCATCCCCATTTGCAGGTCTGGAGTATGAGCATTGACTAAACGAAGATGGTCCAGCAAAAAGGAAAAGGGAAAGACAGAACAAGTGAAAATCACGAAAGAAGGGAATGTCGTCAGAACGAGTCCCTCCTTCACATTGCTGGCTTATGTGTACTGTTCGGAGCCCTCGAAAAGATCATAGTACTGATTTTTTTTTGCAACTAAGGTTGCCCCAAAGAATAAGAATTCAGAGGAATATGAAGCTTGGGAGGATTAGAACTATATGGTTAAATCTTGGCTTCTTGATGCTACGACCAGGGAGATCAGGTCACTATTCATTCGTTCACCTACCGCCAAGGAGATTTGGGACACTATCAAACAAACCAACTCAGACTGGTTCTTTCAAGTCCTCTAATCTCTGAGCCATTTAGTCACTGCTGAAGCCTTTGTTGCCAAGATAGGTCTAACAAACTCTACCCATAAATCTCTTGCTTGTACCATAAATTTAGTTGTTAATCTTATATTTATTCCAAAATAATTGTTACAAATGCCAATGGTAGTGGAACTGTTCTTTTCCTATTTTTTGCATTGATCTCTGAAGTTCCAAAATAGATTTATTGAAGGGAAAAAAATAGATATTTGTTGGAGGTCACTAGGTCTTTATTAATTGGTGGTCATGTTCCATTTTATTTGTGGGGTGAGGCCTTGATGTTCGTTGTTTATATAATTAATTACACCATCTAGTTTTTTGAAATTTAGAAGACATTTGGTTGTGATCTCTGAATATTGTACACTTTCTTCGGTTGTGTTGTATATTGTCACTTACACGAACATAAACGCAAAAAACTTGATTCACGAGCATTGAAGTGTGTATAGTTAGATATAACTCCACTCAAAAGGGTTATTGGTGTTATCATCCTCCTTCTAAATGGTTTTTGATGTCTATGGATGTTATATTTCATGAACACGAGCTCTTATATGCTACAGTGGTCATTGATTTGTTGTTGGGTTATTTCCAGAACTCAAACACGCACAAATTTACGTGGTTCGGCAACTTGCCTACTCCACGGAGCTACTGGTTTGTATTAATCAAGCTTACACACAATACAAACAACAATACAAGGAGGAGGAGAAAATTCTTCTCTACTCAACTCAACTCTCCCTAGCTCTCTCTCCGTGTTTCTCTCTGTTTCGTGTGTTCTACAGGCTCTCATTAGCAGCCTCTTCTTATAGCTAAAGTGGGAGACAATTCTCTCCACTTTAGTCAATTATGGCAACTACTTTTACCCTACCATTTGCAGCCATCTTTGACGCCACCATTGCAGCCATCTTTGACGCCATTAGCCAGCCATGTGTCCATACACAACAATCTCCCACTTGGACACAAATGGCTTGATATCCATCTTTTAGTCTTGGAGGCCAACTGAAGTTTTACACAACTTCAGTTTATCAAGTGTAACTCCTTTGGTTAGTATGTCAGCTGGATTCTTGCTTCCACAGATCTTCTCTAGCATTAGTTGCTCATCGTCTAGCAATTGTCGAATGAAGTGATATTTGATCTGAATATGCTTAGTCCTTGAATGAAATGCTGGATTCTTGGCAAGGAAGATGGCACTCTGACTATCGCTATACAAAGTACCTTTTCCATTCATCTTGCCCAATTCCTTCAGGAAACTCTGCAACCATACTATCTCTTTTGCAGATTCCGAGATTGCAACATATTCAGCTTCTGTTGTTGAAAGAGCGACGATCTTTTGCAAGGTAGAACTTCAGGAAACAACAATACCTCCTAGAGTGTATACATATCCTGTAGTGCTCTTTCTGCTATCAATATCTCCTGCTAGATCAGCATCTACAAAACCTTCAAGTTTCAAACCACCAGCTGTGAAACTAAGACAAGTTTCCGATGAACCTTTTAAGTACCTCATGATCCATTTCACCGCCTCCCAATGCTGCTTTACAGGATTGCTCATATATCGGCTTACAACTCCCACTGCATGGGCAATGTCTGGTCTGGTACAGACCATAACATACATCAAAGAGCCGATAGCTGAGGCGTATGGAATCTTATCCATGTATCCACATTCTAGCTCAGTTTTTGGTGACTGATCTTTGCTGAGCTTGAAATGATTCCCTAGTGGTGTACTTACTGGTTTAGCATTATCCATACTAAACCTGCTGAGAACCTTCTTGACATACTCTGTTTGTGAGAGCTTTAATATGCCTTTGTCTTTATCTCTGACGATTCTCATTCCAAGTATTTGTTTAGCAGCTCCCAGATCCTTCATTTCAAACTGTTTCGACAACTGCTGTTTCAGCTTATCAATCTCCTCAATGCTGGATCCTGCAATCAACATATCATCCACATATAATAGTAGAATGATGTAGGAGTTGTCAAAATGTTTGACATAGCAACAATGATCAGCTTGACATCTTGTGTACCCCGAACTGCTCATGAAGTTGTCAAACTTCTTGTACCACTGTCTTGGAGCTTGCTTCAAACCGTATAGGCTTTTCTGTAGCTTGCAGACTTGATTCTCCTTTCCTTGCATCGCAAACCCCTCTGGTTGTTGCATGTAAATTTCTTCCTCCAAGTCACCATGAAGGAATGCTGTTTTTACATCTAATTGTTCAAGATGTAAATTTTCTGCAGCTATTATCCCCAGAACAACTCTGATTGTTGTGAGCTTCACAACTGGAGAAAATATCTCAGAGTAGTCAATCCCTTTCTTTTGTTGAAACCCTTTTACAACAAGTCTTGCCTTGAACAGTTTGCTTCCGTCATGCTCAGTCTTCACTCTGTAAACCCACTTGTTTTGTAAGGCCTTCTTTCCTTCAGGTAATGCTGTTAGCTCCCAAGTCTTGTTCTTCAACAACGAACTCATCTCATCCTTCATGGCTAACTCCCACTTGTTTGAGTTTCCATCTTGTAAGGATTCTTCATAGGTTAGCGGTTCACCACCATCTGTCAGCAAAATATAATTGAGTAAAAGTGTGAATCGTTGCGGGGGTTTTATCGTCCTCGAAGACCTGCGAACAGCTGGTTCAATTGGCTCCGCATCTTCTTGTGTAGTAGTGGGACCGTTGTGACCCCTCCAATCTTTTCTGGGAACTTGCTTAGTGGAAGGATTATCCATACGGTACTATTTTTGTATATGTGACAGTTTGTAATGAAACGGTTGAAGACTAGCAGGATGACGGTACAAAGGAACAGTTGGGTTCCGTATGATCAAGGATCTGATGGAGTGGTGATTTCTCCAAAGAAGTTAGATTCGGTGACTGTGATTTCTCGAGGGGAGAATTGATGAAGACCCTGATAATGGAAGAGAAATACAGCAAGGGGATGCAGATTGGCACCCTATTTTGACTTGAACAGGTATTGTGACAGGATGAGCTGCTGTCAAACATAAGCAAGGAATATGGAGAAATCTGGAGAACAGAAATTGCACGAGGGCACACGGAGATTGTGCAAGAGTACCCGGAGGATCCAACGAGGTACTGTAATGAGACAACAAGTGCAAGGAGAAGAAGAGTTCCCAGATGAAGCTCAGAGCAGAGACTGTGTACAACAGGAAGTCTCTTGATGAAGACAACAGGCGAGGACCTTTCCAATGCATGCAAGGATGGAAAGATGAGCTGTTGCAGAGGCACCTAATTGAGGGGGTGCAAACGCCTGTGATAAAAGGCGGTCGTCTATGATAAAAAGGCGAAGACACCAAAGAGAGGTGGTGTAGGTGGAGCTATCAAGCAGAAAGATGCAGAAGCTCCAAACATAGAAATCGAGGTGGAGGATTGCGAGGAGTATACCGCAACTTTCCTTTCTATGTAATCAGTGGCAGTAATCTCTCCCAAGTCCACATGGTGGTAGAGAATCTTGAAGTCACTGGAGTCATCCCGATGAAGGAGGATGAGACCGCTCCACGACGAGCGGAGACACCTCAGGAGAAGGTGTGAGGGCCATGACAGGAGCTCCAATTCAGAACGCCCCAGAGCCAATGTGATGGCTGGATATAAGTGGACAGATGGATAGCCAATGAAGTGGCTATAATGAGTATGAAGATAAATGCAGGATTGACTTTCATGGATATTGCCCCCATGCTAAAGATCAATGAGCTAGAAGACATTTGCCTTGGACAATAAGTGTGTGACTTGTGGAGCATTAAGACGCGGCTGCTATGAAGGAGCAGAGGGCATGCGCAGGTTCCGGGAACGAGTTGACTCTTGTCAAGGTGGTCAGCTCGGTAATGGCATTATAATACTCAGAGTATGAAGATATATATGGATCAACCTTTAATGGACTGCCCCCATGATTAAAGGTGGAGAGCTACCTAGACTCTTACGACTAAGAGCAAGAGACTCACGGAGAAGTAAGGCGTGGTTCCTACGGTGGAACAGAGGGCAGGCGCAACTCTTGGATGAGTAGACTCTTGGAAGAGTGGTGGGCTTGTGATCATATTGAGATACTCAGATAATGACTATCGCACTTGGAATATCCGTTTGAGGGGGTGTTGTAAGCCTTGGTGTGAGGCTTGATAAATCATTCCGGACCGAGCATGATTGATACGCTCGAAGGGGAATGTTCCCAGAGACAAGCGTTAACACTCTTCAGATGTGATGTGTGAGACCATCTGGTTGAAGTGATCATTTGGTGTAAGCAAGGGTGTGCTTTGGTGACTCTGGTGATTGAAAGGTTGGGCGAGTACCTATAAACTTGGCCACAGATGCTCTCGGAATGGTAAGCTTGGAAAAGCTGCAAGATGCAAGCTGGTGCTAAAGAATCAAGAGGACAATTGCCCAGATAAATGGCAAAGGGGGTGATTGTTAGGTATTGCCATTTATTGGCAATACCCCACCACCAAGCAAGTGGCCACAACCACCAAGCAAGTGGCAGCAACCTTTGTTGAAGAAGATGGCAGCCACCATTGACTCTCATGTGCAGCTGCTGGAAAGAAGAAGAGAAGCCACCATCCTGCCTATAAATAGGCACCATACAAAGAGAGCTATGTGAGAGTTGTGAAAACGTGAGTGTAGAGGGGAAGAGAGAAAAAGGCTGCTGCCCTGCTGCCATTGCAGCACAGAGAGATGAGAGTTGAGTGATTAGATCCTCCTCCATGTATTTATTGTAATCCTTTCTCTATCTCTAATAAATGGACTCTCTCCCGTGGATGTAGGCGGTTTTGCCGAACCACGTAAAATATTGTGTCAGTGTGCTTACCCTCCTACGATGAGCAATATCAGTACATCACCGGTCGCCGGATTCCGCCCTACATTTATCACTTGAGGGGAGGAGTACACACGAAGTTCAGAATCACATTGATGAGTATATATGTTCTTTTGATATAACAACTCATGATAAGAACTAAGCTCGAGAAGTCGAATCAACCTCAGTTTGATGTGAAGATGATGTAAAGAACGAAAGTCAAGCGTGGATGAAAGATGTGAAGAGCAAGAACAAGAACAAGTCCATTAGAGTACACATGAAGCTGTTGCAATACCATCTCATGATAAGAACTTAGCTCGAGAAGTCGAATCAACCTCAGTTTGACGTGAATATGAAAGATGTAAAGAACGAAAGGTAAGCGTGGATGGAAGATGTGAAGAGCAAGAACAAGTCCATTAGAGCACAATACTCCTAGATGAATTTTCATTTTTTGATTCCATTGCTTCTTCTAATTTCATTCTTGTTCGTTCTAAGGGATTCTATGTGGATTCATGCTATGACAAAAGAAATGGCTATACTAGAGGAAAATGGCACTTCAGAACTTGTCTCTTTGCATACTGGGAATAAAACTGTGGGGTGCAGATGGATGTTTACTATTAAACACAAAGCATATAGAATTGGAGAGAGATATGGTGTAGATTATCAAGAAACTTTTGTTCCAATCGCTAAATTCAAGAGTACTTTTATCATTAGAAGCCAACCGAGATTGGCCACTTCTTCAGTTTGATGTAAAAAATATTTTTTATATCGTGACTTAACTAAAAAGGTATATATATAGATATATCCTTCTCCGTGTGTGTCAGCTTATTCAAGTTCAATAATGATAAGTAAAAAAGACACTACATGGATTAAAGAAATCTTCAAGACCTTGGTTTGGTAGACTTACCAAGTCTATAAAGTAATTTAGATCATACTTTTTAAAACATAAACAAGGTAAAATTACTGTTTTAATTCAAGCTCAAATTCAACAGATAAAAGAAGATATCAATGACTTATAGAAAAGTTAATTTATCTAATTTATACTACGTCAGACATTGTATATACAATGAGTCAATTCATGCATGATCCACGAAAGCCTCGTATAGATATCGTAAAACATATATTGAGATATTAAAGTATGCTCCTAATCAAGGATTGTTGCTCACAGTTTACTGATGCTGATTGGACAGGTTCAACTAGTAACAGATGATCTAATTCAAGATATTTCATCTTTGTAGGTGGAATCTTGTAACTTGGAGGAGCAAAAACACAATATAGAGGTATGGCTTTTAGATATATGAGCTACCGTGGATGAGAAATCTGTTGAATCGCTTGGGATTTAAACCAAAAGAGGCAATGAATCTATTTTCTGACAATAAGCCAGCCATAAAAATTGTTCATAATCCTGTTTTACATGATTGAACAAAGCATGTGAAAATAGAAAGATACACACACTTGCTTGTAAAATCAATAAAAATAATTAGAGATATTCTCTACAAAATCTTTGTTTTTTATATTTTATATATAGGATTTAGCAATGCGATTATGTTTATCCACAAAACCTGCACTTGGATATGAATAAGTTAACGTAAACTGGTAAAGGTTGGCTGGCTGATAAATTGTCCACGGATTCAACTCCCCCACCAGTTGCTCAATGGCCACCTTTTAACTAGTTAATGATAGAGTGCAAGATTAGAAAGCAGAATGAGATTCGGAATTGAAACGGAGTCTTAATTAGACACAATTAAGAAGATATTTAATCTCAAGAATATTCAAAAGAAATTAAACGTAGCCAAGTTGATGCAAGAAACGGGTGGTGTGACTTTGGTTCTATGAAGTGATAAGATTGATTGAGAAATAACACCGCCCCATGCTCAAATTACAGGATTGTTGAACATCAACCCGTTCTTTCCATGAAACCAGCGCCAGTTGCCATGGAGGACTGCCAGCTTTCGCCTCTGGACATTTTAACACCTAATTATATAAAAGAAAACCAAGACCAAGCAGTCAGTGTGTTTACTTTGAAGTCAAATTCTACATCACGTGTGTCTTTTGATGATGATGATTCATGGTCCCCTCCGAGGACAGTCCGAGCTCAGTTTCTAACCATGACGAAGCTCTTTTTTGGAGTGATTGGAAAGAGATGATTACAGCAGAGTCCCCTCCTTTTTTGGAATTTAGCAGGGCAGAGATCTGTATCGGATTGGAGAAGGAAAGTGATGATGGAGCATTGTGAGGTTGTGGGATTTTGTGTTTCATTTCTAGCTAGGAAAATACTTTGGGTTCATGGAGGACTAAAATCATATAGCCCTCTTTCTTGTGGTTAACATGGCCGCCCCCTTGCATCATGGCTAGTCTATCGGTATTTATTGGATTTTTTTCTCCGTTGGTATCGTCTTTGCTATCGGTAGCATAATGTAAGCAAATAATCTAGTTATAAACTATAGTCCCAGTATAAACCCAAGATGTTGCCATGCATCTGTATTGTGCATGTTCCGGTTAATGATTTCATATATATTTTTTAACGTCGTTTCAAAGAGCCAGGTGATTCGATCAGGATCCGAGTCCAAGCTAGTTATGCTTTGAACTGTGTTGGCAATTTACTATTCAAACTCGGTAAAAACCAAATTGCTTAAAAATAGGATTTTAACGTTGTATTTTTTTTTATTAACTAAAAATGCCTATTAGACCACCCACTTCAACGTACAACCCAAATTAGTGTTTAGCTATTACACCAACCCGTACAATCGAGATTAGTGTTACCAAAATGATGATGTCAACCTGCTGGTCTCAATTTAAGCAACTCCAGCCTCCCACTTGTGGCTGCATCACCAACTTCAAGCTCGCATGGCTGCATGAGTTTATCCAAAATAAGGGTACAACACTAGCACTGCTTAGCTTAAACCAACTCTTTGTCTCTCCCTCTCTTTGTTTAGGCGTATAGATCATGTCTGCAGGTCTAAACTCAGAAAGGGATGTCAATCCTAGCCAACCCACAACAGAGAAAACACTAGCAGATTTTGATCCTGTAAAGAAACCAAAAGGAAACAAATTTGCTATTGCTTGCGCAACCCTAGCTTCCATGGCTTCAATCTTACTTGGTTATGGTGAGGACTCAATTAATTTTCTCTCAAACCATTCTTTTCATCACTTGGAATACTGCTAGTGAAGATTCCAAAAAACTAGCTCTGTTAACCCTCAACGAAGAGTGAGACTTGCAGCAAAAAAGATTTTCTTTTTTTCCAAGAAAATACTTCTTTACGTAGAACTTTGATGTTGCCTTCATTTTTTACATTATCCTAACAACTTGTATATTTGGTGATAGATATCGGAGTAATGAGTGGAGCCAAGGACTACATCCAAATTGACCTTAAACTCAGTGACACGCAAGTAGGATTACTTGTGGGAACTCTCAACTGGTACTCTCTTGTTGGCTCAGCCGCTGCTGGCGTGACCTCTGACTGGATTGGTCGTCGATACACTATTGTGGTGGCAGGAGCCCTTTTCTTTGCTGGAGCTCTGCTCATGGGATTTTCCACAAATTATGCATTTCTCATGGTTGCTCGCTTTGTTGCTGGTATTGGTGTCGGTTTTGCCCTCATGATTGCCCCTGTTTACACCACTGAGGTCTCGCCAGCTTCTACTCGTGGATTTCTCGCCTCATTCCCAGAAGTAAGTATTCATATACGTTTTCTTTAATTTTCCAAAAGAAATTGTTGTTTTTTAAGACCATTGCTTTGCAATTTCTTTACTAGACAAGAGAGAGAGTAAAGAAGAAGTGCAAATAGAATGCTATTTTTACTAATTTAATTTCCAGTTTCTTAAGAGTACTTAATTTGTAGTTATGTACCAAAAATGGATGTAAGATTCGATAATACCCCTAAAATGTTTAGTTTGAAATACTAATTAAATCTTAATACACGCACAAGAATCCCACTTCTAGCAATTTTAATGTCAAAAAACCTTTTAAGTATATAAGGGGAATAATTGATAGTAACGTAACTTCTGCGACTCTGTTTCTGGTGTAGGTATTTATCAATGCTGGGATCTTAATAGGATATGTATCCAATTATGCTTTCTCTAAGCTCCCACCTAACTTGGGTTGGCGAATCATGCTTGGAGTTGGAGCAATTCCTTCAGTTTTCTTAGCTTTGGTTGTTATAGGCATGCCCGAGTCTCCACGTTGGCTAGTCATGCAAGGTCGACTCGGTGATGCTAGGAAAGTTCTTGACAAAACCTCCGACACTAAAGAAGAATCTCAACAGAGATTGTCAGGCATAAAAGAAGCCGCCGGAATCCCTCAAGATTGCAACGATGACGTTGTCCGTGTGCAGAAAAAGAGTCACGGCGAAGGTGTTTGGAAAGAATTATTCATTCATCCCACACGTCCTGTTCGTCACATCCTGCTTTGTGGGATCGGTATTCATTTCTTCCAACAAGCTTCAGGAATAGACGCGGTCGTTTTGTACAGCACCAACATCTTCGAAAAGGCCGGAATCACATCATCCAATGATAAATTACTGGCAACTGTAGCGGTTGGATTCACCAAGACCGTTTTTATCTTAGTGGCCACATTCTTGCTAGATAGGATCGGGCGACGGCCGCTGCTCTTAAGTAGTGTTGGTGGTATGGTACTATCCCTAGCAACCCTCGGATTCGGGCTGACAATAATTGATCATTCACGTGAGAAACTACCATGGGCGATTGCCTTATCAATCGCTATGGTGTTAGCTTTTGTTGCATTCTTCTCCATAGGAATGGGACCGATAGCTGGGGTTTATTGTACAGAGATTTTCCCGTTGAGATTACGCGCTCAGGGGACAGGTATGGGAGTGGCCGTGAATAGAGTGACAAGTGGGGTAATATCTACAACTTTCATTATGCTCTACAAGGCTATATCTATTGGTGGGGCCTTTTTCCTGTTCGCAGGAATTGCAACAGTGGCTTGGGTATTCTTTTTTGCATGTTTTCCTGAGACACGAGGTAGAACTTTAGAGGACATGGAAGTGCTTTTTGGTAATTTTATCAAGCGAAGGTCTGCTTTAAAGGATGAGCAAAAGGAGGAGGAAGTTCACGGTGGAAACGATGGTCAAATCCAGATGGGAACTAAAGCTTAAGAATAGTGTGATAAGTGTATCTCTTCTTCTTCTTCTTCTTTTCTCAAGATGTAAGATTAGTTTTGTCTTTCCTTCTTTTTTTAGCAAGGATGGGAGACTGGAGCAAAATAATGCTTGAGATGGTGTGAAGATGAGAAGCTTGTGGACGTTCATGGAAAAGAAGAAGAACAAAAATCAGATATCTAATGAATCGAAAAGATAATATAGTAAATATCCCTTCTTCTTTTTATCTTAAACACTTCTCGCAATCAGCTAATTATGGAAACAGTAATGTGTTCGGAAAACAGAATTCACAGGCTTGTGTGTAAGAGAGGTTAAAAAAATGGATACCTGCCAATTATTGGAGATTGAAATGAACATGTATAAAATGAGCTTCGTGTAGTAGCCTTGGATTGGTTGATACCTGCCATATAATTGGGTTCCCTTTTATTCATTGGTACGTGCTGTCCTCTTCTGCTTTACTTTTCTACACATTTCCCTTTCCTACATGACAAAGGAAACTGGAATTTGAGTGGTCGGTTCACGTCTTAGAATAAGTGGTTCCTTTTCTTGGATGGAATGCATGAACTTGAATTACTTGCAACCATGGCTAATGAGCTTCATGTATATAATTGGGTTCCCTTTTATTCATTGGTACGTGTTGTCTTCTTCTGTTTTACTTTTCTACACATTTCCCTTTCTTCTTCTGTTTTATTATCTTTTTTTCCTGCTGTTTTGATTTTATTGATTACATAATCTTTTTTATTTAGGCTGAAATGCAGCGAAAACAACGGGTTAGAAGAGGTGGTCCAGCTGTAATTGATAAGGTGTTAAAATCATGTGTAAATAAGAGGTTATTTAGTGTTTGAGATGATGGTTAATTAATATGTTCAAGTGCTTAAATTTTTTTCTTTTAATCTAAAGGAACTCCATACTTATGAATAGAAACTTGAATATCTGCAAAAATAGTTCCAATCGGGAGACTTGACTCTCCTATAATAAAATCAATATATTTATAAGAAATGTATTAAATAATTTAAATCAATAAATAATTTAAAAGAGCATTGCAAATATGTTTATTATTGAGTTTTAAGTTGGTTAATGCTCTAAAATCTATATATCTTTATCTTAAGAGATGAAAAGTTCTAACCTTTTAGCTAGATGGTTTAGGGGATATTTATACCCTTAAATCTTGTTATTTACAAAGAATTGAATAATTAAAAAGTCATATACTTTTGACGACATTAATGAAAAACAAAAATCTTTTATATATCATTTTTGAGATAGTAAGTATGATAGGTCCTTTAAGAAATCTTGTTTGTACCTATGAGTATAGACATGACGGTTTATCATGTCCATAATACTTTTATTGTAGAGAATCATATCCACAATCAGTCAATATAGCCTATATTTTACATTTGAGTTGTTGGAAGATGTTTGAGATTTGTTAAATCATTAAGTATGAGCGTTGAGAGTCTATATGGATGCAATCATTGAATGCAGCTTGTTAATGTGTTGGTTTGCCAAGTAATTAGAGTGGCTTCTCTCTGGTTGGGACTGTTCCTTCAACCTTAATTAGGGTGGCATCTAAATGATAGAAATCTTAAGTTCCAGAAACTAAAGTTTAAGTATAAGAGAAACAAATTCAAGATAGTAGAGTTGAGTAGAAAGATCAATATATTTCATTAATTTTGAATGCCTATATATAGGCTTACATAGAACTTGGAATGGATTGAAACTCTCAACAAACTTGAGACATTATTGGAATTGAAATAACAAACTTAGCAGAAAGTTCCTGCTACAAATCCTAAAAAAGCAAAACAATTACATAAAATTCAAATAACATAACTGCACTTAACTCTATCTTTCTCAAGGCAAAATCTCATAATTCTAACACTCCTCCAGGAGATTTGCCTTGACAAACCAAGTTTCATCCTTAGAAATTCCAGCCTTGAACTAGGAAGAGCTTTAGTCATTATATCAGCAAGTTGAACATCTGTTGGACAATAGTGTAGCTTTATAAGCAGATTCTTCTCAGCTTCTCTTATAGAATGAAATTTCACATTAATATGTTTGGTTCTGCCATGTTGCACCAGATTTAGAGTGATAGCAATAGCAGATTTGTTGTCATAATAAAGCTCAATTGGTGAGCTTTGTTCTTGACCCAAATCAGCAAGCAACTTATTCAACCAAATTGCTTGATTTACAGCAGATGCCATGGAGATATACTCTGCTTGTGCAGTTGATTGTGCCACCACCTCTTGCTTCTTTGCATTCCAACAGATTGCACCTGAACCAATGTTCAAAACATACCCAAAGGTGTTTTTCATGTCATCAACACTCCCTACCCAGTCATTGTTTGCATAACCAATTAGTTTTACTCCTTCTGTCTTTGAGTACCAGATACCAAGATCAGTTGTTCCTCTAATGTACTTCAACACCCTTTTAGCAATTCCCATGTGAATATTGCTAGGTGAGCTTATGAACCTTGACAGCAAACCAACTGGAAACATCAAGTCAGGTCTAGTTGCTGTCAAGTATAGTAGACTACCCACTAAGCTTCTAAATCCAGAGGGATCTTCAAGTTTCTCACCATCATTCTTCGAAATCTTCTCATTTTGTGCCAAAGGAGTTGCTACTTCTTTGCATGAATCAAGTTTGAATTTCTTGAGTATATCAACAACATATTTCCTTTGTGAAACAAAAATACCCGAACTATATTGATATATTTCCATTCCAAGAAAGTAGTTCATAATGTCAAGATCAGACATTCCAAAAACATCTTGCATTTCTGTTTTGAACTCTTCCAACAACTTTGCATTGCTTCCAGTAACTAGCATGTCGTCTACATAGAGTGATATCACTAGTTGCAGACCATCTTTATCTTGTTTTAGATACAAAGTAGCTTCATTTTCACTTCTCTTGAATCCCAGTTGAATCAAATGAGTGTCAATTCTGTTGTACCAGGCCCTTGGTGCTCACTTCAAGCCATAAAAAGCCTTGTGTAGCTTGTATACTTTGTGTTCATTAACAGCAAGTACAAAGCCTTCTGGTTGCTAAACATAAATTTCTTCAAGAAGTATTCCATTTAGAAAAGCAGACTTAACATCTAAATGATATACTCTCCATTCTTTTTGTCCTGTAAAAGCAAGTGGGAGTCTTATAGTGTCATGCCTAGCTACTGGTGCAAAAGTATCTCCATAATCCACTCCAGTAATTTAAGCAAAGCCTTTAACAACCAATCTAGCCTTGTGTTTGAAGATTGAACCATTTGGATTGAATTTGGTTCTAAAGACCCATTTCACTCCAATTTCCTTTTTATCTTTAGAAAGTTTAGTCAATCTCCAAGTCCCATTTCTTTTAATGGAGTCAATTTTCAATTTCATTGCTTCAATCCAAGCTGGAACTCCTGCAGCTTCAGTGTAGTTTGTAGGCTCAGCATGTACAAGATTACATCTTTCATACACATCAGACAATGGCCTCACCTTAAGTACTGCTGTATCTGAAGTTGCTTCAATGTCTTGTTGAACTTCAACACCAATACTCCTTACTGTTGGTTCAAGTGCAGCTGTGTTATTCTGATCAACTCCTTTTAAGTCCTAATTCCAGCAGGAATTCTCATCAAAATACACATCTCTACTGACCTGAATTTTAGTTGCATTCAGATTGAATATTCTATAACCTTTTGATTTTGTTGCATATCCCACAAGAATTTTTTTTTTCTACTCTTTCATCCAGTTTCCCTCTTTTGGTAGATGGTACAAGAAAATAGCACAATGATCCAAACACTTTTAGATGTTTGGCAGTAGGCTGGACACCAGACCATGTTTTCAATGGTGTTTTGTTTTGAACAGACTTAGTTGGAAGTCTATTAAGCAAATATACTGAAGTATTTACTGCTTCAGCCCATAAAAACCTTGGCAACTTCTTTTCAAACAAGATATATCTGGACATCTCTATCACAGTTATGTTCTTCCTTTCAAAAACTCTATTCTGCTGTAGAGAGTATGGAACTGTCAACTGGTGTACAATCCCAGCTTCTAAACAAAATGCATTGAACTCCTTCGAAATATACTCTCCTCCATTATCAGTTCCCAACACCTTGATCTTCTGACCACTTTGAGTTTCAGCTATGCTCTTGAAGTTTTTGAACATTAATAGTGCTTGTGACTTGGTTTTTAGAAAATAAACCCAAGTCATTCTACTGAAGTCATTAATGAACAATATAAAGTACATATTATTTCTCAAAGAGGTTGTGCTCATTGGTCCACATATGTCTGAGTGGACTAACTCCAGCTTGTGAGCTGCTTTTTTAGATATACCTTTGGGAAATGGTTGTTGGTGTTGCTTTCCTAATTTACAGCTTCCATATGTATGAGTAGTAACATGAATTTCAGACATGTTTTCTACCATTCCAGTATCATACAACAACTTTAATAATTTAAGATTGTAATGACCAAATCTTTTGTGCCAAAGAATGCTTTCATCAATCTTAGCACTAAACACATGTCCTTTAACAGCATCAAGCTTCAAATAGAAGCTATTACCATTCATTTTGATTTTTGCTATATCTGAATCATGTGTATCAGTGATAAAGCAAAATCTCTCTTTAAAAGAGACTTCATAAGCATTCCTGAGCATCTGTGCAACACTAAGAAGATTTTGATCTTGTTCTGAAATGTAAAGAACATTTGTGATGGTTTTAATACCTTTATTTATGCTGACCGCAAAAATGCCTTTTCCCTTAGCCTTCACAATATCTCAATTTCCCAACTTGATCTTCGGTTGAACTAATTTGTCAATAGAAGAAAAGATTGAAAAAAACTTAGACATGTGACTTGTGCAGCCACTGTCTATAAGCCATGTATTCAGTTCAGAAGTATTGCTAGCTTGTGATGCCATAAACAAATGCTCCTCATCATCTTTGCCTTCTTCAGAAACATTTGCTTGTTGTTGAGATTGTTTCTTTTTTATTCTGCAAAATTTCTCACTATGACCAAGATTATTACAGAACATACACTGGAGAGAAGGTTTACCCTTAAACCAGCAATCTTTCTCAATATGATTAGTTCTTCTGCAATAAGGGCATGGTAAGATAATATGTCTTCTTGAAGGTATACTTGTTTTTCTTTTAGAAAACTTGACAAGTTTGTTTCTTAGCAGGTTACCAGCACTCCTTCCCTTGTTGTTTGCTTGGAAAGCCCCTTCAACAGTCTCATCATCTCTCATATGAACCCTTTGCTCCTGAACATGAAGTTTGCTAATTAACTCTGTGATAATAAGATTTTGCAAATCGCAAGATTCTTCTATTGCAGAGATCTTGGCTTCAAACTTTTGTGGGACTGACATCATAAGTTTTTCTACTACCTTAGATGTATTTCCAAGAAGTCTCATTTGATTTACAATATCCATTAATCTGCTAGAATAATCTTTGACAGATTCATTGTCTTTCATCTTCATCAACTCAAATTCCCTTTTAAAAGCAAGAAGTTTTATTGCTTTGACTCTGTTGCTGCCTCCAAATTCAATTTGGAGCTTATCCCATACCTGTTTTGGTGTTTCCAGATTCATTATTTTGGTGAAAATATGATTTGCAAGTCCAGAATATAGGCAAGTAATGGCTTTGTCCTTCTTGAGTTTTTCTTCTTCATGTGCTTTCGTTTGAGCGATTGTAGGATTTGCATTAAATGGTGGTGGATCAGAATCAATCACCATAACATTCCATAAGCCTTGAGATCTTAGATAAAATCTCATTTTGACAGCTCAAATATGATAGAGTTCACCACTAAACATTGAAATTGCAGATGCAATATTGCTTAAAGAAGACATTGATAAAAAGCAGAAGGAAAATAACTCACTAATATTTATGCTCACCCTCTTTGTGTTTAGCACTCAGAATACTTGCCTCACCCTCTCTGTTTTTATCACTTAAAAGAAAGAAAATGCTTGCCTCACAGCCCCGTAGGATTAAATGCTCTGATACCACTGATAGAAATCTAAAGTTCCATAAACTAAAGTTTAAGTACAGGAGAAACAGATTCAAGATAGCAAAGTTGAATAAAAAGATTAAATATTTCATTAATTTCGAATGCCTACATATAGGCTTACATAGAACTTGGAATGGATTGAAACTCTCAACAAACTTGAGAGATTATTAAAATTGAAATAACAAACTTAGCATAAAGTTCCTGCTGCAAATCCTGAAAAAGCAAAATGATTACATAAAATTCAAATAAAATAACTGCACTTAACTCTATCTTTTTCAAGGCAGAATCTCATAATTCTAACACTAAATTGATCGACTGGATGTGAGCAGCATTTATCTCAGTGAAGCGCTAACCCTCCAGTAGCTCATTCACGTGACTGGCAAGAGGAAGATGTTGGAGGAAACAGGCATTGGTGTTGTTGGTACGTACAGCTCACTGAAAGAGAAGCCAAATCAACGATCATCCCAAGTGATTTTTGAAAAGAAGGTAGCCTTTTTACGCTGTTTTTAATGGATGAAATAACATTCATGCCTCCTATCCCTTCAAGGTTCAGGATTCGAGCAGCCTCTACTTTGTACCAAAAAAAGACTTGCAGCATTCTCTCTGTTTCCTGTATTTGATATGTCTTGGGTTCATTTGCATGAAAGCAAACTTAGAGCCCAGTTAGCAACACAAATTCAAGAATCAGATGGGCTTATCTTTTATGGGTCCCGTTGAATGCAAAGGCAAAACTAGCTGGTTTGACAGAGAGATTCCATGGTGCAAATTTTGGACCAGCAAGGAGAGGGAGGCAGTAGAAAAGTAGGGTTTCATCAAACAATATTTGAATAGCTTACCCAGTTCTGTACACCCCAAGCTAGGCCCCAGTAACATACGTTCTTCTCAATACCAAGTCAATAAAAAAAACAGAAACAAATCATCTCTCCCCCTACAACAAAATGAAAAGAAAAAAAGAAAAAAGGCGAGGATAGAAGGAAAAATCACTTGTCCCACTGGACGATCACCGCAACTTCAAGTGTAACCATCAAGTTACTGGCAGAGCATGCTCTTGTTATGCAAGAATTAGTGGTACTAAAGCAACCATCGCATCATCTTCACCGTGACCTCGCTCTCTACTTCTGTTTCATCTTTTCCTAAAGTCGTTGTGTTCAATTCATCTTTTTTCTGTCTCTTCAAATGCTATTTAGTTTTCACTTAGACTCCTGTGGATGGATGTTGTTATCAGAAAGAAAACGAGGAAATTATTTCTAGCAGGGAAGATAAAGAAACTGGGCTAACATGGAAAGAATATAAATCCATGACCTTTACAATGCATGTAAGTAGAAATAACATTTGGATTCTTTTTTTTTTCTTTGCTTTTTATTTATTTGGTTGGTTGGTTTACTGGAAATACAGGTTATCAATGAAGCCCTACGGATTAGTGGTGGAGTTGGGATCCTAAGAAGAACAAAACAAGACATTCAAGTAAACGGTACATAGCAAGCTCTGTTTTCCTGCATTAACCTTTAACCCTTCAGTTTTATTATAATTCTGAACACCACAGATTTAATTTTTACAGGATACGCGATTCCAAAAGACTGGTCAGTTTTTCTCTTCTCATCTGCAGTTTTCATGAATCCAGACATATATAAAGACCATCTTGCCTTCAATCCATGGCGATGGAAGTTATTTTATTTTATTTTTTGAACGGGATGCAAGGTAGTTTGTTGTCAGGATATATATAGAAACACACAGATTCGTACAAAACTTCTTTTATCCTAGCATGGCCAGATGCACGTATATATAGCCATGCGGGTTTCATTAATTTAAAATATACTTATATAGTTAACTTTGGTAAATGGAGTAAAATTTAAAATGACCGTCAGGAATCGATCGGAAGCAAATCTAGGTGTGATCTCCATATTGCAGTGTTTAAATTAGGCGAGGAGATGTATAATAAAAACTCTGAATACAATTAAACCTTCATGTGACAACGTTTTTCTAGCATCACAACCTCTACCAAAAACACAGATTATTATCAATATAAATAGAAAAGAAGAAAAGGGTTTTGAGAAGATAAATACAAACCTTCCCAGGAGTGGTGGTTCTAGGATTTAGAGGGAGTGAAGGGGTGGCATGTATATCCAATACCATGCCTCCTATAACTACTGGGTCTCCTTCCTCCTCATGTTTTCTATGCCCACCTTTTATTAAAACCTTCAAAACAGAAACAACAGTAATAACCAAAAGTAGAAGACATGTTAGTCTACCGGAACATGCAAGCAGAGACAGAAAAACACTAAAACATGAGTAAGAAAACAACAAAGGCAATGAACCTGGGAAAGACCATTATTGACTTCAATCGGAGACAACAGGTGCCCAGAAACACGTTCCAATCTCCTGTGTGCACTGTTTTCCATTTAGTCTCTGTCGTTTCCTCGGATGGGTTTTGGATTTTGTTCCGCTAGCAAGAGTAAGGTCTTTAACCCTTTGGAACAAACTACCGAGTGCTGTCTTCCCACTGTAATTATGATTGCACGTTGTAGGTGTGTTCCATTTTTCTGGCCATGCGGAAGCCAGCGATGTTTTTTCAGCCCAGTTGTTTCCGGCCTGGTTGAGGAAGCTGTTTGGTTGGGATAGAAGAAAAGATCCAATCTTTGTGTTGGTATTCAGCAACCCACAAAGTATGACATGTGACCTTCCCTGACTTCAATCCGTGGAAAATAATTAGTGTATATGTGCTTAAAAAAGCAATGATGGAGTCCATGATTCATCGACAAAGCTTGTATTCTAAAATATTTTCATTTTTAAGAATAGTAATTTTTTTAAAAAAAACTTATTTTTTATTTGATCGTAAAGTATTTTATATTCAATAATTCAACTACAAAAATAAAATATTTTATATGAAACAAAATAGCACTTGATGTTACGGGTATTTGAAAGTGTAATAACAGTTGTTTTTTTAATTGTTTTTTTATTTGAAAACATATTAACATAATTTTTTATTTTTTTAAAAAAATATTTTTTATATTAACATATTAAAATAATATGAAAACACTAAAAAAATTTAATTTCAAACAAAAAAAATATTTTCTTTTTAAATTTAAAACAAAAAAACAAACTGATTTAAAAATACCATTTAAATAATCTAATCATGATTTCCTACCCAAAATTCTCTCGGAAACCAATTGTTGAAGAATTCCAATCATCAAGTTACCAAAATATATTAATTCACTTATTAACATATGATATTTTTTAAGAAAAAATATTTAACACAATTATCATTAATCATGGCATTATAATGTCAGACCAACAACCTGCCTAAAAGAAGTAGAGAAGACATTTTTTATTCGACTCGAACGTAGGTGAGCTTTTTTGTGCAGCATAAAGAGTATTAGAATACTTATAAGTTTACAATGTAATTTTCAATATAATTTTATTGATGCTCAGCCTATAATTATATACTGACGATTACATATTCTATTAAGGAAAGATTACAATAATTAAAAGTATTTGTGGACAGAATATTTATATTAATTCACAAGCATGATTATAGGCTTGGTTACTGCTATAAATCATTGGCAGATTTCCTTCACACTAATGCTGCAATTACTTGCAGATTTCAAGCATCTGCAAATTTCCAGCATCTTCCTTAATATGCCCCTGCAAAATTGAACTTCCATCGACAAGTCCAATTTTGGCTCGTAATAATTTAGTGTGTGTCCGAGACAGTGGCTTGGTTAATAAATCTGCAAGCTGGTCTTGACTGTAGACGTGGCGCACATGAAGAATACCCTTATGAACTTGATCACGCACAAAATGAAGATCAATTTGGATATGCTTCATTCTTGAATGGTGAACCGGATTGAAACTAAGGTGAGTTGCACCAAGATTATCACACAGTAGAGAAGGTGGCACTGTCAAGGGAAATCCAAGTTCATGAAAAAGTGCAAAAAGCCATAATATTTCTGAAGTGCCATTAGCAAGTGCGCAATATTCAACTTCCGTAAAGGATCTAGCAACAACCCTTTATTTTTTCGAACTCTAGAAGAAAGGATTGCAACCAAGAAACGTAATGTAAGCTGATGTGGACATGCGATCATCAATGTTGCCAACCCAGTCAGCGTCACTATAAGTTGTTAAACACGGTGCAACAGCTTTCCTAATATGAATACCATGAAAACTTGTTCGTTTGAGATAGCAAAGAAGCCTCTTGGTGGCAGCCTAATGAGTGATCGTGGGCAGCATAAATTGAGACATCATATTGACTGCAAAACAAATGTCCGAACGAGTTAAGCAGAGGTATTGCAGGCTGCCAACAATGCGCCTATACTCGGTGCAATCCACTGATGTTATTCCATCCAGTAGATGAAGAGATTGAGTAGTGGACAGAGGGATGGAAATGTCCTTAGCACCAGCCATGTTTTGAGTCTCCAAGATGTCCTGGATGTATTGGTGTTGGGAGAGAAATAAACCTGCATGTGTGGGAATTACTTCAACTCCCAAGAAGTAGTGAAGTAAGCCCATATCCTTCAAGGAAAACTGAGTAGCAGTAACAACATGTCCTATGAACTGAGTATCATTGCTTGTAACCACCAAGTCGTCAACATAAATAAGCACATAACAAATAACTAAGTTATGATGATAGATAAACAGTGAGGAATCAGCTGTAGAATTCTAGAAACCAATTTGCAAAAGTGAAGATCGTAAAGCTGAATACCACGCCCTAGAAGCCTGTTTGAGACCATAGATGGCTTTCTTTAATCTGCATACATAATCAGGTTTGGACAAATCTTTGAAACCCGAAGGCTATAACATATAAACAGTTTCAGACAACATGTCATGTAAGAAAGCATTATTGACATCTATTTGTCTCAAGGACCACCCATTCATAAGAGCAATGTTCAACATAGTTCTAATGGTTGCTGGTTTAACAACCGGGCTAAAGGTTTCTTTATAATCAACTCCAGGACGCTGATTATAACCTCTTACAACAAGTCGGGCTTTGAATTTATCAACCGAGCCATCTGCCTTGCGCTTGATTTGAAAAACCCACTTATAACTACGGGCTTATAGTCTTTGGGAGGAGGAATTAAATCCCATATACCATGACTCATAAGGGCTGTTAACTCACTAGACATGGCTGCATGCCATTCAGGATAAGATACGGCTTGGCTCACACAAGTTGGTTCAAGGGAAGGTGGAAGGGAATGCTTGGACACAGTGTTCAATTGTTTAGGTTTGAAAATATTGTTCATCAAACGAGTGGTCATGGAGTGATTACGGGTTGGAATAATGTCAATTGATGCTGAACATGGCAAAGGGAAAGTATATGCAGGGGAAGTAGATGCAGGGAAGGCATGTGAATTAGAGGGGAGATGCTCATGATGCAAATTATCAATTGACTCAGAAATAGAAGGTGAGCGAGATGGGGTAATACTTGGAGATGATGCGAACGAGGCAGCAACAGTGTCCAAACTTGTTGATGATTCCAATGGTAGAGTGGAGATCGGTGAAGATGTCGCAGGAACGAGAGGAGCAGGGTAAGGGATTACAGGAAATGGAATTGGTTTGAGAAACTGATGGGTATGGTTGGGCGGGCGGGTGGATGATAGATGTCCGGGTGGGTTGATTTTTGAGACTAGACTTTAAGTTTCATCAAACAATACATGTTTGGACACATAAATTCAAGCAGTTAAGGGATCAATGTATTTGTAAGCATTTTGGGTTGGTGAGTATCCTATAAAAACACAGGGAATGGACTTAGGCTGTAACTTATGGGTGTTGTATGGCTTAGTGAGAGGGTAGCATAAACATCCAAATTTCCATAATTTGAGATAATTTGGTTGTTGATGAAAAAGAACTTCAAATGGGGATTTATTTTGAAGGAGAGGGGTAGGTTGATGATTTATGAGATAAGCAACAGTTTGAAATGCATAAGGCCAATAAAAGAGAGGTAAGGAGGCATCATGAAGCAAAGTGAGACCTGTTTCGGCAAGATGGCGATGACGTCTTTCAGTAACACCATTTTGTTGGGGAGTGTGGGGAGCAGTAGTGTAATGACTTATACCATGATTGGACAAGTAAGGTTTTAACTTTAGAAATTTGCCACCATTATCGGAGTACAAAGCTTTGATGGTGGACTGAAATCTTTTTTCCACCAGCATTTTGAATTGAGGAAAGATACTAGATACCTGAGATTTTGCAGACATTGGATAGAACCACATATATTTGGTATAATGGTCCACGAAAAGAAGATAATATCGTGCACCACAAATCCTAGTAATGTGAGTAGGACCCCAAACATCAGTGTATATAATGTCAAGCGGAGAGTGACTTTGAAAACTTGTTGAACCAAAAGGTTGTTTATGCATTTTAGTTGTGGAACAAGAAGTACATAAAGATGAATTTTTTTTTGTTAAAACAGGAAGGGATAATTGATTGACAAGATGTTGAACAATTTTAATTGAAGGGTGTCCAAGATGTTTGTGCCACCCATCAAGTGAAGTTCGTTCATACATATAAGCAACTTTTTTTGGAGTGGAAGAAGCCACCAAGGAGTTTGGAAGCATGTATACGCCATTCTCATACACACATCTTAGAAGTATTGCCCCTGTGGTTTTGTCCTTCACAAGAAAAAAAAAATAGGTGAAGTTCAAGAAAAAACATTATTATGTTTAGTGAAGTGATGAACTGAAATGAGATTCTTGTGAATATGAGGACACATAAGGTATCATGTAAATGAAAAGTTTTGTTAGGTGTGGGTAAAGCTAAGGAACTAATGTGTGTAACTGCCAAACCTGTACCATCACCAAGAAGAACCTCATCAGTGCCGTCATATTTAGAGTGAATAGATAGGTTTTGGAGATCACCCGTGATGTTATAAAAGGCTACATAATCGATTAACCATTTATTATCTTGAGTATCTGAGGATTCAGCATAATTAACAGTCATTGTAGAGGATTGAAGTTTCGGGCAGATCTTGGCTGTATGACCCAATTGGTCACAATATTGACATTTTGGCTGGAAACGCCAGTTTGGATTGGGACGACCTGAATTATTACTGTTGCGCTGGTGGTCTCTAAATGAGCCATTTGAATGGCGGTTTTGTTTTGGTTGACAAAAAAAACCTTTTCCTCTGTTACTTCCTCTGTTTTGCTGAGATGAAGAGGAGGCGGTCTCCTTGTTGGAAAAGCGGTGGCTGGTAAAGTTTGTAGCAGCCACGAGCTGCTGTGTAGCAACCTCCATCCTACTCAAGTAACTCTCATGCCCAACAAGCATATCATGGAGTTCTTCAAAGGCAAGAGATTTTTCTTGTGCTCGAATAGGAGCAGCAATCTCATGAAATTCTGGACCTAACCCATTGAGGACATAAAGGGTTAAGTCATCATCAGAGATGGGGTGATCAATAAGTGCAATTTCATCAGCCAAGCTTTTGACCGTATGAAGATACTCTAAAATTGGTTGATTTCCACGCTAGATCAAGGTTAGTTCTTCCTTAAGTTGCATTGCCCTTGTACACGATTTACTTGCATATAGTGTTGATAATTTTTTTCCATGCCTCGTGTGAGGTTTTGGTTGTGGCAATGAGAGGCGTGATGGAGGGTGAAGTGGATGCAAGAATGGCGCTGAGAATAAGCTTATCTTGGTTTACCCACCTTTTTTTTTTTTTTTGCTATAGACTGTAGAGTACCATCTGAGAGAAGGCATTGAGATTCTCCATTAACATAGTCCAGGAGATCATAGCCGATGAGAAGAGCCTCAAACTGTGCTCGCCATTGAGGAAAGGATGAGGGTGTGAGTTTCTCATTGATTTGAGTGGCGATGTTGAAAACAACAAGGGAAAGTTCAGGGGAGGAGGTAGGCTAATTTGTGGAAGACATGGGGATGAAATTCTCGTTGGAGAGATGATGCTCTGATACCATAAAGAGTATTAGAATACTTAAAAGTTTACAATGTAATTTTCAACATAATTTTATTGATGCTCAGCCTATAATTATATACTGACGATTAGATATTCTATTAAGGAAAGATTACAGCAATCAAAAGTATTTATGGACAGAATTAATTCACAAGCACGATTGTGGTTACTATTGTAAATCATTGGTAGATTTCCTTCACACTAATGCTGCAATTACTTGTAGATTTCATGCATCTGCAAATTTCCAGCATCTTTCTTAATACTGCAATCCACAACCCTCGCCAAAAACTCAACTTTCTTGATCCTAATCTTAATTTTTTTTTATTTTATAAATTAATAATTTATTACTCATTCATCTCAGGCTTGAATATATAAATAGAAATTCGACGAGCCGAGTCTGACAGGACTAAGGCAATTGGTGTAGTTCACTCTGATTCATTACAAAGCATTATATGTGACCCGTGCTTTGTTATGGGTATGGTATTTTCAAGTTTTATATAAAAAAAATTATATATATAAATGTTTTTAATGTATTTTTATAGTTTAAAAATTTAAAAATTAAATAAAAAATTTTTACGTAGTTAAATAGATTCAAAACTATATATATATATATGAATATATAAATAAATAAATAATCATTAACGATGTCTAAGAATAAAACTTAAAATATTAAGAGATATAAGTAGATCAAGATATTTAATCTTGAAAGATAGGGTATTTACCCAATTGTTAAATTTGCTTGTTAAAATAATATTTTATTCAAGCAAACAATAATAAAAATAAAGACACAAATTTATTGATTGAATAAAATAAAAGAGGAAAAGAACACATTGCAATGTTGCTCATATTAGAAATAATGTTTGAAAATATTTTTTTGTTTTCAAAAATAAATTTCATCTATACAAAAGATTAAAAAAAAATTATACATAAATCATAAAAAAAAAAAAAAACTTTTCAAATTTAAAAGCATAACTAAAAAATAATTGTCATTTAAAAGTAGCTATCCAAACAAAATAAAAGAGATAATGAGTACTAATTTTATTATAAATTTAAAAATAGAAAAAAAACCATTAATTTTTTTTTAAAAAAAAGCAAAGGTTAGGCATTGTTGGGCGTAGCATGTTAGGCCACCCCGTTTGGCCCATTTTGTAAGGGCCCATATGCGGGCCTACCCTAGTAGGCCCATGTGACTAGGCCTTTAATTTTTTTTCTTCTGCAATTGTTGTTCACCCCAAATTTTTTTACAAAAAAATTTCAGATGACGCGTCATCAGATTTACCCAAATTTCAACCACTATAATGGCCAAAAAATCTAGGCATAAGTTTTTTTTTACCCAAACAATCATTTTCCAACCCATATTTAACTCAAAAGCACTTATAAAACACTATAAAAACCATGATGAACCTATCTATGACATCAAAAAACCACCCTAAAAACTGAAATCAACCCGAAACGAAAAAATCAACCAGAACTCAAATTGGTTTTTTCACAAGCTTTAAAAGGTAAAAAAAACACCCGATATGAACTCTCCTCATCAAATAGAACCATTTGACATAAATATCATCTGTTTTGGTGGCCTAAACCAGTGTCAACGACACTTTTCTTTCTTTACCACTTGAATCCAACAACCTCTCTCTCTCTCTTTCTCTCTCTCAACCAGGGAATAAAAGATAACAAAAATGAACTTTTCTATCAAAATTAAATTGGAAACATATTGAGGTACTAGAAATGTATAATTTGCATGATTTTTAAGTTGAAGGACCAAAGCGTATTTTTTGCGAAACTAATGTCATGTCACTCATGTTCGATGCTTTTTTCATTTTGTTCCCTTTTCTTTCAATCTCACCATTTATTAAGAAATCAAAAGCAATTGATCTTCGATTTAAACTAAATTGTTAGGGAAAAAAGTTTGAGAACTAGATTGAAACACAAAAAAATTTTGCAAAGCCCATCCATAGTAATGTGTGACAGGATAAACAATGGAGCCTTATATAGTGAAAAACCCATGTCATTTAGAGTTATACTTAATTAAGTAGAAAACTAAAAGGAGTATGTTTTTCTATGTGAAAGATTGTGTTGTTCATCATTTCAAACATTATTATGGATGGATTGTGCAAATTGTTTTGTTTTTTAATTTGGTACTCAAACTTTTTTGTCATGCAATTGCATCTTTTGTGGGCCAAATTCATGGGCAATAAAATAAATTTTGTTGTCTAAGGATGAAATTGAAAAATTAAGGATCAAAATAGAAAAGACGCTATAAATGGGTGATGATTATAAAGTTAATACAAAAGGTTTAATTTGGTCCTTATGCTTTAGAAACTATAAATACTTGGTACCTTAATATTTTATCAACTTCATTTTGATATAAAAATTTATTTTTGTTATTTTTTAGTTCTTGATTTGAGAGAGGAGGGAGAGAGGTCATCGGATTCTAGCAATGAGAAAGAAAATGTTGTTGACATCAACTTAGACCACTAAAAGGATCGATTTTTGTATCAAATGGCTCCATTTGACGAGAAGAATACATATTGTGTCATTTTTTGACCTTCATATTGCCTAAAATAATATATTTAAGCTGCGAAGAGCTTTGATCTTTAAAGGTGATGAATAAATCTATCATGACTACTGGGATTTTGTTTCTACATGTTTTAGGTTAAAAAATGATTTAAATTTGGTTTTTGAGTTAAAGAACCATTTAATGGCTGAATTTTAAAAAAAATAGAGGACATGTTGTTTGATTCTTTTTCTTTTCTTTTTTTTTCAAAAAAAGGGATGACAGTCTTCCGTCGAAGATTGGAAGATAAAAAAGGAGCCATACATGCAAGCCCTAATGAAATGGGCTAGGTGGGCTGATAGGTCTAACAATATATGATTTTTTTTTCTAATTTTTTTTTCTTATTTCTTTTAAATAAATTCTTTTTAAAAATTCTATCGATATATATATATATAGATTAATACTCCTTCCCTCTCTTTTTTATTTTATTTTATAGAAACTCTTTTAAATGACAATTGTTCTTTGGCTTTTTTTTGTCCTCTTTAACACACACACACACATAAAACATTATTTAACTTGTTTGAGTTCATGATTCAGATCATAGATTTGACAAGTTAAGACATAATATTAAAGCTATTATTTAAAAAAAAATTATTGATACCATATTTTTAATGTCTTTTTTAAAAAATAACTTTAAATTATTTTTTGATTAATATCACTTGCTTTTTTTAATTTTTTATTTAATATTTTTTGGATAGAGATTTTTTAAAAATTATTTTGTGTATGTGTAATTTTTGAAGCAATTTTTTAAAATATATAATTTTTTTAATCTTTTATATAAATGAATTTTATTTTTTAAAATGAAAAATAAATTCAAATAATTTTTTTTTAATATACACCTTGTATAATATTTTTTTTTTCTTTTATTTTATTTAAACTATTTAATATATATCTATTTCTGTTTCTGTTTCTAGGACTCGAAATTCTTCCAAGCCCAAGGTCAAGTTATCCTTCCCACATACTGTGCTCATTTTATAAGCTGAAAGTGTGGTAACATGCTTCGTCAAGGAGTTATGCCACAGTTTTAGCATGGTTTCATAAGGCTTCAGCAACACCACCTTGGTTTTTGAGTTTTTTATAGATAAATCCTTTGATTTGGCCCAAAATTTGGAACGAGTTGTGGATGATGACTGGCTCGGCTTGTGATGTCGGTGATGCAGAGGGGAAAGATCTTGACAAATGATGGTTTCAGTGGTTCTGACGAACGAAATAGAAAACTGCAGGCGCATCCCCATTTGCAGGTCTTGAGTATGAGCATTGACTAAACGAAGATGGTCCAGCAAAAAGGAAAAGGGAAAGACAGAACAAGTGAAAATCACGAAAGAAGGGAATGTCGTCAGAACGAGTCCCTCCTTAACATTGCTGGCTTATGTGTACTGTTTGGAGCCCTCGAAAAGATCATAGTAGTGATTTTTTGTTTTTGTTTTTGTCCACTTGGAAACTGAAAACTGATGTTAAGTTAAGCCCCCCACAAAAACTAGGAGTGATATTAATAAGTAAATAAATTAGCATAGCATGGCATCTAGCCATCTAGTCACAACTGGGTTAGCAAGCCTTGTCACATTTTATTGGTATGGATTATAGCAATGTTACAATTGTAGGGTTTTATGAAAAGATGATTTCTTGTATTACTGCAGTGCTTAATATAGTGATTACAATGAGAGTTACAATCAGAACAGGAAAGAAGAATTATACACAGAGAAGGAAACAAATGTCCTGAGGTTAAGGAAGCAATTATCCTAAGTATATGAGGATTTATTGCTGAAGATATGCAGACTTATTCTTTTATGCTTATACGCCCCCGCAAGATGGTGCCTCCATCAGAGACACCAATCTTGGACCGAAGAAGAGTAAACCATTGGCGAGGGAGAGGCTTGGTCAAAGCATCGGCTAACTGATCTGTGGTAGAAACATGAGAGACCCGAAGTAGACCTTAGCTGACATGATCATGTACAAAGTGGAAGTCAATAGCTATATGTTTCATGCGAGAGTGGAAGACAGGATTGGCACAAAGATAAGTTGCTCCTACATTGTCACAGTAAACAATTGGTGGAGCAGGAGGAGAGGCATGCAGTTCACGTAGGAGTTGCTGAACCCAAGATAACTCAGCAGCAGTAGCAGCAACTGCCTGATATTCAGCTTTTGTAGAAGAGCGTGCAACAAAACGCTGCTTGCGAAAAGCCTAGGAGACAACATTACCTCCCAAAAGCACAATGTAGGCAATGGTGGATGTGCGGTCATCAAGATTGCCTGCCCAATCAGAGTCAGAGAAAGCAGATAATGTAGTGGAGGAGCAGTGTGTGAGGGAGAGGCCATGATGAATGGTGCCCTTGAGGTAGCGTAACAGACGCTTGACTGCTTGCCAATGAAGCTGGGTAGGTTTGTGCAAGAACTGAGAGAGCTTATTCACTGTGAAAGCTATGTCTGGATGAGTGAAAGAGAGATACTGGAGAGACCCAACAACACTGTGAAACTCACTAGCATCCATGGAGGCAGAACCATTAGATATAGTAAGGCTGGTAGTTATGGAAAGTGGTGTGGTTGCCTCATTGGCACTAGCCATGTTGGTGTGGACAAGTAGGTCATATATATATTTGTGTTGGGATAGGATGAAGCCAGTGGAGGTAGGCAACACTTCAACCCCAAGGAAGTAATGGAGAGAACCCATATCTTTGACAGAGAACCGAGAGGAGAGTGCGGTAATAAAGGAAGATAAGAACCTGCCATTGTTGCTAGTGATAAGAAGGTCATCGACATAGACCAAGAAGTAAGCAATTATTCCACCATGACTATAGATGAACAAAGATGTATCAGCTTTAGAGTTGACAAAGCTCTGTGAGAGGAGAAACGTGGCCAGCTCATTATACCAAGCTCTGAGAGCTTGTTTAAGGCCATAGATTGCCTTGCGGAGACGACAAACATGGTGTGGCAGCTGATCATCAATGAAGCCCCGGGGTTAAGCCATGTAGACTTCTTCAGTGAGAGAACCTTGAAGGTAGGCGTTATTGACATCAAGTTGTTTAATAGGCCAGCCATGCTGAAGAGCTAGACAGAGGACAATGCGGATGGTAATAGGCTTGACAACAGGGCTGAATGTCTCAGTGTAATCGAGACCAGGACGTTGATGAAAGCCTTTAGCTACAAGGCGAGCTTTGTACCTGTCAATGGAGCCGTCTGGTTTTCTTTTGAGCCGAAAGACCCACTTGCAGCCTACCAGATTCTGATGCAGAGAAGGAGGGACCAGTTCCCAGGTGCCGTTACTGGTTAAAGCAGTAAACTCAACTGACATGGCAGCTCTCCATTCTGGGTGTTGAAGGGCTTTAGACACACATGATGGTTCAAGAGTAACAGGTAAGGGATGTTTGGTGGTGAGGTTGAGCTGGCAGGGTTTGAAGATATGGTTTTTGGAATGAGTGATCATGGGGTGATGTGGTATAAGGGGTGGGGGAGGTGTTGAAGTGGGGAATGGTGATGGTGATGGCAAGGGCGGGTATGCAAGACTTGAAAAGGGATCAACACAGGGGGGCGAAGGCTAGCATGATTGCACGGTGGCCTGCTATTGATTAGATGAGATTATTGCAGGTGAGGAGACTGGCATGGCCGTCTGGAGAAGAGGAGTTGAGAAAGAGGGAGAAACTGGAGGCGGGGAAGGAATATCAAATGATAATGCCCAGGTGGGCAAAGAAGAAGGGGGTGGACATGCATAAGAAGAGGCACCAAATGGGAATGCAGTTTCAATAAAACGGACATGACAGGAGAGAAATAATCATTGAGTAGTGGGATCAAAACACTTGTAGGCACTTTGAGTGAGAGAATATCCGAGAAAGACACAATGAGGGTCAAGTTTGTGTTTGGCATATGGTCGTAGCCATGGGTAACACAAACACCCAAAGACACGAAGTTTGAGATAATTTGGCGAATTTCCAAAAAGGGATTCGAAGGGGGATTTAAGTTGAAGAACGGGAGTGGGCAAGCGATTAATTAGAAATGTAGCAGCTTGAAAGGCATAGGTCCAGAAAGAAAGAGGTAAGGAGGCTTGATGGAGCATCGTCAGACCCATATCCACAATGTGCCTATGGCAGTGTTCTGCAGATCCATTATGTTGAGGAGTGTGGGGAGGAGTAGTGAGATGATTAATGTCGTGGGTAGCAAAATAGTTTTTAAGTTTGATGTACTCACCCCCATTATCGGAGTATATGGAAACAATTGATTTTTTAAAATATTTTTCAATAATGACTTTGAATTTGGGAAAAATGAGAGAAACATTATACTTATGATAAAGAGGGTAGAACCAGATATATTTTGTAAAATGATCAACGAAAATGACATAAAATCGATAACCCTCAGTGGAAGTAATTGGAGCTGGACCCCAAACATCAGTGTAAATTAAGTCTAATGGACCACGACTTTTAAGAGAGGATACATGAAGAGGAAGTCTTTGGCTTTTATGACAGAGACAGGAGTCACAAATAATGTTATTAGAGGATATAGATAGAGGAAGAGTGCAGGAGGTAATGAGGTGATGCAGGATACGAGAGGAGGGGTGGCCAAGCCGTCTATGCCAGAGTGGGGCTTTAACACCAACAAAAGTATGGAATGATGTCAGAGGAGATAAATATTCAGGCCACACGTACAAATCATTTTTATTCCAGCCTCGAATGAGAGTTGCCCCATGCGAAGATCCTTCACCAAAAAATGAGCTGGAAAGAATTCAATTGATGTGTTATTAGATTTGCAAAATTGAGAAACTGAAAGTAATTTTTTCTGGATGGAAGGAACACGCAGAACATTAGATAAGGCAAAAATTTTGGATAGAGTTTGGAGAGTTGCATGACCAGCATGAGTAATTTGCAAACCTGTGTCGTAACCTATAACAATAGCATCCGAACCTTCATAAGCCGAGGTGAGTGAGAGATTGGTGAGATCATTAGTGACATGATGAGACGTTGCAGAATCAAGAAGCTAGTTTGGTGACTTTGGAGAGGCAGTGGTGGTGTAATTGGCAGTAGGAGCTGAGAGGTAATAGGGCGAACTCGAGGACAACGTTTGGCACTGTGTCCTTGTTGATCACATAATTGACAGAATCCTTTGTACCCTTGGCCTGGACGTTTTTGTGGAGGCTGATATGCACCTTGGTAGCCACGATTGGAGTTAGAGAATGACTAATATCCACGACTATTTGAAGGGACTTTGTTATTGTGATAGTGCCTAGGAGTGAAGGTGCTGGATGTGAAGCTAGCCACCAAATCAACCACCAAACCAGCCACCTAAGTCAACAATGGTGGGAGTCAACAATGGTGGTGAAGCCATCCTTCCTTAGTCACAAATTGTAGGCACCAAACTTGTGCCACTTGTCTTGCCCCTTGTATTTGCATGGATGTTTGCCTATAAATAGGCAATGCATCCAAGCATTGTAAACACACCACAAGAGAGAAACAAGAGAGGAAGAGAAGAGTGAGAGAGGGAAAGTAATCCCATAAAATTGTGAGGTATTTGTGAGAGAGTAAGTGAGGTGTTTTCTCCTAGTAATAGAGAGATTCTTAGTTGTTCTCCTATTATTTGAGAGAGGTTGTAATTCCCACATTACTAGTAAAATCCTTCTATATTTGCCCGTGGACGTAGCCAAATTGGGTGAACCATGTAAATTCTTGTGTCTAATTTCTCATTTTAATCCTATTCTTTGCCTTTTATCTTGTCGGGTTTGCATGCCAGTATCCTAACAGTGGTATCAGAGCCTTCCTGGTTGGTGTTGTTAACACACAAAAGTTATTCGTGTATACGGTTACTATTCACGTCTACAGCACTATTCACCGATACGGCACTATTCATCCATACGGTATTGTTCACTTACGTTACTGTTGGCGTATATAGAAAGTCAGTGCGGTGATTAAATACAGTCTAGGAAGTTCTGTCTAAGGAGATTGGGTTTTAAGCGGGACCGTTTGTGACCCCTCCAATCTTTCCTGGGAACTTACTTAGTGAAGTATTTTTCACACGATACTATTTCTATATACGTTACAGATCTGTGAAACGGTGATAGCTGAATAGATCACGGTGAATAAAATGGCAGCAAAGTACAAGATTGAGAGGTTCAAGGGGAGCAATTTCTCATTGTGGAAAATGAGAATCAAGACAATCTTGAGGAAAGACAATTGCTTGGCAGCAATTGGGGATCGGCCCGCGGAGATCACTAATAATGCAAAATGGAATGAGATGGGTGGTAATGCTATTGCTAACATACATTTAGCATTAGCTGATGAAGTATTATCAAGTGTGGCGGAGAAGAAAACAGCTAAGGAGATATGGGAGACTCTAACCAAGCTATATGAGTCCAAGTCTTTGCATAATAAGATTTTCTTAAAGCGGAGACTTTATACCCTTCGAATGGCAGAAACCACGTCGGTGACTGACCACATCAACACAATAAGAACTCTATTTTCACAACTCACTACGTTGGGTCAACAAATAGAGGAAAATGAACGTGCAGAGCTTCTACTTCAAAGTCTTCCTGATTCGTATGATCAGCTCATTATCAACTTGACCAATAATATCCTCTCAAACTATTTAGTCTTCGATGATGTTGCAGCCGCTATCTTGGAAGAAGAAAATAGGCGCAAAAACAAAGGAGACAGAAACAGTTCAAACCAAGCAGAGGCGTTATTAGTGTCAAGAGGAAGATCAACGAAGCGTGGCTCCAGTGGGAGTCAAAGGCAGGGGAGGTCCAAATCAAGAAGTAAGAAGACAGTGAAATGCTACAACTGTGGCAGAAAAGGGCACTTCAAAAAGGATTGTTGGTTTAAAAAGGGTATAGAGAATACTGCAGAGTCATCAAAACCTCAAGGATGTGTTGCAAGTACCTCAGAAGATGGAGAGGTTCTATATAGTGAAGCAGCAACAATCTCTACAGATAGAGAAGAGCTCACTAAGGTCTGGCTAATGGATTCAGGAGCAACATGGCATATGACCCCTAGACGGGATTGGTTCCATACATACGAACCTATCTCTGAAGGCAAAGTGTTCATGGGTGATAATCATGCTTTAGAGATTGCTGGCATTGGCACCATCAAATTGAAGATGTATGATGGCTTAATTCGTACTATTTCAGGAGTGCGACATGTGAAAGACTTAAAGAAGAATCTTTTGTCCGTAGGACAATTTGATAGTCTTAGCTGTAAGATTCGAACAGACAATGGAATCATGAAAATTGTCAAAGGAGCGCTGGTGGTTTTAAAGGCAAGAAAGACAGTTGCAAACATGTTTGTATTAATGGGAGAAACACATCATAGGGCAGAAGCGTCAGTCGCATCAGCCAGTCCTGCAGAAGAGAAAACGATGATGTGGCATCAAAAACTAGGCCACATGTCAGATAAAGGTTTAAAGGTTCTCTCTGATCAGAAGTTACTCCCTGGGCTTACAAAGGTTACTTTACCTTTTTGTGAGCACTGTGTTATAAGCAAACAACACAGGTTGAAGTTTGGCACGTCAACAACTAAGAGCAAATGCATCTTAGACCTGATTCACTCTGATGTTTGGCAAGCACCGGTTGTATCCTTGGGAGGAGCAAGATACTTTGTATCATTCATAGATGACTTCTCCAGGAGATGTTGGGTGTATCCGATTAGAAGGAAGGCAGATGTGTTCGCAGTTTTTAAAACCTTTAAAGCGCGGGTAGAACTTGAATCTGAAAAGAAGATCAAGTGTTTGAGGACTGACAATGGAGGAGAATATACCAGTGATGAATTTGATAACTTCTGTCAACATGAAGGTATCAAAAGGCAGTTCACAACGGCATACACTCCACAACAAAATGGAGTGGCAGAGCGGATGAACAGAACTCTATTGGAAAGAACAAGAGCAATGTTGAAGGCTGCAGGTCTAGAAAAGTCATTCTGGGCAGAAGCAGTCAATACCGCCTGTTATGTGATAAATCGATCTCCGTCAACTGCAATTGAGTTGAAGACACCAATGGAGATGTGGACTGGAAAGCCAGCTGATTATTCTCGATTACATATATTTGGAAGTCCTGTGTACGTAATATACAATACTCAAGAGGTCAGCAAGCTGGATTCAAAATCCAGAAAATGTGTATTCTTGAGATATGCTGATGGAGTGAAGGGGTATCGCTTGTGGGATCCCACTGCCCACAAGGTAGTCATCAGCAGAGATGTCATATTTGCAGAAGATAAAATGCAAATGGAAGAAAATAATAGCATTTTAAAGGAGACTACAGAAGTCCAGATGGAAAATACTCAGAATCGTACTTCTTCTGAAGCTGCACCAGAGCATGAAGAACAAGAACAAATAGAGTCTGAAACTCCTGAAGTTCGACGGTCAACTCGTGAAAGAAAGACCACCGGCTTGGCACTCAGAATATGTTACTGAAAGCAACATTGCATACTGTCTTCTAACAGAGGATGGAGAGCCATCAACTTTCCATGAGGCTATCAAAAGCACAGATGTATCTATGTGGATGACAGTAATGCAAGAGGAGATTGAAGCTCTGCACAAGAATAACACTTGGGATCTTGTTCCGCTACCACAAGGAAGAAAGGCCATTGGCAACAAATGGGTTTATAAGATAAAGCGTGATGGCAATGATCAAGTGGAGCGGTATCGTGCAAGATTGGTGGTGAAAGGATATGCTCAGAAAGAAGGAATAGACTTTAATGAGATATTTTCTTCGGTGGTACGACTTACTACAATCAGAGTAGTCTTGGCAATGTGTGCTATATTTGATCTTCACTTAGAGCAGTTAGATGTGAAAACTGCATTTCTTCATGGAGAACTTGAAGAAGAAATTTATATGCTCCAACCAGAGGGTTTTGCTGAAACAGGCAAGGAGAACTTGGTTTGCAGGTTGAACAAATCTCTATACGGTCTCAAACAGGCGCCGAGGTGTTGGTACAAGAGATTTGATTCCTTCATAATTAGCCTTGGGTACAACAGACTCAGTTCAGACCATTGTACGTACTACAAGAGGTTTGAAGAAAATGATGTTTTCATCATTCTGTTGTTGTACGTGGATGACATGTTGGTAATAGGCCCCAACAAAGATCGAGTCTGTCGCACGTATGCGGCGTCGCGGCGAAAAACTAAGTTTTCCATTTTAAAAACCACAATGTAATATATATATGGGGATACGAGAAAATATTATTTTTTCTGGTAAAAATGGAATGGGAGTCGCCACCTAGTATTTTGGTCACTAGGAACCCTAACTGGTCTCAGAGATTGGGTACGGGGACTGGTTGCGTAAAGGGAAGGTATTAGCACCCCAAGTACGCCTTACCTAAGGTAAGCTGCATTGTTCTATTGTCTGATAAAAACTATGGTGTTTATTGTCCTTCTAGTCGTTGGTCTGTCTATGGTTCAAAAAAAATCCTCCTCAGTAAGAAGGTCTTTTATCTTATCGGGTAAAAACTTAACCGTTCTAACGTCTATACCAAAAAGATAATATTTAGGAATACGTTTTACGTATAAATTCGTAATCCCATATACTAAAAGAAAACAAAAAGATTTTTAGAATTTTTGAAATATTGGCCTAGTTCTCATGGCTTAAATAAACTGGTTATTCAAGCCAAAATGCATGCTAATACATATATTGTTTTGAAAATTTTCTTTGTTGTGTAAAAAATGATGTTATAATATTTATATCTATATATATTGGAGAGACTAAGCCGTATTTAAAAAAAACAATTTTTGAAAATATTATTATTATTAATTCTTTTTTTTTTTGCTTTTTTGACGTAAATCGGGTATTTAAATACTGAGCTTGTATCCTTACGGTATAAAAATACAACCCAATATTATTCCACCTTAATAAAAAATGCAGAAAAATCAACAACATTTTTAGGTATTTTTTTAGAAATTTTTTTGAAAGCAAAAACATTTTTTATTCGGAAAATCTTTGATATTTTTACGAAAACCGGGTATTTTTAACACTGGTTTGATATCTTTACAGTATAAAAATACCAACCAACATTAACCCATTTTGACAAAAATATTCAGGGAAATCAACAATATTTTTTTAAGATTTTTCGAAATATTTTTTTTTTAGTAAAAAAAAAATATATACACAATATACACACATATATATTACAATATACTATAATTAATAATATATTTTATAATAAAAATTCGGGTTGGGCCGGCCCAAATGAATGGGCCGAACCCAACCCAGCCGGAATCGGGCCCAACATCAGCCCGAAACAGGAGCAGGCCAATCTCAGCCCAGCAAAAGACTGGGCCGATCTCGGCCCGCAAGGAAGTTGGGCCGATCTCGGCCCAACGAAAGGCTGGGCCGATCTCGGCCCGCAAGGAGGTTGGGCCGATCTCGGCCCAACACAAAAAAAACATCTTTAGCCTGGGCCAGACTCGGTCTGGCCCAAAATGAATAACAACAAAACTGGGCCGGAAACCCGGCCCAGTGTTAAGAAAACTCAGCGGGGAAGGGAAAACAATTCCCTTCCCCTACCTCCTGCATGCAGAACGATTCTGCATGCAGGAGGACAAACAGATAAAAAAAAGAGTGCAGGGGGTGGAGGAAATACCTGGCGGAGGCGATGCTGTTGGTCGAGCGTCCGTGTTGGTGGTGCTGCAGCGGAGGTTGGTGGTTCAAAGCGACGGTTCCCAACAGTCCGGTGCCTCTCGGGTTGTGCTTGGTTTTTTCTGTCCACTAAGCTTTCCCAACGGCTTCAGTCTTCTGCCCCCTTCTCTCAGTTTCGTTTCAGGTCCCCTGTTTCTCTCTCCTTCAGTCTCTCTCTCTCTTGGTCTTCGGTTTTTTCTTCCTCTCACCTTCCTCCTGTGCTTACAATCTCCATCTTTCTTTTATAGGCGAGCAGGGGCTGCATGGGCAGCGTGGGGAGCAGAATGGCGTGGGCTGAGCTGGGCAACGTGGGGAGCAGCACAGCGCCGGTCGGCTGGTCGGTGAGCGTGGTCGATCACGGCGTGGCCCTCCTGGCTTCGCGTCGTCCGAGGTGCATGGGCCTGGTCTGTCAATGCACGCGAGGAGAGAGGGGCACCGGTTGATTAAACAACGCTTTTCGCCCATGCTGCTGCACGTTAGGGGAGGAAGAAGAAAGGGGAACAGTGCCGTTCAAAACGGCACCGTTCGGTCCTTTTTTTTTTTTTTTTTTTTTTTTTTTTTTTTTAATATATGAAACGGCGTCGTTTTGGGGAAAACGCGCCGTTTCATTTAAAAAAGGCGCCAGAATACGCAAAATTTCAACTCAGCCCTCAATTATCCTTTGATTCTTTCAATTACGTCCCTGTCAATTTTGGTCCTCGCCCCCATAGTTGGCCGCATTTTTCATCTTGGTCCTTGGCCTCTGATTTGTGCAATTAAGCCCTCAATTGATCAATAAACTTTCAATTTCTTCAATTACGCCCCTGGATCAAATCAAGACAGCCCCCTTTATTTACCCGCGTGTTCCAAATTGGTCCCTGGTTTCGGATTTTCACAATTAAGCCCCTAATTGGCCATTAAACTTCAATATTTATGCAATTAAGCCCCTGATTTGGCCTAATAAATTCCAAAAAAATATATTTTGGCCACAGAACTTAAATTTCTCCCAATTAAAACCCAAATTGACCTAAAAATAAATTTTTCTTGCACTCCAATCCTCTATAAATTCAAATAAAATCCAATTAAGTCCATAAACATCCAAATTTGGGGCTTTTCTCCTCAAAAATTCAAATTTTCCTTCTCAACAGGGCTCTCATCCTTCAAGAAAATACTGCCAAAAATCCAATCTCTGTATTTTTTAACCTCCTTGACCAATCTTTCGACCATTTTCTGAGCGCTTATGCCTCCTGTTATTTTCTAACCTTCTTCAGCTATTTATTTATTATCCTTTTTATTTTTTGTGGGGACCCAAAAAAATGGGTTACAACAGATGCCCCCTCTTTATAATGCTTACGGAGCAAAGGCGTAGTAAGTCTTATAAAGATAACCCAGTCTGAACTCCTGAAACTAATCTGGTCGAAGCTTGATCGGTCTGAAACTCTTTCTTTACAGCAATCCTCTTCGGCCTCAGATATTGGGATCCCCTCTGGCGATTCCCTGAAAATAGAAAATATAAGGTCCCTTCTGGCGACCTCTTTTGACAGTTATCGAAATACGAGATCCCTCCTGGCGATCTCCTTTAATCAACTTGGAACCCCATCTGGCGATTCCTATATGAAATATGAGATATGAGGTCCCATCTGGCGACCTCCAAATAGTGAAACACGAGATCCCTTCTGGAAATCTCCTTTACTCAACTTGAAATCCCATCTGGTGATTCCTTTTTTACCAACATGAAACTTCAAAAACTCATTTGACTCCTCTTCCGTTACTGGTTTATTAACTTCGGGAGCTTTGTCCAGATCTACCACCTCCTTACCCTTTTCTTTCCTCCATTCTTCAGGCGTAAAGCAACGACCACTCCTGGTCAAACCACTTATCTCCGTCTGGAACAAAGGAAGAGGCGCTCGAATGTCGGAGGTATACCCATAATTATACGGCATGGCATTGTGATTCTCTTTTGTGCAGGACGGTTTAATCAAGATCAGCCTTGGGGGCCCATTAGCAGTCTGTTGGATCCGGCAAACTCCTGCCATCTCATCTTGGCCTTCCATCATGCTCACCTCGCACCTGCTCTCCATGGGTTCAATCCTCAATTGTCCCATCTTCAACATTTTTGCGATCTTTTCGCAAAACTTTACGCAATCCTCAATGTGATGTCCATCTCTTCCGTGGAACTCACAGTAGTCACCTCTCCCCGATTGCCTTACCGCCTTTGCCTTTAGAGATCCTGATTGTACTAACATGTCGTACAACCTTTTCATCGGCACCTTCAACACCTTGCCTTGATTTCCCACTTCGATCATGCCTATTCCACCACTATTTGGAGCATGCTTAGGCAATGGGTTTGAATTAACATTGGGCTTGTCTTCAAAGGATACCCATCCTGCCCTAATAAGCTCTAATAACCTCTTTTTGAAAGCATAGCAAGTTTCAATCCCATGCCCGGGATTACCCCCATGGTACTCGCAAGACAACTCAGGCTTGTACCAAATTGGGAATGGTGGTTGTAATGGTAGTGTAGGGATAGGAGCTACTTGTCCAATGCTCAACAGCTTGGCATACATGTCTTTCAATGGCATGGGTAAAGGCGGCAGTTGTTCTGAAGTGTATCTTGGGTGTGGTCTTTGGTAGTGATCTTGGTAGTGATTTTGGTAGTTTGGCTGGTTATTTGTTCGGTTAGGTGAAAAAGATTGGTTAAAGTTTATGCGTGAGACTTGAGCGGTAGGTGCTTGGGGACTACGGAAATTTACTTTCTTGCCTTTGTACCCGTCCTCCAAATTGTTGACGTCCCCTTCTCTTTTCCTTCCAACAAAACCTTTCTTCTCTAAAGGCTCCGTTATGCGCCCAGCTTTAATTCCTTGCTCAATTCTTTCGGCCACGCGTACAACATCATAGAAATGTTGGGATGAGCTACCCATTAAATGCTCATAGTAAGGTGCCTTGAATGTATTGGCGAACAAAGTCACCATCTCTGTTTCTATTAAAGGGGGTTGCACATGCGTGGCCTCGTCTCTCCATCTTTGCGCATAAGCCCTCACTGACTCTTGGCTTCTCTTTTCGAGTGACATGAGGCTCGTTCGATCTGGAGCGATTTCTAAATTGAACTTGTATTGCTTTAGGAAAGCCTCCGCTAAGTCCTTCCATTTCTTAATCTTGACATTATCCAGCCTCATGTACCAACTTAACGCAGATCCTGCTAGACTGTCTTGGAAAAAGTAGATCATTAACTTATCGTCATGAATCACCTCAGCCATCTTATTGCAATAAGATCGAAGGTGAGTGTTTGGGCATTCCAACCCAGTGTACCTTACAAACTCCGGCACCCTAAAATCTTTTGGCACCGTGAGGTTTGGCACCAAGCATATTTCCGACGCTCGCATGGGGTCAAACCAATCATTTCCCTCGACTGCTCTTAACCTTTCTTCTAATGCTGATATTTTGTCCTCGTTCACAGAACCAGTGGACCTATTATCGGAAGGCCCCTCAGCTGTTAAATCTACAGTGATGCGAGCTTGAGGGGGCTGAATGGGAATAGCCGGTGCAAAGTGCTGCCCCGTCGCTGAATCTGCCCCCAAGTTCTGAGATAACCCCAGGACAGGAACTGACGGTGCTCCTATAGGTGGTTGGGTAGACGTTCCCTCTCCGTTCTTGGTTCTTAACAGTTGCTCAAGCAGACTGGTCAGTCGAGAAACTTCATTTTTCACTGATTCCAACTCGGTCTGGTAGTGCGACTCTAATTGAGCTCTTTCCTCGTTTTCCATTCTTGATCTTGACCGGGTTTGGTGGACTCTGGATATGGGACCTATGTTTCACGATCTGGCGTGCATATGATGAATTAAAAACAAAATGCGTGATGAGAATGCGATGCATATGTAATGTGTATATATATATAATATATTATGAGCCGATTCATGACTTTCGCAACCTTTGAACAAGATTTCTGAGTTGACCGGATTACCATAAAGGAGGGTTTGCCAAGTTCTTATCATAGTGGCTTACTCAACACATTAAGAAAGGAAATACGTCATGGACTTCTTATAAATAACATAATCGCTCATACAAAACAATGATGGAAAAGAGAAGTCCTATACATTGCTACTTCTAAAAGGCATTTCCCCTATTAGCTAAATCCCTAATAAAACATACCATGGCCCCCATGTATTCTCGATACTTTGAACCGTCATTTCCAACTTCGGTGGCTTGCTGTTGCAACCTTTCCGCACAACGGACTACGTGCTCAACCTGTTTTGACATATGTCTTATCTTATCATGGAATACAGCGTTATCTCCGATTATTGCTTCGTTGCTGGCTCCTAATGCTTCATTGCTTCTTTCCAATACTCGCACCATACCCTCTGATTGTGCCAACTTATCTCTTGTCCTCTGTAGTTCCTCCTTTTCGATGTCCAGCTCTGCTATTTTGGAATTGAGTTGAACTGTGAAGCTGTCCATGTAGTCTTGGCATTCTTGACGCTCTTGCTTAGCCTTGCTCATCTCTTCTTCCATCTCGAAGTAGTGGCTTCTCAACTCCTTAAACTCTTCTTCTCGTACTTCGATCTCCGATTGTAACGCCCTCATCCTTCCTTTTGAAGACTCAGCTCTCTTCTGGTAATCTCTCATGTCAGACTCAGCGGCCCTTCTCGCATTTCTTTCTTCCTCTAATTGCACCATGTATTGAGCTCTAACCTTCCTTTCTTCTTCTATGTCTAGGTTGGCTAGACGATTCTTCTCCTTTTCATCTTCTATTTTCTTTAAAAGAAGTTTCCTTCCCTTCTTCAAAGAATCCATCATCTCCTTATCCACATTCACGCCTTTTGTTGACCTCTTAACCTTAGCCAATTCTTTTTCCGCTACCCCATTCTTCTTGACCAACTCGTCATAATCAGCTATTCGATTCCTTAACTCAACCTGGACCCCCGTTGTTACCTCTTCAGCTACCTCGGCCCTTTTCTGCCATTCCTTTAGAGACATTAGTTGTTTCTCTTGTTTTTCTAACCGCTGATTCAAGAAAACCCTCATCGTATTTTCCTCCTCGAGCTGGTTCTCTAGCAGTTGTTGTCGCCCCTTGCTTTTGCTGAGTTCTTTTATACATTGATCTAATTGTTTTCTTAGATCTTCTTCGTCATCCTTTCTTTTCCTTTTCTGTGGTTCTATCGCTGCCTCTGGCTGTTCTTGTGTAGAGAGACCCTTCGCTGCGGAAAAATCTTCATTCCTCCAAACTGTATAATTATGGCTGAATGAGGTTTCAAAACTACTTCCTTCTTCTCTTTTTACCTTCACGGGCCTTTCCCAATCCTGTCGGATAAGCGCCATTTCTTCTATGAATGGCTGGTGCTTGAATAACCCAATAAAATCAGCTAAACCCAAGGTTCTTGGCGTATATTGCATTCCGCCCAACTGCCTTGTTACGAGGGCGGGCGCATAGCTGATGTAACCAGTTACACCAATTAGAGGAACCCATATCTTGCTTCCGCAGCTCATTGTGCAAATAGCGTTGTTCATCCACGGCGCTTTCCATTTGAAGTTGCTACTTGGCAATGCTGCATACTTATCCCTCCATGCTTTCTCATCCCAATTCTTCCAAGTCTCATCTATGGTAATCTTTAGCGGTCGCAAGTCAAACCACCAAAAGTTGTTGAAGATGTCTCTCGGTGCTTCGATATGACTAATTATCCATAGGTACAACATAGGGACGCAGCATCTCATAGCTCCTTTTCCATGTGTCCGGCAGTGACTAAGAGATAACATGGTTTCCCCCAAGATGGCTGAGGAAGGATTGATCCGGTCACGCTCATACTCGACGAAGACACTTGCTGCTTCTAAACTGATGACCCCAGTTTCAGAAGGGAACAACACTAGCCCAAAAATGGCGAAGGCCACCAACCTATATCGCTCGTCTCCCAACTTGCCTTCTTCGGCATTTTTCTTCATTCGGGCTTCAATGACCTTCCATTTAAAACCCCCTTCAGCGACTCTACACTGGCTGATCTTTCCTAAACTTAATAAGCTGACTACTTCCGAAGCTGTGTCTTCAAATCTGCGTCGGTGGTAGATTCTGCGGCTATCATTTGGAAAGTCTAGAATTCTCTCATATTCTTCCAAGGTGGGTGTCATCTCGATGTTTCTAAAGGTAAAACACCGATAACTCGGATCCCAAAAATGCAGAAGGGCTTTGATCGCCGCTGCTTGTACAGGTAACCTCATTATCTGTGTAATTCTCCCATATCGCCTTTCAAACAAAGTCTCATCGACATATTCCATGATAGGTAGCAACTTTCCTAAGTCGTTTACCATGTGATTGACCTTCGTAATGCACGGTAAACCACTAGTATCGATTCTTGGGCATTTTCCTTCGGCAATCTGAGCCAACTCAGACTCTTGTCCATATTCTTGGAAAGAGAGGTACTTAGTCATGATTTCAGCTCAAAAACCTGGGTAGATGAATTCAACAGTATTAAACGTGATGCAAAATGAAAGTAAAATTCACAACCTAAGGACAAGCTCTAATTATCAAGTGAGAATGGGTAGTTTTTCTATCTGGTCTTGAAGGGTCTCATATCTGCCCAGTGACGTTCTTCGTAAAGAAGTATGGGGGCGTTGCAAGGAACAGTTAAGACACGTATGCCCACCATTACCAAGCAGGCACTCAGATATGAGTTGGGTGTTTCACGCATTTAAACCCTGACCAATAGTCTTAGGGTAAATCGCTAATTCCCCACTTAACTTAAAGCTTGTGTGTGCTTTTTAAAATTAAAGCAAGTGATGCATGAGACAATTGTATAGAATGCATGAATAATATGAATAAAAATAAAATAAATACGCAAATAAAAGGACAGGCATATTAACAATAAACACCCAAAAAAACACAAACAAATCAGACAAAAACAAAGCTTAGTCTACAAGGTCCCCAGCGGAGTCGCCATTCTGTCGCACGTATGCGGCGTCGCGGCGAAAAACTAAGTTTTCCATTTTAAAAACCACAATGTAATATATATATGGGGATACGAGAAAATATTATTTTTTCTGGTAAAAATGGAATGGGAGTCGCCACCTAGTATTTTGGTCACTAGGAACCCTAACTGGTCTCAGAGATTGGGTACGGGGACTGGTTGCGTAAAGGGAAGGTATTAGCACCCCAAGTACGCCTTACCTAAGGTAAGCTGCATTGTTCTATTGTCTGATAAAAACTATGGTGTTTATTGTCCTTCTAGTCGTTGGTCTGTCTATGGTTCAAAAAAAATCCTCCTCAGTAAGAAGGTCTTTTATCTTATCGGGTAAAAACTTAACCGTTCTAACGTCTATACCAAAAAGATAATATTTAGGAATACGTTTTACGTATAAATTCGTAATCCCATATACTAAAAGAAAACAAAAAGATTTTTAGAATTTTTGAAATATTGGCCTAGTTCTCATGGCTTAAATAAACTGGTTATTCAAGCCAAAATGCATGCTAATACATATATTGTTTTGAAAATTTTCTTTGTTGTGTAAAAAATGATGTTATAATATTTATATCTATATATATTGGAGAGACTAAGCCGTATTTAAAAAAAACAATTTTTGAAAATATTATTATTATTAATTCTTTTTTTTTTTGCTTTTTTGACGTAAATCGGGTATTTAAATACTGAGCTTGTATCCTTACGGTATAAAAATACAACCCAATATTATTCCACCTTAATAAAAAATGCAGAAAAATCAACAACATTTTTAGGTATTTTTTTAGAAATTTTTTTGAAAGCAAAAACATTTTTTATTCGGAAAATCTTTGATATTTTTACGAAAACCGGGTATTTTTAACACTGGTTTGATATCTTTACAGTATAAAAATACCAACCAACATTAACCCATTTTGACAAAAATATTCAGGGAAATCAACAATATTTTTTTAAGATTTTTCGAAATATTTTTTTTTTAGTAAAAAAAAAATATATACACAATATACACACATATATATTACAATATACTATAATTAATAATATATTTTATAATAAAAATTCGGGTTGGGCCGGCCCAAATGAATGGGCCGAACCCAACCCAGCCGGAATCGGGCCCAACATCAGCCCGAAACAGGAGCAGGCCAATCTCAGCCCAGCAAAAGACTGGGCCGATCTCGGCCCGCAAGGAAGTTGGGCCGATCTCGGCCCAACGAAAGGCTGGGCCGATCTCGGCCCGCAAGGAGGTTGGGCCGATCTCGGCCCAACACAAAAAAAACATCTTTAGCCTGGGCCAGACTCGGTCTGGCCCAAAATGAATAACAACAAAACTGGGCCGGAAACCCGGCCCAGTGTTAAGAAAACTCAGCGGGGAAGGGAAAACAATTCCCTTCCCCTACCTCCTGCATGCAGAACGATTCTGCATGCAGGAGGACAAACAGATAAAAAAAAGAGTGCAGGGGGTGGAGGAAATACCTGGCGGAGGCGATGCTGTTGGTCGAGCGTCCGTGTTGGTGGTGCTGCAGCGGAGGTTGGTGGTTCAAAGCGACGGTTCCCAACAGTCCGGTGCCTCTCGGGTTGTGCTTGGTTTTTTCTGTCCACTAAGCTTTCCCAACGGCTTCAGTCTTCTGCCCCCTTCTCTCAGTTTCGTTTCAGGTCCCCTGTTTCTCTCTCCTTCAGTCTCTCTCTCTCTTGGTCTTCGGTTTTTTCTTCCTCTCACCTTCCTCCTGTGCTTACAATCTCCATCTTTCTTTTATAGGCGAGCAGGGGCTGCATGGGCAGCGTGGGGAGCAGAATGGCGTGGGCTGAGCTGGGCAACGTGGGGAGCAGCACAGCGCCGGTCGGCTGGTCGGTGAGCGTGGTCGATCACGGCGTGGCCCTCCTGGCTTCGCGTCGTCCGAGGTGCATGGGCCTGGTCTGTCAATGCACGCGAGGAGAGAGGGGCACCGGTTGATTAAACAACGCTTTTCGCCCATGCTGCTGCACGTTAGGGGAGGAAGAAGAAAGGGGAACAGTGCCGTTCAAAACGGCACCGTTCGGTCCTTTTTTTTTTTTTTTTTTTTTTTTTTTTTTTAATATATGAAACGGCGTCGTTTTGGGGAAAACGCGCCGTTTCATTTAAAAAAGGCGCCAGAATACGCAAAATTTCAACTCAGCCCTCAATTATCCTTTGATTCTTTCAATTACGTCCCTGTCAATTTTGGTCCTCGCCCCCATAGTTGGCCGCATTTTTCATCTTGGTCCTTGGCCTCTGATTTGTGCAATTAAGCCCTCAATTGATCAATAAACTTTCAATTTCTTCAATTACGCCCCTGGATCAAATCAAGACAGCCCCCTTTATTTACCCGCGTGTTCCAAATTGGTCCCTGGTTTCGGATTTTCACAATTAAGCCCCTAATTGGCCATTAAACTTCAATATTTATGCAATTAAGCCCCTGATTTGGCCTAATAAATTCCAAAAAAATATATTTTGACCACAGAACTTAAATTTCTCCCAATTAAAACCCAAATTGACCTAAAAATAAATTTTTCTTGCACTCCAATCCTCTATAAATTCAAATAAAATCCAATTAAGTCCATAAACATCCAAATTTGGGGCTTTTCTCCTCAAAAATTCAAATTTTCCTTCTCAACAGGGCTCTCATCCTTCAAGAAAATACTGCCAAAAATCCAATCTCTGTATTTTTTAACCTCCTTGACCAATCTTTCGACCATTTTCTGAGCGCTTATGCCTCCTGTTATTTTCTAACCTTCTTCAGCTATTTATTTATTATCCTTTTTATTTTTTGTGGGGACCCAAAAAAATGGGTTACAACAGAGTCCAAGAATTAAAGGCACAATTGGCTAGGGAGTTTGATATGAAGGACTTGGGACCAGCAAACAAGATTCTAGGGATGCAAATTCACCGAGACAGAAGTAAGAGGAAGATTTGGCTTTCTCAGAAGAATTATTTAAAGAAGATCTTGCGACGCTTCAACATGCAAGATTGTAAGCCAATTTCCACCCCACTTCCTATTAACTTCAAATTATCCTCAAGTATGTCTCCTAGCAATGAAGCAGAGAGGATGGAGATGTCTCGAGTACCGTATGCATCAGCAGTGGGAAGTTTAATGTTTGCCATGATATGTACAAGACCAGACATTGCACAAGCAGTGGGAGCAGCTAGTCGATACATGGCAAATCCTGGTAGAGAGCATTGGAATACTATTAAGAGGATCTTGAGATACATCAAGGGTACCTCAGATGCCGCATTATGTTATGGAGGATCAGAATTTACTATCAGAGGTTATGTTGACTCAGATTTTGCTGGTGACCTTGAGAAAAGAAAATCCACTACAGGCTATGTGTTCATAATTGCAGGAGGAGCTGTGAGCTGGGTCTCTAAACTTCAGACTGTTGTAGCGTTATCCACAACAAAAGCTGAGTATATGGCAGCTACACAGGCTTGTAAAGAAGCAATATGGCTAAAGAAACTTATGGAGGAGCTCGGGCACAAACAAGAGAAGATTCTTTGTATTGTGATAGTCAGAGTGCCTTGCATATTGCAAGGAATCCAGCGTTTCATTCAAGAACAAAACATATAGATGTTCAGTATCACTTTGTTCGCGAAGTGGTGGAAGATGGAAGTGTGGATTTTCAGAAGGTTCACACAAAGGAAAACCCAGCAGATGCTTTAACCAAACCAGTCAACACTGATAAGTATATATGGTGCAGATCCTCTTGTGGCCTAGCAGAAACGTAAGCAGCATGAAGATGGCAAGTATTGAAAGTATAGAAGAATCACAAATGATGAAGTGTGAAGACTTTATTAAATCATCAAAGTCTTCAAGTGGGAGAATGTGAAGCTAGCCACCAAATCAGCCACCAAACCAGCCACCTAAGTCAACAATGGTGGGAGTCAACAATGGTGGTGAAGCCATCCTTCCTTAGTCACAAATTGTAGGCACCAAACTTGTGCCAAACTTGTGCCACTTGTCTTGCCCCTTGTATTTGCATGGATGTTTGCCTATAAATAGGCAATGCATCCAAGCATTGTAAACACACCACAAGAGAGAAACAAGAGAGGAAGAGAAGAGTGAGAGAGGGAAAGTAATCCCATAAAATTGTGAGGTATTTGTGAGAGAGTAAGTGAGGTGTTTTCTCCTAGTAATAGAGAGATTCTTAGTTGTTCTCCTATTATTTGAGAGAGGTTGTAATTCCCACATTACTAGTAAAATCCTTCTATACTTGCCCGTGGACGTAGCCAAATTGGGTGAACCACGTAAATTCTTGTGTGTCTAATTTCTCATTTTAATCCTATTCTTTGCCTTTTATCTTGTCGGATTTGCATGCCAGTATCCTAACACTGGATTGGCCAGATCGTTGAGTGACATGAGCTGTGATTAGAGGAGATACAGAGTGCACCTCTTCACGTTTGAGAAAGTTTTCATATTCAACAAGTTTATCATGACGATCTTCAAAGCTGATGGGGTTGTCATGTGCACGAATAGCTACAGCAATTTCTTTGAATGCAGGTCCAAGACCATTGAGAACATGAACTACCAAGTCAATATCACTGGGAGGCTCACCAATGATTGATAACTCATCAGATATGTTTCGCATAGTTTTAAGGAATTCACCCACAGAGCTGGAGCCACGAGTGGTAGCAGTGAGTCGTTCCTTGAGACTCATTACACGTGATCTTGAACAGTTTGCATAGAGAGTGTTCAGTTTCTCCCATGCCATACGGGAGGTTGTTGCAGATGCAATAAGTGGCATGATTTGTTCCGAAACAGAAGCGATGATGGAGTGCAGCAATAGCCGATCTTGGTGAACCCAGAACATGTGAGCAGGATTAGGTGCATCATGCAAATGTTTGGGTGGTTCCTGATAAAAGCCATCTATATATCGCAGAAGGTCATAGTCAATGAGAAGGGCATTGAACTGAGCACGCCAAGTTAGGTAGTTTATTGGCGTGAGTTTAAGGGGCAATTGTGCTGCAGCATTGATAGCAATCAATGAATTTGGTGTTGTGATAGCAGGGTTGGACACAACAGTGGTTGTGGCTGCGTTTTCTTGGGTTTCTGCCATGAAAATAGATGATGAATGCTCGTGGGAGCGTGGCGGCTCTGATACCATGTAGGGTTTTATGGAAAGATGATTTATTGTATTACAGCAGTGCTTAATATAGTGATTACAATGAGAGTTACAATCAAAATAGGAAAGAAGAATTATACACAAAGAAGGAAACAAATGTCTTGAGGTTAAGGAAGCAATTATCCTAAGTATACGGGGATTTATTGCTGAAGATATGCAGACTTATTCTTTTACTCTTATAACAATCACAATTCACCATCAACAACGCAACAATGGCCTTCGCGTCTCTGGTAGAGCTGGCTATAAAAATGACAAGTCCAAAACTACCTCAGCTTCTTTAATGGACATGCACAAGTAATATCTTACACGACCCACGATGACCAAGGTGAATCATTGGCTCTCAGGCATATATTCAAGATGCACATTAATCTGCTGCTAATTTGGAGAATAATAAACCTTTAATCGAGAGCAAAAAAGTGCACAAAACCTGTCCCATGACCCACCTTCAACGCTCTCTGCAACCTCTGGCACTTTTAGACACAAAAATATTCTCTGTTCTTAAACTTATGTTGGCACATTTTGTCGAAATAGAGACTCCTATTAGTAGCCATCTCCTTTGCTTGGGATGATGTGGAGGGGATTATGTGATCATATAAAATGATTGTGTTGAGCAATGATTATGACGAGAAAGTCGTATAATGATAATGACTAGCACTAAAATTTGGTGTCTGAAAGTATGGCTGGTTCACGTTGGGATATATAAAGAAGAACTCCGGCATATCATTAGGATTGCAAGGTCGGTTGGTTCAAGTTACTTGAAGTGTTCATGTAAGGAAAAACATCGTTCATGTGTAGTCACTGCCAGAATATTATTGATCAAGTAATTTCTACGAACCAATTTGATGTCTGAAAATTACGTGTACCGAAATTAAATTCTTCTTTTCGATCCATTAAAAAATAAGCTATCCATATACCAAACATGAAGAATTAATAAAAAATTTACGATCGTCGCGTGTATGTATAACTTAGAAGCAAACATTTTGACAGTGATCTTTCAAGTTGGCTGTTCTGTGTAACTTTATTCAGTTCGACTTGGCCAAGGAGAGATTTCGTAAAACCTTGCACTGACTGGATAATTTATTTTAGTCAGTCAGTCCCCAGTAAGAAAGAATCCCCAGAAAGAATATGCATGAGTTAAACCATTATGAGAATCCTGAGTTAGCAGAAAACGATTTTTTTATGTTGAAACAAGCCAGCGAACCTTACGGTATCTTTTATATATATGAATAAATAGTACATCTTAATAACATCTTTAGGAATATCTTCTAGTTATCGTAAATCTTCTAAAATCAAGAAGATCTTCAGTGAATCTCTATGAATTATAAGGGTTCTTGTTGTGTATGTGTGTGTAGAGATATCCACTACAAAACCTTTGTGTTTGACATGGACAGAGTCAACTATGATTTCATCTCTACTTTCATAGAAAATTAGAGCTGGGTTTTGTCTTTTTTGATCACATAATATTTTACTAGCTGCATATTGTTGCGACTAATATCCCTTTCATTCTTTTTTTGTCCTCTCTCTTGATCTTGCTCTTTGTTCATCTTAATGGCATGTTCAGTTACAAATAAAATAGGATCTGCTGCAGAAATAGACAAGTCTGGTTCTAGTACTCTGCCTTCTCTTCACATGCAAGATGTGTCTTCACTTATTACTCCAGAAAGACTTGATGATACCAAATACATCAAGTGGTCCCTGAATAAGAAAAATAAAATAAGAGGCAGGAAGAGTTGGGGATTTATTTATGGAACTAAGGTTGCTCCAAAGAATAAGAATTCAGAGGAATATGAAGCTTGGGAGGATTAGAACTATATGGTTAAATCTTGGCTTCTTGATGCTACGACCAGGGAGATCAGGTCACTATTCATTCGTTCACCTACCGCCAAGGAGATTTGGGACACTATCAAACAAACCTACTCAGACTGGTTCTTTCAAGTCCTCTAATCTCTGAGCCATTTAGTCACTGCTGAAGCCTTTATTGCCAAGATAGGTCTAACAAACTCTACCCATAAATCTCTTGCTTGTACCATAAATTTAGTTGTTAATCTTATATTTATTCCAAAATAATTGTTACAAATGCCAATGGTAGTGGAACTGTTCTTTTCCTATTTTTTGCATTGATCTCTGAAGTTCCAAAATAGATTTATTGAAGGGAAAAAAAATAGATATTTGTTGGAGGTCACTAGGTCTTTATTAATTGGTGGTCATGTTCCATTTTATTTGTGGGGTGAGGCCTTGATGTTCGTTGTTTATATAATTAATCACACCATCTAGTTTTTTGAAATTTAGAAGACATTTGGATGTGATCCCTGAATATTGTACACTTTTTTCAGTTGTTTAATTAGAACCTTGTGCCTTTTGCTGTGTTGTATATTGTCACTTACACGCACATCGACGCAAAAAACTTGATTCACGAGCATTGAAGTGTGTATTTGTTAGATATAACTCCACCCAAAAGGGTTATTGGTGTTATCATCCTTCTTCTAAAAGGTTTTTCATGTCTATGGATGTTATATTTCATGAACACGAGCTCTTATATGCTACAGTGGTCATTGATTTATCACTTGAGGGGAGGAGTACACATGAAGTTCAGAATCACATCGATGAGTATATATGTTCTTTTGATATACCAACTCATGATAAGAACTTAGCTCGAGAAGTTTGATGTGTAGATGAAAGATGTAAAGAACAAAATTCAAGTGCAAATGAAAGACGTGAAGAGCAATAACAAGTCCATTATAGTACAATACTCCTAGTTATCCTAGTTGATTCTAATACTAATGATAATGATCGTAATTCTAATTTAGTACTCTAGTACCATCTTCTACCTCAATCTAACCATGGTTAACCACCAGCTAAATATGAACCCGACCCTAAAGCTAAAGTGAAATATCCCATAAGTACGTAATCATGTGTCAACTGCAAAGTTGTCCATGTTATATGCATCATGTACATTTCAATTATCCTCAATCTCTATTCCTAGTAACACGCAATATGCTTCAAAGAATTCTATGTGGATTCATGCTATGATAGAAGAAATGGATACTTAGGAGCTTGTTTCTTTGCCTACAAGGAATAAAATTTTGGGGTGTAGATGGATGTTTACTATTAAACACAAAGCATACAGAATTGTTGAGAGATATAAGGCTTGGGTAAACATGAAAGGTTATAAACAATCATATAGTGTAGATTATTAGGAAACTTTTTTACCTAAACTCAATACCGTAAGAGTACTTATCATTAGAAGCCCGCCAAGATTGGCTACTTCTTTAGTTTGACGTAACAAATGCTCTTTTATATTGTGACTTAACTGAAAAGGTATTATGTAACCTTCTTCATATTCAAGTACAATAAAACAATCTCGAGGAGCTTGGTCCGGTAGATTTAACAAGTGTATAAAGAATTTTGGCTACAAAATAAAATAATTTAGATCACACTTTATTTTTAAAACATAGACAAGGTAAAGTTACTATTTTAATTATTTATTATATTGATGACATGGTAATGACAGGTGATAATAATGATGAGATTTCTAAGCTACATCAGTATTTAGCTTCCGAGTTTGAGATGAAATATTTTGGGATTGAGCTAGCTTGATCAAATCACGGTGTTTTTTTATCACAATAAAAATACATCCTTGATTTATTATCTGAGATAATAATGTTTAGATGTAAATCAATTGAAACTTTTATTGAATTGAATCATAAGTTGTTTCAGTGTTCAAGCTCAAATTCAACAGATAAAAAAAGATATCAATGACTTATAGAAAAGCTAATTTATCTATTTTATACTATGTCAGACATTGTATATACAATGAGTCAATTCATGCATGATCCACAAAAGCCTCGTATAGATATTGTAAAACATATATTGAGATATTAAAGTACACTCCTAATAAAGAACTATTGATCACAAAACATGGTCATTCAAAGATAAAAAGGTATACTGATGCTGATTGGGCAGGTTCAACTAGTAACAAGTGATCTAATTCAAGATATTTCAACTTAGTAGGTGGAATCTTGTAACTTGGAGGAGCAAAAACACAATATAGAGGTATGGCTTTTAGGATATATGAGCTACCGTGGATGAGAAATCTGTTGAATCACTTGGGATTTAAACCAAAAGAAGCAATGAATCTATTTTCTGACAATAAGCCAGCTATAAAAATTGTTCATAGTCCTGTTTAACATGATGGAACAAAGCATGTGAAAATAGAAAGATACACACACTTCCTTGTAAAATCAATAAAAATAATTAGAGATATTCTCTACAAAATCTTTGTTTTTGATATTTTATATATAGGATTTAGCAATGCGATCATGTTTATCCACAAAACCTGCACTTGGATATGAATAAGTTAACGTAAACTGGTGAAGGTTGGCTGGCTGATAAATTGTCCACGGATTCAACTCCCCCACCAGTTGCTCAATGGCCACCTTTTAACTAGTTAATGATAGAGTGCAAGATTAGAAAGCAGAATGAGATTCGGAATTGAAACGGAGTCTTAATTAGACACAATTAAGAAGATATTTAATCTCAAGAATATTCAAAAGAAATTAAACGTAGCCAAGTTGATGCAAGAAACGGGTGGTGTGACTTTGGTTCTATGAAGTGATAAGATTGATTGAGAAATAACACCGCCCCTTGCTCAAATTATAGGATTGTTGAACAACAACCCGTTCTTTCCATGAAACCAGCACTAGTTGCCTTGGAGGACTGCCCGCTTTCGCCTTTTGGACATGTTAACACCTTATTATATAAAAGAAAACCAAGACCAAGCAGTCAGTGTGTTTACTTTGAAGTCAAATTCTACATCACGTGTGTCTTTTGATGATGATCCATGGTCCCCTCCGAGGACAGTCCGAGCTCAATTTCTAACCATGACGAAGCTCTTTTTTGGAGTGATTGGATAGAGATGATTACAGCAGAGCCCCCTCCTTTTTTGGAATTTAGCAGGGCAGAGATCTGAACCGGATTGGAGAAGGAAAGTGATGATGGAGCATTGTGAGGTTGTGGGATTTTGTGTTTCATTTCTAGGAAAATACTTGGGTTTGTGGAGGACAGAAAGCGACTAAAATCATATAGCCTTCTTTCTTGTGGTTAACATGGCCGCCCCCTTGCAATTTTTCTATCGAGAGAAAATGAGGTGATAAATACTTGGGTTTGTGGAAGACAGAAAGCGACTAATAAAAGCATATAGCCTTCTTTCTTGTGGTTAACATGGCCGCCCCCTTGCAATTTTTCTATCGAGAGAAAATGAGGTGATAAATACTTGGGTTTGTGGAAGACAGAAAGCGACTAATAAAAGCTTATAGCCTTCTTTCTTGTGGTAAATTTTTCTATCGAGAGACATCCCTCTCCAAATTCCAAGTCCTACACCACGGCACATGGAGATTATGCAAGTTACAGTACCAAACTTGAAATTATAAAGCGAGAGTGCACTTTAATGTCAAAGAAGCAGAGTAATTCCAAGAAATGAAACAATTTTTCCTTAAAACTACTTATTGTCAAAGAAGCTTGGATTGATGCTGTGGATTTTGTGGATGGGGTGGAAATGCAATTGCAACTCTTCGAAAAGTGAGGTTCATATAAGATAAACCTAAGACGCAGTTTGGAATTGTTTTATGAAGAACAAAATAATTTTTTTATATTTTTAAATTATTTTATATATTAATGTTAAAATAATTTATAAAAATAAAAAATATTATTTTATTATATTTTCGAATAAAAAATAGGATTGCTGGAATGAGAATGTGATATTTGTGGTTAGTATAAAAAAAATAAAGGGGAAAAATAAAGTTCGTCTTTAATGAACTCGACTGAGTCCAGATTTACAAAAACTTTGAATCTAACCGTGACTCTCATGCTGCCAAAATCGGCAGTGCAATATTCGAATTATGCTAATTAATCAAGGGGAAAAAATGCACGAAAATGAATGAGTTGGCAGAATGCCTGACTCTTTCGTTAAACTATCACTAATTACCATCACTTCTGTCAGATTTAATATATTTTTTGTGGTAGTTGCTCGCTGTTGTCAAAGATTGGTAGTGTTCTGTTCTGTCACGACGCCAATGGGAAAATTCGAAGTGACGTATCTCGAGCTGTTTCCAAAGGCAGACGGGGACCCATCTCCAGAGCCGAAGGTCTCTCTGTTCAATTATTTGTCCAAGCTCACTTTCAGTACAACAGTGACATCTGCTAGTGTCGATTCGAAATAGAATTTCAGAGGTGTTACGGCATTAAGAAAGACGTTGAAAGTTTAAACACAGAGTTAACAAAATAAAAGGTGCATGCATCTGTCGAATGCGAAACATGAACAGAGTGCAGGATTTTTGCAAGATTTATTAAGTTTTTGCAAGATTCGAGGATTTTTGCATTGGGATCATGAGCTAATCTGGAGAGAAAACTCTTCACAATTTCTTTTTGTGGGAGCAACTGTGTTTGAGGTATTGGTTTTTCCGAATAATATCAGATGGAGAGATCTCCTCGAATCTCCTTTTATGACCACTGAGCTAATCTGGAGAGAAAACAGGTCACTGACCCAATTTTACCACCGTCCTTAAGCTCGACCCGAGATATTTAGCCTCGAATTTTATTTTATTTTTTCTCTGGGTGAAATGACTAAAACATTTTAAATCAATGTTGTGATAAATTCTCTTAACATGTTTCCTATATTCTTTGTCAGGTAGTGTTTTGTTATTAAAATCCCATCTTATCTCTGCTTTGCCGTACGTATTAATATAATCGGACACAGGATTCTACGAGCAAAATGCAAAATTGGAAATGAATACATATATCCTCATTAAAAAAAATTAAAAAAGGAGAACCCAATTTCCTCTGGAAGATTGGTACTGATCACCTCCTGCTTTAAGCAAAGTATAAAAAAAGGAGAACGGAAACGAAAAGAAATGTGCATCTCATCGGAAAATGGAAAATCTAGGCGCGAATTAGTTTAACGGCGAATACCTTTCAAGAGTAGGCATGAATGCCAGAAATTGTTAACATTAATTTACTGCGGAATTGGTCCTAAAGTTTTGTTTATAGACCAAGTCATTATCATAGTACACGGAGTCGAGATGGATGATGTGAAGACGGCAGACTTGGGGCAAGCACTTTTCCCGTCAACGGTTATTATCATGTTACTATAATTGTAATTATAAACATTAAAAAAAAAACTAGAAGGGTAGAGGATTCTCCTCTCAAAACTTAATTTGGATTTCATCTTCTACATGAGGTTTATTTAGAAATTTTACTTTATATTTTTTTAATTTATTTTTTATAAAATTATCTTAATTTTATGACTTTGGTTGTGATTTTAATAAGTTAATTCAATTAACTCAAGTTTTTTTTTATCTTTTCTTAATTGAATTTTTTTCTTAGTTTAATTCTTCAATATTAGATTGATTTGGAATTAAGATTTGTAATTTATTTTGATTTTTTTTCTATAACATTATTTTCATCTCCTGACTTGGATCACGAGTTTGGCAGTTTAATCTAGGTTCACTCAAGTTGTTTTTTTATCTTTTTTTTTAATTAATTTCTTTTTCAATCTTATTTTTCAATATTAAGTTGATTGAGAGTTCAGGTTCATAATTTATTTTAATTTATTTTATATTGGATTATCTTTATCTTATGATCCAAATCACGGGTTTAACATAATAACCATGGATGACTCAAGTCATTTTTTTTATTAATTTTTTTTAATTTTATCCTTCAACATTAAATTTATTGAAAAATAGAATTTATAATTTATATGATTTCATGATTCAGCATGTGAATTGACAAGTTAACCCATGTTGATCAAAATTGATTCAATATATTATCGTTTTAATATTTATAAAAAAATTTCATCTAAAATATTTATTTTAAGTCAAACTATTTTTACTGATTATTCAGATTACCTTTAAACCTATCAAAAAAAACCAAGTTATATTAAATCAATCCCAACACAACTTAATTTTTTTTTCTAGAAAAAACATTAACATCGTCTAAATATTTTCTTTACAATAGTCCCAGTTATAAACCCAACATGTTGCCATGCAACTGTATTGTGCATGTTCCAGTTAATGATTTCATATTTTTTTGAACGTCGCTTCAAAGAGCCAGGTGATTCGATCAGGATCCTAGTCCTGGCTAGTTTTGCTTTGAACTGTGTTGGCAATTTACTATTTCAAATAATTTTTTTAATTTATTTGAAATAATGGTGTTTAAATTTTTAAAAGTTTTTTTTTTCATCCAACAGGATTATATAATCAATTATTTAGTAATTTGATTATCATAATGTTAGTTGTGTGTTATTGTAATTTTTATAATTATGTATTTGAACAGAAATCAACAAATATACCCATGAAAAGATCAAACCTAATTTTTGTATAACTTTTATAGTGTTTTATTTTTTTCTAATTTGATATCAAATTTTAAATTTCTTTATAGATTGAAATTAAATCCAGAAGATTTCTATCTCGAAATTAAAATCAAAAGTAATAAATTCTTTATGAAAATTATATAATATATTTTTATTTTTATCTTGCATGTCGAATTTAGATTTTTAATTATTCTTGATATTTTAAAAAAATGTTATTGTATCATTTGAATTTGTAATTTTATCAAGAAAAGGACTTAAGTGAAAAATATTAAAAAAAATAAACTCCTATACTATCATAACTTTTTGAATAACTTGAAGGGCATTGATATGGGTTGATCTAGTATATAAAAAAATAAATCCCGCTCTGTAATGCATGGTGGATTTCAACATGTCTATCTGGGAAGGCAGTGGATTTGCTTAACAGCATGCAAGCTCTGAAGGGATTTTAACTTGTAACTCAAAAAAATTTATGAAGTGTAGAGCGAGCACCTTTCAACTTTTTTCCCTTTTCCCATCCTTGTTATTTTTTTTTCTTTTTCTTTTTTTAAAGAGCATGCCTATTTGTATAACCTAACTAATTCAACAAGTGGCAAATTCTTAGGTTTGGTGTTGTTTGCTTTGTAACCAGCTAGACTTGCCAAAATGATGATGTCAACCTGATGGTCTCTATTTAAGCAACTCCAGCCTCCCACTTATGGCTGCATCCCCAACTTCAAGGTCGCATGGCTGCATGAGTTTATCCAAAATAAGGGTACAACACTAGCACTGCTTAGCTTAATCCAACTCTGTCTCTCCCTCTCTTTGTTTAGGCGTATAGATCATGTCTGCAGGTCTAAACTCAGAAAGGGATGTCAATCCTAGCCAACCCACAACAGAGAAAACCATAGCAGATTTTGATCCTGTAAAGAAACCAAAAAGAAACAAATTTGCTTTTGCTTGCGCAATCCTAGCTTCCGTGGCTTCAATCTTACTTGGTTATGGTGAGGACTCAATTTTCTCTCAAACCATTCTTTTCATCACTTGGAATACTGCTAGTAAAGATTTCAAAAAACTAGCTCTGTTAACCCTCAACGAAGAGTGAGGCTTGCAGCGAAAAAGATTTTCTTTTTTTCCAAGAAAATACTTCTTTACATGGAACTTTGATCTTGCCTTCATTTTTTACATTATCCTAACAACTTGTATATTTGGTGATAGATATCGGAGTAATGAGTGGAGCCAAGGACTACATCCAAATTGACCTTAAACTCAGTGACGTGCAAGTAGGATTACTTGTGGGAACTCTCAACTGGTACTCTCTTGTTGGCTCAGCCGCCGCTGGCGTGACCTCTGACTGGATTGGTCGTCGATACACTATCGTGGTGGCAGGAGCCATTTTCTTTGCTGGAGCTCTGCTCATGGGATTTTCCACAAATTATGCATTTCTCATGGTTGCTCGCTTTGTTGCTGGTATTGGTGTCGGTTTTGCCCTCATGATTGCCCCTGTTTACACCACTGAGGTCTCGCCAGCTTCTACTCGTGGATTTCTCACCTCATTCCCAGAAGTAAGTATTCATATACGTTTTTACAAAAGAAATTGTTGTTTTTAAGGCCATTGCTTTGCAATTTCTTTACTAGACAAGAGAGAGACTAAAGAAGAAGTGCAAATAGAATGCTATTTTTACTAATTTAATTTCCAGTTTCTTAAGAGTACTTAATTTGTAGTTATGTACCAAAAATGGATGTAAGATTCGATAATACCCCTAAAATGTTTAGTTTGAAATCCTAATTAAATCTTAATAAACGCACAAGAATCCCACTTCTAGCAATTTTAATGTAAAAAAACCTTTTAAGAATATATGGGGATTAATTGATATTAACATAACTTTTGTGACTCTGTTTCTTGTGTAGGTATTCATCAATGCTGGGATCTTAATAGGATATGTATCCAATTATGCTTTCTCTAAGCTCCCAACTAACTTGGGTTGGCGAATCATGCTTGGAGTTGGAGCAATTCCTTCAGTTTTCTTAGCTTTGGTTGTTATAGGCATGCCCGAGTCTCCTCGTTGGCTAGTCATGCAAGGTCGACTCGGTGATGCTAGGAAAGTTCTTGACAAAACCTCCGACACTAAAGAAGAATCTCAACAGAGATTGTCAGAGATAAAAGAAGCCGCCGGAATCCCTCAAGATTGCAACGATGACGTTGTCCGTGTGCAGAAAAAGAGTCACGGCGAAGGTGTTTGGAAAGAATTATTCATTCATCCCACACGTCCTGTTCGTCACATCCTGCTTTGTGGGATCGGTATTCATTTCTTCCAACAAGTTTCAGGAATAGACGCGGTCGTTTTGTACAGCACCAACATCTTCGAAAAGGCCGGAATCACATCATCCGATGATAAATTACTGGCAACTGTAGCGGTTGGATTCACCAAGACCGTTTTTATCTTAGTGGCCACATTCTTCCTAGATAGGATCGGGCGACGGCCGCTGCTCTTAAGTAGTGTTGGTGGTATGGTGCTATCCCTAGCAACCCTCGGATTCGGGCTGACAATAATTGATCATTCAAATGAGAAACTACCATGGGCGATTGCCTTATCAATCGCTATGGTATTAGCTTTTGTTGCATTCTTCTCCATAGGAATGGGACCGATAGCTTGGGTTTATAGTTCAGAGATTTTCCCGTTGAGATTACGCGCTCAGGGGACAGGTATGGGAGTGGCCGTGAATAGAGTGACAAGTGGGGTAATATCTACAACTTTTATTATGCTCTACAAGGCTATATCTATCGGTGGGGCCTTTTTCCTGTTCGCAGGATTTGCAACAGTGGCTTGGGTATTCTTTTTTACATGTTTTCCTGAGACACGAGGAAGAACCTTGGAGGACATGGAAGTGCTTTTTGGTAATTTTATCAGCTGGAGGTCTGCTTTAAAGGATGGGAAAAAGGAGGAGGAAGTTCACGGTGGAAATGATGGTCAAATCCAGATGGAAACTAAAGCTTAAGAATAGTGTGATAAATGTATCTCTTCTTCTTCTTCTTCTTCTTCTTCTTCTTCTCCTCCTCCTCTCAAGATGTAAGATTAGTTTTTTCTTTCCTTCTTTTTTTAGGAAGGATGGGAGACTGGAGCAAATAATGCTTGAGATGGTGTGAAGATGAGAAGCTTGTGGACGTTCATGGAAAAGAAGAAGAACAAAAATCAGATATCTAATGAATCAAAAAGATAATATAGTGAATATCCCTTCTTCTTTTTATCTTAAATACTTCTCGCAATTAGGTAATTATGGAAACAGTAATGTGCTCGGAAAACAGAGTTCACCGGCTTGTGTGTAAGAAGATGGATACCTGTCAGTTATCGGAGATTGAAATGAACATGTAAAAAATGAGCTTCGTGTAGTAGCCTTGGATTGGCTGATTCCTGCCACATAATTGGGATCCCTTTTATTCAATGGTACGCGTTGTCTTCTTCTGTTTTACTTTTCAACACATTTCCCTTTCCTACATGACAAACAAAACTGGATATTTGAGTGGTCGGTTCATGTATTTGAATAAGTGGTTCCTATTCTTGGATAGATTGCATGAACTTGAATTACTTGCAACCATGGCTAAAGGGATCTTTCCTTTTCTTTATTGTCCTTTTTTCCTGCTGTTTTGATTTTATTGATTACATTTTCTTTTTAAATTCAGGTCGAAATGCACCGAAAACAACAGCTTAGAAGAGGTGGTCCAGCTTTAATTAGTAATGTTATAAACTCAAAGGTGTATAAATAAGAGGTTTTTTAGTGTTTGAGATAATTACGTATGATTATTGAGATGTTACATCACTAAAAGACAAATATATTTTTGAATATATATTTCATATCATTATTGAGATAATAAATATGATATATTCTTTAAGAGACTTTATATACACTTATGAGTTAGATATTATAGTTTATCATGTATATATAGCCTTGGAATTTAGTAATATTCAAGTTCTTTTAGATTTGACATGTTTATCAAACTTATGTTATCTTAAATTTAGTTGGCAACCAAACTGCTTTGAATTTAATATCCTAACCAGATCTATTTTATTTAAAATGTTTTTTATTTATAAAAATATCAACTAAAAAGTAAACTTATTAGCGATGATGATTTATGTAACCTAATTTTTCTGATTATGAAATCAGGATAATTTTAATTTTTTTTATTTATAACAATTCTAAATTAGGATGTCACCCAGCTGAACAGAAAAATAATCAATTTTTCAAGAATCAGCTTTTAATCAAAATCACTTGAAGAAAAAGACACTTTCCAGAAAATAGGATTTGGAACTGCATAATATAATTCTGTTTAGCAAATTGTATTTCTATTATGTGGATTACCAAGAATTTTCTAAATGTACGAGACTCTGGACAATTTCTATTATATGGACTACAAAGAATTTTTTGAATGTATGAAAGTGCGGTACTTCCTGTTTTTGGATGCATTTTACTTGTACAAGCATTAAATTAATATTTTTTTTTAGTTTTTTTAATAATTTTGATATTGTAATATCAAAAATAAAAAAATATATATTTTAATATATTTTTAAATAAAAAAATTAAAAAATACAACACACTATAATATAAAAATCAGAAAGACTTGCTAACGCAATTTTCAAAACGATTAAGGTGGTGGTATGAGCTAGAAGAACATGGGCTTTATTGGGCTGCATGTCATGGATCACCGTGGATCTTGCGTAAAGAATTGGGTAAACTAAGCAGCTACTTATACTTGGAATGAGAGAGATAGAGGTGAGTTTATCTATCCCCTCCTCCATAATGCAGAAAGGATAGCCCCGTATAACAATTTCTTCATTTTTCCAGCCGCATTATATATATATATATATATATATATATATATATATATATATGGAAGCAGAAACCACCCGTACTCTATAGCATGCCAACTTAAACAGTCAAAACAACACAAAGCTGGCAAGGACAAGAAGAATATTGAAGATTACTTGAAAGGAAAGGAATCTCAAATTCCCAGGATGTTTCAAGAGCGAGAGGTGCGGGGCTTCATGGCTTGTTTCTTGTACTGGCAACGAGAGAACCATGAATTTCATTATGTATAGGATCCACAAACAGTATTCTTACAAACCGCACAAGTAATCCACCACCAGGTTACAAGGACTCAATTTTTAGAATTTTGCCGTTTTCCCAATATTTACCTCATCTCTCTGAAGTGCAAAACCCCTTGAAAAAATCACAGCTGTAAACCTACACAACAATTACAAAACTACAAGCAATCATGTACATTTACAATTAACTCTTTACGTTTCTATTTACTTCTCAATGCCCTGTTGAATATATTGTATCAAGTCATAGCCAGCAGTGGTCCACTTATTGTAGGCATCTGTGCACACACGGATCATGAAATTGGCAGCTTCACGCTCGCTCATCTCAGGGTGAAATCTCCTGCGAAGATTTCCGATTGGGTCACCTCTACTGAAGCAAGGTAATCCACTGTCAAGCATCAACATCACAGTGTTGATTATCCCATCCATGTAGCGGCGGGCCGCCAGGTACCCCTTCACACACAAGCTGTTGACAAATGGTGGGAAACCAAACACTCACCCTATCAGAATCCTTGTCCATGAAAGCAGATACAGGAGAGAATATCCAAAAACAAGCACCAATCTTACCTTACAAATTGCAACCAAGTTTCACTCTTCATAACACCAGAGGGATCTAGTAATTGAGTCATCTCATGGCTCAGCTTGAAGTGCGCACTCTCAAAGCGCATGTTTCCACCAGGTGATGTTTCCAAGATAAAACCAAAATCAATGTGGACAAGCCTCCCCACGCTGCATTGGCATGAATGGCAGTGTTAAGTTGTCAATCTTCTCTCAAAATCCTAAACCTAATATTAAATTCTAGGTTTTCAAGAACTGGTTGTATTAGCTAAGCTACAAGGTAAAATGAGCGATCAGTCAAGATGGTAAATGAATAGACGAGATAAAATAAAGTTAATGACTTCTTTGTTTTGTGTTTGGAATTATGTTTATTTTTTCACTTCCCCCGCTTTCCTTTCCATATTGACTAGGATTGCATGTTTATGCATGAATGAACTAACATGACCCCACCCATTACAATTACTTTCCATAAAAATAGAAGAATAAAAAGATGTGTACTTGTCAAAAAGAAGATTCCCATTGTGTCTATCCTTCGGCTGAAGTAGAAGACTGGCAACAGCATAACCAGCACTGCTAATGATAAAATTCTTGCGTGCAGCTTCAAAACTAGGAGAGCCGACAGGCCCATAATCCTGTTGAAAGATCTCATACAAACCGCCATCTGTTGTTTCACCCATCTGACTTCTGCTTCGTGTTTTAGGCACAACCTGTGTGATTAAACATGGTTAGTAACATATAAGCAATACACATACAACATTACAGGAGATTCTTTTAAAACAGCGTAGATAATTTAGGATGGTAGGTTGAGCCTTGCCACATCAAAAGGGAATGGAAGGAGGACTAATATTTTGGGAAGTCTGATGTTTAGAGATTGGCTATTAGTCTTGAATTACAAAATTATCATTTCTAGAATGGCATTCCTAACTCTATATGAACATGTCTTGTTGGGACCGCATTCCACTCTAAATGGCAAACTGTGCTCTTGCTCTCATTCTGCATATTGTATTGAGTTGTGTTCCAGGTAACATTGCACCAGACAAGCACAGCTAAAATAAAGGCTGCAGACAAACACTCACCTCAACTATACCTCTCTCCGGGCCAGTTGGGAGGACATCATAAGGAAACAAGTAGAGATTAACTCCAACTGCTTCAAATATATCTCTAAGGAGTGCTATCACTTGAAGGGCAAGAACATCCTGCCGACAATCATCTCCTACCTTGAAAAATGGAAAATGTCAATTAAGCCATCTATTATCACGCAGCTTAGATGAGAACCAAAACATAAAACTGACAAAATTTAGTTCACAAAGGAAGACGCATTTTACTATCATCCATGCCATTTATTCCATTCAAATCCAAAAGAATTTCTACAAGCCTCATTAAATTATGTGATCAGAAACATAACTTGGCCTGAAAATGGGAAACCCCTTTAGATAAATAATACATGTGCATATGGTTCATCATGTATATGAATTTGTTAATATCAGTGTCATTGGTGGTACATTCTATAGGGGATTTTATAACTAGAGTTTTTTTGGGTCCAATAGAATTTTAGTTACAGTGATCTATTCACAATCATACCTTGAAAATGCAAGCTTGGGGTTTTACATCATTCTGGTCCCCACACCTATCAACCACATTAAATGTCACCATGATGGGAACTTTTGCTGCAGATTGTAAAGGTATTCCACTATCCACCCGGATACCCCTCACAAGCTTGTTAGGAGCAGTTGGTAGGTAAAGGTCTTCCCCCTCCAATTCAATTTTCTCCAACTCCCTATTGTTGCAAGCCACAAGGCAACATCAACAGCAAGATACAAGCCATAAACAGAGTGAGCTTAGGCATTAAGGTAGCTTTGGATTACTGTCACGAGACAAAAAAGACGGAGACAATGGGGACAAAAACTTGTTTGGATAAAGACACAAAGATAGAGACATAAAATAAATTGGTCTCTGGAACAATTTTGGAGTGATTTTTTGTACTTTCAACAAAGGGAGACATGTCCCCACTATCTTCATCTCTAACATCTCGAGACAGCATCCAAATGCTACCTAAGAGATTAGGGGTATACCTCTGAATACCAGCCCGGCGTTCTTCTTTAGGAAGTGGATAAAGAACACCAGATATAGATGTAACTTTATCAAAGAAATCAAATTCCCTTCGAAACAAGTCCAGGGCCTTAGGAGTGAAACCATCAATAATATGCTGACGAACAACTGGCAACAGTGCTTGAAAGGAAACATTCTGAAATAAAAGCATATATAAATCTAGTAGTTAAGCATGATGCACATGCACATGTAGCATCTCAGGAACAGCCCATATATCCTAGATATGAAAACACCCTAGATTGTACATACATCAACAAAAGGTGACCCTTATCTCAAGTAATCCAATGTGACATGGTTGTTTACAGAGCAGGTTGTGATTGCAAAACTTGCTATTAATATTCACCAACCACCTGTAGTGTACTGTGTTTTAGCATATGTATATACATTTTCCTAATGCCAAAAACCTCTTAGACACACTGCACCATTAAGATCAGGCTCATCAAATACCAAATATGACAAATACACACATACAGTAAGGGAGCAGTGTAAGGTGGTATCTCTCAAGCATTTCCTCTGATCCCTTTCATATATTGTGGAACTCTTGTATTCTACTGGGTCAAATGAACAAAATGCGAACTAATAAACTTATATCCCACTTGGGACACATGCCTAACCTTACATATAAAGTATCCATGCATAAAGGGGCCATTACCATTCACAGTTTATGTGGTGTCAAGAGTAATGCTTAGATTATGTCTAAACGGTAGAGTTCTGGATGACTAAAAGTAAAACCTATATATACCTTTCCAGAAGATGCTTCCTTTGATTCTGATGTAAACGTTTCACCCTGCCATGCATAAGAAACTCACGACTTATAGAAACCCAGAGAAGAGAATATAAGACTATTATATGTTAGTAACTAGCAGACATTTTAGCCACACAAATCTATGAATCTTTCCACACCTGCAAATTCCATATCAGAATATGGGCAAATACATCACTTCTCTGAGCTGCTCTGAGTAAATATCCTTCTACTAACCTCTGCAAAAATAATATAAGCACAGATCCAGTGAATATGAAGATACTTGCATATTTGCAGTGGCAGTATTAAAATCTCATTCTCAAGAAAGGACTAGTATGTAATCCCTGTCTCAATTCTGGAGCTTTATAAGGTTAAATAGACAAACTAGACCCTACTGATCCAACTCCCCATCAAACTGATTGTCCACAATTCCACTAGTATAGATGAGAGGTTACAATGAGTAAGAGGCTAAAGGTCGGTGTGGATAAAAGATGTTTACAAAAGAAGTTTTTCCCCTTCTAAAAAAATAAAAATAAATTTTTCCCTTGGTTTGCTTATCTCATGCAACATAAATCGATAAGAACTATACAGGTTCGAATTGATTTGGTATACCCATCCTCCACCTCACTAGAACCCCTCTTTTAGTATAAGGTTAGGGCTTCCCCAACCAAGCCTGAACTGAAAAATTAAAATAAACCCAAATGGCAAGATTCATCAGATAACCCACCCCGTCATCATATCGCAAAGACTGCACTAGCTGAGGCATAAAGAAGGTCACTCGTTCTGGAGGATAAGACTCCAAAACTCTAAGAACATATGCCATCACACGTGGATGACCCTTGTATGCAGGAGTCAGGAACTCGAGTGCTTGTGTGATTGAACAAGCAGCCCAGTGAGGCAGTTGTTGCAAAAGCACTGAATCTTCATCAACAGCCTTTGGGGTGACAAAAAATGGCAATGCTTCAGGTATGCAGCGGAGGTCCAAAATATGTGACTGCAATGGAAACACCAGAAAAATTAAAGACGGCTGGCATCACCAAAGGGCAACATAAATCATTCCCATTCCAGCTTTCCACAAAACTAAAGAAGAATATCCTTGCTTATAGATGATATTTACAAACAAAATTATTAGAGTAATTTAGAGTTAGGCAAGGATAATCACCAAAAGTTTTTTATCAAAAAAAAGATAAAAGATCACATTTCTTCATCACTCTTTATCAAATCAATGGTTTTGAATTAGCCAGGGGCACTGAGTTTTAACTTCAAATTAAAACAACAAATAAGGCCATTTCAGTGGTGTCAAGAGGTGCTGAGGCACTTGCCTAGGCGCTCCAGCAAGGCCACAACACCTTTATTAGCCTTGAATGATGAATTTCAATGAAGCATTGCCTAAGCGAGCACCTCGTGAGTGGGCGTTAGGCGTTAAAGAGAGCGCCTGGTTGAAATACTTCTTTTTCTGTTGGATTTTTCTTTTTTTCTTTTTAATTGATTTATGTTTTGACCTATTTGTCCATTTTTTAATTTACCACAAGAAACAACTTAGGGGTATTTTTATAAAAAACAAAGATTAGGGTAAAAAAAGAATAAAAAATCATTAATATGGGAGATAAGGACACTTGAAGAGAAACACCAACCACACTTTATGTTGAACAGAGTCAACAAACAACAACCCAAGTACATAACAAGAAAGCATGGATGAAGATGTTTTTAAAAATTAATGAATAACGATGATGATATTTAAGTTTGCTTTTTAATCTATTTGACTACTTTAAATTATCTTATTTTGTTTTAAGGGTGAAAAACATAACTTTATATGACTATGTAATGACATATTATATTTTTTAATCTATAGCATATCGCCTTGGTTTATTCAGGCAAGCGCTTAGGCGTGCGCCTAGTGCCTCAGACATTTTACAGGCCTGGCACCTTTTAGCTCCTTTTGCCTTTGACAACACTGGGCCATTTCAACCCAACTTAGCTAATACAGGCTAAGCATGCTCCAATCCAAAGAGGCAAAACACTTCTACACCAAGCTATCAAAAAGGATGCATGACAATGAAATGCTACAAAAAAATGAATGCGATGATATCAACCTTACACTAGAGCACCTAATAAACAAGAGATGCAAACTAATTCTACTATCAATTGCTGAACTTGCCCCTGGCCTTGGGTTTGTTAAATTTGTATGGTTATTAAATGATAAAAGATTCAACTCATCACTGATAATTAAAGGATACTTTAAGCAAAAAAAAAAAACATGTTGTTTGAGTCATGTTTTAGGATCTAGACTTCAAATTTATATATCAAAGGAAATCATGATGTTTTTATGGGCAAAAATCCTAAAGAAAATCAAATACCCATGGACAGTAGAAGAATAGAAGAGATACAGGAGGGAAAAAATAAATCAGGTTCTAACCAAAAATGAACAAGAAGAAGAAAGAACAAAAGATTAAGAAAGAACAAACAAATGGCCAAACAAGACAAAAACAAGATGCTAAAAAAAAAACAGAAGATCTAAAAAACATCAATGATACTTCAAAATGAAAGAAATTCAACAATAACTAGAACGTTAGGAAAAATGTAAGAACAAAAACAAGATACCATAAAAATACCGAAGATCACTTTAGCAAAAATGTAAATAAAGCAAGTGCAGCAGAACAGAAATCCCCTCTGCAAGCACAGCTGAAAAAATTTAAATATTCTTGTTTCCGGTTTTTATATAATATTTCCACTTCATAGTCTAAGAAAATGAGAGCAGATCATTTAGTGGCACAGAATTAAACATGAAGTCTCTTACTTTCCGCTTTCCAATGGTTCAAATTGATTTTTAACTAGTTCCCAATAAGCTTTTATACTTCCACACTCCATAAGAACCATTCAAAAGATGATTTTCCTAAATGATATAATCTTCTAACCAACAATTAAATTACAAATGTTAATTCTTATTCAGGTGTTTCATATCATCAGTTCCTAGCAATTTTACACCCCTGCTAATAATGATATGGCAATACATACCTGAACTAGTTGAGTTACTTCAGCTTTCAGATTAGTATTTGTTGGGAACCTCGAGACCAAGCATAAGGCAATCCTTGGATCCACAGAGAAGGCAGTCCTAGCATATTCAATCCATTTCTCTGAGCTGATTTTTGGCCAAGATGTATTTTCCCTTAAAATGGAAACACAAAAGGAGTCAAGATCTTAAGAAACTAATGGCATGCCTTATGATGAAAAAACCTCCATGAAACAGAATATGAATTTATTGCATAGAATTGTGAAGGTTTACTTAGAGTTAGTAGGTTGTGCCCAAACTTCAAGCCTATCAGCTTCATTCTGGCATAGCATTAAAAGAAGCTGCCTCCGTTTTTCTCTTCCTGCAGCATAGTTCTCCATCTGGCCCCATACAGGGTGATACTGATCATTCTGTAATCACTTCTTTTTATTAATCCACTAATACAATACAAAGGCAAGCTCCGAGATTCAAACAACTATTGAAGCTGCCCCCAACACACAAAAAAAAGGTCATTTATTGTATCTCCACATTTCTGTATTAGGAAATCCACAAAAGGTTATCCAAAATGGTTTTACATATAGGATTGCATGAGTTTACTAGATTATTTGAAAAATGGAATAAAGTGTTTTTGAAGTGCCTAGAACTTCCACTTCAGTAGATGGATGTGAAAAAAGCACATACATTTAGGACCATAGGATAGTGATAAAAAAATTGGATGAGGATCTATAAAAGTATTAAAATGTGGAAGAAGTATGTCTTAGATCTATGCATGGCGATTGATTCCACATGCAACAAATGCAATAATCTTACCATATCAACCGAATAATTCCCATTCTCATGCCCCCTTCCTCTTGCATCAGACTGACCATCATTAGAAATATAGTGAACAAATAGGGAGACAGATCGAGCCTCACTATGGGCAAAATTCACATTGTTTGCATCAAACCATTCAGGCTCAAAAGCAAACCAACCCAAACAGGCCCTGAAACATGCACCAAACATGATTTCCAATCCTCAAATGACGCAACACATAAAGCATTTAGTCATCATCAATAAAGAACTTTGAAACCAAACCAATAGTGCTCCCAAGCCAACCTAGTTAACTCAGGCATTGGAGGTGTCTAGCAGAACCACAAAAATATTGGTTAAGCAACAATGCAACACATAAGGCCACTAAAAAAGTAACTGACAATACCATCCTCGTCGACATTTCCTTTTGCAGGGAAATAACCAGCACATTGACCTACTTCAATAGTTTTCCAAATCCCCTACCCCGACCAACACACAGGCACACAAAAATAAAACAATCATAGAGACCCCAATCCTCAGTCACCAAAAGATTCCATTTTCAGATTATTTCATTCTTTTCACTTTTCAGTACTTTTTTTTCCTTTTTTTAATTTTTTTATTAGCAGATTATTTCAAATATATGATACAACATTCTTCTTTCAGTTACTAGGGGGCTGAGTAAACAGTCATTGAAGCATAAAGAGAATATGCAGCAAATTTGAAGTGCAGTCAATGGAAGTGACCTATAAATACGATCTTCCAGCAGTTGAAGCCCTGTTTTGAAATTCTGCAAATTGCCTTGGGAATGACATGAACAGAACTTGAGACCAAGAAGCATGATGGTGAAAAAAGTGCCAGTAGCTGCGGGATGGCATGAAAAGTTCCAGGGAGATTTGGTTGTCCCCTGCAACAACCGGCCAAGAAGCAAGAGTTGCTCAACACTATTGTGTCGAACTACCTGTACAACAGCAAGCCACACAATATTTTAGTGGAATAAGAAAAATATTTGCTTATTGCTGCAAAACAAATACAACTAATATCTAAATTTAATGTTAGTATCTAGCTCTAGTGTGCAAACTCCTGCATGTGAATACTGAATACCACTAAAAAACACATTATCCCACCTAGAATGCATTCCAATAAATAAAAAAGAATGAAAACTGATAACAGAATATGCAACTGCCAATTATAAATAATTCCGAACCTCAAAACGGTCAATGAAGAATCCAACCCATATTCTATGCGCCATTATTTGTTCGACAGGATCAATTTCAGGCTGCGATTCAGGTTCCCCGGGGGCTAGCTGAGGTCTCAGTTTTGCAGCGGGTCCAGAATACTTCACTTCATGAGCAAAAACTCCTCGTTTTGTATCAATTGTCCATAACCAGGCATCCACTAGCTCTGCAAGCACAAGAGAGCCGAGTTGCGGAGCTGCAGAAACCAACCAAGTCCAAATGAAAACACCAGCTTCCATTGAATCAGGTGTAGAAATATACGCTGGACACCAGCAAAGAAGACGTAGAAGTTGAGCAAAGCCTTCTACGTTTGATTTTGACTCAGAAGCCTAGCACCAAAGAATAAATCAAACAGATGAAAGAGAAATGGTAAGACCCAAAAGTAGTTGAGCTTAACAGCAAGGAAATCAATGACAAGATGGGGAGCATCATTTTACCAGATTTGAGAGAAGAAATGCAGTGGCCTGAGAACATGTATCACGAAACTGTGACTTGTCCACTTCCCCACCTTTTTCTGCAATACTGACAAATTGCTGAAGAAGATGCACAAACTTATTAAGTAGCATCTCATTAAATGCATCATCCTCGGCTGGTGGCTGTTGAGAAAATGCTCCAGATATCAACCTTTGAAGACCACCACCAAAACCTGTTGGTGTGCCACCAGATTGAAATCCACCAATGCTATTATACAACCTTCTCATGCCTGCAATTTCTCCAGTATGGTTGCACTTAACTGTTGCACTGACAATACCAGTACTGAGCACCTCCAAGTTGAAAGCTTCCGTTGATTTGAAGTTTGCTCCTGAAGCAGCTGCTGCAGCAGCCATGACTGCAGGAATGTTAGCTGTTCGTATGCCAGTCCAATCATTTTTACCATTCCCAATCTGTATCTCAGTTAAAAGAGAAACAACATCAGTTGTATGTTGCATTCTCTGCCACGTATTTGCCTTGCAAAGCTTTTCCTACAGTGTTTGGAACCACAAACAAAGGAACAAAAACCCATCAGAAAACGAAATAAACACAAGTAATTTTAATGAAAAGTGGAAACTCTATAAAATAAACAAGATCATTCTGGTCAAACATCAAGAAGCTTAATTTCCATAAAAATATTCTAAAGGATTTACAATGAAATGCAGAACTAAACAAAATTCCAGTAAGTCAAAGAAAGATGTACTTGTAATTCATAGGCAGCTTATATAAAAAACCAGTAGGTCACCCAAAATAGGGAGGGGACCATCCAAACTGAGTGCATCTTAAAAAGAAAATGTGACTACATCTGAAATTCACACTTTACTCCAAGTAAATCTTTGATAATTATTGAGATACCAAATGTTTATCATCAAAATATATAACCATTGAGAAAACAGATTGATAATTGATCATTGCCAACTGTCAATACTAGGGGTGTTCAAAAAAACCGATAAACCGAGTAAACCGATAAAACCGACAAAAAATTAAAAAAATCGAACCGAAAAATAAAACCGATTAAACCGATTAGATTATGTAGAAAAAACCCCGGTTCGGTTCGGTTTTTGGTTTTGTAGTGCAGAAACCGGGTTAACCGGACCAGAACAGACCGGTTCAAAAAAAAGGTCCCTAGGCTAGGCTAGTATAAATAGAAAAAGTTGCGCCACATCCCTCTCTTCTCTTCAATTTACTCTCCGCCAGATACTTTCTAAACCCTAGCCGCCACCCATGTTTCACCATCTTCATCTCAGCACAGCCCCCCATCTTCATCTTCATCTCTCAACCTTTCTCACAGCCCCCCCTCCCCACCCAACATCTTCATCTTTCATCTCTCATCTCTCTCAACCTTTCTTTAAGGCTTTAAGCACAACCCCCCCTCCTCCCCCAAAGTAGATCTGGTGAACGAACCATCCTTATCTCTCATCTCTCCATCTTTTTGTTCTTTTCTTTAAGCATAGTCAACTAAGCTCATGGATTAACAACCAAATAGCAGCCCCCCTCTCTTCAATCTCTATCTCTTAATTTTTTTGTTTCTTTTTACTTTTTTTCTAATTTATGTAGATCTATTATGTATTCATTTCCTATATTTATTTACAAGGTTGTTGATTTGCCATAATATGCTCATGTTGCGATTACTGTAATGGATGTTGTGAGAATTATTTATTTACAATATCTCTTTGGTTTTATCTATTTTTGGTGGGGTATTCTTCAGTGGCCGGCAATTTATGCACAATGTAATGCTTAACTGGAAGGCAGTTGGGATGGATCCTATACCCAAGTTTGAAAAAAATGTCCATCTACGAGCAAGACTCCCTGTTAAGTGCTTCTAATGATATTCTTGAAAACTACAACTGTGTTGCTAATCTGTAATAGTTTTGTAATTCTCAAGTTGGCACGACATTTTTTTCATCATATATGGGCTTCTTCATTACATCAAGTTATGGCAACAATCTGTGAATTCAAAGCTGTAAAAGCTCAATTTAATGTAAGCTTTAAAAAAATCCAAAAAAAATGGGATTAGGTTTCCCCGGTTGGTTTTTTGAGTCTAAACCGAACCGTGAACACCCCTAGTCAATACTACAGAAGGGAATAATTGATCATTGCCAACTGTCAATACTACAGAAGGAAAACTTCTGTTTCGCATAACCGCATAACCATTTGACTAGTAGAAGACCTTGTTTAAATGAAGCATGACACAAGCATACAAGAGAGCATGCATGATTCTGACTAAATTGCAAGAAATATCAGAAAAAACTCGAGCACAACAGCTATGTCACAGACATTCACATAGCAAATAAAGAAATCAAAATCAACTTCATCTGATTGTGGAAATATTGTAAAACCAACCTGAAGCAGACCTTGGCTAGTGCATGGAGCATATGAAAGTGATATGCTGATCCATTCCCTCACAATCCTTTGGTACAAAGAACGAATAGATGCTATCAAAGCAGGATCATTAATAACTGTAGAAGGTGAGTCGTCGTGAACTGAAAATAGCAGGGAGTCTAAACAAGATGAATTCCACAAAACCTGCATATATGTAGTTCCGTTTCTTCCATATAAGATAAGGGAAGTTGGGGATCACAGGAAAAAAGGAAAAAAAGACAATCTAATGCAAACAGCATTACTGAACAACATACCTGAGGAAACTTATCTCTAAGCTGAGTCAGCAAGCTTACAGAAATATCTCGAATGTGTTCCTCCCTCTGAGACATGCTTTTTATAAGAAAACAGGCATGGGAGAAAAGAGTTGATTCTCTAACATTGGCTTCATTGCCTGTTTCAGTTATTCGATCTTCCTGAAACCATATCAAAGCATTAATGATGTTCACAATGTGAAAAGAGGGGAAGAAAGCAGTAAGCAAAAATCATATTACAAGGTAAAGGTACCATTTCTATATCTACTACAAAGAACAGTCCCAGTGAAACAAGAAATCAAAAGTCACTTAGTGTCACACTTGAAAATCATCCACGGCTATAGTAGCAAATTTGTTTCATTTTAAACAAAGTATGAGAACAAAAATGATATCACTAGTTGTCTCACTGAAGTGAAGTCTTGGGAGGAAGAATTATAGGGAATATAATTGGCACTTTACAGAGAAGATACAGGGATGCATAATTACAAAATTTACACCTTCCATGCAAGAAATAAGCACTATAGGGAAGAATCAACTTTCCCTGCATGAGTAGAAATACAAATGGAAGGGCATTGCCAGAGAAAGGCTTTAAATGGAATGAATTGAAAAATACCAGCCAGAATACTGCTGCTTCAAACGCCCTATGAACAATAGCTGTTAAACATTGGAACACAGCCGGTATGAGATTTGGAGTTTTTAGATACTCAAAGACACAGCTGAAGGAACTTCTAGAAGCACTCAAACTAGCAAAACCATTAAGGATGCCGCCATTGCTGCTGAAGCGTATTATCTCCAAAAATGCTACAGCAAGAAGATAGGTTGCCTTCACACCTGTAAAACCAATGTGCAAACAACACACATGATTGGGACACCAAAATTAAAGCTGACTTGAAAATTTATATTTCATGAACATTAACAAGGAAGATTCCACCAAATAAGGTCCTTAAACAACCAAATTTTCAAGATGACTAAAGAAAGATGCATAAAGATGAAAACAATTAAACACCACCAGAATCACAAATTTAAAGTGCAACAACATGCTAAGAAATCTATAGAACCTGAAATTGTGCTCATAGCTGCAATATCAACTCTGCCACCTAGAGCAGCTGAAAGAGCAGATCTTTGGGTTGAAGCTGCTTTCTCATTGCCACTGCCCCGACGACTTCCAGGATTGTGAAGGGCATTGAGTTCCAATTCATCTTCAAGCCATTTTACTGAGCTAACAACCTGGAGATACACAATTATGTCAAACTCAAGTGTAAAATCCATAGAAATGCTCTCTAAAATAGTTAGAGTTGGAGTGATATAATTAAAAACAAAGCAAGCCAATTCAAAAGGCAGAACTTCTTAAGTAATCCAAAATCAATTAAGATATTAAGGAAGGCAATACTTTAGAGTGCAAAAGCTTATATAGCAAAAAGATTCTAGTTTGATAGTGAAAAGGAAACCACTTCAAGTTATCGGTTTTATATTTAATCCATAAATGCCCAGTATATAGTAATTGACACACTAAACACCTTACCATCAAAATGATGATCTTAACCCAATTTCTTAAGAGTCTCAGATTACTACAATCTACAACACAAACAAAAAATTGATCTTCTTGTACAGTTGATATTAAACATTGGTCATCTTGCAGGACAAAAAGTCCTATTATTAAAGCTGGCATGGTGATAAAGAAGAAACATATGCATGAAAGAAGAGAGAAATACTGACAGACTAACAACCTCCCTAAATAGTAAACCCATTCACCAGGGGCTCTCCTGATACCCCCCCCCCCAAAAAAAAAAAAAAAAAAAAAAAAACAAGAAGGAAGGAAGGAAGGAAGAAAAGAAAAAAAGAAAAAACAGAAACATAAATATATGAATAAATGGAAAACCAATATAAGCAGAACTTAAACATATTGCAATCATTAAAATTCTTTTCAGAAGACATTAGAGTTGTGTATCTACCAATACCAGACAATGTTTTTCCAATTCAGATACATTTCACTATAATTTACAATTTATTCAGAAAACAATCAATTCATTTGCAAACTGAGGTCACTGTAAGTGGCCCCATTATAAAATTGCAAAAATAACATACTTTTTTTTTCTATTTAATTCTTCTACCAGGGGTGATGTAGAGCCATGTTCTAGCAACGTTACTTTACATGCAATCTTGTGTTAACTTTTCATAGGTTCAGTTAAAGTCATGTCAGGGGCAAAAATTAAAAAAATAAAACTGATTAGTAGAGCGTGTAACATATGCATTTCAGAACAGCAATTTCTTGCAGCAACTTATAAAATTAAACAAACTAAGAAAAAACAAGTTGATGGCATTTGGCACTATTTCAAAGCAAACAGGAAAAATATTATTAGTAAATAAGAAATCATTTAGTAACCTTTTGCAATCAACTTACTAGGGGAGGAGTCCCTTGAGCAATTCGCTGGACAGCAGACGACCACTGTGCATTCCACATGTATGGTCCACCCACTGCTTGAAGAGCAATTGTGCCCATGCTTCCCACACTGTTCAGTGTAGTTGAAACTGACTTTGTTGGTTGTTGAATTTTCTGAATTGGAGGTGCTAGACCAAAAAGAGCAACATAGAACCACAGGTTGCGGAACAATTTCAAGAGTGATGGTTCCACATCCACAGCGGGATCGAAATCAGAGCATATTTCAGCAACAGCAAGAAGCAGAGGTCCTAGAAAATCTGCTCCACTCCTGCAACAATTGGAGTACCAGGCAGAACAACACCAGAAACACAATGCAATGAGGGAAAATAATTTGTGTGGTAGGCAAATAAAACAAGAGATTCCACATAAAGAAAAAGATATCTACCTTCCACTTTTAGATTCAGCAGCCAGGCCTACATCTGAACACAGAGATAGCAATCGATGACGATAGTCTGAACGCAATTTCTTATTTTCAAGCCCGCTAGCAATCAGAAGAAATCCTGCAGGAAGAGTCTAGAATGTGATGGAACAAGTGAGCCACCATATGATAAGATAAACCATCAACCATCTTAAAGACATTATACATGACTGATCATTATAAACAATGCATACCTCAACACGTTCTGTGGTGGCTTCTGCTGCCAATATTTTGCTTTCAGCAGACCCTACACTTGATAGTTTACTTAAGTAACTTCTTGTCATAAGAACAACTGTCTCACGATATGACTTCTCAAAACCTAAACTTGCAATTCGAGAAACAGCATCAAGAAGCTGCAAGAAGTTAAGGAGAGAAAGAAGTTAGATAACATGCCTCCAAATTTAGAAGCAAAATAGTAAATTACCAATTGAAATGGCCACCAATAAAAATGAACGAGTAGATACAAGCAAATCAAATCTATATCAGAAAATAAATTGCTCCGAAGACAGATTCCATACTCGAAGTCGCAATAAACCAGGAGTTGAAGCTTCGCCCTCTTCCAAGCTTTCAATAAAAAGTGGCAAAATCATGTCTACCACTTCAGACTTGTTAACGGAAACAGTCAAATCAGCAAGCAAGCGAATAACATTAAGCTGCACAGCAGGAACTCCCTGCTTCTTCTCAACCTGAAAATCAGCACAACTAGTAAACAGAGAATGAATTTGAAAAAGGGATCTGTAAAAAATTGGAAACTATGAACTAGGGCGTGAAGGTTTCCATGATTAAAAGGTTATAATCCTAGCGAGCAAAGAACTTCTGTTACTGTCATTATAATCTCACCCCAAAAAAAATAGATGAGAACATCAAAATGTTCTCATTCATAGTGAATATAAGAATAATTAAGAAAAAGAAACAAGATGTGCCCTCCCAAATTAACTTGGACAAGCAGACAGGCACGCCAAGAGAGAAAGTGTCCGCGATCTGTATATCGAAGTTATGGATGCATTGGAGCGTGTTGCTTGTAATATTAACCAACCTGTTCATCATAATCATTTCGTTCACGTATGCTGGAGGCCAAACCAGAGATGAAAGTGTCTACAGGAGCCCGATCCTTTGTCCAGCCAGATTCAATTATCTGACAACTTGTCTTCATGACAATCTCAAACATTACTCCGTGACTGCCACCCCAGGTATCAGCCTGTTACAATTGGAATGAACAACATTACAGACCATGTTGCATGCTTGTACAAGCAAAATTGGAAACTATCCATAACACATACCTGTGCACATGCAGCCAGCACAAGCGGCTTAAGGCGAATAAGCAGGACTCGCATTGGCTGACCTCCCCTGGTTACCGCAATTTGTGCAATCCCACCAAGCAATGAGCTGAACAGCTCTTCACAAATTCTCAGCTTCCGCCACACTGAGAACAAACAGGCTTCTGCAGCATCCATCAACAATGCCAGAGTCTCAAGCACCAACCTCTTGGATGTCTTGCCATCCACATCAAGAGATGCAAGACTCTGAACTTTCATCCTGGCTGCAGCTTGATAGACAGAAAGTTTTGCACTGACTCTTGCTTTTAAAAGTTGTCCCTGTTCATTCCAGTCCCGTTTTCGTATCTGCCAACATAACCAATTTTCCCCTATCAACCCTTAAATTCAACAATTTTGTTATTTATATTCCCTGCTACAGTACGAGGTCACAAGCACACTCATTTATCACACACACACACACATGTGCTTACACGCATGCATCCACGCAAGTAAAACTAGCCCGGACATTTATATCCCCAAATGCATGCAAATATGAATAGAGAGAGCCCATAACCGATTTCCTATTTCAAGCTTTTACTGTGACAAGTTCCCAATCCATGGTTTCCCCTGAGAGAAACCTCTTATGTTAAAATGTAACAGTGAATCCAAAATCAATTCATCATATAAGCATGCTTAGCTTCACACGCAGCCAATAAATACCCAAAAATATCAATGATTAAATTTTTCCAGTGGAATGCACTAAAAGCACCTTCATACACTTGTACCCTTGCCACTACTAAGTTTCCCTTGCCTTTCCTCAATATGTTCCATTTATCTTTCCTCTGAAACACATTAAGAACCATTCCCACACACACACAAAAACAACAATAATATGATAATGATAGCGGCAGTATTTACCTTCAAAAATGCAGAGAGAGATTGAAGCTGCTTCTTAGCAATTAACCTAACTTGATCCAAAAGCTTGTTGTCTATCCTAGCACAATCCAAAACAAGTCCAATCAACTTGTATGCGATCTCCTGCTTCTCCAATCCCTCCACACTCTCTTCCTCGAATGAAGCCACTTGTTGCCTACTCAATACCCCACCTCCATCAAGTCCCACCCCCATTGTCTCCAATCCACTCTTCCACGTGACTCCACTCCCATTCACCACAACTGTCGTCGATGCACTCGACGAAGATACTGACATTTGACTCAAATCATTCACCATACTCGAAATCTCATTATGGGCACTGTAACTACTATTATGACTATTCACATTATTGCTCAATGGCGAACTCTGTGACGAAGATGTTCCAGAATTCATCCCAATTCGTTCACTAGGTGACGACGGCACCTGTACGGGCAGGTTAAACTGATCTAAAAGACACGTAATCAACTTCTCTCCATCCTCCGGCAAAATTGGAACAAAATTCTTCGTTAACGCAATCAAGAAAACCCTAGAAATCGCCGAACTCTCCCAATTCTCACCGGCATTGTTCCCGATCGCAGCCACGACAACTTCTCCAACAAGTCCGGCAACATCGACAGCGAAATCCGGATCCAATTCGGCCGACTTTGAGACGTACGCCAGGAAATCGGTGAAAAAGGACGCGATCGAGTCGTTGGGGAATGATTGTGGCCAGAAGGAAGGGTGAAACGAGGTTGGAATTGAGCGAAAGAAGGTGAGGATTAGTGATTTTGGACGGTTATCGGTGTGGTCGAGGGTTTTGGAGAGGAATCGAGAAATCGCAAGGATTGCATTGATCTGTGAGTGAGAAACCCTAGGCGATCCGGCTAAGAGAGCCTCCGGTTGAGGACAGCGATTGCATAGCCAAGTCAATTTGTCAGCGAATTGTGCAGGGTTCTGTGAAATTAGGTCGCATAGCTCGATCAACGACTCCATTGTGAGAGAAACGGAGAATTAAATTGATTGATTTTTGTACGATTTACAGAAACATACTTGATGTGATTATGCCAGATAGAGGGAATGCGCGTGCTTTCAAGGCATGATCTTGTCTTTAGGGTTTATATGGAGGAAGGAGGCGGGGTGAAAGGTGAAAGAGAAGGGAGGTGATGGAGAGGTAAGGCTGCTGTTGGTTTTGTTTTTCTTATTGTTGCTTCTGCCATTGTTTTCTCTTTCATCTTCGCTCCCTCGCTCCCTCGGAGTGTGGATGTCCGGTTTTTTTTTGTTTTGATAAACTTACATTCATATCCTCTAAGTATCCCAAAGGTTTCCATTTAGTCTCGATCTACAAGATATTTCCTCGTTTATTCTAATGGAAAATGTAGTAGCTTTTCATATAGTTGATGTTAGCTTTGTGGTGCACGTCGTAAATGAGTTTATTTTCTACGTCTTCTAATTATGCAAGAGGGTATGAGAAATTATTCATCGAAAGCACCCGTTTGGACACCGAAACTCGACTAAAAAATCTGATTTTTATATGCAAAAAATCAATATATATCATTTTTATTCTTAAAATTGTAGGAAAAAATAGGTTATTAGAGCCTTGTTTATTTGTACAAAAATATTTTTCTTAAAATTATTTTTTATTTATTGAAATCTAAATTTGTAAAAGCGATCTTGATCCAATAATATAAATCTTTAAGATATAAAAGTGATGTCTTGTACTAGAAATATCTAAATTATTTTATAAGATTTATATCATATTTAATTTATTTATTTAAACAAGTTAAATGATATAAACGTTTAGATTATTTTACATGGGAGATTGTATTGGTATAGTTTTATTTTATCTTGCTTTTGCATGAGACATTCTACCTTGGTTGGACTCTAAAATTCACTTCACCGCACAACATTTATATAAAATCATATGAATTATATTATAAGAAAAAATAATAGAAAATAAAGCCAATTTTATTTTACACCGAACATGAATAACTTTATATATAATGAAATAACCCAACATCATATAATAATTTATTTTTCAAACGATTTGTTTTTGGACCCAATATAGTTTATCATGTTGTGCATGGCTCACAAAACAAGAATTTATTATTTTTTATAGAGTTTAAGAAAATATTTAAAAGTATTATAATGATTGTTTTTTAAAGTATTTTTTATTTGAATATATATCAAAATAATATTTTTAAAATTTTTAAAAAATTATTTTTAATATTAACATATCAAAACAATATAAAAAAATTAAAAAAATTTAAATCTTTTTAAATTTTCTTCAAACACTATTTAGAACTCAGCATCCATGCCTGGAAGTGGAGGAAAAATGTTATGCATGTGACTATGATGAAGAGTTTGGTGTGAAAATAGACGACTGTTAAATGAAGGGATGATATTGAATCAATCGTGATAAATAAGTGGTTTTGATGAAGTCTCCGATAAACGAGGGACGGAACTGAAATATATTTGATAGCTGCAGAGTCCGATTATAGATTTCCCTTTTTCACGCTGTTTCCGTTTCAGGCATTTTTTTATAGCTGCGAGGCGTCTTTGGATCCTATTTTCAACTTCTACCCTCTCCATTTTCCCGTCAAGCAGTCCGTCTGGCTTGAATAACTTTCCTTTTGTTAATTTCCCTTTACAGAGACACAAAAGCAAAACCAGTTTTTTCTTACGATAACAAGAAAACTGAAAAATGTTAACCTTTTTATGTGAGAAAAAAGAAAAAGCAAAATAATTTATATTTAGAGGTGTTTGGGCCCACAGGAGTCTTGTATATTTTTGAATTTTTTTAAAAAAAAAATTTAATTTTAATCCTTCTTATATAAAATAAAAATAAAAATATTATTTTTAAATATTTTCAATCAAAAAAACAACATCTATCACTTGTTGTCTTGTAGAGTGTTTTTCTTTTGAGACCCTATTTGTTTTTATATTTCTAAAATGATTTTAAAAAATTTTATTTTTTAATTTAAAATAATATATTTTTGATGTTTTTAGATTATTTTAATAATATATCAAAAATTATTTTTTAAAAATAAAAAATTATTATTTTAATATATTTATAAATAAAAAGTAGTTTTAAAAACACTACGTCATCCATCGAATAATTCATGCCAGAAATGAAAGGCATTCACTAACCGACAACCACCCACCCAGACAGCCAAGAAAAAATCGATGATAACAAACTGCAATATATCACCTTTTTATATTAATTTAATTTGATAATCATTTCATAAACACTGGCTTTCGAAACTACATCGTTCTCTTTAAACTAATCATGTTCCTCGTGCTATACTTGCACGAGTGACCAAACTTTTTGACTCGGGGGTCAGCAAACTTTAGGGAAAAAATTGACAATTACCACATAAAATTAAAATAAACAGAGAATTAATACAGCAGCAAAAGTTTTTGATGAAATAATATATTTTTACGTTACATAGCTGAGATCTTAGAGTTAGATAAGCATACTAAAGCCTAGGAAGCCATTGTCCCAGGTCCACATGGTGAGAAAATCATAGTACTAAACATTGAAGAGGATGTGCATCTTGTAGAGAAAATTAAGAAAAACAAAAAACTAACTGAAGATTCGCATTTTAAGTCTGCAACATTAATTAAAATTTTATTATGGTTCTCAATAATATATCAATTTAAATATTATGGTTGTAAAATATGACATTATTTAAATATTGTGGTTTTCCACATCGACTTGCAAAAATATGCTATTTTGTAAAAAAAATTCAAAGTGTGTTATTCTACCAAATTTTAAAAATAAATTTGCTAATTTTACAAATTATCTAAAGTTTAGATGCTTTTTACCCTTTTTAAGAAAAATAAAATTCTTTGGTTATATATTTTTTCAAGCAGCTTTCATATATATAAGAATAAAAAAGTTCTGCATCAAATTACAAAGAAGATAATTTATACCCGAATATATTTATTTCTTTCTCGAATTAGTATTGTCAGGGAAATTTTTAATCAAATTTATATTTTAAGTAAACACTTTTACATGAATATAATATATTTTGAAGAAGTTAATAAATTCATCGAAGTATGTTAACAATGTTTTATATATAATCAAATTTATAACAAAAAAAAAAAAAAAGGTTAGAGCTTAGAAAAGAAAAAAATGCTAATAACAGATGATGTATTTTGGAAAAAAGGAAAGTCTAGCAATTTTTCTCCGTCGTTGGATAAAGATTAAAGTCCAACAAAAAAAAACATGGATTTCTATCTAGGAGACGACCTAATAATTGTTATAATCATGACCTAACAAGGTATAAGATAATTGATAATGCCAAGTTTCAATGAATATCTCACCACTATGTGTAATTAATATGAAGTCACACACACTGACACACACATGGAGACACACACACAACTTTTAGAATTCTAGTTTAGGTCGGAATCGTTTGTTTAAGTTAAATCTAGGGTACATTTATTTGTGCTAAATCTATACTGTAGAGCTATTATAAATTACAAGATCATAACAAAATATACATCATAATTTAAGGCTAGATTGACTTTGTTGAGATTTGGTTGTGTTTCATGCCATTTTTCCTTATACACCCCTGTAAGATTAAGCTTCCATCAACAAGATCAATCTTGCTATCCATAAGTTTTGTATGTTGTCTAGATATAAGTTTGTTTAGCAAATCAACTAGTTTATCTTGGGTATGAACATCACAAACATATATGCAGCTTTGAAAAACTAAGACTCGTATAAAATGAATATCAATTTGAATATATTTCATATGAAAGTGATTTACTAGAGTGAAACTGAGATGTGTAGCTCCAATAATGTCTCATAATAGCTAAGGTAAGGTGTTTTTTTAATTGTATGACTTGAGTTCTGGAACGACTTGTATATTGGTTGTTGAGTTTTTTTTTATTATTAACGTGGGTGTTCGAGCCAGCTTGCACGCACCTCGACTAATCCTACGAGCCCTGAAGTTAATGACTATGTAAGTCTCTAGTGGCTATCATATGAGCAACCACATGGCTCGAACCTGAGATCATAGAGGAAGCAAACCTCTTAGTCCCAAGCTCTTACCACTGGGCCACCTCCTAGATGGTTGGTTGTTAAGTTTTTTCCTAACCTATTAAAAGGTTTTTGTTATGGCTATTAGAATAGTGATTATGGGTGATTTAGAGGTTAGGATTGCACTGAGAATGAGTTTGTCATATCGAAGCCAGTGGATTTTGTTCAGAATAAAAATGGATATACCACCAAGTGAGGAATATAGGATATCACCACTAAAATAATCAAGCAAATCATAACTAATGAAAAGGTTGCCATTGAGGAAAGGTGGATGAAGTTAGTTTTTCATTGACTTGGACAATAATATTTAGGGCAATGAGAGGCTTATCAGAATTTGAAAAGGATTGTGTGTTAAGGTTGAGGTTTTGGCTTTGATCTGATAAAGAGAACATAATTAGAATTAGGCACTACAACATTTAACAGTTTTATCGACGGAATTTTTTCGTCGGCGTAAGACACATACTACATCGGTAATTAATTTACCGACAAAATCACCGACGGAGAATTTCCGTCGGTGAATCTTTTATCGGTAATTTTTTGTCCGTTGCTAAATCCGTCGGTAATAATATTACCGATGGATTTACTGGCGAAACAGATGCGTCGGTAATTTTTTTTTATTACCGACGGATTTACCCACGGATTTACCGACGGAAATTTCCGTCGGTAATTATTTAAAAACATTTTAAAAAAAATTCATTTTATAAAATTATAAAATAATTAAATTAACATAAATCAACATTGTATAATATATACTCAAAATGCTTGGAAAAAAGAATAAGAAAATCAACTCAAATAAATAAAACAAAAAAATTAATTCAACTAAAAAAATTCATATGAAAAAAATGAAGTTACAATTGCTAAAAATTTAAAAATCCTATAAATAAATCAACTAAAAATTGATCTCATATGAAAAAAAAATCTCATAACAACATTTATACAATTATTATAAACAAAATCAATTAAAATTAAATAAAAAACAAATATAGTGAAAAAAATCATGAAAAAATAAGAAAAAAGAAAAATCTTACCTTAATATACTTGCAAGTGAAGCTAAGGAAAAAAAAATTCGTAAAGCATATTAATTAAAAAAAACTAAGAGGATAAAAGAAGAAAGAAGAAGAAGACATACCCGAGCATGGAGGAAAAGAGAAGGAGATGAGGAGAGAAAAGAAGAGAAAGAAATAGATGTTGATGTTTTTTACATATAGTGAAGAAGAAGAAGAAGAAGAAGTAGAAGTAGAAGAAGAAGAAGAAGAAGTAGAAGCAGTAGAAGAAGAAAAAGAAATAATGAGTCTGTCTCTTGTGAAATAAGCGGATTCGGGTTTTTTATTGGGGCGCATTACCGACGGATTTACCGACGGATAATTTAATATTAATATTTTTTAATTATTCCGTCGGTAATTCCGTCGGTAATATTTAATTTAAATTTTCAATTTCGTAAAACATTTTTAGAAACCGCCAAAAATTACCGATGATTTTTCAATCCGTCGGTGATTCCGTCTGTAATATTTAAATGAAAATTTTAAATCAATTGAATTTTTTCAGAACACCGTCAAAACACACCGACGAATTTTCAATCTGTCGGTGATTTTGTCCGTTAAGTAAAACAATTAACAGTGCAATTGGAAGATGAACAGTTCTGGAGCTCTCTGGAAAATACCGACGGACAATTCCGTCGGTAATTCCCTTTGTAATTGACATGATGAACAGTGTTCACAGTTTACCAACGGATTTCCCGACGGATTTACCGACGGATTTAATCCGTCGGTAATTCCGTTGGTAAAAAATGACACGTCGTCATTTTTTTTTGCTTTGTTTTAATTTTTTTTTCCCACGGTAATTCCCTCGGTATATACCGAGGGAATATTTTCATCGGTAAAATCCCTCGAAAATTTACCGACGGAAATATTCCCTCGGTATTTCCGTTTGTATTTATTGATTTTCTGGTAGTGAGGATCATTGGTTCATGAGAGATTTGAGATTATGATACCATATAAAATGATTAAAATGTTGGGTTTCAATGAATATTTCATCACCCTATGATATTGATATAAAGTTGATTATATATACACAACTTCTAGATTTCTAGTTTATGTAGGATTCATTTGTTTAAGTTAAATTTAGGATATATTTTTTTATGCTAAATCAATGTTATAGAGCTGTTACAAATTACAAGATCATAACATAATATACATCATGATTTGAGGCTAGATTGACTTTGTTGAGATTTGTTTGTGTTTCATACCATTTTTTTTTATATGTACAGGTTAATGAAGTTTATTAGTAGTACTTTATAGACACCCGGTATAATGATAAGCATATAAATCTCTGTCGTGACAAATAAATCGTAGAGCATTATATAACTACACGAGACTGTTATTGGGCTTTCTCTAAAGACTATAGATGTGGATGTGGTATCTGAAGTTCTCTCTCCTTTTTTTCAAGATTAGCAATGGAAAAGGATGAGACTCGAGTTTATTCGATCATGATGCTTATCAAATATTAGACTACACAAGGTTTCTCCCTCTCAGTCATGATACGAGTAGATTTATAGGAGTTTATTTGTTACAATAAATAGGATAATAGATGCCTTTTAAGCTCTGATAATATTTAGCACCCGAGAATCCAATAGTGCATTACAAGAGTAGATTAGTTTGAGTATGATATTAGATAACTTTTACAGCTATATTATTAATTAACACCCACGATCATATAACCATATGCAAATGCATTTTCAATTCAACTAGCATAGCCCATGATGTAAGATGAATTACTATATTGTTTTTATTTGTGATTTTCTTAATCAATCTCTGCAAAATTACATGAATAAAAGATAATGATAAAAAGATACCACGATATATATAGCTAGTTCTGCCATATATGAATTCATCAAACCATATCCACTTCAATTGTATTTACCTTTGGTACTAAAAATGGTAAGGTACTAGCTAAGATTGTGATTAGTTCAAAGTTTCAAACCATATGACACTAGAAGATATTTTGAGAATTTTAATAAACATGATATCGAGTCTGCAATTCAATGCAGCATGCATATTTTCGTTTCATACGTATATACTGCTCGGAAGTACCATGTCATGGCTAGCTATACATACATATAAAAAAGAATTAATGTTGATCAGCCAGGACTCATCAATGCTTCACCCTCCTAATTAAGCTTGGCTCAGTACCCAGAGGCCAAACCCTCACAGACTGGGGGGCGAGACTGTAACTAATTAAACGTTGTAGATGTAACTAGTGTACAGGATGATGAGAAAGGGGTAGCTTCGATGCTATTGGATCAAGACTGGAAGCAAACGACAATTAGCTTAGGAAAAAGCTCAATCACCTGCACTTCTATAAAACTTGCTTAGAAAGATGCAAAAAGTTTGAAAGGATACACCCACACAACAAATTACACCAAGATTATTAGGATATAAGAATCCATAAATGTTCCTAAATTAGAAAAAATCGCCGCATAAAAACTAGCATCAGACATGTCAATTTGTTTCAAGACTATTGATTCATTGAACAGGAGGAAAGATTGAACTTAATACCATATCATAATATATATAGCAAAAATCAAACAGTTAAACAAATCTTAAAGTGAAGACCCATATATGGTATGGTATTATGAGGGCTTCGCAATATGGCAAATGATCTTTCCTAGCTAGACAATACTAAACGCTGAAAAATCAAAAGAAAATCCATGAACCTCTTAAAGTGGTTGACCTATATATGCTTAGTGCTCTAGTCCTGATTTATAGATACCGATCAATTTGATAAGAATCAATGATCCCCTTTCCAATTTCAGCGATCAAAAGGGCCATTGGGATCAAGTTGTTTACACAATCCAAGATAAGCAAGAAAAAGAACACGATCCTTAGCCCCAGTTCGATGATTCTTTGTGTGCTTGCAAAAATACTTCAACTGATCAAGAGTACAGCATCCTAACATTTGCCCCAGAAGCAAAAACAACCAATTAATCTTCCTCTTCTTGTTGGCAATCACCGGCTTGGAGCTATTTTGCTGCTCGCAAAATTGGCACTTGGGCAACGCCGGATTCATCCAAACACTTGGTGCTCTATCATGCATGAAACTCTTATTTTTAGCGATAAATGCACCAATTTCAGCAAACTTGGCTTCCAAGTCAAACCCTATTTCATATTGTTTTTCACATCTCTTGCACTGGACACAACCAGTAATGGTTTCTATTTTCCTTGACAGCAAATAGTCCAGGCTATGTACCATTGCGCGCCGGTCCATGGCCCAGGAGTACAAGACGGGAACAGTTTTCCCTTTCCCTTCGCGAGGTACACCCTGAGAAGGGTTCCGGCGTGTGCGTGGAGCGCGAGATGGACCAGCCATGGGACTTTCTTGGTTTATCGGAGCAGTAGTGTATAACAATGGCTCGGTCAGAGGAATATCAGCGAGTAGTGCATGTGAAGTAGAAAGCCGAAAAGGGTCAAGAGACCCCGGTGTCATATTCCGGGCTGCAGCGATTTCCATATGTGGGATTTCTTGATGTTGGGGCAATGCTTCATAAGTCACTGATGATGATTTTGATGTCACAGGTGCTGGCAATGACAACGATAGCTGTGGTTTTGTAGCGTGTAAGGTGGTTTTCTTTTTAGATTTCGGGCCAAAAGACAAAGAAAGTGTAAGATCAAAATCCTTGTCATCTTCATCGAGATCTTGCATCTCATTTGGGATTTCAAACTCTTCCAAGTCTCGGCTATTGCCATTGTTGTTGTTGTTACTGCTGTGTTTTCTCTTTGTAGAGATTCCTTGGTGGTCACTGGTTCCTAAATCTTGTTGGTTTTTCATGGTGTGTGCAGAGATAAGAGTGGGAGAGAGGATTAAGGATTTCAGTGGAACAGAGAAGTTAATATCCTGGTTTATGCAAAGAGAGAGAAATTTGAGAGAGATTGGCTTTTAAAGGACCTAGAAATTGGAGATACAGTTGAAGAAACAGGATATATAAAAATTGTAGCTTGATAAATTTTCTTTCAAAATTTGAAATGAAAAAAAAAAAAAAAAAACTATTCGGATTCTGTTTGTTATGGAGTTTGTTGGCACTGTTTCCCCCGTACAGGTTCCCTTTGGCTTCGGCTCTTTCTTGTTACAGTATATATCCTAATTTTTTTAAATTTTTTTTATATTTTAAAAGTTATTTTTAAAAAATTACTTTTTTTTAAATTAATTTTTTTAATATTTTAAATTATTTTAATATGTTAATATTAAAAATAATTTTTTTAAAATAAAAAATATATTATTTTAATACCTTTTTAAATATTTTAAAAAAATAATAGGAACTACATTTCTAAACACATTTATAACCTTACTTAATTAAAGCTCTACAATGATTAAGCCTCGAGGAACAAAATAAACCGAGAGAATATAGAAAAATAACTATTAACAACTAATTGAGGGGGGAGATAAGAGTCTCATCCCTTCCTTGATTCTCGGTTTTTATCATAATGTCTTCATAAATATCTCTTAGACTTCCACAATGTCCAAAGTCACATAATTTCGTGTGCAACCATATACACAAAAAAAACATATTGCCTCGCGTAATGTGAGCATAAAGACAGAGATTTAATGATGCTTTCCCAAATTCTTCATGCTTAGTCATATCTATTTTTATGTTGTAAAAATATTTAAAAAACATTATATTTTTTATTTTTTTATTTTAAATTAATATTTTTTATATTTTCTGATCATTTTGATGCGCTGATATTAAAAATAATTTTTAAAAATAATAAAATATTATTTTAATATATTTTCAAATAAAAAACACTTTAAAAGCAACTGCGGCCACACTTTCAAATACCTTTTTAGGCTATGTTTGGAAATTTGGTGCAAACCATGTTCCTTTAAATTAAAAAAATACCTAAAATAAATTTTTTTATGTTTTTGGATTATTTTGATATGCTGAAATCAAAAATAATTTTTAAAATTAAAAAAATTATTTTAATATATTTTAAAATAAAAAATATATAAAAAAAAATTATAACAAAATTCTCAAACCCCTTCTCAATCTATTGTGTTCGAGAAAATGACAATCTATTGTGTTCGAGAAAATGACGAAAGGGTGGAACATCTTCGATTGCCGGTGCCGGTGCAAAATATTCTCTTGAATGTGTGTTTTTTTTCAAGTCCTGACAAAAAGCCTTTATAGAAAAAACCTAAGCAGTGCTAAAAAAATAAAAATAAAAAGGTGTGAGTGGCCTCTTGAACGGACTGTAAGAAGCGCTGGTAACTCACCATCTTGTATGGACTGACAAAACCGGGCAAGGACAAGGAATATTTAAGCCATCTTCTCCGTACGTTATAGACAAGGGACGTGTAATTTTTTGTACATGCATGTATAGTCGCAAGCACTCCATAATCACATAAACGAAATTGTAAGAAGCTTGAGTATAAATGCAAATACTATGCCAACAATTGGAGAGTGCTTGGTATTGTTTTTTTTTAAAAAAAAATTATTTTTTATGTATTAATATTAAATTATTTTTTTAAAATATATATATATTTTTAATAAATTTTTAAATAAAAATCATTTTAAAAAACAATCTTTATCCATTGCATCACCTAATACATGGCTATATTAATTTAACATTCATTTCGTTTATTACCATAACACTTAAAATAATAATAACAACAACCAGCTATGGATAAGATATATTACACCAACCACCATGAGGAATTAAAGGGCATGCTGTGTATTTAAAAATTTAAATTTAACTCTTGAATTCTAACAATTAGGAGTTTCTATTCGTTTTAGTTATGGCTTGATATCTAAAAGATTTTCCAATGCATTCAAAATCATGAAGCAAGGCAGCTTTCATTAAGGGTGAAAACAGATTTAACAATAATCATTGCATCGCTTAATCCATGGCTATATTAATTTAACATTCATCTCGTTTATTATCACAAACACTTATTTTTGTGCAAAAAAAATAACAACAACAACAATAATAATAACTACAATAACAAGCTATGTATAAGATATATTATACCAACCAGCATGAGGAATTGAAAGGCATCCTTTGTATTCAAAAACTTAAATTTACCTTTTGAATTCTAACGATTGGGAGTTTCTGTCCGTTTTAATTATGGCTGATATTTAAGAGATTTTTTGATGCATTTAAAATCATGAAGCAGGGTGGCTTTCGTTGAGGATGAAAACAGATTTAACAATAACATTGTCTTGTTTTAATTATGCTATGTGATTTTTTTTATTATTATTACAAAAAAAAAAACTCCAACAAGATTTTTTGAGAGAAGAAAGACGTTGCAATCTTAATTAGAGTGTAATCTTAATCATAATGTATTTGGAACAGTGTTTTTTAAAAATTTAAAATTTTTTAATTTAAATTAATTTTTTTATATTTTTATATTTTTAGATTGTTTTGATATGTTTTTTTAAATAATTATTTTAATATATTTTTAAATAAAAAATATTTTAAACCCTAACAGTTATATTTTCAAACAATTCCGTAAACAACTACAGCCCTTAAACAAGTACGGCACAAAAATACGCGCCACTGGTATTTTGAAATTTGAAGTCTCTCCCTCTCTCCCTCTTAAGATAAATGGGAGAAAAAGGGGGAAGGAAAAAAGAAATAAAAAAGTAGCTCTGAAAACAAAGGTAAAATTAAATAAAAGCCCCGTTGTAGTTCGTTGCAAGGACACAGAGTTGCAGTGGGACAGTCCCATACCCCTGCAAGATACAGAAAAGGACGCGTAATATTTCATGAATGCAAACTGCATTGTTATCAACAAAATCGATATTAAATTTTTTTAACATGTTCCAAGCAGTATTTTATTAAAAATATTATATTTTTTTTATTATTTTAATATCAAAAATAAATTTTTTTATAATAAAAAATATTATTTTAATATATTTTCAAATTAAAAATATTTTTAAAAAAACAACACCACACTTTTAAATACCCCTTACTACATATATATAAAAAAGGTTGTTTTATCATAAAATATTGCTAGTACTCTCACATATGTCTAATGACTATTTTATCATATGCCGCATGTTATAAACAAATTTGATATTAAATTTTTTTAAAAAACAGAATTTTATTAAAAAAATTAAATATTTTTATTATTTTAATATGTTGATATTAAAAATAATTTTTTTAAAAATAAAAAAATATTATTTTAATTATTTTTAAATAAAAAATATTTTAAAAAATGGGCAACACCACACTTCTAAATACCCATTAATATATATATATATATATATATATATATATATATATATATATATATAAAATCAATATTGCTACTGCTCACATGTCTAATGTCTGTTTTACCATATGATGCATGTTTTACAGTAATCAATCAAATCAATTTCGTTTCAAAAATTAATATATACATATAACAAACTATATTTTATAATTAGTTTTATTTGAAATTTCAAGTAATATACGATACATTGCATGAAACAAAATCGTTTATTTATATTAAATTAGAAAATTGAAATAAATCCCCACTACCGCCAAACACGTAAAAACAGATTTTTCCCAGCAAGTTTCACTCATTCATTGAAAATCCTCGAAGATTTAAATTCCATTATTTTATACCTGTAACAAAATTTAGGGAGCACTTCACCACAGCTAAAGGAAATAATGTAATGGGCCATCTCAGAAGTTTTCGGCCTCATAAAGCCCGATCCTAATCCAACCCAACTTGATTTGATTCAAAGGATTGCAGCAGCCCAGATTTATCGAACACAGACAAAGGCAGAAGGAGAGGGAGCTGAGGCCTAGAAACAGCAAGAAATAGACCGATCGATCCACAATCAAATCCCGGCGACCGTTAAGGTAACCCTCGGACTCTTCTTCGTTGGCTTTTAAGCTCTTGATTATCTAGCTAATTGATCATTATTTACTAATTATAGAATTTCATGCTTTGATTGCATGTTTAGACCTAGAAATCGGAGTTACACTAGATTATACCATTATTTTCAAATTCATAACTTCATGGTTCAAATTAAAAACCATAATATTTTGATTTTTTTTTCATTTTAGAATTCAATTGCGAAATCGTGAGATTTTGGCGATGGACAGTATCGTAGATTCGTTAAACAACGCATACCAAGATTTCGTCGGTGCTGCAGCTAATGTGTTGGAAGCCAAGGAGTTATCCGGCGGGCAGAAAACAGCGGCAACGGATGTTGCGCTGGAGAATTTTAAGCAGAAATGGGAGTTGTTTAGAGTTTCATGTGATCAAGCGGAGGAGTTTGTGGAGTCCGTGAAGCAAAGGGTAGGATCGGAGTGTTTGGTGGATGAGGCTACTGGGTCCGTGAGTGGGAGGTCTGGGCAGGGTGGAATGACAGGGCTTCCGCCCATTAGTGCTGTTCGGTTGGAGCAGATGAGTAAGGCTGTCAGATGGCTTGTTATTGAATTGCAGCATGGTTCGGGTTCTGCAGGTGGTGCGGCCGGGCATGCCCACCCTTCTGCTCCTTTTGATGCTAGGTTTTCTGAGGATGCAGCTCAATAGGTATGTTTGTCTGCAATAATGTGAACTCTTTGAATTGGTTTTATTGATGTTTTCGAGCTTGCTTGATTACAGAGCATGATTATTAGGACATTGCTAATACTTTGTCAGGGTACATAGCAAGTTAGCAACTGTCAGTGGCGTGGAGGATATTCGTTCTTTACCTTATCAAAGGATGTATTATTACAAGATTTTTCTTCTAGTGAATGTATGCAGCTATCTCCTAAGTTGAATTCCACTGTTCTGAACCTAGTTTCTTAGATATGTGTGACTGGAGCTTTATGAGCTGCAATTTCTAACACACTGGTGATTACATAATAGCATGAATTTGACCAATCTCATTGATAATCTAGGCCAAACAAATAAAGGGTTGTGAGCTGATTGAGCTGCTATGCGATGTTTGATTTGAAGGAAGTCAGTAACTGGAGGGGAAGGGAAAGTTCAAGTTTTCTTGTTTTTCTTTTCTCTGGCTATTAAGGTTGTTTTTATAGTGTATTTGTTTGTTTTTTTTTCGTTCTTTTCTCGTTGTGAAGTTCAGGGAAAGAGTGGTTTTGGTTGAGTGAAGCAAAGCTGGAGCTGCCATGTTTTCCCATGAACTATAAAAGCTTTTAGCTTAACATGGAGGTACTATTTTTTGCCTGCTTCCATTAAGGGTGCTGATGATTGCGTAGTGAACTGTGAAGGATGTGCCTAACTAGGGGGTCCGGTGGAGAAACCCGTCATCATACGCTCATGGTTGTAGGGAGTCTGTAATTCTCTGCGTAGCAAAGAATTTTGACATGGAATTTTCTAGAATTAGTTCAAGTAATCAAACATGATTATTGAGCCTTTTGTGAATGATAGGCACTCTTGTTCGTTTTCGATTTATCACCTTGTTCAATCGTAACATGTACATGTCAACGGCACCTTTGTTCTTTCCCAATTTCTTTTTAAACGTCTAAACGTATGCGGAGCGTCAGTTCATTAATTAACGTTCTAAGCAGTGTGTGGCCGCTTCACCCTATTTATCCTCTCACGTGTCATAAAAAATCACAATAGATTGGAATAGTTAATTTTAAAAAACATTCTCAATTTGATTTTCAAATATATTTTTTGTTGCACAATTAAGGTTTTTTCAGCTCAAATTAGCATTCCATTGTATTTTTTTTCAAAGAAATAATTGCGTTAAAAGACTAAAGTGCAAATAACTTGTAAAATAGATGGTGTCTGTCTTTGAATTTCATTTAAAAAGTTTTGTTTAGCCCTAGTTTTTTAATCTGGTCTTTTTAGTTTTTTAAAATTTAATTTTATTACCATACTTAACTTTTTTTATTTTTTAGTTCTTTTTTTGTGATAGAAAAGAGAAATTTACTAGATTCTAGTGTAGAGAAAAATTTATTATTGATGATATTAAGTTCTATTTCATGAGTGAAGTTTGATTTAAGTGTTTTTTTTTTTCGTGTTTCTTATCTAAGGAGGTGGATTTGACCGCGAGAATCATTTTGATTTCGGGTTGATTTTGATTTTTTGAGCTATTTTTTAGGTTTTTTGTGGTCATGGATAAGTTTATTAAAGTATTAGAGGTGTTCTGGGTCAAAAATAGATTGAAAAGAGACTTTAAATTGAAAAAAAAAACCCTAGATTTTCAACAACAAGGGTCATAAGAATCTATAAAAAATAAATGACGCGTCATTTATCTTCTTTTAAAAAAATAAGAAATGGGGCGAATAATAGGTCGTTCACCTTTTTAATAAATAAATAAAACAAGCCTAGACGTGCTTGAGTTTTTTTTATTTTTTAATGTTCAGGTCTACATAGATTTTTTTTTTATTGGATTAAAAAAAATTGATAAAACAAATCATTGAACTCAATTAAGTTTATTATTTAAGTTGCAAGTTTAACAGGTTAATCTGCAGTATTTGGGGTATTATTAATTGTTTTTTTTTTTTGTGGTTTAAAGCTTTTTATGTCTCTAAAAAAAATACAATCTTATCCATGGATTAGATTTCTTGATATTTATATCCTACTCATTATTTTTTGAGCAAAAAATCTAGATATTTATAAACTATTCATCAAATTTTGGGTATCCAATAAGTATACATCATATATATATGTATATTAAATAATAAAATGATAAATATTATTTATATACACATGTTTTATGTTAATATTAAGGTGTGTGTATATCATATTGTATAAGAAAAACCTAAATATTTTACAAATATATTTATATAATATAAATATATGTTTTGATTTTTTGGTTATCACGAGACTCAATATATTTCCAGCTCCTATTCTCAATTCAATGATAAGGCCACTCCTGCATTTAAAAATAATATTTTTTTTCTTAAATAATAACATTAAAATCCGGACTTAAGAAATTAAATGAGTGAAGAAAGTTCTTAATGACAAGACTATTGCAATCAAATTTAATAACTATAGTTTTTTTATTTGATAATAAGTAGCATTTTCAAGATAACTTGCATGTCAAATTCAAAATAAAATTCTTAAATCCTCAATTACTTATACACATTAACTATGATTTAAAAATATAAAAATACCCCCACAACGACACTTCGTCTTGAACCTGAAGGTCAACTACCTGTCGTCTCCCATTCCAGGCAGAACAGGGAACTGACTCTCACTCTAATAAAAAGCGACTTTTTCTACGAAGCCTCGCCTTTTGGTTTGCCTTTCAAATCACAAAAGGTTGTTTTGCTTTCAAGCTTCAGTCTTGTAAGTAAATTCTTTATCTGGGCTTTGCTTTCTACATATCTTTTTATTTACATGCATGTGTATTGATACATTTAAAATTAATGGGTTGTGATTATCTTTTTTGGTTTAGTAGATAATGGACTTGAAAGATGAAGTGCAGAGAGTTAGATTTTGGATTAAGCAGGCAAGTTTCATTTGCTACCATTGAATTCCTGGGAACCTTTTCTTAATTGTTTTTGCCTCTGAAATATATGGTTGTCTGTGATTCATGTGATATGTTTTTTCTCCTTCTGTCGACATTAAGGTAGAAAGTCACTGTGGATTTTAAGGTTTTGTGCAGATTGGAAATTTCTGGCTTCGACTAGTTTGGCATTCTGTACATCTTCTTGTGAGATTTTGGTATCTTGGAGTTGGTGTAGCTAATGTGATCGAGAGCTATTTGATCTCTAGTGGACTACTGAAGCGTTACAGATCTATTGATGTTGGCAAGCTCCGGTATCTTGCGATTGTGATAGAGAGCGATGATGCTTGCCGAATTTCGAAAGTCATTCAGCTTTTGCAATGGCTACAAGCTATTGGTGTCAAACATTTATGCCTCTACGATACAGAAGGTAAGGATGCTGGATGCCTCGTGAAACTGAGTAATTGCGTATTTTTCCTCATGCCTGTAAGGAAACTACACGAAACTCGTTAGATTTTTTAAATATTTTGATTTTGAATGTTAATTTTTTGTTCTAGGAGTGCTCAAGAAATCTAAGGAATCCATCTTAGCGAAGTTGAAAAATGCAACTTTATTTGAGGTAGCATCTTCTATCTGTATGGTGATGGTACCCTTGTTTTTCACTTTGCTGCCCTTCAGATTGCAGGTAGCGCCTGTTTGACTGGTAATCAATTATGATCTGGCTGCCAGTGAGCATTCTTTGAAAACTCGTTAAACTGACATTTGATTCAGTGAAAGATTCATATGAATTGCAATAGGATTACTTGAATAAGGATGGCCTGGATAAATTTTGTACAATGAATTCTGGTTGAAAACTTCGTATAGTTATATCTCATGTCTTAATTGCTATTATTGCTTCATTTGAATTATTTGCAAATTATAGTGGAATGTCAGTGGCAAAGGTAGATTTCTTACTCAAGTTTTCTATCCACTTTTTGCAGGAAGCTGATGAAAGAGATTCATTACTGGACCAGAAACACATGACTCTGGAATTTGCTTCAATCTCAGATGGAAAGGAAGCAGTGGCGAAGGGTGGTAATGTACTTTTCATGAAGTACTTGAAGCTGGCTAATTCTGGTGCGGAACAGAAAGAACAGATATTCACAGAAGCTAACATGACTGAGGCACTGAGAGCTGCAGGTTTGTTCTATTTCTCGATCTGCTGAATGGTTGAAGGAATTGATTTCCTTTCAGACATAAATCTTTTGCATATTGACTGGTAATGTTCTTGAATTATGAGGTTTTGGAGGGCCAGAACCTGATCTGCTATTAGTTTATGGACCTGCAAGATGCCATCTAGGTTTCCCAGCTTGGAGAATTCGATATACCGAGATAGTGTAAGTATTCTGTCTCGATGAGGCAATTAAGATAGTTTTATTTGAAAATTGTAGGCTGGATCATTCATTTTGTATTTTTGTTCATCTTTGTATCACTGTGGGGAATATGGAAGCAGCAGGGGACCTTCTTTTCTCAACCTGTATTCAGATTTTTATCAATTACTTGCACCACATAATCCATTTCCTGCTGAGGTTTGCTTTTCATGGATTAAGTTGTGGCCTATTGTGTTGCAGACACATGGGACCCTTGAAGTCCGTGAGATACGGTTCTCTGGTGAAGGCCATTTACAAGTTCACCACAGTGCGGCAAAACTACGGTAAGTTCCTCTTCCGAGTGTGGCAATCTGGAAAAAATATGAGGACTAGTGATCCTCTAAAGAAAACAAGAAGGTGAATTAGTGATATACTAGCTAAAATGGGCAGCAAATATTAGGAAATTCCACCAAAACCAGTGTTGATGATTTCCTGCTAATGATTTGGCAATTGTGGAACGTGTACTGAGTATAATAGCAATCGAATTTCAAAGAAGTTGGTTTAAATTTGTCTGTTTTCATTCTTGAACAGGAACATGAACCTGCTACTTCGAGAGATTGTTGTAATGCCTCTGTCAATGCAGACTTGTTTGTACACTCACTCTCATATATAAGCCGTGTTTAATTTGACTAATTATATTCGTACAACGAGGCATCTCTCTTGTAATTTAATCACAACCTAAATCGACAGCAGTTTAGCAATCCCTCTTTCGAGCTATGACATCGCTCTTGTTCAAGCAGATCCAAACCAAAGCAGAGGATTAAGATGTCACAACCAACGAGCTATATACCTGCATTACTAAACTGGTGGCTCGTGGTAGTTCGGACCCATTTTTGTTTTCAAAAACAATGCTTAAATAATGATATTAGTTTTAAAAAAATAAGAGGAATTTGAGAGTTAGGTTATTGATTGTATTAGATTCAACCATCCCAATTAATTTAATAATGTGAAAAATAGGTAAAAATAATAAATAAATTGAAAAAAAAGAATTGACCCAAGGAGTTAGCTCATGAAACCTGTGATTTGTTATATAAAATTAGAATAATCTCTTATAAAAATAAAATATAAAATGAAAAAAATACTTAAGCTGACATGAACCAATCTCTTAAATTCAAGCTTCAAGATTTGAATTATTCCATAAAAAGTAAATTAAAACAAAACTATAAAATTAAATTTTAAATTAATAAAATAATGAGGGATGAGATTAAAAAATAAAGTTTCAATAAAAAAAGATTAAAAATAAAATAAAAAATAATTAAAAGAATAAAAATCAAATCTAATATAAAATAAAATAAAATATTAAGAGATGCAATTGAAAAAATAATTCAATTAAAAAAATAATATAAAATATTAAGGGATGCAAATGATAATATAATTCAATTAAGAGAATGATTAAAAATAAAATCACAACCAAAAAAAATGAGAACTACTCTGAAAGGTAAACAAAAATCAAAGGAAGATTAAGTTGAAAACAAATTACAACTTTATGAATTGTTTAAAATAAATAATAAAAAAAACAAATCAAAAAATTGCTTTGAAAATTTGCAATGGAAGAGATTAAAATCAAGAAGAAAGGAAAGAAGAAGAAAACAATCACCAGTGCAAAACTTGATATCTTTTGTCCACAAATATCACCTTGTAATGAAGGAGTAATAACATCATAGAAGCCTAAGTTTGGTGGTTGAACGATATCATACATGTCATCTAAATAGCACGAATATTTCTATGAGTGTCCAAATAATTTGTATGCGTAATTCAATTCTTAACATCAAATAATATTTTATATATATTAAAATACTAAATTTTTTCTTTTTAAACTTGATAATAACAAAAAAATCATAAGAAAATAAACAAAAAATTCCCTTGACCCAAGTTGAAAACAATTTTAATTCACGAGCAATGTAATCATTTTCATGTACTCTCTTTTTTAAATGATACAGTAATCATTTTACTAATTAGAGAAGGGGAAAAAAAAAAACCCACCATACCATCACCACATCCAAAGCCAATTGTGTTTTGTTGATATTAGCAAAATCATAATTTTACCATTCCAATTCACAATGCGAATGAGTCTAAAGCTACGGTAAAAAAGTTATAGCAAAACCACTATCATTTTTAGTTTCTTTTAATAATAATAATTAACGAAACTTGCTATTTTTTATAAATTATCTCAAGAACATAATCGATGGGCCAACCGAGTCATCAGGTTTGCGCACTTAAATACATGCATAGTGAGCAGGGAAATCCGGGATTTATCTTTTCAAGTGGCTGAAGAATTGCGCGGTTAGAAAAAACAGCTCTCTTAGAACAATCACCAAGTGAATGTTGATATGCTGCTTGAAATCGAGTTTGTAAAATAAAAAATAGTGGGAATAATTGGCATTGAAATTGAAAATACCACTTGGTAGATCACAAGTAATAAAAAGTGGAGGGCAACTCAATCACATCAAAATTATATCCAACTTCCCACTGCATTCAAAGACGGTGAATAGTAAAATCCTAGTTTAATATTCTGTTTCCAGGATGCCATCGATGAGCCCAAACTCCATAGCCTGCAACAAAGGGCATCAAAAAGCAACATGGTGATTAATATGGTTGTCAAAATGCGTACAGATAATTAGTAGAGTGAAAAGCTCAGACAAAAACATAGTTGGAAGCGGGTCTTAAACTGCTAAATGATGACATGTATGCAAGTAAATGTTAGAAATGCAATCACCACCATGAATTAAGCGATCCAATCAAACGCATAATGAAGTTACAGGAGTGATGCAGGTGGTACGGAAACATGAAAGAGAATAAAATTTAATGTTATCTCATATATAAGATTTTTTGAGGACATTTTTTTGTCTCCAATAATGCGAGAGTGCAGACATGTATGTATAAACATCCACACGCATGCAAGTGTTTGAGCAGGTTCTATCCAGGCACTGATGTCTATCTAAAAAGGAAAAGAAAAACAAGTTGCGCTACATACCTCTGAAGTGGATAAGAAACGATCTCTCTCAGTGTATTGCTGTACTTTCTCAAGGGGTTGACCAGTGAATGTAGCATACATTTGGTCAATTTTCTGCACCAGAATTACAAGCAAAATAAGACTGCATTTTATGTTAATTAGAGCAATCTTCCATTCAAAAGTTCCAAAAACTAGCGAAGTGCTGAAGGCTTTACAGGAATTCAAACGACAAGAGCCAATCATCCCAGAGCTCTAGAACTTCAGTAAACATTGAATATCTTTTTACCTTGAACATGCAAGTTTTGGGACATCTTGTTATAGATAAGCACCACAGGAACAGATAAATAGTCCCACCCCCCTTCCCAAAAAATAAAAACACCAGCCCCACTAGTATGGTGCTTGCAAAACAAGTTTGTCAACTTCTAGAGTATGAACTTCAGCTTTGAGTATATGGCCCTGCCACACTCAAATCTTGAACTAGGAAACTCTTGGGTTTCCAATTGTTATTCAACCAGGCTAACAGGTATTCAGCCATTAATTGGGTTTCATCTTCCCAGTAAGTCAATCAGCATGTGAATGAACTAAGTGGGAATACTCACATGACGAGCTTGAACTGCTTCATTTACTTGGCGTCTCACATCCTCCACATGACCCTGGAAGCAAATATTGCAAATTGCATCAATGACTACAACATAACATATATATTCATTACTATTCCAAACACCCAAGATTTTGGAACTGTTGCAATGTAGTGGACTTATATTATAACAGTTTTTGCATTTTGAATTTTGCACTCACATACACCAGTATGCTATGACAGGAGAAAGTTAAACACAATAATAGAAACTTCAGTAATAATAAAAAAGATGCAGCTTTTAATTTAAGTAACAATCCGGAGATCATATACAATTAAACAGGACTAGCTAGCTTTTGATGTGAAATCATATGATGTATGTCCTAACAAAGATCCTTTTCCATTTCAGCTAGCAGCAAAAAAGGGAACTCTTGCATACTCTCAAAAGCATTAAAGAAATTTGGAAATCAATTCTCACCCCACAACCACCCTGCGGTTGATGAATCATAATACGTGCATTAGGCATTGCATACCGCATTCCCTTCTCTCCTCCAGAAAGAAGAAGCGCTCCTTGGCTTGCAGCCACTCCAAAACATACAGTGCCAACTTTAGGCTTTATCTGAGAGCATTAAGAGTCATCAAAGATTGCATCATATAGAAGAAGAAGTCAGAGAAATAAAAAGATAGATGGATGGAACAAAATGTAATGCATACATATTTTCTGGGACAGTTATCATTTATTTAGACAGAAGATCATATTAATTGTTTACGACTAGATGCCACTTACTTCAACGCTCAAATCATGATTTATTAAACCAACTTTATAAGAATGCCTTCACTTCATTGATCTTATAATCACTTCTCTAACAGAAAGGGTCAAAAACAAATTTTCATTTGGTCTTTAAAGTTCATTTCTGTTATTACTACCACTTAGAAGGTTGTAAGATCAGAATCCCATGGTGAGGTTGCCAATGTGCTAAAAGTTATGCTCGGATGAAAAAAGAAAATGTTAGTGATAAAAAAATTACCCAAGACATGCAATCATAAATTGCCAGAACTGAGTAAGTGCTTCCACCAGGACAATTCAGATACAACTGCAAATGCAATAAAAGGTCAAAAGCACATAAAAATTTTCTTAACCATTTACTTCCAAGCTCTATAAACTGATTACAACAGTTAAGTACAAAACTAATAAGCTAAGAAAATAGCCACACCAGAATATCTGTTTTCTCATCAATAGTTGCTAGAGTCACGAGCTGTGATATAACTCGTTGAGCCACCTGTGAATTTATTGGCTGCCCAATGAAAATTATGCGATTCCTAAATAACACAGATGACAAATCCATAGGTCCTCCTGGAGTCATCACTGCTGGCATAATGGGCGGATTTCCCCCCTTTGCTTCAACTGTGACATAACTGTGTGATAAAATCATTAGTTGACAAATATGTATCAGCTAGAAGAAATGTGTAACTACCGAAACAACTAGTTAATCATTATATACAGTCTAATTAAATATTAAAAAAAATATATAAATATAGAGAATGTAAAGCCCCTCAAAGTCAAAGGGGACAAAAGCAAGAAACCTTTGTTTAGCATCACGAAAACCCTTCTCGTCGATCCTTAGGGATAATCCTACATGACATAGTTACACATTTATAAAAAAAAAATTAAAAAATATTCAGGTCTGACAAAAAACATAATCAAATTATGGGCATTGAATTCATTTTAAGCATATTTTTAACGACAATTAAGCTAAAAAAAGAACTGGGTCAGTCATAACATTCAAAATTAAGGACATTGAACTCAACTTAAGCATGCTTTAACAATAATCAAGCTAAAAAACGAACTGGGTAAATAAAAAAATCATGTAAAACTCCCTACTAGTTGAAGAATCACTATAGGCTCTGGGTAAGGCAGAAACCACCGAGTTTCTTCTGCAATTAACCAAAGAAATGATACAATTAAGCACTAGGAAAAATCGGATAGAAAATTAGCAAAGAATACAGGTGTATACTACTTGATGTTACCTGTGAGAGAATAAAGAAAGAGAGGGGGATTTGGCGCGAGGAAAGATAGAGAAGCTGGCAGCAGGGGCAGAAATAGCTGATGCTCCCACCATTTCGAAGCTATAATAATCTCAAGAGTGTTTGAGAGAGGGATTGTGTGTGGGGGGGATTTTGATTGGGGGATGGCAAAGGGGGTTTAGATTTTACAAGCTGACAGGCACGGAGAAATCTTCGGCTTGCTTGGCGCTGCTAATTAAACAATTTTCGTTTCTTTTTCCTTTTTATTTTATTTCTGAGTAAAGAAAAACACAGGTTAGCCCCCTTTATATGCATTTATAATTTCTTTCGAAGATTTTATATTGCACTCCCATCTTTCCCAGTTAACGAAGGTGTAACGAGGAAAGGTTTTACTATGTTTGGTAATAACTATTCCATTTGGCCTGCATTTCACAGTGGTTCGGATGAATTTTTTTAAAAAAGCAAAACTTAGAAAAAAATGTCAAGAGAAAAGTTTTTTTTTTTTTCCCATAGTGTTATTAAATCAATCTCGTCTAGTAGATTAGTGTTTTTTATTTAATTATATATAAAAATAAAAACTCATAAAATCAAGCACCGATTTTAAAATATATGTTTATTTAAAATCATAATAATCTTATATAAAACATAAAAATAAAAAAATTATAAAGTTTATTTCTCAATTAATTTAATATTAAAAAAGAATGAAATAAAAAAAAATATCATATTCAATAGATAAATCCGCTAAACCAATGAATCGGGTAATCTAAATTAACTCGTCAAATTTGTGAACATGATGATGAATTCTATTAAAATTAAAATATTTTTTTTCTCGAAACTATTGTTATTTAACTTTATGATAACAAAAATATATGATCTCAAATTGAGCACTAACCCGATATTAGAATATTTTTTTTTTTGAGACTGTGATAACATCATACAAAACAAAATAAAATAAATTATAAAATTCAAATATCAATTAATCTAATATAGAATGATAAAAAAGAAAAAATAAATTTTAAAAAAGAAAAAAAATATATAAGTAATACATGTCAAACTTGCGAATAGATCCAAGAACTTTTTAAAATTTAATAATATGTTTTTTTTCCTGAAATTAATTTTTTTAATTTTATGATAAAAAATAGATAATCACAAAATTAATTTCAATTAAAAAAACAAGAAAAATAAAAGGTACCGGCTAAATCCATGAATCGAGGCAACCCGGGTTACCTTGTTAAATTCGTAAATCAGTTTATTAATTATACAAAGTTTAATAACATTGTTCTTTTAAAAACTATTTTTTATTTAACTATTTTTTAAAAATAAATTATACCATAATGTTAAGATATTTTTCTAATACTAATATGATGCTAGGATATTTTTTTTGATATTGAATCAAAACTCAGATTAACAATTTTAGTATACTTCAAGGTCCTTAACATCAAATTTTAAACACTAGTAACCATTTTATTCCCTAGATCAGATACTTGTGTATTTGGTATTGCAGTAGCTGTTATGGTTATGGTTTGAAAAAAATTGTTTTAGAAAAATGTATTTTTAGTTGAGGTTGGGTTGGCAAAATATATGTTTGTTCAAAACCGTGGTTGAAATTGAGGTTGAACAAAAAGTAGTTTAATATATTTGGTTAAGAATGTTTTTGAAATTGAGGTTATAAAATAATTTAAAATATATATATATATATATATATATATATATATTTATGGTTTTTAATTTAAATATTATAGATTTAACTATTGCTATTACATCATCAAATAAATCATACTTTATATATATAAAAATGTATTGTTCCATTAAACTATCTACAATTCCATTACGTACAAAATTCATCTGATAAGAACTACAGTTTCCGTGATTTTTTGAGCGTGCAATAAAATTAGGTAAAATATTATCAGGAATAAAATTAAGATTACAGTACGAGTATATTTAATTCATCTTAAACTAATTTTTTTAAAAAACAAAAAAAATTGTTGTTCACATTCACGTTAATAGTGTGAGTGAAATTAATTAACTGCACTGGTTTTTCTAAAAAAAAATAAATTGTTCATGTGAACAATGTAAGTGAATTAAAATTCACTACATTGGTTTTTTTTAAAGAAAAGAAAAGAAAGTAACTGCACTGATTCTTCAAAAAAAAAATAAACTGTTCATGTGAACAGTGTAAGTGAATTAAAATTTATTGCACTGATTTTTTGAAAGAAAAGAAAAAAAAAATATTCACTTTAATGAACAATACGACAATGAAGTATGACTCCATTGTTCAGTAGTTCTTCTCCACAAGCAATAAAATACCGTTTCTACAAAACTTACAAAGTAGCTGAATTTTTGGTGGGTTCTACCATCATCAAACTATATTAGTTTTTTAACCAAATGTTTATATTTGTGACTGCGGGTGAACCTTATCCGCAACTATATTACCAAATAGCCTCTTAGAGCATCTTCAATAAGGGGAATGAGAGATGTTATTTTAAAGATTTGAATTGATAAAATAATATTTTAAATAATATAAATATAACTATTTTTTTCAGGAAAAAAAATCATTTGAAAAGTTAATTATATTGGAATAAAATAAATAAGTGTTTTATTTTTTTTAATGATTTTGATATCATTTTTTTTATGTGATTATTTTTTAATTAGTTAATTTTTTGTTGTTTTATTTTATTGGTTTTAGTTTTTAATTTTAAGAGATATCTAGGAATAATATTTGTGAGAGAAAAAAAACATTTTGATATTTCACTTCCCTCTTAAAGCATGAAAAATAAGTAAAGAATCAAAATATTACTTTTTTATTTTATTTTTAGCTTTCCATTTAGCACCAGCGTTGGAGTTCCTCTTCCAAGTAACAAGGTTTTTATAGATGGATTCAGTAGCGATACATGCATGCTAGCTCCATTAAATTTATACAACAAAGTTCAAGGCTTCGTAATAATTAAACATACAGAAGTAACTAAAATTACACGGTGGATATTGATACTGGAACCCAAAGAAGATTTCTTTAGAGAAGAAATGGCATACTGGAGAAGTTCCAGGCTTCATACCAAGAAGTTGAAATGGTAGGATTCCAGGGGGATGCATCCGTGGCAAACAGCAGCAGCCTCCACTGTCTCCATTCTCACCTTCTGAAGTAACCTCAAGAACCTTGTTTTCACTCTCTTGACTGTGACAATAATGAACAGCTGAAGGGTAAGGCAAAATACGGCATGCTACCATCTCTAGAGCTAGCACTTCTTTCAGGCCCTTCTGGGACACTGTAGTTCTGTGCATGAAACTTTTCTTTCTTACCCTTTTACCATCCATTTTCATTCGTCGTATAGAATATAAATCTTCAACTTGATTTTATATATAGACAAACATGTTATTGATAATTACGTGCCCATTAATCAGTGAAAACACGAGCAAATTAAGGAAAATGGAGTAAGTAGTCATGTACCTAAATATAAAAGAAATGTTTTAAATCAGTTACATACATGGGTTAACCATTTGTTTTTTCTTCTGGGCAGCTTGCAGGCACCATTAATGGCAGAGAAGACCTTGGAGAATATCGGGGGAGAAATATGAAAGGACAGCCAATGCATAAAGTAACTCAAGGGCTTATTGATAACCAAGCCAAGAGGCTAAAAAAATGACCAACTTTCCAAGAATGTTTCCTGATAATTGACATTATTTTCCTCGCAATTCTCATGGGACTTGTGCAGAGCCTAGGAAAGATAGACCTCTCGATTTGGATGATTGGTCCAAGTCGTATTTACCATGAAACTCCGGGGACTGAGAAGGAGAAAATGGATTTGGATGGTTGGTCGAACCAACGTATTTGTCATGGAACAACTACTCAGCCCAGCAATGACGATTGGTCCAACCACAAATTTATCATGGAACAACTACTGATACTGAGCTCAAGTGTGATGATTGGCCGAGCCACCGTATCTATCATGGTACAACTACCGCGCCCAATAGCGAGAAGTCCTCTGTTGCTGACTCTGAAACAAACCAGCAGAAGATGGTAAATTCGCCAAGGATATCAACAAGGGGACTGATGTTCTTGTCTTAGGCTCTAAATAATGAAGTTAGCAGTGCTACCTCCTTGCTTCGAGTGCTATATTATAAAAACAAAAGTGGATCCTCGATGGTATGCTGTGATGAAGTAAGTTGAGTTGTTGCTCAGTTTGTATTTTAGTGTCTCAGGACGTTTGAGGTTAGGAAACAAGCCACCTCAACCAATTACGAGGCAAACATTACTGGACCAGGGTTTTATGTATCCTGTTGTAAATAGCTGGATTGGATTTGTACGTTATTTTAAGCCATGATTACATCCGGTCATGGCATAGAAATCAGGCAAGTTCTGGCTGGATTTACATGAAATCCAGTTATGCCCTAAAGAGAATACCTTCGTCTGTCATTGTAGAACACCAGCATTCCAAGACATTCCCAAGAAACGAAGTACAGAATCACCAATATTCTTTATTAGTCTTGTAAGAGGGAACATTGGTATACATCACTCCATGACTATATCGACAAGCACAATTTTACAGACAAGCTTATGACATGATTCAAGTCTCAGGACATATCTTACAATCAAAACCACAAATATTACCTCAGGACATATCCTACAATCACAACCACAAATATTACCACTGCATTTATGAAAGCAAAGGCACCCAGACTATGTTATCTGCCGGGAAAACATGGCATACAGGGGCAGTTCCAGGCTTTATTTTCAGCACACGAAATGATGGGTTTTCAGGATCCCATTGAGAGGTGTCCATGTGGCAAACACCAATAGCTTGGACTCTATCTCCATTCTCACCACCAAGTGAAATCTCAAATAACCTGTTCCCACCTTCTTGGCTATGGCAATAATAAACTACATAAGGGTAAGGCATGGTATGACATCCTATCACTTTTGGTACCAAGATCTCTCTAGGCTCCTCCACAATGGTGTAGTTTTGTATAGGTACAACTGGCTTTCGAAGATGATTGGTGGTTAAGGCTTTTACTTGGGTTTCCGATCCAAAAGTGGCCTGTGCAAAATCAAGCATGGATTCCAAGGAAGTAGCACAGAACTTGGTCTCCCCTTCCATGAGTTCAAGTTCACATTGTGTTAGTGTATATTGCATGGCTTTGGCTTGAGGAGATTCTTTGGACAAAGCGAAAAATTCAAGAAGATATGGTAATTCTGCTAAAGAGAAAGGAATCGAATTGGCTTCTTCTCTAGATATCAGATGAGGAGAAGTTGAAGGGTCTCTATAGTAGAAGTATATTGGAAGTGTTTTTCCAACTTGCAGATCTTTTATGGTGAAGAAAATCTTGTCTGAAGGGTCCATATGATTCATATGTGATGATAGATGACCATGTTCATGGTTTCGATGATCACGATCCCTACTGTGCCTGGTTAGAAGATGATCATCCTTTGAAAGCTGTTGCAAATCAGGTTCTCGATTGTGTTGCAGACCGTTTGTATCATCATCCGACACTTCTCTCCATCTTGTGTGAGTCATCTTTCTTGCACTAGAGTCTTTAGCAAACTGTTATCAAAACAAATATATAAATTATTAAACCAAAGGAACCGGATTTAGAAGCACTCATCTTGACAACAACAAATTAAAAATGAAAGAAAATCATGGAGGCAAGTGAAGAAGGGGAGACAAAGATTACCAGTAAAACAAGTAGAGAACAGAGGATAAGTCTCCAAGACAGAACATCAACACCCATCTCTGCTTCAGAAATCTTGAAATTAACCTTTCTTTCTTTCTACTTCTGCAAGTAAAAATTTGTACACCAGCTGGATCAAAAAAAATCTAGTCTGACGTTTGAGATTATTTTTATTTCAAATGTAAGAAATAATTCACACTAATATATTGAATTTTGCCCTGATATGGCTAGTTGCAGACATCATATCAAACTGTGTTGGGGTCAACTGTTCTGGCGGATAGGCTAAAAGGCACTTCAATATATGTCACCCCAGCTCAGGCATTCTTGGCTGTGCTTGATTTCTCCCATATGAACCCTTCCCTTGAAGATCGACTTCTAATATTATATAGATCATAAGTCAAACAAGCAAATTAAATATTGTTCTGCACTTATCTCGGGTTCATATTTCTCTGCATCATGTAAGGCCTGTATTGATGATGCAGGCACAAGGCCATAGAAGTATTCGGTTGACTTGATATGGTTCCTTGATTAATTCCATCCTTGCTTAAATTGCGAAATCCAGATGTAATCATCGAACTATAGTCTAGTTACTCTAGCTGTTGAAATGCGAGATTCTCAAAGAAGTGCGCATTTGAAGAACTTCCATCCCTATTCCCACATATTTATTGATGCAAGCGCGTTTCTTTACGTAATTGCGGCTGCATTTTAAACAAAACACAGCTCTTGCATGTATAGTAACAGAAAAAAAATAAGTTTTATTGTTCATGAGTCCCATATTTTACTGCATTCCAAACACAGTTCTCAGAAAGCACCTTCCCGCTGTTTTTAATTCAACAATAAACAATGGCGAATTGCGTGCTATTCATGCTAATTAATTAAGATGAACAGTGTATTGCTACACTATATGCTAAGTGTAGCATTGCTACACTGTAGTGTAGCTAGCTATACTGTTCCGGTCGGATAGGTTCTGGCTTAAAATGCATTGAACCAAGTCCGATTTTATAAAATAAAAAATAAAAATTATTTTTTATTTTTTTATTTAAAAAACTAACGTTTAACATTATTTAATGACACTATATAAATTAGACAGAGATCGTTTGATGACGTAGCATTTGCAGAATTTGATCGCAATCCCAATTTTGTTCCTGATTATATTTTACATGATGTTATTGTGCGCTTAAGAAACAAAAAAAAAATTATAGTCATTGTCGGATGTATTTCATACGTGATGAAATTGTAGATAGTTTAATAAAACAATAAAAAAATGTTTTATATAAAATATTATTTATTTCATGATGTAATAACAATAGTTAAATCTACAATATTTAAATTAAAAACAATCAATATTAATATCTATTTTTTAAAAAAATTTTATAACTTCAATTTCACAAGCATTATTAACCAAACACATTAAATTATTTTTTGATCAACCTTAATTTCAACCACAGTTTTAACCAAATATATATTTTTTCAAACCAATCTCAACTAAAAATATTTTTTATAAAAAAAAATTTAAAACTAAAACCACAATAACAATAACAACCGCAATACCAAACACAAATGTGCCGGAAAGTTCATTGTATCGTGTTTTAACTTGCGTTGCTAATATCAAATTCATTTTCTATCTTGAAAGGTGGAAGGTTACCTGGCCCTATAAAATGTTGGAATGTCAACGTTCGGAAGTAGTGGAGTTGAATGTTGATGAAATGGTAAGGCTGTGGGCGGCGCAGTGGTGAGCATGACTGCACGAGGGTGGACTACAGATATGGCAACCTTACATACTTGTAGTGGTATCAACTTCAAGCCTTCCATTGCCATGAACTATAATACCCAACTAAGGTTCTTGGCTTTCTCAAAAAATAATAGCATTGTTGACTTTAACATGCCTGGAATACATGGGGAGATCTGTACCTTTTATTCGTCCCTGCCGCTTGATGCAAATCGGACCTCAACTAGTGCCTCTAACGTGGTAAAAATGTCGGTCACTCTTGTCGATGATGCAGGTTGCAATATTCTCAAGTAGCTGCTCATACGCAAAATTGCAATAATTTTATAAGGTGAACACGATCTGGTGCAGTACGTATTTAATTATGAGATGGAAATACGCGTCTCTGTTACTGTTGCCTTTTTTTTTTTCCAGACGGTTATCATTTCCCATATGTATTTTTATAAAAAGCTTTATCAAACATGGTTGGCTATCAAGAAATCATAACAGAAAATTATTGGTAGTTAAACATATTTATAAAAAATAATAAATTAAAAAAATAGATGTATTAAAATAAGTAATTTACCATCCCTTTCGCATATAAAACAAACAAAATAGATCCATCAGTATATGTGGTAATGGAACCGTGAATTTACTAGTTCTGGTTTTCCGCACTAAATTGTGACCATCACATGAAATGCTTGGACGTTGCGTGCTGAATATATTTCACCCAACAGCCTTTGATATGTACGAGGGTTTGAAATCCTTTGAAACTGCCACACCCTTTGATATGTACGAGGGTTTGAAATCCTTTGAAACTGCCACACCCTTCTAGTTTGGAAACTCTTTTTCTTTCACATATTTTTTTGTTTTTGTTTTTTATGTCTCATACTAAAAATTACACAACCTATATGGTACAAATGAATTATATGTTAATAATTAAAAAATAAATTTTAAAATTTAGATTAAAAAAATTTATCTTGATTTCAATTTTACCTAATTATAGCGTTATTCTCCCAAACCTTCATGATAACAACGTTGTCAGCTCTATCTTAGTAAAAATTTTCATTATAGTTCAAATTTGTTAGAGAATAATTCCATTAATTTGAATAAACTAATATTACCATAATAAAAAATATATATTTAAGTTAATATTAACCTTAAACCTTCTAAACTATGTATCAATCATGGGTTTCCATATTTACATGATCCAAGATGCATGTTCCTTGATTTCACTGAAAAGTGAGGATAAACTCTATTAAAATGTTTCTAGACTTCACCATTAGAATGGTGCATCATCACTTCATCTATCACATCATGTGTATGATGCAGCTATTAGAGACATGAATAATTTTTACGATCTAGGTGTGGTTGGGAAGTATCTAAATTTTCTAAATGCAACATTTTCTATGTGTAACAAGAGTCTTTTCCCTGCCAGTTTTGGATTTATAACGAGCATGTCCACATGTTTTGCACTTAATAAACTCTATATTTTTAAGATCGTACAACATGTAGAAGTTTGAACACATGTTAATTTTTTGATATCCTAATCTAAGGAGTTTCATTATGGATTTAACAGTATAGAAATTCTCTTTCAGTCTATTCCCTTCAAGTAAAATGTTTTTTGTCCATTTGACAATTTTGCTCTAACTAGCCTTACCCAGCCTATAATATGACTTGATAATGAACACTTGTGCAATAATCGATAATTTACTGTGACTTGTGCACCCATTCCATAATGGTTCGTCAGAGTCTTTCAAAATATCAAAAAACTTGATCACATCTATATTTGGTTCTTCATTTACAATTGGACATTCACCTATATAACTCTGATTCATTCTCATTATATTCATAACCATGGTTCTATAAAGATTACTATTATTATTTACAACTTCATGCACGTTGCTAGATCTAGAAGTTGACTCAACTATCCTTTCAACTATGGTCTTATAAGGAACTTATGGTTTTCCATATGCAAACCAACACATTTATTTCTCCATGAACTCATTGCGTAAAAGATGCATTGTTACAACATTCAGATCGAGAAATTTTTATTCTTACACCTCTCTCATGGGCATTTAATCCCACCACAACTAATATTTCTTAGATAAAATGATGCGTAATTAATAAAACCATCAACCCCATCACAATAATCCATCATGTGCAACCTTTCGAGTGAATCTCGATACATCTATGAACAATCATCCATTACTTATATCAAACCTATATACAATATTGATAACAACATTTATTAATTAATTATGTAAATTAAATAAACTAGCTAATCTTGGTTTAATTCAAACTTATTCAATCTATTTTAATAATACTCTTAATTCATTATTAATTATCTATATAAATTCAAATTCCTATACATTTATCGAAATTCTCAACTCAACAATAAAATTAACAAAATATAAAACAAACCATTTAAATAAGCCATTATTTATTTCGTTACAAAACACTTAAGTCACAAATTCAAAATAAATTTCGTCAATTTACAAAGAAACATAATTTTTCAAAATCTCAAAGAAACACTAACATGTACAAATCATATATTCAATCAATAAATTATTTTTGAAAAAAAACTATAAAACAAGTAAACAACCAAACAAAATACATATACAATAAAAATATGCAATAAAAATTAATATTTTAAAATTAAGTTTAAACAAAAAATAAATAATTTTATGGTAATTAACTAACTTTTCTGGTGCCTCAAAAGCAAATGTTATGAACAAGTAATAACATCTCATAACAAAAATTAAAAGAAGCTCGCTGTGAAAAGTAAAGAAATTGCCAAGAAGCAAGTTGCTTTATCTACAATAACACTGGGATTCTGACCAAAAATTGGAAGAAATAAGGGCAAGCAGGAAATATATATGTTTCCACTTGTTAACAGAACAATCCACTTTATGTCCATAAAGACCACATGAGAAACAAACCGAGCGAATTCCTTCATTTTCCACTCGCCATATTCTGCGTCCCGTCCTCAACTTAGAGATCAATGGCTTGCCTAGATCAACTTCGATGCAAACAGCAAGATTAGCCCTAGAACCTTTCAGCGTGGCTTCATCCACTTTTAACTGTTCTCCCCAACTTATTACCAATTTTCTGGAGAAAAAGCCAGTTATCATAATATTCAATATGCAATAATTCGGAATACGAACGAGGCTGCCGTTGACAAACTGTAAAGTAGTGATCCGAAACCCTCCAAGGGCCACCAAACAGAATACGTTGGTAATCCTCATCGGACGTGAATATAGCAATTTATTCCCGGTATCAGCCAAGGTTACTGGTCGTTTCAACTTCCATGGTTGTTCCAACCTACTAACTTGGAACTTATAACCACCACGTTTACCAAATATCTTACATATAAAAGCGTTTTGTCATGGTTTGCAGATTCGTTTCTTATCAACAGCCGAAAGGTGAATTGTAGGGCAATCATCCTCTCGATCACTGTCCTGTTCAGATTTCTCATGGAATAAATCCAATAAATTAACTACTGGAGTCAACCCATCAGCCACAATTAGTCAGCACCTCTTTGAAGTAGGCTTTCCGTTTAGGCTCCTCCTCCCCCATGAGTTCCTGAATATGGACCAACCAAGTCCGCTTCCTCCACAGAAATCTCAGGATTGGTCGCAGAGAGAGAGAGAGAGAGAGTTCCCCTCCATTCCTTTTTATTGTCCTAAATTCTACACATGCATGGGGTTATAGCCAGAAAAGTCACTAGAAAATATTTGCAACGACGTGATATGATCATCTCAAAATGTCACGGTATTGGATTTTAGTAATCTAATAAAGATTGTGCGAAGGTACCACTTCGAGAGCATATGATAGGACATAACCATCTGCACGCAAAAGGCAATATAGTGTTTAGAAATGTTGTTTTCATAGTATATTTTTTAAAAAAATAAATTTATTTAAAATAATTTTTTTATATTTTAAGATTGTTTTGATGTATTAATATAAAAATTAATTTTTAAAAAATAAAAAATTTATATTTTAATATATTTCTAAAAAAAATTAAACCGCAATTGCTACTACACTGTAAAACACTCTTTAAAAAATATATAATATTTCATCTCCACCAAAAGCTTATTTAGAGCGTGTTTGGTATTGTGGTTGTTATTGTGGTTGTGGTTTGAAAAAAATTATTTTATAAAAAGTACTTTTAGTTGAGGTTGGTTTGAAAAAATAAATGTTTTGTTAAAACTGTGGTTGAAATTGAGGTTGAACAAAAAGTAGTTTAATGTGTTTGGTTAAGAATGATTTTTAATTTAAATATTGTAGATTTAACTATTGTTATTACATCATGAAATAAATAATATTTTATATAAAATATTTTTTATTGTTCCATTAAACTATCTACAATTCCATCACATATGAAATTGAGATTGTGATCAAATTCTGTAAATGCGGCGTCATCAAGCGATCTTCGTCTAATTTATGTAGTCATTGAATAATGTTTAACACTAATTTTTTGAATAAAAAAAATTAAAAATAAAAAAAAATATTTTCTTGTGTCGGATCTGGTTCAATGCATTTTTAACTTTGAACCGGACTGGTCCGGCCGGATCAGTTTCACTATTCATAAAAGAAAATGGATGAACAGGGAACAATGGAGCATGACTCCTCTGTTAGAAGAAAATGGATGAATAATGGAGCCATGCTCCACTGTTCATCCATTTTCTCATCACAAGAAGCAGCCGAGAGCTGCTTCTTGTAACCTATGGTTGCACCACAGTTAATGGTGGGATCCACTATTAAAAAATTATGGTAGAAACGTTACCAAACAGTAAAAATTATGGTTGCGGGTGAGGTACAAACAACCACTTAGTAATGCATTCAACTCCATTCATATCAACATCTCTGCAATTAATCAAACTCATCATCGATTAATTTCTTATTTGTTTTCCAGATAATTACATTTTTGTTTCTACTTGGTTGACAAATTGAATGGATTTTGAAATTCTACCGAGCTTGATTACCACTTTAGCACGTTGCCATGTTACCAAGCACTGTCTTTTTGGCATTGTTATTAAGCCCGGACTGGCTGGCGGGTTAACCCAATGACTAGATCAATTCAAGTTTGTTAAAAGACCGGTTTGTGTAACAACTCAGTAAAACCCAGTCGATCCGGCGAGTCGACCCATGACCCGGGTGAACCCGGAGGAGACTTGATGTTTTTTTTTTTCAAATGTGGTTTTTCTCCTATACCTCTATTTTTTTTTTATTTTTTTAGTTGGTTATTAACACTTTTTAAAGTTCAATAAATAAATATTAGAAAAATATTTTATTTTTTCAATGTGGGATTTGAAACCCTTTAGTATATATACTCTATGTTCACAAGAAAAAAATTAAACATTTTAGTATATATACTCTATATTCCCAAGAAAAAACTTATTTTTTCAATGTGGGATTTGAAATCCTTTTATATATATACTCTATGTTTACAAGAAAAAAGTTATGTTTTTTCAATATAGGATAACAAACTTTTTTGTTTAAATACTTAAACTTAAAATGATAACATGGTATATTTTCAATGTAGGATTTGCATCCTTTTAATATATATACTCCATATTACTAAGAAAAAAAGTTATTTTTTCAATGCGGGATAAAAAAAAAATTTTGATTTAAATACTTCAACTTAAAAAGATAACATAATATCTTTTCAATGTGTAATAAAAAAAATTTAAAAAAATATTATTTTAAACTTTATTATTTACAATATATATAGCTTATATTCGCATGTATTTTTTTAAAAAAAAATTATAAAATTATAAAATTATAAATATATTTTTTAATTTTTTCAGATTGACTCAGATTAACCCGGATTAATCCCTGAAACTTGAAATCCGGGTCGTTAACTGGGTCAATCCCGAACCCTCATTGATAATTATGCTTTTAGAACCCGAAAAACCATATATGTTTCAGCCCATTAAACTTTTGACTGCTCTTTTGTTATCTAAAATGTACCTGATAGCTCTCTCTTAATTAATCTGATAAAAAATTTTATATAAAAAAAAAACTAGTCGTAGATGTCACGTAGATGCGAAAATGAACCTGACTTTGGTGGGCAATGCCAACCAGCACAATGTCCATGTTCAACGTTGCTCTAGAATAAAATCAAACTTATTCAATAAAGCAAATTGTACAAAGAAAAAAATCTAGAAAATAACGCCAAATTGGTCATCCAATTCCACTCACTTTTACTTTGTCTGAAAGAGTAAATTATTTTCTGATATACAATAAAATAATAAAAAATAAATTAAAAAATATTTTTTATTATTTAGTTATATCATAAAAAATGAGTTAGAAAATAATTTATTAATATTTTTTAAAAACATTTATTAAAATAATGAGAAACAAATCTTACAAATTAAATAATTAAATAATAATGAAATTAAAAATATATATATTTTTTCATAAATTATCTCAAATGAAATAAATAATAATCAAAATAATAAAGATCAAATCTAAAAAATTAAAAAAATTAAAAGATGAAGAAATTAAAATAATAATAATTAACATTTCATAAATTATTTCAAATAAAATAAGTAACAATCAAAAGAATGAGGACCAAACTTGATAGATAAAAATTTTAATTAAAAAATGATAAGAAAAAAACAAATAATAATTATAAAAATGAGGATCAAAGTTAATATAAAAAATTAAATTCTAAGAGATTAAATTGAAAAATAAATATTCAAAATAAAATATATATATATATATATATAGCAATCAAAAGTTTGAGAACCAAATTTGATATAATCAGCAAATAATATTACGTTTTTAAATTTTTCACAACTTCCAGAAAGTATTTTCCATCCAAAATAAAAGAAAAACAATTTCTTAAAAATAAAGCTAAATTTTTGTTTGACCAAAAAATATTTTTCGTTGACTAACTTTTTTAATATCAAACAAATATAAAAAAATTTAAAAAATGATTTATCAGAAACTATTTTTTAAGAAACAAGTGCATCCTAAATTGCGTTTAGTTTCCGCTATCTTACACATTAGCAGTGAAGCAAACACAGTAACATATTTAATAACAAAAAACATAAGGGATCAGAGAAGGATGATGCAATTTGTTCATCAATGATAACTTCCCAGAAATTGATACATTAGAATCTTATACAAGAACTGGTTATTAAATCTGAACAGTAACTTCGAGCCGCCAAACCAACTGTTGATTTTTCAATGATGCTGTCTCCTTCCAGCCTCCATCACCATGTCCTCTGGTTCGCAACAAAAAAACTTGTTTAATTATTTGTTTTTGTGGAAGAGAGCAGCACCCCATCAAATTAAAAGCTTGAATATGAAAATCTGGAAACTGAAACTATAAAACTCTAGTTAGTACTACTGGCCAGTCCTGAAATTACAAGTTCAAACTTTGAACTTGAAAATTATGTTGCGTCACTAACGTGTGGGATACAAGAGTTGACAATATTTGTGGAGACATCTAGATCTGCCATATTTTTCTCCTGAAAATTGAGATCTTGTTGATTGAACGTGTTTTTTATTTGAAGGTCAACTTCTAGGTAGGCGAAGACTGAAGATATATAGCACTGTTATGATGGGTACGCATGTCAGCATGAACGCTCTATGCACCTCTCCCTCCTATTTTATCCTGGAATTTTTCTATACCTCACCAAAACTACTTAATTTTTGGCTTCTTTGTCTTTTCTGCAGAAATTTCTGTGGGCATCTTCTCTTGGTAGTCAACTTAAAACGGCATGATTTGTTCACTACTATACAAAAACAAAGAAAGAAAAGGAAAGGAAAGGAGGGATAAACAAGAAGTTTGACAACTTAAAGGAAAATAGGGAGGGATAGATAAGAAGTCTTAGTCTCTGGAAAAACAATCCCTATCAGTGGGATTTAAAGACTCTTTAATGATAAAGTTAATAACTTTAAATAGAAAAAAGATAATAAATAAAAGAATGAGCCTTAAATCCCAATAACAAGAGTGTTTGTTCTTGTTTTTTAGGTGTGATTAATGCTCTTGAAATATATGAGCTTTTAGAGTAAGAAAAGTTGTGAATATCTTAACTTGGTAGTTGAAGGAAAATTTATAACTCTTGAACCTTGTCCTCTTTAGAAAAAAGAAAGACTAAGAAGTCTTTAGATTCTGATAACATTAATGAAGAATAAATATCTCTTATATATTATTAATAAAGGACACATATCTCCTATACATCATTAATGAAATTGAAAATGTGGTAAAGCTCTTGAGAGACCTTTTATACATCTATAAATATGGGGATATGATTATTTTCTAGATGAACAGTTCATAAAGATATAATCATGTGGTTCTAACATGGATTTCTAAGTCCAATTGGATATGGGGTATAGCCAAACCTAGGAGAAATGGGTACGGTGCCTTTCTAGATCCACAGTGACTTGGGGTCATCTCATGGCTGAATCCAAGTATAATGAGTCTGGTATCTTGCTATACCCACGATGACTTGGGCTTATCTTATGGTTGAAACAAAGTTTGTTGAGTTTTGTATCTCGCTAAACCTATGGTGACTTGAACTCTTATGCCTAAACCCGAGTATGTTAGGTCTGACATCTTGCCAGACCTGCGATGACTTGGGCTCAGCTCATGGCTGAACCCGAGTATATTGAGTTTAACATCTTGCCAGACTCGTGGTGACTTGGGATCAGCTCTGGTTGAACTTGAGTATGTTGGGTTTGACATTTAGCCGGACCCGTAATGACTTGGGCTTAGCTTATGGTTAAACCCGAGTATATTAGGTTTGATATCTCACCAGACCAATGATAATTTGGGCTCAACTCATGGCTGAATCTAAGTATATTAGGTAAGATATTGCGTCAGACCCTTGGTGACTTGGGCTCTACTTATGGCTGAACCCATAGTATCTTGGATCTAACATCTCCCTAGACTCACGGTGACTTTGGCTCAGCTTATAGCTGAACCCAAGTATTTTAGGTATGACACATATTTAAACCCACAGTGACTTAGCTAGGCTCATGGCTGAACCCAAGTATATTAGGTCTAGCACCGTCAAATCCATAATAATTTAGGCTCAGCTTATTGTTTAACCCAAGTAAATTAGATCTGACATCTTGTCACACCTATGTTTGATTAGGTTAACACCCTATTTATGGATTTGGACTCTTTCAAAGCTCAAAACTATTGAATAAAAAAAATATTGACTCATCAGTTTTCCTCTTAAATCGTTTTGTATGTTAGGTGTATAGATTTAAAAGACTTTTTGGGAGACAATTGGTCAAATTGTCTTGTCTTCTCTGGGTGAAAAACATCTCCCCAAATTGATCTGAAAGGATGTCATAGGGAAAGCGTAAAGGTTTTTTTTTTTTAAAGACCATTCGGCTACGTGTAATTAATATGTTAGACGCTTAGACTTTCTAGGGTTTAAGATGTAACACCACGTGCCTTTCATTTATTGATAGGAATAAGAGGTGATGTCTTATATAAACCATCTTTTTCTCTTAGTTTCATTTTTTAATTTGGCTAAAATTTTCCTTTACTTTCTCTAAACTAGAAGTCTAATACGAAATCATATAAGAGCAAATCTCTTCATAGAGAAGTCATTCACTTAATTAAACACATAAATCTTCATCTTTTTTTTTCCTTTTATCCAAAGACTTGTTAAAAATTTAAGAATGGCTTCTAGAAAAGGAAAGAAAAATGTCTCCTAAAGAGATTTCAATTTTAGACCTACAATTGAAATCACTTGTCAAGGATCTATGACTATTAGAATAGGCTTTAGATCTAAGAGATGCATTACTCAACCTTTTATTACTAGAAGAAGGGATGAGAATGCCCCCCCAATAGGTTTCAAACCTTAAAGGATAGTCAAGATTGCCCAAGACACCTATAGATAAGACCTAGAGCACGATGTCCCACAACCAAGTAAACTAGGCCAATCTTAAACAACTAGGGGATTACTTGGTTAGGTTACTAAAGTCTGGTAACCGTATCTCGCAGGTCACCAGCAAGTATAAAAAAAGGTCAATTTATCATTACTACCTTTATATGCATGTATGAGTTTGGATACCCGTTCCTCTTACAAGAATTTATAAAAGATGCGTGTAGATACTATAATTTAAGCCATGGTTAGCACCACCTTGATGGGTGGACTATTTTGTCTATTTTTGATAAATTTTTCAAGGTCCTTAAAGAGAATTCAAGCAATGTTGCACCTTGATCGATAGTGTTGACAAGGGGCCCTTCTATCCTATAGTTCTTTAACTTCTCCAACAGGCAAAAGGGCTTATAAAAGATACTTTTAAAGGGAAGTCCTCTTACTGAAACTTTGATTAATGAACTTGTCCTTCAAAGGGTAACATATGATCGTTACTCTAGCATATAATGAACAAGAATTCTGATTCTTGTCCATACTCTACAACAAAAATTTCCTGAATGACGACCAATATATCACCTGGAAGTCTTAAACTCAAGATGTTACATGAAGAGCTTGCCTTGATGCAAAACATGTATAGGAAAAATACACCATAAAGGTAAGTTCTAATCCTTTTATGTGAGATAGATGGTAAGTTTACTACTTGGTCTCTAAAAAAATGTCTTTATTATCCTAGTGATCACCCTCATGGTGGCAATATGGGAGAATCAATAGGTAATAGAATGACACTTATATTAATCATTGTCAGTCCAAGCACTCAATAAAGAATTGGATGGTTTCATGAACTTAAACTCTAACTAAAAGTCATAGGGTAAGTTGTTATTCCCCTACCTAACCTTAAGTTTTTATATGTGTGCATTCTAAAATGATATATCACAAAATGACTAGTGATGCATGAAGACATTCATCGATATTCAATATACATGCATGAATAGGATAAAACATGTTAAAGCATAAATAAGTAAGCCAAATGTGAAAATTTAAATGCATCAAATCAAATAAACCACATAAAACACATAAAACCTAGTCCAATAATGTCAAAACATAAAGTTCCTAGTGGAGTTGTTATTCTATCGCACTTGGCACTAGCAGTATGGCATTGGCGGAGGTCAAGGAGTTACCATCTAGTTATTTGATTCATGCTCATTGGAAGACATGAATGTAATAGTCTTATTAGAAATTCCAAGGGTAAAGCACTAGTTTTGGCTAGGAAATGTATCGGCACCGCTAACACATCTTACATGAGGTAAGTTGCACTATATGGTTTAGATGTGGTTTAAAGGTTTTGATGGGTTCCTAACTGGTGGTCAGTATATGGCTTAGAAAAAAAATTTATTTTTATGAATAAATCTAGCATTTTAAATTTATTATATTATGAGCTCGTATGCCCAGATAAATTTTAAAGGAAAGAATCCATATAAATACCCTGACAGGGTCCACATATCAAAGCCATAAAATAAATCCCTGATCTTTTCATTTTATATTTTAAACTCTATAAAATTAAATTAAAAGTCAATTGGTCAAAATTAGGTTACAACATGTTATACCATTTGAGCTAAATATTTATATCTTTGTTTCTACCCTAATAGTTCAATCCTTTTTTAGTTGATTGCTAAATAAATTGAGTAAAAAAATAATGGCTCTTCACTTATATTATACTTAATATTATCATGAACCCGAATTAAAGTGTGATTCAGTTTTTTTTTTTAATACTAGAATTTAAACTTTTACTATAAATCAATTTTTTATATATAGAGATTTAAAAAAAAAAGAATTTATTTCTTGAACACCTTTTTTGTTGCAACTTAGATCTTGTATATCATTGATAGGTTAAAAAATGTGTTTTATACATTTATATATATATATATATGCTATTTGGTTTTTATTTAAAAATGAATAAAATATTTTAAAACTATTCCAAAACTTAAAAATTAAATTAAATCCAACTCGTTTTTCAAAAGTCAAGTTGGAAAAAAAAAACAAAAATCAAATTAAAATATTCAATTCAATTTGATTATTTAGCTTGGAGGATGTTGGGAAATATAGTAAGGATTATTTTTTAAAATATTTTTTAATTAGAAATATATTAAAATAATATTTTTTTTTATTTTTAAAAAATTATTTTTAATATCAATATATTAAAAAACTCTAAAAATATTTTTGTAGAAACACTCTTCGTAATAAAACTCCAAACTAAATCACTTGGACAGACATCACCTATATTGTAGATCTTTAATGTTATTTGATAAGTGTAAAATGTTGATATTTGCTTACCAAAAAAAAGTAAAATGTTGATATTTTTACGGTAATATATTAACCTACCCTTGTAAGCAGTGGTGGAGGGAGGGGGGTGGAACCCTGCAAAGAAATGCTCCTCCCTTATAAATATTTGTAATTTTAATAAAAATAAATGAAATAATTTCTAAGCCCCTCCTAATTTATAACTTGGCCCTCTAATTTTTTTGTCTTGTTCCGCCCCTGCTTGTAAGTAAGTATTTCTGTCATTATCTCCATTATAAAAGCACTCATCATTTCGATGGAGGAAAGCAACACCTCTGGCTGTCGCCTGTCACCAAAAGAAGAGTGGAAATTTAAAATATTTTGAGACATTTTCGTTTGATGAGGTCAGTGGTGTTTCGCATTTTCAATGCATAGGCACTACTGTCGTGACTGATGAACAGTAGCCTCTGGAGATAATTAAATTATATCACCATCCATATTGGATTCCTTTCTGTTCCAAGCTCCTAGTGTGCTTTTTTCGGTTTTGCCACCCCACTGACCCTGAAATCACCCCCTCATCTGTAATTTATTACGCAATTTATTTATTTTTTCTATAATAGGGCAAAAGAAATTTGATAATCACTTTCCTACCCTTATATTTTGTTATAAATGGCAGAGATCAGGCAGGGACGGAGAAGCCTAGCTACCATACAAAGCACGAGTATCAAGATCAAGGTGTAGAATACTAGACATGAAGTCTTTCTGGGCTGTTCTTGTTCTCGTCTCTTTTCTCTCGGTAAGCATTTCATAACCATGTGAAACCCTCAGATTCCAGACAGGTCATGCTATTTCTCCTTTCTTTCTGATTCCCTCAATTTGATTTGTACAAAAGATCCTTCTAATTCCTTTTTCCCCTCTTGGATTCATGAATCGGTCCCCTCTAGTAGTATATCTGGTTAAAGAAGATCAAAAGTTGTTGACTGGGTTGTTGTTGCTTGTTTTGTACATTTTCCATCTAGTTTACGCCCTAGCTAACATGCTCTTCACCTGTTTGGACTCAGTTTGTTGAGCTCAGGGATGCAAGAAAGGAGCCGAGGGAATATTACTGGAAGAGCGTGATGAAGGATCAGCCTATGCCGGAATCAATCAAGGACCTTTTCGTTCAAGATCCTGCCGGTGCCGGCAAACTGAACCATTTTGTCAAGGATTTCGATACGAGGCACACCGCCATCATATATCACAGAAATGACGAGAAGGACAAGCTGAAAGAAACGAATGCTCGGGATCACGAGGAAGACAAGGCACGTGCACCATGAGGAGAGAAAACTTGTGATCAAGACCTATCACTTGTGTTTGTGGAGCATCAAGGAGTGCTGTGCTTTTAACTGTTTAATTAGTGTGTGCAAGTGTGGCTATGTTGTTAAATAATTAAAGATGTGCTCATAAAATTAAGCGCTAGTCGGTAGCTATATGAAGGGGGTTCAGAAACCGTACGCAACTTCAATAAAAAAGAGAATCATATCTCTTAAGAAATTATCAATTAAATACGTTTTTGTCAAGAATATTGTCAGGTCAATCACTAAAAGTTAAAAGCTATGTACTTGATTGCTCGGATCTAAAAATCTTTAGCCATGTGAGTGGTTGATGTTTTCTCTTACGGTGGATAAAGAAGCAGCAAATCCTAGCTTCTGCAGAAAATAGCACCAGAAACATCTGCTTGCAAGATACTGATGTTCGTTAAATCATCAGGTCCCTAGCCATGCACGGTCACCAAAGCTTTCGCGCTTCATGTTGATTCCCATAATAAGAATATGATCCCAGTTCAGAAATTAATTCCGTTTGATTATTAAAAAGTAATTTTTTTTAGAAAGTAATTTTTTAAAAAAATAGATATATGAAAAGTGATTTATTTTTTATGTTTTATAGTATTATAAAAAATAAATTAGAAAATATTTTTTAATATTTAGTTATATTATGAAAAATAAGTTGGAAAATAATTTATTAATATTTTATTTAAAAAAAATTATTTAAATAACAAGAAATAACTTTTACAAATTAAAAACTTGAATGAAATGAAATTGAAAAAAAAATTAATTTATAAATTATTTTAAATAAAATAAATAATAATCAAAATAATAGAGATCAAATCTAATAAAAAAATTAAAAATGATGAAATTAAAAAAATATTACAATTTTATAAATTACTTCAAATAAAATAAATAACATTCAAATAAATAAGGACCGGATTTAATAAATAAAAAATTTCAATTAAAAAATGATAAGAGAAAAGTGAATAATAATTATAAAAATAAAAATTAAAGTTAATATAAAAATCAAATTTTAAGAGATGAAATTAAAAAAAAATTAAAAAAATATAGTAATTAAAAGTTTAAAGATAAAATTTGATATAATAAATAAATAATATTATATTTTTAAATTTTTCACAACATTTGAAAAGTGTTTTCCGTCCAAAATAAAAAAAAAACACTTTTCTAAAAACTAAGTTAAATTTTTTATAACTTAAAATTATTTTTATTAATCAATTTTTTTAATAACAAGTAAATATAAAAATTTTATAAAAATAATCAAGATATAATAGCAATCGTGATCTTTAGACCCTGATCATGCACGATCACCAAAATTTTAGGGCTTTTTCGAGTATCCTAAAAGGTGGCCTGGGTTTTTAGAGAATAAAAGTAATAGCAATCTGAAGGGGAGTTTTAGTATATCGGCTAGAAGAATGTGGAGATTGGGATCGGGGATTTCTCTTAAAAGGTTTTAGATTTAGACATCGTTTGGCATTGCGTTTCAAACAGTGTTTTGTTAAAATTTAAATTTTTTTTTATTTACTAAAATTGAATTTAGTTTATACTTTTTAGATCGTTTTGATGTGCTGATATCAAAAATAATTTTTAAAAATTAAAAAAACATTATTGGCATGCTTTTCGGCACAAAAAGCACTTTGAAAAGCAACAGCAACCACACTCCCAAACACTCTCTAACTTAAAGGTATGAGGTGAAGATTCGTGTTTTTATTAAATAATAGAAAGTATCATTATTTTATTTAAAAAAAAAAACTAGGAAGATTTCGTTTTGCAAGCAAGGCTGAACTTGATTAAATATTATTACTTGTAGGCCACTATGATTTGAAAACAATCCACAAATATTCATAAAAGCTAATACTTGATTCGATAAAAATACATTGTATTTCAAAAACCATAATATGTAGCAAAAATAATAAATACACTAAGAAAACAGTGTTTTAACATAGTAATTACAACATTGTCATATTTTTTTTGTTATTTTAAAAATAAGATTGGAATCTTACTTATTTTTATTAAAGCATATGTTTTTCATTGTATTTTATTATATATAAATATCAATTTTTTATTCATAATTATATTTTTTACTCATTATTAAAAAATATATTAATAACACATACATATTAATTCATTTGCATTACAAAAAAATTATTCGATGTACAGCTAGGTGAGTTAAATATACACATGAACACTTTTTTTGGGTTTATTGTCACAAATATTTTTCAATTTATTTAATTAAATTCATGTATGAGATTTCTAATTTATTAAGTAATATACTAAAAGGCGTGGGGAAACTACTGTAGCTTCCCCACGCTTTTTACTTATTTAAGCTTTTTTTTTTTTACAGTTTTTAATTTTTTGTTTTTCTTGCAATTTTTTTTTTGGTTTTTTTTCTCTGTAACAGTTTTTTCTTTCTTTTTTTGCTTTTGTTTTTTTAAAATGTTTTTTCACTGTAGCAGCTTTTAAAAAAAAATGTTTTTTCACTGTAGCAGCTTTTTTTTTTTTATATGTGTTTTTTTTAACGCTTGAGTTTTTCACTATAGCATCTTTGTTTTTTTTTTTTTCCTCGCTTTTGTTTCTTCTGTTTTTTACATATAATGTATCACTGTGCACACAGTGAAACACTTGACTTCTTTTTTCGTTTTACCCCTTGTTGTTTTTTTTGTTTTTTTCTTTATGTTTTTTTTCTTTTAATGAATTTTTTTCGTTTAATTTATTAAGTAATATACTAAAAGGCGTGGGGAAACTACTGTAGCTTCCCCACGCCTTTTACTTATTTAAGCTCTTTTTTTTTACAGTTTTTGTTTTTTTGTTTTTCTTGCAATTTTTGTTTTGGTTTTTTTTCTCTGTAGCAGTTTTTTCTTTTTTTTTTCATTTTTTTTCTTTTGTTTTTTTTTTAAATGTTTTTTCATTGTAGATGCTTTTTTTTGTTTTTTTATATGTTTTTTTTTAACGCGTGGGTTTTTCACTGTAGCAGTTTTGTTTTTTTTTCCTCGCTTTTGTTTCTTCTGTTTTTTACATATAATGTATCACTATACACACAGTGAAACACTTGACTTTTTTTTTCGTTTTACCCATTGGTTTTTTTTTTTTGTGTTTTTTTTCTTTTAATGAATTTTTTTTGTTTAATTTAGTTTGTTAATGTGAAAAAAAAATAGTTATCATACTTTCATTACATGGATCTCGATTTTTTTAAGTAATATACTAAAAGGCGTGGGGAAACTACTGTAGCTTCCCCACTCCTTTTACTTATTTAAGCTTTTTTTTTTCTTGCATTTTTTTTTATTTTTTTTCTCTGTACCAGTTTTTTTTTTTGTTTTTTTTACATGTTTTTTTTTAATGCGTGGGTTTTTCACTGTACCAGCTTTGTTTTTTTTTTCTCGCTTTTATTTCTTTTGTTTTTTACTTATAATGTATCACTGTGCACACAGTGAAACACTTAACTTTTTTTTTTTTTTTTTTTGCCCATTGGTTTTCTTTTTTCTTTTTTCTTTGTGTTTTTTTTCTTTTAATGAATTTTTTTTGTTTAATTTAGTTTGTTAATGTGAAAAAAAAATAGTTATCATACTTTCATTACATGGATCTCGATTTTTTTAAGTAATATACTAAAAGGCGTGGGGAAACTACTGTAGCTTCCCCACTCCTTTTACTTATTTAAGCTTTTTTTTTTCTTGCATTTTTTTTTATTTTTTTTCTCTGTAGCAGTTTTTTTTTTGTTTTTTTTACATGTTTTTTTTTAATGCGTGGGTTTTTTACTGTAGCAGCTTTGTTTTTTTTTTCTCGCTTTTATTTCTTTTGTTTTTTACTTATAATGTATCACTGTGCACACAGTGAAACACTTAACTTTTTTTTTTTTTTTTGCCCATTGGTTTTCTTTTTTCTTTTTTCTTTGTGTTTTTTTTCTTTTAATGAATTTTTTTTGTTTAATTTAGTTTGTTAATGTGAAAAAAAAATTTAATTTAGTTATCATACTTTCATTACATGGATCTCGATTTTTTTTATATATTAAGCTGGTTGAGAACTTAGCTTTGTAGCTTTTTTAAAAAAGAAAAAAGAACACTATGGATTACTACAGTGTTTCCCTTACATGATTTTTATTTGGCTGCAGTATTTCCCCCACATGTTTATTTTTTAAATTATCTTTGTTAAATTTATTTTTTTAATATTGAGTTAGTTGAGAATTTAGCTTTAGCTTTAGCTTTCCCCACGTTTTTTCATTATAATAATTATTATATTATATTATATTATATGACTGTTTTTTTCTTTTATTTTTTCTTTTTAATTTTTTTTAATGAATTTTTTTTGTTTGATTTAGTTTGTTAATGTTAATTTTTTTTATTTAGTTATCATATTTTCATGATACGAATTTCGGGTTTGATAGGTTAACCTGATTTGACGAGTTATTTTTTTCATTTAGTTTAGTTTGTTAAAGTTAATTTTTTTTCTATTTAATTATCAGACTTTCATGACACGTATCCTGGGTTTGACGGGTTAACTTGGTTTGATGGGTTAACCCGGTTAATTTTAGGTAAACCCGTCATTTTTTTTTCTATTCAGTTATCAAACTTTCATGACGCCAATCTCAGGTTTTACGGGATAACCTGGTTTAAAGGGTTAACCCAATTAATTCAATTTTTTTTCTTTTTCTTCATTAGTTTTTTCCTTTATGTTGATTTTTTTTCTTGGTTTTTTTTAATTAATCTATTTAATTATCACACTTTTATGACATGACCTTATAACCAGACCCACATCCAATATTCTTGGGTCCGGTATTACAGTCAGGCTCACTTAAACTTGGGTCATGTAAGTTTAATTTTATTATTAATATTATAAATATTACTCTTAGGTCAGGCGTTGCAGCCAAACCCAAGATTCTTGGATATAACTTTGCAGAAAAACCCAAGATTTTTAAATTTTTATTTTTTTTAATATTTTTTATATAAAAAATGACCCGTGGTATCGCGCGGGTATCAAAACTAGTAATTATGATTTTTTGTTGTAAGAAATGTATTTAAAAAGCTTGTATATTTATTTTTTTATCATAAAAATTATTCGAATAACGGCAAATCATGGGTCAGTAACTAGTTCAACTCTATATCCAACTTACAAGGATATTAACAAAAAAGAAAAGAAAAGAAGATATAATTCCTTAAAAAAAGCATATTAATTAATCATGTTTTTGATTGTAGGTTTATTTATACATTTAAAAAAATCTTAAATAATATAAAATAAAATTTTTAAATCATCCATAACCAACATAATACCTTACTGATATTTTATTTGTCCATCCAAACTTTAAAAATACTCAAAACAGGTCAAAAAAAGCTAATAACTAAAATTCAAGAAAATAATAAATCCGTTTCAAAATATATCAAATTGTTAAGCTATATATATATATATATATATATATAAGGATTTTTACATTTAACTAGTGGTAGCTGGTAGGATAGGCTATAAATTCATTAAAAGTGATATAACTACCTATATAATTGTAATGGATTGAAATAATCAAATGGAAATACAGTTGTGGTTATTTTTTAAAGTATTTTTTATTTGAAAATATATTAAAATAATTTTTTTTAAAAAAATTATTTTTGATATCAACACATTAAAATAATCTGAAAATATATAAAAAAAATATTTATTTAAAATAAAAAAATAAAAAAAAATTAATTTTTTTTTAAAATATTTTTAAAACTCAAAATCAAACGGTGATAAACAAAAGTCCTTCCAAAGCAACACCTAACAGATGTTGCCTAACCACCGTATCAGAATCCTTAGCGTCAATATTATCATTTGAGCAATTTGGTATCAACATCAGCAGCAGCAGCAATATTATCCGCTTTCAGCTTCTTATCATGAATTAAGAACAAAAATACACAAACGAAAATGGTAGAAAAAGTACTGATTATCACATGTCATTAAGAACAGTAATATCTGCATTGATGTTTAATTTATACTTTTTTATTATTATTAAAACCTTTTATTTTTTTAATATTCTGATATTTTTTGTGTTGGATATTTTAAGTTAGTTCCTTTTAGTCTTGAGTCTTTATTATTTTGAAATATTTTAAATTTTAAAATTATGTTTAAATACTTTACATTATATTTGCATTTCATAATTTAAAATTGATTTTTTTATATATTTAAATTGAAATTATATATACTGAATTAATATTTTAAGTTATATATAGTATATAATTTCAAAATGAAATATTGAAAAGTTTAAAATTAAAGATAGAATCAAAGGATAAAATTTTAACAGAATAGATAAAATATTAAATTGGTGCAATAGCATATAATTACTTAATCAAAAGTAATTTTCTAAATATTACATAGAAATCATAATATACTTGAGGTATTATATTGAAAACTTCACAAAAATAAATGACAAGAATCTACTACATGAACATGTGTGGCTAAAAGGCACATGATTATAAATAAAAATATAAACAATTTATTTAATGAAACATCACATACATATATGTAATTTCATTACTTATTAATTATAAGTTTAACTATGATTACCAAGAGCTATAATTTAATTAATTTTCAGACATCAAACAATCAATATTACTGGTTTCTAATCAATAACTATTTTGTTACATTCTCGGTTGTCAGATACGTCAATATTATTAATTTTTAAATTAAAAAAATTAATCAATTAAAATCCTAATTGTCACACACTAATATCATTAGTTTATAAACTAGAAAACTAATCAATTAAAATTCCAGCTGTGACGCCATGTATCGTGATTTTCTCTCTTTGGCCCTATAGCCATGGATGTTTAGTAATCTATCGAGAAAAAAAGTTACGAGGGAAGGGTGGCAATGGGCTGTAGTTTTTGGAGGTGTCCATGTGACTGCTATGGAAACAAAGAAATGCATTTTTTAGGAGGCAGCAACGCGTCGAAGGAATTTGACGGGAGATGTCAGAACTCAGAAGGTTGGTCAAGCAAATCATAGTTGCTAAGGATGGAGATGCTCACCGCATAATGAAACAAACAGAGCTAAATGCAGATGGATGCAGTCAAGGAAATCCTAGATACACAGGAACAGGGAGGCTTTTTCGGGATAATTTGGGCTAGTGGATTATAGGGTTTGCAATAAATGCAAGTGTTTCTACTTCGAGAATAAATCTAAAACCTGCAATCGTTCAACTACACAATTTAATGATCAAGGAGCTTCTTTTCTCGACTTCTTTTAGTTAATTTATTTTTTCAATACATAATGTTTGTATAAAAGGTATGTCTCTAGCATTATCTATAAATAAGATTTCGTTTTAATTGATATATAATTTGACTAGCGATTGACCATGAATTTTTCACGCGGGTAAAAAGGATGCACATGCAAAGGACAATAAAGGATTTCATTTCCCGGGTATTCTTGAGAGAGAGAGAGAGAGAGGGGGGGGGGGGGGGAGGTGTTTGTTATTAAAAAGAAAATAAAAGGAAAATAATATCCATCACTGCTAATCTAAAGGTAATGTGTTAGTTGCTATTTTTTGATATTTTTAACTAAAAAAATATTAAATTAATTTTTTTATATTTTTAAATTATTTTAATATGTTAATATCAAAACATAAAAATTTAAAAAAATTATTTTAATATATTTTTAGATAAAAAAAATTTAAAAAAACACTTTGTATTATAATATTAAGAATACTTGCATGATCCTTTAATTATTGATATTCATATGATCAGCCTCCCTAATATATACTTTATAAAATCAAACCCTATGCATTTAAATTAATTACTTAATAATGACCAATTCCTTCCGTTCTTTTATATTTATAAATATGGAAGCTTAAATGTGAAGGAAGGAATTGGATAAAGGGGCTTGATCCATCACAAATCGGGGGGGAAAGGTGTTCCAGATTAACTAAAAATGAAGTAAAAGGACTGAATCGACTAAAAACAAAAACACCAGTAATCAACATGTTTTTTTTATTCAAAATATTAAAAACGCTTCAAATTCCTCTTTGCAATAATAATCCACAGAAATGGAGCACATCTCCCTCACTCACTAACTCAAAAAAAAAAAAAAAAAACCCCTCAAAATCAATCACAAATGGAGGAGAAACCGGCGGGGAGCTTTGCCGACTCGCCGGCGTCATATGAACCGGCAACTTCAAGGCGCCGGGCTGGAGGGCACAAAAGGAAAGCAAATCCACTTTCAAACTCTCTCTCCTCCCCTCTACCATCGAAACGGCTCACTCGCGAGAAAGCTGGAATTTCTAATCTCTCGATCCATAACGGTCCGTTGACTAGAGCGAGACAAATCCCTAACATCTTGGCTTCTTTTGCGCCTTCAGCAGGCGTGAAGATCGAACAGAAGGTAGTTGCGGCGGTGCCGGATGCTGCTGCGGTGGTGGAGGAGGAGAGGAGGAGTAGGGTGGAGGAATTGCAAGCAGAAATTGAAGCAGAGTTTGAGGTTATTAGATCTCGTGATTCTAATGCTCATGTTGTGCCTAGTCATTGTGGTAAGTGGTGGAAGTTTAAATTCCTGTGTGTTTTCTGGGAAAAGTTTTGTTAATTTGAGTCTGGTTTCTGAGAAAATGTGAAAATTTTGAGGTTTTGCTGTATGTACTAGCTGCAGTTATGAGAAGTCTTGAATTTCAGGGTTTTTTAGGTCAAGTTTTGTGCCTTTTGTACTGTTGTTCATGAATCGAGAATGTGAGAAATTCTGTGTTTTGTTTATGTGGAAATTTTAAAATTCTTGTGAAAATTAAGTGAGCGAATTGTTTAGTCGAGACAGAAAATGAGTTTTTGGTTTCGTCCCTTTTGGATTACAGGTTGGTTTTCATGGACACAAATTCACTCGCTTGAGGAGCGTTTACTGCCTTCATTCTTTAATGGGAAGTCCCAAAGCCGGACACCTGACACCTATTTAGATATACGTAATTGGATTATGAAGAAGTTTCATGCAAATCCAAACACTCTTATTGAAGTGAAAGATTTATCAGAACTTGAAGTTTCAGACTCAGAAGCGAGGCAAGAGGTGTTAGAGTTCTTGGACTATTGGGGATTAATTAACTTTCATCCATTACAATTAGATTCTGTTACAAACGCTGATGGTGATGGAGCAGCAAAGAAAGATTTGTCACTTGAAAAGTTGTTTCGCTTTGAAGCCATTCAAACATGTCCACCTGTTGTTACTAAACCTAACTTCACAGCTCCAACTACACCATCTAGATTGTTTCCTGAGTCAGCAATTGCTGAAGAGTTGGCTAAGCTTGAGGGGCCATCTGTTGAGTACCACTGCAATTCTTGTTCAGCTGATTGCTCGCGTAAGCGCTATCATTGCCAGAAGGAGGTTGGTTCTTCCTTAGAATTTGTTGGTTTTAGAGGATGTTTGGCGCTGCGGTTCAACCGCAGTTTTGCAAATCTTTTAAAATGTTTTTTTGCTTAAATTATTTTTTTTATGTGTGTTTTTGAATCGGTTTAATGAGCTAATATCAAAAATAAATTTTTTTAAAAAATAATATTATTTTAATGCATTTCCAAACGAAAAATACTTTGAATCTCTATCATTGTCCTAAACACTCCCTTAATCCTGCACCATTCGAATTAAATTGTTTGTGAAGTACAGAATCTCTTTTAGTAAGTAGCTTGGATCTAAAAGAGGATAGAAGCACATGCCAAAGAGGATAGAATCACATGCCAAATGTTAGTTTTTTACAGATTATACAACAGTGATATGATACATGAAATGGGGCTACAGATGCTTGCCAAATTTTAGTTTCTCCCATTTTTTACTCTTTTATATATTGCATTCTTTCTAATGTTATTCCTATTGGACAGGCAGATTATGATTTATGTGCCGATTGCTTTAATAATAGAAAGTTTGGCTCAAACATGTCCTCATCAGATTTTATTCTCATGGAGCCTGCTGAGGCTGCTGGTGTAAGTGGTGGAAAGTGGACAGATCAAGAGACTCTACTTCTTCTTGAAGCATTGGAACTCTATAAAGAAAACTGGAATGAGATTGCTGAACATGTTGCCACAAAAACAAAGGCTCAGTGTATATTGCACTTTGTTCAAATGCCAATTGAGGATGCCTTTTTTGACTGCGCCAATGATATGGATGGCACTTCTAAAGAAACAGCAGATGCTGATGCAACCATTGATGACACATCTGCCCCTAAAGATGTCCATGATACAAGTGAGAGTAAAACAGGTGCTGATGAGGATCAACACCTAACTGTGCCAATGGAAGAAGCTTCAAAACCAGAAGATACGAGTGGAGTAAAAGTTTGTCAGGGAGATGAGGTGATTAATGGTCAGGAAACTTCAAAATCAGAAGATGTCAGTGGAGTGAAGGCTGGTGAGGAAATGGGTGAAAATGTTGCACTCAGAGCTCTTACAGAAGCATTTGAAGCTGTTGGCTATTCCCCAACTCCTGAAAACCGACTTTCATTTTCTAAAGTTGGAAATCCTGTCATGGCTTTGGTAAGTTGAATGTTAGCATACGGAAAACTATGTCATTTACTTCAAAAGCTTTTATTTGCAGATGAAAGTATAAAAAGGATTAACCTTGAGGCTTATGGCATTGTATGCGTTAGCATGTTAAAAAACACAGCTAATATCATTCAACTGATGGGTTCCTTTCTTCTATAGGCATCGTTTCTGGCAAGATTGGTGGGACCTGATGTCGCTACTGCTTCAGCCTGCAGTTCTTTGAAATCCTTGTCTAGCAATTCTCCTGGCATGCAGCTGGCATCAAGGCATTGCTTTCTCCTGGAAGATCCACCAGATGAGAGAAAGAAACCATCTTGCAGTGATTGGTATGTGAACTTTTACCGGAACTTAATTTTCTTTGCAATTCCTGGGTCTGTGTCTTATGCGAGTAAGAGATTTGCAGTGTTGCTACTGAAATGGCTGATCAGGATGCTCTAAAGGACAAGCAGGAGGGAAAAGGCCAGAAAGGGAATAGCCCTACCTCAGGTATAGACAACAAAGATTTGTCAGATGATTACAGTGACAAGAAAGTTGAAGATTCCATTCCTGAAGAGAAGAAACCTCTGGATTCTTCAAAAGGTGAATTCCCAGATAAAGTAGATGTTGTAAACGGAGGAGAGATAGTGGTTATTCAGGAGGAAGTTGAACCTGGTAGATCAAAGGAATCTAGGAATTCAGAGTTACCTAAGGACCACACACCAAGTATTGTAAAGGAATCAGATGAGATACCGCCCAAGTCAGGGTGTCCACCAAGCTCCGGGAAGGAACCACTGGAAGTATCTTCAGCTGAAGAGCATTCTCAGCTTACAGAGGTGGCTAAGGATGTGGATATGGTGTCTAATTTGAAGCCTTCAGAAAAGAATGGGCGTTCTCAATCATTTGCATCATTGTCAGTTGATGAACCCTCTCAAGCTGTTGATGTGTCAAAGGACGTGGACATGGTGTCTGATTCTCTGCCTGCAGACAACAAGGGGTCACAGCAACCAGTGAAATCAAATGCAACAGGAGAGCAGTCTCAAACTACAGAGGCAACAGCTGATGTAGACATGTCATCTTCACAGCCTTCAGAAGTGAACGAGCCCTCGGATCCAAAGGTTGAAAGTGGAGCCACTGCAGGTCCTCCCTCTCTCTCCCTCCTTCCCTCTCTCTCTCTGTGCGTGCTTGTGGTTAGATTTGGGGAGGAAATATGTATGTTCTAAAGGGATCGTGGATATGATTGAAAATAAATGACTGGGATGGAGTTCAGTGGGCATCTAATTCAGTGGGCATTTAATGCTCGTAGAAAGTCTTGTCAGTGGTTATGGTTAGAGAGAGAAAGAAACAGTGATGTATTCTCAAAGCTTTAACTGGATAAGTTCAGGAATTTTGCAAATTATTCTGGGTGCATGCTAAAACTTGTATATCATTCTTTTGCATCATCTGCACTTGAATTGAGCATCAAAGGAGGTCTATTCAAGATCTTGGTGGGAGAATTTTTGACACCATGGTGCTTCTGATGTGCAATGGTTATTTTGATTTTTTGGCTGGGAGATTTTTTCCATTATCATTGTGTGTTCTTAATTTTTCTGTCCCTTTGCAGATGAGGTTCCAAAAGACAGCAAGAAAGAGAAGCCTGATAGTGAAGTGATTAAAGATGACAATAACATTGATAAACTGAAGCGTGCTGCAGTTTCAGCTCTCTCAGCAGCAGCAGTGAAGGCAAAACTTCTTGCAAACCAGGAAGAGGACCAAATTCGGGAACTTGCTGCCTCATTGATTGAGAAGCAGGTATTTCTACAGCCCAGTTGGCTTTCTATGCTGTATTCTATCGTTGTCCATAGAAGTGTGACCTTGTGGATGGTTCCATATGTTGCAGTTACATAAGTTGGAAACCAAGCTGGCTTTCTTTAATGAAATGGATAGTGTAATAATGAGGGTGAAGGAGCAACTGGACAGGTCAAGGCAGAGACTTTACCAAGAACGAGCTCAGATAATTGCAGCCCGACTTGGTTTACCACCTTCATCTAGAGCAATGCCACAATCATTACCTTCCAACAGAATTGCAATGAACTTTGCAAACACGTTTCCGAGACCACCAATGAACATGGCTACCCAAAGGCCACCAATTTCAACACCGATGGGTACATTGGTTCCTACCCCTTCTGGAACATTTGTGTCAACAACGACTACAGCAGGAAATTCAATTCGGCCTTCTAGTCAGGACAAAATTTCTTCAATTGGAACAAAGTAGTCTTTCCTCAGAATGCGTGTGAATAGAACTGCATTGATTCTTATACCCAATCAGCTATGACTAGTTTTATCAAGTGAGTGCTCGTTTCTGTGTTTTACTGACTCGCTTTGTTGCATTGATATCCTGTCACAGTTCCATCTCATAGCTGTATAACGTGAATTTCGTTTTACTTGCATGTCCAAAGCCACCTAAAAATACTTATTTTCTGCTGCTGTTTCTTCTGTATCTTAGCAGTGTAGAGACTTGACTAAGCTCTAATACCTTTTTCCATCTGTTATGCAGTTAATTTTTTGGAAGGTCATGAGGGCGCAGTTTGTCTCCTGTTGCTGTACTATTACTGTGCAGCAAGTCTGCGTCCCATATTAGATGGTATATCGTGCTCTGCAGTCTCCTGGGAAAAAAAGGGCTGGTGTCTTTTACAATCTTCTCGTTTGAAGCCACTATTGTCACTGTAATTAAAAAAAAAAAAAAAGTGGGGATGGAGCTGTACTAGTAACTCCACGGTGTATTGCAAGAGCATTGGACCCATTCATCTCAACTCAGAATTATGTGAGAATGAAAAGCATGATGACTTGTACCGTGAGATTTTGCTGATGGTTGAATTCATGAAAGTATCTTCTAAATGTTAGACATAGATAACTAGCATGACTTCTCTCTTGTAGGCCGTCCGATAAAAGAAAAGGATATTGGGATTCACAAATTGATGCAGATGCTTCCATGTGATTTACGTTTCTGTTTAGTATGGGTTTAACAGAATTCCCACCTAGCAGTAACGCCGTCTAAATGTGTAGTGCAGTGTTCCAGTTGATCACGGGTTATGTTGTGAGAGGTATATAGCAATTGCTTTTTAAAAATATATTAAAATAATATTTTTTTCTTCTTTTTAAAATTATTTTTAACAAATATAAAGAAGTTTAATTTTAAACAAAGAGAATTCAAATTTTGAAAAAACCCGCATTCCTAAACAGCACCAGGACAAGCTTAAATTTTAAAAGTTCCTCAAAACAAGTATCTTGATTGAAAAGGTAAGCATCATGTAATAGTAACATGACGAGATCGCTTTGTGCCTGGAAAGAAATCAAACACAAGATCAAATCATAGCAGTTTTTACACAAAAGGCACCACTGTCCAACACTAAGGGGCGGGTTTTTCCCACAAACATGTAATTTACAGTCTCGATATAACAATAAGAATGGCTAAAATCAGCGCAATTGTTTGTAGCAATAGTAAAGATCATTTATTGCTGCCGAAGAAACAGGCTATAATTTAGCACTCGCATCCCGTTGACCTAGGCTGACTGCTGCTTCCAACATCAATGGTGTCTGGCAAGTATCTTCATGCCACAAAATTTGCCACAGGGAAACAGAAAAGTCGAGTGACATCAGTAGTAATTAACATTGTTCAATAAGATAACAGACAGATTATTCAATGTTTAAGAAAAACGAAGTTGTAGCTGTTAACAAGTTAAGATGCATTGCTTTTATATGGTCATCGAATCAAATATTCTGCACTCTTACAGGCTAATTGCTCAACAAAATGAGGAAGCATTGCAGTTTAACGTCGAACTCTAATGATATAAGAAATTTATCAGACTAGTCAATGTCATTCACTAAAAGCGTAATAGAGGATGAGCCGTGCAAATGGATATGGTTATTTTTTTTAACTTACATTTCTTCCTCTTCTCCACTCTTCAGGGCATTCTTTGCTATGCATTGGAAAGCTTCCTCCACATTAACACCTTCCTTGGCAGAGGTCTCAAAGTAAGGGATATTCCCTTTCGAAGCACACCATGCCCGTGCCTTTTTCTCTGAAACCTGCAAATCACAAGAAGCATTTGTTTTTCTACAGAACGAAAAATAGAAACAGGGGGGGTTTTGTTTGACACGCTCAAAGCACATACCACTCTGCTATTCCCACCATCCACATCGACCTTGTTTCCAAGAACAACAAATGGGAAATTCTCTGGGTCTGAGGGACTTGCCTGCAAAAAGTTTCTCAAATTATTGTCACATATCAACATCAACTAAGAAAATCATGGATTTTGTTAGATATGCTTTTATGCAAGATTGAAAATAAATAAAGGAATACCTGAATGAGGAATTCTTCCCTCCAATTATTAAGATTGTCGAAAGATTTCATCGAATTGACATCATATACAAGGACACAACAATCAGCACCACGATAGAAAGCAACACCAAGGCTTTGGAATCTTTCCTGCCCAGCAGTATCCCAAATCTGCCAAAATAAAAGGAGGCATGCTAAATGTTTGGGTACAGCAAAACAGTCAAGGAGTTAGAGACACATAGGAAGATTGACTCGTAATCCAATGGCATATTTGGCAATCCCAAGAATTTTTTGTGCCTGCTATAATGCATGGAGACTTGCAGAGAATAAACAATAATCAGTTTTGGAACAAGCAGAATGACAACCTAATGTTGTAGGGCACAAAAAGCAGGCAGTAATCAATATGGGAAGCATTTCCACAAAGTGGTAGGAGCAGTGACCAACTTAGACCCCATTTGAAATCCAATTAACACCAAATTATATGTGAACTTTATAATAAATTCCAACGACATGTATTCTATTAAGGATAATATGGTGAATTCTGTTCAATTCAAATCATTTTCATTTTGCACTCACAAACTACCAAACTAAATCACAGCACCATTCCAATTCAGCACACCGTGATGTGAAATAGAATTTTGCATTGTCAGTCTAACTTCATTTAAAGTCTAATCACCAAGTTGATAGGTTGACTTGCAATCAACAAACAAAAGACAAGTAAGCACATAAAAAAACTCACCTAACAACTCTTTAAAGTTTAAACACTTCACTACATTACCGAAATCCAACTCAAACCAACAATATAAACTAGCACTACCAACCTGTAAAGTGAAGAGCCTATCTTCAAACTGAACTTCCTTAGTCAAAAAATCCGCTCCAATTGTCGCCTTGTATTGATTGCTAAACTTCTTATTTACATATCTAAAATCATTACGTCAAAGGGAAAACCCCCAAAAAAACAGTATACACGTGTAACCTTGCAATGCAGATTTTATTTTCTACTACAAAATAATTACTGATGAGATAACCGCGAGGTTTGAAGGATACTGATTCATCAAAGAGGTCTTTCCTACCCTGCAGATCGCAAACAAACTATATTACTTCATTGAAAATAATCTAAAACAGCCACAAAAATTCAAAGTTATTCAGAAATACATCAGTTATTAAAAAAAATCTAAGAAATTGCGAGTATATGAGAATTAAAATAACATATAATTCAACCAACCAGATAAAAAGTTTTACTGATCAAATTGAAATTTAGGATCTGCAAAAATCAGCCTAATTTTACAAGCAAACCCTAGAGTTCAGAATCGAACAGAAATATAGAGAGAGAAAGAGGCAGGTGAGGTGACTGACCCGCTGTCGCCGAGGATGATAACCTTCAAGAGAGTTCTTCTACGGGAAGGCATCTTTGTTTTAACCGATCGATCTGTGTGTTAGGTTTCTGAAAATTAGAAGAGAAGGAAAGAGATTAAATAGCTGCTTTTCTCTTTTTGTATGTGCACTGCGTAAGAGCACCAAGTAGATACTCTCTGTGTGTTAAATACTCCTACAACGGAGGAGAAGGGGGAGTTTCTTTTAAGTTCTGATGAGACGGTCGGACTTTTCTAGTTTATTAGGCTGCTTCGTCACGGAAAGCTGGTAGTGACCTGTAATTTATGGAATCAAATTGATTATTTTTTTATTATTATTTTGTTTTGGAACGGCTGTGTGTATGATATTTTAATATATAAAGTGCTTTTTAATTAATAATGGATTATAATAATATATTTTAATATTTTAATATTAATATATTAAAATCATCTAAAAATATTTTAAAGTAATTATTTAATGTTTTGAAAATAAATACTTCTTTAAGGTTTATTTGACACTCTGGGTATAGAATGACCATCATTTTAAAAACTTATTTGGTTTTAATTGCTTAAACTTATTTTTCATCTTAGAATATTATAAGAACTTGAGTTTAAAAAATTTATAATTTATTACTTTTTTAAAATATGTTTTTTCAAACCATAACTATAAAAACTTTTATAATATTAAACACACATTTAATCATTTATATAGAATTTATTTTTAAATTATTTAAAAAGTTTTCATGATCAAATTCTTGGTCTAATGATCAACTCACAACTTAACAAAACCAAGCAAGAGGACTTCAATTATTATTTTTAATTCAAAACAATGTTATTTTTATCTAAAAAGCTAAAATAATACTGTTTTGAAATAAAATTAAATTAATTCATTGATAAATCAACCACTCGCCACTCTTAATTATAAGGTAGTGTGTTGGTTACTGTTATGTTCACCTGTTACTCTTAAACAAAAAGGATGGAGATGGTGTAAATAGAAATGTGTTTGGTTTAAGATATAGAGACATAAAAATAAATATGTTTTTGTGATAGTTTAGGAGATAATTTATATATTTCTAAAACAAGAGATTCAAAGGGGACATGTCCTAGAAATAATAATTATTACTTTTTTATTAATAAAATATCCTTGTAAAAACCTTTTAATTTCAAAATTATCAAACTAAGACATGCAAGAATAAAAATGATTATTATCGTAATTTGAAAACCAAACTCAAGAGTTGATTTAGAAAAAATCTCTGGTCACTAGTCGAGACTCGAGTCATGAGTTTGGTTAACCCAAGTCAGCGTAAGAATAGAAATGGATATTATCATAGTTTTAAGACTCAATTCGAGGGTCGATTTGGGTCAAGACCTAAATCACGAATAGGATTGATCATTAATTTGAGTTAATATAAAAAAAAATAATGATTATTATCATAATTTTAAACCCTGACTTGAGAGTCAACTAAAGTTAAAAATCACATGTTAGGATGATTAACCCAAGTTGACTGGGATTAACATAAAATTAAAGGGGTTATTATTATACTTTTAAAACTTGATTTGGGATCAACCCGGGACAAGATTGCGGTTACAGATTAAAGGATCAAACTGGGTTGACCCGGGTTAATATAAGGATAAAAAATGTTATTTTTGTAGTTTTAAAATTCGACTCGAGAGGTAAGTACCAAGTCACAAGTCAGGAGAGTCAACATGGGTTAACCTAAGTTAACATACGAATAAAAATAGTTATTATTATAATAATTTTAAAACTCGACTCGATAGTCGATCTAAGGCAAAGTTTAGATCATAGGTCAAGAGGTTCAACTTGACTGACCTTAAGTTCTTAATATTTTTTTAAAAAGTCAATGGATTCTTGACCCATGTTTTTAATCGAGTCAGGTTGAATCAATAATTTCTCTATTTTTTTAAACTCGAATCAGTTTAGGCTCTAAATCAACCCGCCAAGTCAATCATTGTTTTATAGTAATTTGGATAACAATACATATTAATGGTAAAATAGACTTTTCATATTTTATTTTGTCTTATCTACTATAATCAAACATGATACAAAAACAGTTATTTTATCTTGTAAATCACTATCAAGTACAATTATTTCTCAATTTTATTTTTTATATTATTTTCCTTATCTTCATTGTTTACATCTCTTCTATTTTAAAATAATAACCAAATGCTATATAACTTAATAAATATTTCATCATTCTAAGTTGAGATATTTATGGTGAATTGTTTTGTTAATATTTTGGAGTTAGGAGTCTGTAAATTTTAAAGTAGCATTTATAACTTTTAGCCTCCAAATTTTATTTTTTTTAAGCTTAAAAATCTAAGGAAAAATATTGACAATAAAAATTGTAAAACATGAAAAAAAAATTGGTTGGAAATTTGTCCAATTGACTGCTTCTGGACTCATGTTTCCCGGAATATTCTTAAGGTAAGAAATTGTAAAATCAAATTGGCATTGCAACAAAATAACATGCATTCACATGTATATTTATGGAATAAAAGATCACTAATGACAATGCACAGCATTCGGCATTTATACATGGACTAATCATGGTAATTTTATTGAAAGATTCTCTCTCAATTCACTTTCAAATAATTTCAATTACCATTCTTAAAATTCTCCTTGCTAGACGAAATTACTGGCAGTAATTTTTCTTTTCGAAGTGAATTTGATAAGAAATATTAGATGATGCACTATCGAGCTTACACATTTAGGAAAGGAATCAAAAGTCCAAAACTGGTGAGCCCAAATAACCAATAATTCAAGCCCACCCAAACTTACATCCATAGACAATGTTACCGCTGGTCAGGGCCCACCATTAATCCTCTTTTCGAAGCTAAAAACAGAAAAAAGAAACGGGTATACAAGTATTTTTATTTTTATTTTTTGTGTAATTGTTAAATTAAGAGAGGAGTTGTGTATTTTACTGGTTATAAATATTATCTAAATAATTAATTTAACCTCCAGTAAAATAAATTTGTGGCGGCAGTTGTTGATAATTTACATGGTAAAATGGTGATTTTTAAGGTGGCAATGGAATTCTCTCTCGACGATACCTACTTTTGATCGAGCAGCACATGCTTTTTCTTCGTCTTTGATTTGCTTTCAACAACAAATTCTATTTTTTTCTCATCCTAGGAAAGTGCACTGTCCAAAAACAAATATAATACAGCCCTTTAATTAGTTTTATCTTTAAATTTGATTTTTAATTTTTTTATTAGTATTTGTTTTGTTTGAATAATTTATAAAAAAATTGTTTTTAATTTTATTTCTCCTGAATTTTTTTATCTTTGAAATTTGATCATTAAAAAAAATAAATGCAACCCTCCACTTGGTTTTTTTATTTTCAGATTTCATCCTGGTCTTTTGACTAGTATTTTTTTATATATATAAAATAATTTATTAAATTAGATTTTATTTTTTAATTTCATCTCTAATTGATTTTTTTTTTATATTTAATTTAATTCTCATTATTTTTAATTTCTATTCATTTTATTTAAAATGGTTTATAGAATTAGAAGTTTCTTTTTCAATTTCACTCTTCTTCGTTTTTTTTTTCCTAATGAATTTTTAAACTTTAAATTTTTTTAGTTTAATTTTATTTTACAATTTCATACTTCCATATTAAATTAATCAGAATATTAACCTTCTTATTGAGCCCGGGTTTGGAGCTTAACAAATTATGAGTTTGAGATGTTAAGTCTGAGGTAGGTTGCCCTGGCTTTCTTGGATTTTTTTTTCATTTTTTTTATAATATTTTTTTTGTTTCATTATTCGATATGTTTTTCTATTTTTTATGGGACTTTTTCTGATTTTTTAAGAGTAACACAGGTTATCTCGAGTTTTTTTTTTTTTTTTGTCTTTTCTAAATCTACCTCTTTTAAAATGATTTTTTTTATTGTATTAAATTAATTTATTTCACCATTCAATATTAAATTGGATTGGTACTACCTTATTTTTTTGTGCTCCTTAATGGACCTTGCTCTTTTAAAAAGAATAATTTTAATTTAATTTAATTAATCTCACATTTCAACATTAAATTTGTTTTATATTAAGCTTCTTAGTTAAGTATAGGTGTGAGATTTAATGCTTTGTGATTTTAAAAGATTAATTTGGGTTTGGAAGGTTCACTTAAATTTATCTGGTTTTTTCTCTTTTTTTTAGCTAATTTTTTTTGGTCTCATCAAGAGAAGTTTCCCTACCTTTTCTTTTCATTTTCTATGAGATTTTTTATTTGTTTTGAAAAAAATTAGAAGTTATCTAGAGCTTTTTCTTTCTTAGCAAAATGAGGATTTTTGCTTTTAAATTAAACAAATCAAATGTTTTTTGTGCTGTTTTCTTTTGAAATTGGAGTCGGTCTAAGCTCTGGATCCCACAGGTCACAAGTAACTTGTCGAGTCGAGCATAACTTTTAAATACTATATTTTGATTTTGATTTTTTCAAGATTTGGTCACCACTTTCTTGATTTTCATTTTTAATTTAGATTATTTTTGTGAATTTGAAGCCTTGAGAATTTTTTTTTAATTCAATATTTGATGATGTTTAAGATTTAGTCCTTAATATTTTAATTTTTTTTATTCTTAGTCATTTTATCAAATTTTAATTTTATTATTAAACCTATAATCATGATTTTTTTCAATTTCATAATCTGTGTTTGCTGGTATTTTTTATGACTTTGTTTATTCATTGATTTTTTTAATTTTATTTTTCATTTTTTTAATTTGGAGATTGACAATTATCATTACTAATATTTTTTAGGATGTCGATTAATTAATAATTTTTTACAATACACTTTATAAGCTTCCCTTTTTTCGCTCCATGAAAATCAGCATCGCCCTCAGTCTCTCGAAACTAAAAGAAACAACAAGCTGGTGAGGGGCGATTGGTAATCCACCTCAAAATACCGAGGTTAAAAATGGAAAACAAAATCCCCTGTCAACGTGGCTTTCTTTCATTAATTCGATACTATTACTTTCCAACAGACTCCACAATGCTCACTCTCATCAGATTAAACCCGCTCCTCTTCATAGCTCAATACAGAGAGGGCAGAGCAAATAACAGAGAGATAGAGATAGAGAGAGAGAGAGAGAGAGAGCACTCTCTTCTAAAATTTCACTTGTGCCTTCTTAGTGAGACAATAAATCACAGATCCTGCAATTTAATAACGTAATTAGCGATGGCACAACCTCTCGTGAAAAAAGACGATGATCGCGACGATGAAGGTGATTCCTTTTCTTTTGATTCTCAATAGGTTGCTGATTTTTTTTTGCACGACCCGAAACCATTTCTGTTACCGTTTTTGTTATTCGATTTAGTATATTGATTCAATTTAAGGTGTCATCTCTTAATCCTTGGTGATTAGTGCCAGATCAATAACTAGGTGCCAGATCTGTTCCGTTTTGGATAATTTAATGCGTTTGGTCGTGAATTTCTTTACTAAGAATCGGATCCGAGATTGTGCGACTTGATTTAATTGATCTGGTTCTTGTTTTGCTTAGTGTTGTTTTGGAGCCCTAAATGGCAATGTGGATGTTGATTCTATTTAAATCTGATTAAATTCACTTGATCTAATGCGGCATGGTGTGAATTGTTTTATCAATGATCCAAATCTTGCAATTGCTTGTTAGTTAGTCGTTGTTCGCAATTATAAATTTGTTAAGAACTACTTTGTTAATTGAGCGAAAGTTGAGGTGGCTTTAGGATTTAAAAGGTGTAATGTTTACTTTTGACAGCGGAGTACTCTCCATTTTTGGGTATTGAGAAGGGAGCTGTTCTTCAGGAAGCTAGGGTTTTTAATGACCCCCAACTTGATCCGAGAAGATGCTCACAGGTTTTTCCTTTTTGTTGCCTTAATCCCTGTTTTTCTCCTTGTATTTAGGTGACATTGGGAATTGTTTGTTTATGGGGTTAGGTGTTGTTTTGTTTGATTGTAGGTTATCACAAAGCTTCTTTATCTATTGAACCAGGGAGATTCCTTCACTAAGGTAAATTGTTTTTGCTAGACAGCTCAAAACTTAATTATTCTATGAGCTATAAGAACCTTTGTCTTCTCAAAGTTTTGTTTTTATTCAATTGAAGCTGTTTGGATAAATTTACTTTTGTAAATCTTATGTTAAAGCCTTATATATGGAATATCGTCTGAATTATTTTGTTTTGCATTATCTGTAGGTTGAAGCCACAGAAGTTTTCTTTTCTGTGACAAAGCTTTTCCAGTCAAAAGATTTGGGTCTGAGGAGAATGGTGTATTTGATTATAAAGGAATTATCGCCATCAGCAGATGAGGTTATATGCTACGCCTTAATTTTGTTTTCAAGTCTTTTCTTGTTTTGTAGATGCATGAACACTGATTACTGACCAATTTTCTTCTTTTTCTACTACAGGTTATTATTGTGACAAGCTCCCTAATGAAGGACATGAATAGCAAGACTGATATGTATCGAGCAAATGCCATTCGTGTGCTTTGTCGGATAACAGATGGAACCCTTCTTACCCAGATTGAGCGATATCTGAAACAAGCAATCGTTGACAAGAATCCAGTGGTTGCTAGTGCAGCCTTGGTCAGTGGGATTCATTTACTCCAGGTACTTATTTGGCCAAGCAGCCATTGTTTTCATTTCTAACACCCTCTCTAAAATGTCTAATATATATGTTAATGTTTTTCAGACAAACCCAGAGATTGTGAAAAGGTGGAGTAATGAGGTTCAAGAAGCTGTACAGTCAAGGGCTGCCCTAGTACAATTTCATGCACTGGCTTTGCTCCAACAGGTATGCATTGATGGATTTCCCCCCTTAATTTTGGAGTTTCCTATGAGATTTAAATTAAATAACAAGTGACCTATGTTTTGTTGGTAGAAGTTTGAGTGAAGATATAGTGATGTCACCTTGAGAGCTTCTTTGAAAATTTTAAAGTTTAAAAAGAATTGAAGTACTGGTCTTACTAAGGTCAAAGCATAGCAGCCTTGATGTTTGTAGTCTTGAGTTTATATTTTGTTTAACAGCTGAGATTCAGGAAGTAAATTTTGTTTTGTTTTTGAAATTTTCTTATTAGTATTTCCTCATTGCTTTCTTGGGAAAATAACTGCTATAGAGGTCCTAGGTAGAAGGAAACATACCAATGAATTAAAGAATTCTTGTGCTTTCTAAACTTTCAGATACGACAGAATGATCGACTTGCTGTTAGCAAGTTGGTTACCAGTTTGACTAGGGGAACTGTTCGCTCACCACTGGCTCAATGCCTTTTGATACGCTATACTAGTCAGGTGTGTCTATTCTAGTCCAACACATATTTTGATGCTTGTTACTCTTTTAGTGTGAGCTTTGATGATGAATTTATTACCTTTTGCAGGTTATTCGCGAGTCTAGCACACAAACAGGGGACCGTCCTTTCTATGATTTTCTGGAGAGTTGTCTGCGCCATAAGGCAGAAATGGTGATATTTGAGGCTGCCAGAGCAATTACAGAGCTCAGTGGTGTGACAAGCCGAGAACTGACTCCAGCCATTACTGTTCTCCAGCTCTTCTTGAGCTCTTCCAAGCCTGTGCTGAGATTTGCAGCTGTCCGCACTTTGAACAAGGTTATGAATTTTGCTATAAGCTATGACTGGCTGTATATGTAGTTGAATGCTCTGATGCAAAGTAAATTGGATCTTAGGGTTATAGCTTGTGCTTAGGAGTGGGGTTTAGTTTGCTTTTGTAGTTTTTCAGAAAGCTGCGGAACTAGATTTTTGGTGACGGGGTTGTGGGAACTTTTGAGCTTTGACCTGGTGAAAGTGGCAGTGTTTGTGACATTAGTGTTTGCGCATGAGAGATGGGACATTAGTGTTTGCGCATGAGAGATGGGACATTAAATTGATCAATTATCAGCAATGTTGATTGCCTGAATATATTTCTTATAATCTCATTTGGAAATTTTCACATCATATGTGCTGACCATGAATTGAAATGTTTTGCAGGTGGCCATGACCCATCCGATGGCTGTCACTAACTGCAACATCGATATGGAGAGTTTAATTTCAGACCAGAACAGAAGCATTGCCACTCTTGCAATCACCACTCTACTGAAGACTGGAAATGAATCAAGTGTGGATCGCCTGATGAAGCAGATAACAAATTTCATGTCAGATATTGCCGACGAGTTCAAAATTGTTGTTGTGGAAGCCATAAGGTCACTGTGTTTGAAGTTTCCCCTGAAGTACAGATCATTGTAAGCAATACTTTTTGGGATTTTATTGTTTGAAATTATATGTTAAAGTGGACATTTCATTCCAAATAATCCTTTGTTAAAAGGCCTGCACTAATGTTGTTAGCCATTTTTACTTTCAGGATGAACTTTTTAAGCAACATTCTCAGGGAGGAAGGAGGATTTGAGTACAAAAAGGCTATTGTAGATTCAATTGTGATCCTCATCAGAGATATCCCCGAAGCAAAAGAAAGCGGTTTGCTTCATTTGTGTGAATTTATTGAAGATTGTGAATTTACGTATCTATCCACACAGGTAGCACTTCTCTTCTATCATAGAATGCTGTTTTATCAATCTTGATTTGCTTGTTCTATTTTTTTTTCTCTAATTATGCTAGATACTATTCCATTCACATTATTAGATACTTCATTTTCTGGGGATTGAAGGCCCGAAGACCACTGATCCGAGCAAATATATTCGCTATATCTACAACCGTGTGCATCTTGAGAATGCTACTGTTCGGGCTGCTGCTGTGAGCACTCTGGCTAAATTTGGTGCCATGGTTGATGCATTGAAGGTATTGCTGGCATGATGTTGTGTATTTTGTGTCCTGTTATTTCTGTTATGAGATTTTGCTCTAGATGGGCTGCTTAGTCACATGAATGGGTTAATTTTCTGTTTATTTATGTTGCAGCCTCGTATTTTTGTCCTGTTGAGACGTTGTATCTTTGACAGTGATGATGAGGTGAGTTTCTGTAGAATAATACACTTTTGTGAAGTTCATCTCAATTGGTATGTCATTCTTTTAACATTATACATTGTAGTCTCTTGGAGTCTATGTCCTCAAATGTGTTTGTGTGCTCGTGCACAAGCATCTTTTAATTAAAGTGCATTGTTTGTTAAATTATGCTCAATCCAACCTGTTCAGAAATTCTTTGTTTGAAGAATCTGTGCTTCCTTGTCTGCAGGTTCGTGATAGGGCAACACTTTATCTCAACACACTAGGAGGTGATGGTGAAGGTGGTTGAAACTGATAAAGAAGTTAAGACTTTTCTCTTTGGAGACCTGGATATTCCCCTAGTGAATTTCGAGACAAGTTTGAAAAATTATGTAAGTTTCCTCTTCTCTCTTGTGCATTGCACTGCTTCTTGAAATCATCTCATGTACTTTTTGTTGATGTAGGAACCTTCTGAGGAGCCATTTGATATTCATTCTGTTCCAAAAGAAGTCAAGTCTCAGCCACTTGTTGAGAAGAAAGCCCCAGGCAAAAAGCCTGCTGGTCTTGGAGCTCCTCCAGTTGGTCCTCCATCTACTGTTGATGCTTACGAAAGGCTTCTTTCTTCTATTCCAGAATTCTCAAACTTTGGGAAGCTTTTCAAGGTTCCATATCCAAACCACATTAGCCACATGACATACTTTGTGTTTTGAATTGCTGAATGAGGACTAATTAAATGTGATTGTTTCTTATTTTTGCTTCTTTTCTCTACAGTCCTCAGCTCCTGTGGAGCTCACAGAAGCAGAAACAGAATATGCAGTTAATGTTGTTAAGCACATATTTGATAGGCATGTGGTGTTCCAGTACAACTGCACCAACACAATTCCTGAGCAACTACTGGAAAATGTAATGACTTGTTTGGAAAATAGTATTTACTATTCTGTCCACCTAGTGCTATCTTATCAATTGTTCTGTCTACTTCAGGTCTCCGTTATAGTGGATGCTTCAGAAGCAGATGACTTTGCAGAAGTAGCATCCAAGCCTTTACGGTCTCTTCCTTATGATACACCTGGACAAACCTTTGTGGCATTTGAGAAGCCTGAGGGTATTACAGCAGTTGGAAAGTTTACAAACATGTTGAGGTTCATTGTTAAAGAGGTATGTTTTCTTGCTTTATTCTTTTGTTGATGTATGTATTTTCTTTTTCTAAGTTTCCTGTACATGGAACTCTTTTGGAATACAACTTTGTTATTTTGTTATGTTTATCTACCAATCTGGCTTTAAAATGTTTGCTTGCACACAGAAGTAAATTTCATTTAGATTTTTAGTTTAGTTATTTTATGAGAAATACAAGTTTTTTTTTGGAAGATATGCAGTACAGTACCAACTATTTAATTCTTGGAATAATAATTGTTCAACTTTTTGGTGCTGGGTGTTATATACCAGGTGGATCCAAGTACTGGTGAGGCAGAGGAAGATGGTGTTGAGGATGAATACCAACTAGAGGACCTTGAAGTTGTTGCAGCAGATTTCATGATGAAGGTTGGAGTCTCCAATTTCAGGAATGCTTGGGAAAGCATGGGAGAAGATTTTGAGCGTGTGGATGAATATGGCCTTGGCCCAAGGGAGAGCTTGGCCGAAGCTGTTAGTGCTGTCATCAACCTTCTTGGCATGCAGCCTTGTGAGGTTAGTTTGTCATCATGTGACTGTATGATGATTAGTTAAGTACTTAAGATTTGACTATCCAAAGAAAAATGAGAAAGGAACTGAACCATTTGATTTCTTAGGGTGAATTAAGAAACTGGACTCTGTCTGGGGAGCGGAAAGTTCTGTTTTGTTGGAGGATTGATGCTGTGATCCCACTATGCTACTTGCCTTCTTGATTAGAATAGAAATATTTGATCTGCATAGGACTACAATGCTAATGAAGGCCTTCAATTCAAGTTATTTTTATCAATTAGGGGTCCTTCTTGGATATTTTTTATTGTGATATATTATTTAATGTTTGAAGTCTCATGTGATTATTTGAAATATGTTCCTATAATCACTCCCTTAACTGATGTTCTTATGTTAATCCTTTTATTTTATTTGTGTTCTGGGGTGTTGTTCAGGGAACAGAGGTTGTCGCAACCAATTCAAGGTCACACACGTGTCTACTCTCTGGTGTATCCTTAGGCAATGTGAAGGTTCTTGTACGGTTGCAGTTTGGAATTGAGGGTTCAAGGGATGTTGCGATGAAACTGTCTGTTAGATCCGAGGATGAAGCCATTGGTGATGCCATTCATGAGATTGTATCATGCAGCTAAGGTGTCAGTCCAGTGATTGTTCCTCTTTCTACTCAGGAGGCTAATTGTTTTTGTTCCGCAGATGAGGTCAGGGACAGATTGCTGTAATATCAATTAAAGCTCTCTTTATACAAAGAGTTGCAAGTCACGGGGAAGGGAAGTTAGGCTTGCAGGAGACTGTATTTGCTTTTAACTTGAGCAGAGCTTTTCTCGTCATTTTTTTGAAGCTAGCAAAAGTCATTCTTGTGTCATGCAAATCAGGTCCATTAGGAAGATCCCTTTCTTTTTGTTTTTTTTTTTTTTTCCTGAAAATTCTTATGTGTAAGATTCCATCAAGCATCAGTCTTGCTTGGTATTACTTTTTGCCATAATACGGGACGAATTTTTGGGGTGGATTATCCTCGTATGTTTTGGCATCGCAATGTTATGGATTCGTAAGAATTGATGATTGTTGCTTGCAAAAATTAAGAACTTCGGTACGGAATTCATTGCTCCGACCGAACTTTGTGATGTTATTTAAATCATGCTCGTTAGACTGGAAAATGTCGTTCTAGTTAATAAAACGGCACATTAAAAGCCTTCAATTCTTCTGTCTCGTTTCAATTGTCGGTCAGATAGTGGCTGGAATGTTTCTGCTGTACCAGAATTTTGTCGTAGTTTGAAAAGATGCTATTCGTCAGGGATTTATTTTTTAGTACTGGTAACATTGGTAAGAAGAAATAAATTAAATTATTAAGAGATTTACTAGAAAAAATAAAATAAATTAATTGATTATTTAATACATTAGCATGTTTTGGATGTTTTTGGGATATTGTCATTGGATATCTAAAGCTGTAGTTTCTATTATTAAACGAGTACATTCGTGAGAGCTTAACAAAACGGGCAACAAGAAGAAGAAAATGGTATTAACCTCGAATATTGCTTTGTGGAATTGAAGAATTCGGAGGACCAAAGTTTATACACTATAATTTGTTATTTTAATTTTATTTATAAACATGTATTTTATCAGTTTCAAATAGTAGCACAACAAAAACCGGAAGGATATTCATTTTAATCAAAATTTGGAAATGTGGGAGTGTGGGTAACTACATGGGAGTGCCCAACATCATCTACCACCACGAAACCACTGCAGCTATACAACCCTCAAACGAAACGGTCCCGTTTTCCTTTACCCTTTTTTTATTTTATTTCTAAAATTTCACGTAATAAAAGTTGGCCTTTTATTGACCGTCGGTGCTTTACGGTATGACTTACTAATTAGTCAAGTGCAACAAAACAATTTTTTAGGAATAGGGAATTTGAATCGGAATAGGATATGTCACTCCAAGCACACTGCCTGCGATTCAAACATATGAATACTTTATACCTTTTACTTTTTATATTTTAGACATTTTGTTTGGATGAAGACTAATTAGTAAAGGGCTTAAACACTTGAAATAAAGTGAAATCACATACGTAAATTGACTAAATAAAAAATTAGAGTGCAAAGTGCTTACACGTAAATTAGAGTGTTTATAGTAATCTTCACTCCAAAACATTTTGATACTTTTTTACAAATTTATGTCATACATAGAAAATAAAAAACCCAAAATCAAACACCAAAACATTTCCATATCAAAAGAGTAATTTTGTTCCAACTAAAGATATAACTAGCATAATTTTGAAATCCAACCCTGCTTGACGAGTCAATCCAGGACTCGACTGATCTAGGACTGAAACTGGATCGGTTAAAAAAACAGGAAAAGAACAAACCCGGTGTGACCCAGCAAGATCCGGTTGCAACCCGTTAATTTTTTTTACTAAAACGACGTCGTTTTAATTTTTTTAAAAAAAAAATTGACTCGGAGGACTCGGTCAAAACCTGAAACCCAAGTCTTGGATTAGACCAACCACCAGATCAGATCTAAAAACTATGATTGCTAGGATTCATCGTATCTTGAGTTGCATTATTAATTTTGAATAAAACTATTTGAATTAGGTGAGAAAAATAAAATAGAATTGTATTATTCCCAATCCATGAATTGTTAATCTTTAACAATAAAAGAAATGTATTCTGGCCACAAAAAAATTGTAGAAATTAAACTTGGAGATGGGTAGTGATTAAGAAAACATAAAATCTAAATATCCTAATTACTTACAAAACAATGCTTTCTTTTAGCTATAACTCTATGTATAAATGTAATATTAACATTTAGTAAGTGATAAAAATAGATTATACAATGGGAATAACATCAACCATGAAATAATGAGTTAAATTATTGCTTGTAAACTTCATTTTATATTTTTTTTTTGTTAAAAATTAATATATTTTTTTATATGTTTTAAATCGTTTTGATGCATTAATCTTAAAAATAATTTTTAAAAAATAAAAAAATATTTTAATAAAAAAAACACTGTAACAAACCATCACAATTATACTTGAAACAAATTTTTAGATCAAGTCACACTCTTAGTTGCCGAACTCCACACTAGGTTGGGCCTGTGTTCTCCCCCACCCCTCCACTTTCCTTCAATTATCTTTTTATTATTATAAGCTATAAGCCTATCATAACTCTGAATAGAGATAGTAGAGAGGAATGGAGTTATCATCTTCAATATCTAAGAGATTTTTTCATGTTTTTTTTTATATATAAAATGTCAAGTTTTTGCAAAAAAAAAAAATCTCTCAGCACCACACGGAGAAAAATATTTTATTCTCTCTACTTGCTATTTTTATATAAATATTTAATTTAGTTATTTTTATATTATCGCTATCTAAAAACACAACTCATTTTAATATCGGAGAGTATTTTCACGGTTAACACTCCCATCGAAACGACAACCGTCCATTAAAAAAGCTCAAGTTCAATGAAGTTTTTCCAAGCTTCATTCAGTTATTTAGATTTAATAATAACAAGAGAAGTTTTCAATCTCCAGTTGCCAACCCTAAATATAGAGTTATAGAGACAGTAGGTAGGGAAGGACAGAATAACAAATCTTATGAGTCCACAGGTTACAACTAATCGTCTTGTAAACAAAAATTACAGAAAGTTGTTATGCCCATTTGATTGTATCTGTACTGTGGACGTCGGTATCATTTGAAATTGCGATACTAATTTTGATTTTTTTTTAATTATTTTAATATATTAATATTAAAAATAAAATTTTAAATAAAAATTATTTTAAAAACTAAAGCTGATACGATCCGGCAACAAAAAGTTCGGTGGATTTTTGTTTTTAATATTGCTAGATATAAGTTATATTTGTGTCACTTTTATCCAATTTAATTTATTTAGCTTTTCAGAAATTATTATTTTTATATATGAGTTATGTGATCACATTATTACAATATCCATATCAAATCCTTACCATACTTATAATACAGCCATGACAGGAACTGAGTTGGGTTGTCCTGTTTGATAATGCGATGTAATTAGTTATATTCTTTTAAATTTAATTTTTTTTGTTATTTTTTAATATTTTTAGATCGTTTTGATATGTTGATATCAAAAATAATTTTTAAAAAATAAAAAAAATATTATTTTAATATATTTCTAAATAAAAATTATTTTAAACCATAATTATTATTACAATTATAAACAGACCCTTAATCAAGTGGTAGCTTTCCGAAAAAGAGTCAACAAGATCTTCATCACCTTTGCACAGGAAAACTACACTGACACTAAAATTAGTTTCTGTTTTTTTTTTACACACACGTATGTATATATGTATTATGTATTATGTATATACATATATATGTATGTATGTATGAGGTAATGCGGGGCCCCAAATATAGGCAAATAACAGAAATTCCCCTCCTTTGTAGGAGGGGATTCTGTGTACCACAGTCCATAAAACTAATACCATGCAACCTTGCCTCCTAATTTCCATCCTTTGAGAATTTACTCACCCTTCTTCTTCCCCAGGTATTATAATTCCTCTCCTTTCCCTTTTTCGTGAGACTTCTTGGGCTAAATCAAATACAAATGATTAATTAGACATGTAAATGGTTTGAAAATCATGATCATCGCATAGCTACGCATTATTGGTCTTTCATGCATTGTTGATCTTGTTAGGAATTATAGTTATTAATTAACTATATATCCTCTAGGACTGCATTTAATGATTTTATCATTCTAAGCGTTAGATTCTGTTCTTGAAAAATCATTTGGCTGGATATTCGTTTAATGCATCTTTCTCGTTAGAGTATCTGGGCTCATATCGTTTGGAAGAGGGGTGGGATTTGTCCGGGAAGCTTCGACGATAATATTGTTTGGCAAGTATTATTCCTACCATGTCTTCCCCCGCGCCTGAAGAATCTCCACTTTCTCCACCACCATCATCTGCACCACCTCCGTCATTACAAGAGCCACCGCCACCACCATTGGAGTCATCGCCACCTCCATCCACATCCCCACCCCCGGTAGAGGTCTCTCCATCACCACCACCGCCAACAGAGTCGTCCAAACCACCCTCTGATCAAAGCTCGCCCTCACCACCACCACCAGAAAACTCGGATTCTTCACCACCATCACCACCTTCCTCTTCTAAGGAAAATAACTCACCTCCTCCTCCCCCAACAACAAAAGATAATGGTAGTAATATTTGGTCGCCTCCACCACCTCCGTCATCATCCAATTCTCGCAACTCGCCACCTCCACCACGATCTCTAGGAAAATCAGGGAATTCGTCACCGAACAATACCCCTGCAACATCTTCAGGCAATGGGGATGAAGCTAGCCTTGTACCAATTATAGCAGGAACCGTGGTTGGAGTAGGGTTATTGTTGCTGCTTGCCATGCTTGTATTTTTATGTACATGCAGAAAGAAAAGGAAGAGATCGCCACATCATGATTATTACTACAAAGATCACTCCCCTGCACCCAAAGGTACATATCACACTCTATGAATTAAAGTTACGTCTGGTAAGCAAGAGCCTTTCCGAGCCACATACACGATAATAGAATTAACCTTTGTGGCATTTTCATAAAAAAAATCTTGCATAAAATATATTTTTAACTTATAATTGCTGTTATTAATTATGTTTATCGGGATTTGAGTTAATTTTAGAATAAACAAATTTAATATGGCTGAACTCATTTATTTTTATGTTTTAAAAATATTTTAAAAAAATTAATTTTTTTTATGTTGCAGAAAAACATTTTGATATGTTGATATTAAAAATAAAATTTTAAAAATAAAAAAATTATTTTAATATATTTCTAAACAAAAACTACTTTAAAAAATTCTTGCTATTTTAAAAGAATGTGTAAATCTCTTAAATTAAATAAATGTTGACAGAGATATGATAAAAGCAATTGCATAAAATATTATTACAATATGTACTTACAGTGGCATTTCCATGATTGTCGCTAAATTAAATCGTATTCCGTTGCAGTGGTGCTAACCCTGCTCATTTGATTTTTAATGATATGATATAAATACTTATTCAAGCTGACTAAGATTACTGGCCAGATTGAATTTTGAGTACAGCTTATTGTGTAGTATAATTATTAAACGTGCAGCCGCAGGTGGTCTTTATTACAACGCAACACCTCTTCAACAACCTGTTAGTAATGGGCACAATGAAAGCAAGCTCGCAGAGCAAGTTGTAAATCTTCCTCCACCTCCTGGTGGAGGACATGGAGCTTGGTCACCCGCACCACCACCACCACCACCACCTCAAGTTGCAATTATGTCAAGTAGTGAAATGAGTTCCAATTACTCCGGCTCATACGGTTCGTCAGGATTGCCTCCATCACACCCGTCCTTGACTCTTGGGTTCACCAAGAGCAGCTTCAGCTACGGTGAATTAGCAGCAGCAACCGCAGGATTTTCTCAAGCGAATCTAATAGGCCAGGGAGGTTTTGGTTATGTGCATAAAGGGGCGTTGCCTAATGGCAAGGAAATTGCAGTTAAGAGTCTCAAAACTGGTAGTGGACAAGGAGATCGAGAATTTCAGGCTGAGGTTGAGATTATTAGCCGCGTCCATCATCGCCACCTCGTGTCCCTTGTTGGTTATTGCATTGAAGGAGGTCAAAGGTTGTTGGTTTATGAGTTCGTCCCCAATTCCACCCTTGAATTTCACCTTCATGGTATGCTCTAAAAATCCTTAATTCTCCATTTTCCTCGATAAATTCCCCTCATTCTTGGCATTCTTTATTCCTGATCATATGATACTGTCGTCAAATTTGCAGGTAAGGGTCACCCGACCATGGGCTGGCCTACTAGGCTCAAAATTTCCCTGGGATCGGCCAGAGGACTTGCATACTTGCATGAAGACTGTAAGTCAATTACCACTTCTCGATCTGCCTCCCCTCCCACTTTCCCTTTTGGCATCTGTTTCTCTTGGGGTAATCTGTTTGATACATGCAGGCCACCCACGCATTATCCACAGGGACATTAAAGCAGCAAATATTCTGCTTGACTACAGTTTCGAAGCTATGGTATTCAGGCAACAAATTACATCTGTTTAGGTATAATTGTTTCAGCTGATGATTTATGTTAAATATCAGGTGGCAGATTTTGGTTTGGCTAAGCTATCTTCAGACAACTATACTCATGTATCCACTCGAATAATGGGAACATTCGGGTGAGAAACTTTTGCTCCATTTCATTGTTGGATCATGTGTTCTGCTGGAGCACCAAATTATAATAGAATTTGACTCGCACATGTTAATATGTGATTATCATTGATCCATACATTTAGGTACTTGGCTCCAGAGTATGCTTCGAGTGGCAAGCTTACCGATAAATCTGATGTTTTCTCCTTCGGTGTCATGCTATTGGAACTGATAACTGGACGTCGCCCTGTGGATCTCTCCGGGGACATGGATGACAGCTTGGTAGACTGGGTGCGGATCCTTAATTTTGCAGCCTCATGACTGCGTTTAATCGAGCTTCTGAAACACAAGTAAACGCTTATATTGAATTTTCGGTTTATGCATCTACAGGCTAGACCCTTGTGTGCAAAAGCACTAGAAGATGGAAACTACGATGAGCTGGTTGATCCAGCTTTGGAGGGCAATTACGATCTCCAGGAGATGGCATGCATGGTAGCATGCGCTGGTGCATCAGTTAGTCATTCAGCAAAGAGGAGGCCGAAAATGAGCCGGGTATGATATTTTAATTTCCATGGTGATCTCTGGTTCTGTTTAAAAAATTCAAAGCTTTGATCAAGCAACCACCATGCATTTTCAAGAAATCTTAGTCCATACTGAAATTTGTCATCGATATAATTTCTTCCAAGAAATAGAATTTGCCCTGTTTCTTCATCTCAAAGAAAATCTAATAGCTAGCCACTCCTAAGCCTTTACTAACTTTTGGTGACATCAAAGGGCGAGGAGGAAAATAAAAGATCTAAGATAGTGGATAAGCTGATCATAATACATGATCACTTTACTTAATGGAAATTGTAAAAAATCTTAAGAGATGCTAATAAGTACACATGAAACAGATTGTACGAGCACTTGAAGGTGAAGTCTCCTTGGACGAAGGGAGGAAAGCTGGCCTAATCTTCAGCTCCGCTTCCAGTTCTGATTATGACCAGAGCTCATACAGTACAGATATGCGGAGGTTTAGGAGGACGGCATTAGACAGCAACGGCTATGCAAGCAGCGAATTTGGTCACACGAGCGAATATGGGCTGAATCCTTCCTCTTCCAGCAGTGAAGAAATGAGTCAAATGACCAAGAGTCGGGCAGGGAGTCAGAGACGCAGCCCTTGAGAATTCTCAAAATTTCAAACTTCCCAGACCATCGAAAATCATTTCAATTTGAGTTTATAGTTTATACAATATTATTAAGAGCAGGATTGTGTAGAATTAAGTCTATATGTTTTCAGTTATTTCACGAGTGAAGGACTTTTACCATGCATGACTGTAATTATACAGGCGTGGCCATGAATATTTAAAAAAAAGAAAAAGAAAAAAGAAAAGATGATGGGCGATGGCAAGATTTTATGAAATTTTTTAGGTGTGGCTATTGATATTTTTTTAAAAAATGATGATGGGTTATGGCACAAATGGACCATTAAATCTTTGCTTGTATTTTCTACTGTATATTCTACTGTGGAGTTCTTGTCGATTACTTTAGTTGAAATTTCGTGTAGGTGGTTTTTTAGGAAGCGAGTATAACGATTCCAGCAAATATACGACTGCTCAGTTAGGCAAGGCCAATCCATACCAGAGAAGAAATTGAATCAGCAGGCCTATAGATTTTAGAAAGGGTACTGGTTACAAAGCTTCGTCGAGCTTGTAACCCGATACGGGAAGAAAACTTTCCATCACCTAAAAGTGTTTCAGAACTTCCTTCAGCAAAAACTTTTCAAAGTTCAAACTCTAGTTAGTAGCTAGCAATGGCAACCTGAGCACGCAGGAGGGGTCCTTGGCATTGATCCCTCCCCCGGACATCTAGATTATGTAGACAAAGCAAACACCATCACGAGGCATAAGTTCGTGAAAAGATTCCATGGATTGCACTTTAGCAAAATAGAAACAGCATGCAGTCACATCCTTTTGTTATCTAACATCTAACAAGGTAATGGGTGATCCAGGGCATTAGTTTCGAGGTATGATACAGGAAAAAAGGAGGCTTAGTATGGGGAGGTGGGAGGATTGATTAAAGAAAACGAAGATTTTTCATTAAATAAAGGTACAGGATACAGTAATTGGTACGTACAAGTTAAACAGGCAACTTTGATACTGTAGCCAGGATATAACATGAATAGCCAATTTCACCAAGTAAGATCATGCAATTTTCCATTTTCTCATCGATTTTCACATGAGAATTACAGGAGGCAGCACAGAGATATGGTTCACATAAACTTGACGAGAATGTGAAGGAATCTACCAACAGCACAGTGCATCTGAAAAGGCTTTGAGAAGCATGAACCTGAGAGGAAACGAGACATGTGATTCAATCCTTCTGCTCGAATCAGATTACCTGCCTGTGCCCTCCAAAAGCCCAAATCTGGAGACAAGGAGAAGGAGAGAAATTTTATCAGGTTTCCGAATTGGTAACTAATTCATCTGTAAATAAATGTAACAGAAGACCAAAGTGAAACTGGATAACATTATGTGCAATAGATTTAATTAAGCATGACACCTCCAACATGCACAACACCAGAATAAGCAGTATCATTCTGACATAAATAATTATCAATGCAGGGTGAATGGGATCCTATATATCAGAAAGTTAATAATTGAATAAAAGGTGCTTTGTTGTTAGAATAGGTAGGACATCTAGAACCTAAAAACTAAGAATAACAAGTGCCTCATTACCTAAAATAGAATCATTTAGAACAAACATAACAGATTATGTATGTTGAGAAGGACAGAACTGGATAACTAAGATTTTCAAATGTATGTCATGATCAACACAATCTTTTGTTCGTAGATTTGATATGGAACTTTTTCCTAGATGTGTCTCAAGCAAATCGGACAGTATCAGAAGAAATAATAAGGCCATTGTTTATATGAAGACTAACCTTTAGATTTGTATCCCAACTTCCTGTACACAAGGCACTTCCATCAGCTGACAAACCCAAACAGCTTATCCGGCCCTCGTGTGAGTTCTGCAAAGATCCCAAGTTCAAAACAGCCTGCCATGAAAGACAAAATTAATCAGGGTCAATGGATGCAATATCATGGCCCACCTCAAATCTTCCACAACTTATACACATGCACAGAACAACTCAGCAGAAAAGGCCGCATGCAACAAAAGCATAATGTTCAAGCTTTTCTTTCTTAAAGGTTACAAAATTGGGAGTTCTGATAATTCATATGACACAAATTGGAAAAACAATAGCCACCAACAAAGTGGAGGAACTCCAGTGCCACTCTTTACATAAGTTTGTTTTCGGGTTTTTTTATATATCATGAGCATAGCAAGGCTTTAGACCTATGCTGAGTAAAGGCACTTGCAAATGGGTATCTAATGCAAAACCTATGAAACCTCATAACTCAGTGGTAGTGATGCACAACCAGATGACATTAGAGCAACATTCAAATTATGAAACAAAAGCCAAAGTTGGGATTAGAAAATGCCCCCACCGAGTTCAGATTCCCATAAATAGTATTAAATAACTTGATCAACGCAAGCAAATCCAATTCCTCGAAAGATGTTTTGATCGTACCATAATGAACTTAATTCAAAGTGCAAAAGGGTACCTCTGCCAATAAAGTGTCCCAAACATAACAGTCACCATTTGAGTATCCTGCAAAGAGGAGTCTTCCTGATATTGAAAATGCAATGGAGATTACATGTGGGATCTCATTATCACCATGCTGGTGATAGTAAACTTGGAGCTGGTGCCCAGTCCTGATATCAAATAACCTGCAAGTACCATCATCCGAGCCTGTTCCAAACCTATTACCATCAGGAAAGAACTTTACAGCATTGACATCTCCTTCATGCCCATGAAATGTGCGCACTGCTCTACTTGCAACTCGGGTGTCCCATAACCGGGCAGTTGAATCACAGGAACCAGATACAAACATTCTAGAGTTTGATCCATTAATTGAGACACTGCAGGATACAAATCAGTATCACAAAGGTCAAAATTCAAAAGTACTAATTGCTCTCTGACAAAGGAGAAAATCATAAAATTTGAATGTAATAATGTAATGCTATGAGTGATTTAAAGGACAAAAAGAAAACATCTATTCTATAAGGTTCGATTGTCACAGGATGCACCACCATATATAAATGTCGACATAGAGTAAATATAGGGTTGTAGGAGAAGGCACCACTACAAGAGCAGCCGAAGGCTAACTAGGTAGCTAGTCCTGTTGAATTTGAAGTCAAAAGGCAGGCAGGTACGCAGTTTGCCACGCATGTGAGGAGTTTTTTCTTGCAGTAACAAGGTTAGCTTGAAGAAAACTTGGAGAATGCCTTACCTAAGCACATCAGCAGTATGTCCAGACTGAAATTCTCCTCCGAACACGGAAGTTCTAATGCCCGTTGTAATATCCCACAAAACACATGTCTGGTCACCAGAACTTGTTATCAGGTGGGTATCCTCATCTGGAACATACTGACAGGATGATACATAGCCCTTATGCCCACTAAGCATTCTTGATACAGGTAGATTCCCATCCTTATCAGTTGGTGAATTCAGGTTAAAAATTGAGCAAACACTATCAAGACCGCCACAAGCAACAGATTGTCCGGTAGGAGAGAAAGCACATGTCATCACCCACGCACAAGGTAGCTTTATGGCATGAGTTTTCTGACTTGTTAGAGCATTCCACACTATTAATCGCCCATCTTGAGAAGCACTTACTATTCTATTCCTTTCAGGGGTCCAATCCAACGAATATACCTGCAAGTGTCACGGGTATTAAAACTCTATTTGAAACCCATTGTTTAGCACTCATGCCAAATTACAATTAACATGTGATCAATACAACATAATCACCCTTCAGTCTTCAGATCTTACGCATCATCTCCTCATTTCACTGCTTCAAAATACCTATGCAAACCTTCATAATTTCGCTTGCACTCTGTTCATTAAGAGGGATGGAAAGGGTAAAGGGGAGGAATTGAGAGTAGAAAGGAGGGATATTAACCCGTCTATCTACTTGTTGGGATAACAAGAGAGGAAAGGATGGATGGCGAATAACATGACAGGAAGGAAATTCAGGATCCTTCCCTTCCTTTCTTGGGTCTCCATCCAACAAACTAGCTTAGAAAGCATCTCATTCCTCCTACTCAATCCACCCCCCACCCCTCCTTCCTAACAAACAGAGCATTGAATAAAATGTTGATGTTCTAACTCTCAGCTTTTTCGATAAATCAATTGACAACTTCTAATTTCTCCCATTCAAAGGGCCTCGATAACAAACCAAACTATCTGTTTCTTGGGTGCTCTCTGTCTAATATGCACTTACTTTTTCTCGTTTAATAATAAATTCATCCAGATGAATATTTCTTGCCCTTTCATAAACACACCCCCATTACAAAAGAGAGAGCAAAAGATCTTAAAAATAATAATAAGTCACCCAATCTTCACTAGACTTCGTTTTTGGAAGCCAAGCCAAAAATAGGGACCCTTTGTTTTCCATAACATTCCTTCGCCTAAGTTAGTGGCAGATAACAAATTCTGCATAAACTATATCGCATCTGCCCACCCAGAAAAAAAATAATCCTTCTAGCAATTGCAACTACCAAATACTACATGGCTTCCTTCGCCAGTTAAATCAAAACCCAAAACCCCATTTATTGCCTCTATCTTGTATCTACGATGAAAACAAATAAGAAATAAATTTAAAGAACAAGAATAGTGGTTATCACCTTGCCAGTGTGTCCTTGAAGAGTCCTGCAACAAACCAGATCGGTGGGCCCAAAACTCACCGGACTCCTCTCTTGCGCCCTCGCGTATCTCGCCACTGCAGCAACCCATAACAACTTCAATCAGATCCACTTTCTTTTATTTTATTTTATTTATCAAATTCGAAAGGGAAAGAAGGAAAATTGAAATGATTATTACTATCTGTATCAAGTAAAAGAAGGCGTTTCTGCTTCAATCGTTCTTTCAAAGAATTCACCGTCTCTGTCGCCGCCACATGGCGCTCCTTTAGCTCCGAAACAGACATTACTATCTTCAATTTTTCCAAAAAGAAAAAAGTGAACTAAAAAGCACTGGCCATCAAAGTTTTTAGCTTTTGTAATTATATATTTCTTCTTAAAGTCCTAGTAGTGATCATAAATCATGACTCGAAAAGGATTGAGAAAAAAAGAAAGGTTTTAAAAATTCAATAATTTAAGAGAGAGAGAGTGGGATATATAGTTTTGATTAGTTTTAGAGGAGGTTGGGGCTGTAAAGGTGGTAATGGACTGATACTGCAATTCATGTTTTTTGCAGAGGTTAACAGAGACAGAGAGAGAAGGGAGGTGGAGGCTTATTTTTTTCACTGCAGCCACCGGGTACCCTTTCTTTTATTATTATTATTATCTTACGTGTCGTGCTGTTTTTTTTTTTTTTGGGGAAAACTTTAATATATCATTATATTTTCAGGTGATTTTTATATTTTATATTTTATCTTAAATATAATATTGAAAACCTTTAATGTTGGAATTGTACTTTGGAGCAAGTTAAATTTATTATGATATCTTGAATAAAATTACTACTTGGTGTATACATTGAATATATGTTTTAATCGCTGTAGTGGAAGGACGAAAATAAAATAGAATAGATAAAAATAAAATTATTAAAACTTAATTAGTACTAAAATAATAAATTGGGAACTGAATTCAAGTTTTATCTTTTTTATTTATTTATATTTTAGATTTTATTATATCTTTGCACTCTAAAAAATATATTTTATTTATAATTAATATTTAGAATCAACTTGTTTTCTACGTTTTAAAAATATTTTTAAAAAATTAATTTTTTTTTAAAATAATTTTTTATATTTTAAAATTATTTTAATGTTTTGATATTAAAAATAATATTTTTTTAATATATTTTTAATAAAGAAACTCTTGATATCTATTTTTTCTCTCTTTTTTTTTTCTACAATAATTATAATATTCAAACTGCGCCTTGGTTTTTCAAAAATGTTGGTTATTGCGGATCTCCAAGCCTGCCAAAGTGCTGATTGGCATGGCAATTTGTGTTAATTAATTTGGTAATCAATAAATTATTTTTCAGTTAATGTTCATATCTTATTAAAATAGAATCTCAATCCATAAAAAAAAAAAAATCCCGTTGGTGTCTTGTTTTATGTTTTTAATAATATATGCTATTATATTACAAGATGATATTACTTTTATTTGATTGGAAGCCATGCGTGGAGCAAGTTTATAATTAAATGAATATAAATGTCTATTTTGACTCTAATTAATGCAATAGTTTCAGCAAGGTAGCGTCATAGAGATGACTAGAAGATGGAAATAATTTCACCATCAAGGGAAGTGCATGCACCGTGTTTATTCCAAGATTTTGGTTCATAATTGATGACATAATAACACCCACATATATATAATGATGTCAGCTGATAAAAAAGAGCATAAGAAGATAAGAAGAAGAAGAATAGAATAAGATAATTTTTGTTTTTACGTTTTAAAAGTATTTATTGAAAAAAAATTAAAAAAAAATAAATTAATATTTATTTTAGTGTTTTTAAATTTTTTTAATATATTAATATTAAAAATAATTTTTAAAAAATAAAAAATATTATTTTAATATATTTTTAAATAAAAAATATTATAAAAAATATCCCCTTAATATTTATAACCGAGGTCAAAAAATGTAAACACCTTTTCTTTTTGTTAGGATGCAATCCAATCACAAAGAATGGGTAGTTCCGCCGCCGCCGCCGCCGCCGCCGTGGTGCAAGCGCATTTTCAAGTGTTTTCTACAGAATATTTGTCAATTTGACGCATAGAAATGGTGCCATTTCAAGGTCCAACCAAATCGATCATTGAGCTGGAGGGAAGGGCAATCCGACGTCCAAGAGGGGTTGACATGGTCAGAAATCGATGGACCACACACGCTTCGGAGAGCTTATCTATACCTACGACTTTAAGCTTCGGGCATCATTCGAATTGTTCCAGAAGCAGAGAGGCCTTGGTTAGGCTAATCATTGAGAAGAACCGGTCTACAAAATACCAGTTCAACAACAACAACCCCCCCTCCTCCCCCACAAGAAAAATATTTCATGGATATCAAATCGTCATCGCCAGAATATAATGGCCGTACTCTGTTTTGATGCATTTAAAAATACTTAATTAATTTTTTTAAAAAAAAACTTTAAAATGTTAGTCAAATTAGAGAAGCCCACTTTACAAAGTCTGCCGGAAAAAGAAGTCGGTGGAGGGCCACCCATAGACCGGTTTGACACGCCGTATAACATGTGTTCTCATTCTTCCTGTTCTGTTTGAAAATCCATGTGGTAGTCTCGAAGAGCTTGTAGACCAGTAGTTACATTTTCATGGTCTGGTCTTGGGAGAGGTAGATGTCAAGCCCATATACTTTGGTGATGTTCACTGTAAACAACATTGTCATGAATTATCAATTTGGGCCCAAACCCAACCACAAATTTGGATTTTCCTCCATGGGCTCCTTTACCGCCACCCAAGCACAGACCAAGACGAGAAAAGCAGAAATGGTCTTGAAACGAAAGTATAATTATTTTTAAAAAACTTTTATTTAGAAAAGTATTAATTTTTTTTTAAATTAAATTTGATATTAATATATGATTTTAAAACAATAAAAAAATTAATATTAATTAAAACAAATAAAACAATTTTAAAACACAAAATAAATATGCGAGCACAAACAAGAGAGTGGTCGTGGAGAAGCGAGTCGTCGACGCAGAAAAAGTTTGTGTGCGGGTTAGACCATCTCCAATGGGAAGCTAAATGGATAGCTAAAAATAAAAAACTAATATTTTAGCTTTTCTTTGTTTGTTTTGCACACTCTAAGGGAAAAGCCATACAAAATGCTAAAATGCCTTTTCTCTCCCACAAATGTTATTCCTACATATCTCTTCAAAGAGCCAAAACCAACAAAGTAGGGCCACTAAAACAATAAACCAGTTAAATATAGTCATATGAAAAAAAACAATAACATCAAACTTATTAAGAAATAATAAAATAATTGTTTCTTTTATTTCAATATAAATAGCTTTTCAAATGATTTTTTTTTATTAAAATAAATATAGTAAAAAAAGCTATTTTATCAATTTAGCTTTTTAAAATAATATTTTGCATTAGAGATGCTATTAGATTCTTGTATTGAGGGGTAGTTTAGGTACTGAGAATTTCAACGGTCTTCATGTCAGAATTCCTCGACGAAACAACGCCTCCTTCCATGTTTCATGCGATTTAACAGGTAAGATTCCCGCACGAATTCTTAAGTAGTTGGGGTCAGCAATTATTTCCAAACACGAGATATGGCCAAATCAAAAGAACTGAAATCAACTCTTGCCAGATCCTTGATGTTTCAAACATGCTGCATGGGAGACCAAACCCAGATCCTTCCATGGAAATGTGAAGGAAATCGTGCTTATCATTGAGAGAGAAGAGGTCCAAGCAAAGACATTTTCTTCACAAAACCATATGGGCTCATGATTACAACAGGCGGGAAAGAAAACGAAGAAAGGATCTATTACAGTCACGGATGATGGATTACATAGTTGCATATTTGAAACATGGTACGGAAACAGTGACAGAGTTTATAAAGTTCCTCTATACATAATTGCAGTCCTAGGCATACTTCCTGCTACCTTAACAGTATTAGATCATATGAGAACAGAGAGAGAGAGAGAGCGAAAGAGAGAGATCAATGCTGCCCAATTAAAGGAGAAAGCATTTACAATTGCAGATATAAAAGCAACTCAACTTCTTTATTTGATACCCAAATGAACCTCCTCCTGATCTTCAGGCACTCCCACCAGGGTAGGTGCAGCCACTGTAACCTAACAATTAAAGAAGATGTGTTCAGAAGCATAGCAATAATTCCATGGCAGAGAATATAATCCGCAAAAAGATCAAGATTTCTGGTAACGTGGGGACCTAAACCCATAAAAAGTATGTTTGTTTTTGCATTTCAAAAGCATTTTTAAAAAAATTTAATTTTTTTTATGCTCAAAGTAGCCATAAGAATCAAAAGCTAATGTTCTCCCTTCTATATTCCTAATGGCATAAGCAGCCATAAAAACCAAAAGCTATTATTCTTTTACATTTCCAATCACATACTAATATGGAGGTGACCCATGGAGGAGAGTACCGCCTTTTTCGTTACAGCATACCTCATTATATAAGAGCTGGCACCTAATGGTTTCTAGATTATTCATTCAAGTGCTATGGAATTGCTTTACGACACCATCCAACTTTAAGTCAGAAGATGCTCAACTAGGAACCATGATGTGGTTATTTTCTGAGGTTAGAATTGCAAGTATATATGCAAGGAAATAGCATTGGAGTTGAAATGAGATTTACTAGGATTTTTGAAGGTGAGTGTAGCTGTTTCTGAGAAATCGCAGTTCCATGGATTCTTTTCAGACTTCTGGTAGTATAGATTCATGGCATAAGAAGCGTGTGATGCAACAGTATTCGGTTCGAAACAGGCACCTCCTGGTTGAATGGGACCGCAATCTATGCCTTGTCCACAGGCATAATCAAGACTTGCCTGCAATTGAGCGTCGGAAACACCAGCTTTCGGCACACACCAACCTGCTGTTGTTGGGTTTGGTGACGGAGTCACTGGAGTTTTTGGTGTGGATGGAGTCTGAGGAAAAAGACCAAATGGGGGATTTTAGGAACCACAAATCAAGAATATCAAACTAACCGCATTTAAACAACATTTCCACCATGCCTTGTTTATTTTAGTGAAAGTTGATTTTAAATGCTTCCCTCTCCCTTCTATTGATCATGTTAGTGATAACTAGCTTTACCATAAATTTACTAGCACGTATCATGATGCTATAAGGACTAAGCTGGGTTAGATTTTCAGGGTCCTGGCATTTTCTAAACTCCTCAATTGTGTGAGAATTGCAGGTTACTTTGTGTCACCATGACAGCAGCTTTCACAGTAGATTGCCAAAAGAAACATCATCAAGGCATTGAAGAAAAAGAAGATTGTCTTACCAAGCTACTCTTTAAGAGACCAATATCATACGTCATCGAAAGGTCGGGTTTGAAAAGGCCAAATGATCGTTCAGAAGTAGGACCAGATTTCAAATCCTCATCATAAAGGGCGAAGATATATGTATCTACAGATTTTCCAGGCATTAGTGGAGTTCCAACCATTGATCTGAGGTGAGCAACCAAATTGCCATTATAAGCTCTTGCATTCTCGATGCCTGGTCCAACCTCAATGCTGTCACCATTGTAAGGCCACCCAGTCTCAGCAACCACAATCTCAACGTCACTAAATCCCATAGCATTTAAGGCAGACCTTACGGCATCAACCTGCAATTCATTTTCCAATTCAAGAACTGATTAAAATCATTTTAGTGAACCAAAGAATTGATCATTAAGGGCTTAAGCTCCCACCTGATGGATTATAAAAGTTATGAACCTATATATCAGTATAGAATGCACTATCTACATAGCCACAATTCAAACACTAGCAAACCCCAGGTGTGTTCCGTATTAGATGCAAAGATTACAATGGATGAGCTAATACTTTCAACTTCAACAATTATTCTAGTAATATGATTATAATGTTCGCACATGGTGTTCCCTGATCAAATTAGCCAACATTTTTTACATTCCCAATAATTCAAATCTTGGAAGGATCAGAGATAAATCATAGCAATGGCCACCCTGTCATCAGGCACAGAAGTCACATCAGTGCAATTCAGTGCCCTCAAATCATCTCACCAAGAAAGCAAGAGCATACAACAGAAGAAATAATTATTTGCAGATGCTCTCCATTAAGTCATTGAGCAAATACATGCTTTCCAAAATATCATTTTTTCTGCAGATGAAAAGGACACAGCCTTAACCAATGCTAAGTGATCGAAATTGCTCAAGACCTTTTGTAAAGCTGCGAGGCATAAAGTTAACTCAGGCACAGATAATCTAATCCCCCATGAATTCCCACGTCAATTCGTGACAAAAGGGTATGTCACACGCCTGTCCCGTACCCTTTTGTTTATCGACCTCACATGTCATTGTGTCATTGAGCCTCTACCAAACCCAATAAATCTAGAGGAATGTTGCTGGGAGCTGCGAACATTGCGACAGCTCCCCCCACAAGGTTCCGAGACGGAGCTTAACCTGAGTCTCGGTTAAGAACGATCTAGCCGTCCGTAATCCACATCTATCTAGATCACAGACGATCTTCAAGTGATTATCTCTGTACGCCAACCTTAATTGTTTTTACAAGTAAGTTCAATCAAAACTTAAATGTTGGATGCGCGTTTATGTATATATAGCCACTGCCCCATCATACCCGTGGTGGATTTTATTGACTAGTCACCACACCAGCAAGTCAGCAATACTGCAAATGTTCCAAGTAACAAGAAGAACTTAGATGTACTTACCTGAGCATCAAACATGTTCATGTACTTGATCCCATTACCCGAGTCAACTCGTCCCGAGTTGGGTTGAAACAGGCAAAAAGCTAAAGTCTCCGGTCTCGCGTCGCTCTGGTAAGCAAAAAACGGGTACGGATTAACGGCAAGGGGCGAACCATTGTCCTTCTGGAACTGCAATAACCTTCTCATAGTGTCTTGATAAGCTGGGTTAAACAAACCTGAAGAAGGCGGGTCGGACCGAGACAGAATGGCCATGGAATGCACGGTGGAGACCTTAACCTTGCCACCGAGTGAGGCAGAGCTAAGTGCTCTTTGCATATTTTGCATAGCCGGTAAAAGCTGAGATATCAGGTTTTGATCATTTGTTAACAATACCTGTCAAATCAATACCCTGCATAATTTAGCTCACTATAAAAGCAATGTCAAGACTGTAAAATTCTAACCGTGCATGTACTAGATTCGTAGTGTCTCATAAAATAAAAATTGAACATAAGAAATCAATAATTTAAAAATTAAGAATTGTGATAGTGTTAATGTTATATGACCTCGTTCCCAACAGTGATGAGAATTATCTTGCTAGCAGGATAGTAAGCTAAAACATTCGAGTTAATCCACTGAGTTGCAAAATTGGGATCGGAAGCTAAAGCAGGGATTTCTCCATTTGCAGCACCAATAACGATCCCGATTCCAGTATTGGCTAGTGCTCTGATGATCGCCGGATCAGCACCATAGAGCCTAACTTTCTGTACAGCAGTAGATTGTAGGAGCTTCGCAGTGGCAGATGGTGATGGCAAGTTATCAGCAACTTGACCATAATTGACCCCAATAAAAGACTCTGAGCCTGTGACCAAAAAAAAAAAAAACAAAACCCAAATTGGTGCCCCTTTTCATTTTATGTCTTCTAAAGGCCAAAAAAATAATCAAAATTCAAACTTACTTGCAAGGTTGCAAGATTGAAGGAGATAGAGAAAAATGAGGATTGAAAACGCCATGTTCGGTATGAGAAGGGACAAAGAAATGGAAGGTGAGGGGAGAAGGATGGAGTTCAATGGTTTTTGCAACTTTTTAAATAAGAAGCGTAGCACCTTCGATTCTGTTGTGTGCGTGTGGAATTCAACTGAAGTCAATTGATGCACCAATGCCTTTCTAACTTTTTATTAGTCTCGATTTTCACGCTTCACAGTACCGAATCCGAAACTACCTTCTTCTTCTTCTTTTTAAAAAAGGATAATATTCAGTTATTGAAATGAGATTAAAACAAAACATAAAAAATGCAGAACATTATTAATTAAGGCTAAATCAACATGGAATATTCCATTAAATAATCACTTTAAATTAAGTAATTGAAATAGCTCGATAAAATTATTAAAAAGGTTATAAAGTTTATTTTTAAAAAATAATTTTGTTAATTTTTTAAATTCATACTCGAAGTTATTCGAATCTAAAGCATCCAATCTAAAAAAAACATTAAATTTAATTTTTTTTAATTAACTATTAAAATAAAAAATAAAAAAATAAATTCAATATACAAAAAAATTAAAAAAAATAACAATTTAAAAAATAAGAATCAAGATTATTAATATTATTAGTAGTAGTAGTATTAATAAAATTACAATCATTATTAATACTATTATCATTATCCCTATTATTAGTATTATCATCATTATCATAATTATTATTATTATTATTATTATTGAAAAAATAAAAACCTTGAACTTAATTTAGATAATAGAATTGAAAACTATAAAACATTTGATAAAATGACTAAGAAAAAAAACAAGAAATCAAACGAAGAGAGACCATATTAAAATTATTATTATTCTCATAAAAAAATTCATCAACTTCATTTCAATGATAAAATTGAAATCAATAAAAACTTTAATAAAAAGACAAATGAATAAAAAAGAAAATCAAAGTAGAAGGACAAAATAGAAACATATTGTATATACAATTAGAAACCAATGATTAAATTGAAAACAAATAAAATTTTAGTAAAATAAGAAAAACAATAATACTAAAATCAAAACTAAAATAATTGAATTTAAAATACCAATAACAGTGAGGTCTAGGCTATTTTTTTAGAGGTAGGAGAGAGAAATAAAAGGGGGGAAGGGTCACAAGCGATAAACTAACCATATTTTAATTAAATGCATTACCTATCATGGAAGAGGAGACAACAAAAAATAAAATGATACAGTAAAAGCATATATATTTTTTATATATACAAAAAATATATTATTTTAATATATTTTTAATTAAAAGTTATATTATAATACCAAAAACACTGAAAGGTTAAAATATGAGATTTCAAGCAATTTTGTGCCTGTAATTTAATATTGAGGATCTCCCTTTTCTCATCGATTGTGAAAAATATTATATGTGTTTGTTGTGATTTATGTTTTGCTTGGAGGAATTTTAAATTTTTTTTAAGAAATTAAGATTTCTTCAAGCATGCTTGTTTGATAATTTGGTTAGGATAGTTCGTAAGATGTTAATTGTAAAAATATTTTTTTGTGAAGTACGGTTTCATGGGTTTCGAAAAAAGTTTGCATCATCAGCCCCCATTGTTAAGTGTTCCAGCGATCTTCTGTAAAAATTTCGGAGGAGAAATATAAGTGGCAAATTCCACCTGAATGTCTTTTGTAAACCATTCCAGTTTTTAATGTTCGTTCATCCACAATTTGGTCTCTGGTAAAAAATATAAGTCTTCGTCTTCAATTTTTAATGTCGTGACTTTCCAGGGTCAAGTCTCCCCTGTTTTTATTATTATTATTATTATTATTAAGTAATATATTAAAAAGCGTGAGGAAATTACTCTAGCTTTTTCACACCTTTTACTTATTTAAGCTGTTATTTTTTTATTTGGATTTTTTTCTGTAGCAGTTTTTTCTTTTTTCTTTTATTTTGCTTTTATTTTTGTATTTTTAAAATGTTTTTTTACTGTAGCAGTTTTTTTTTTTACATGTTTTTTTTAACGTGTGGGTTTTTCACTGTAGCAGCTTTGTTTTTTTTTTTCCCTCACTTTTGTTTCTTCTGTTTTTTACATATAATGTATCACTGTACACACAGTGAAACACTTGAATTTTTTTTTTTTTTTTCTTTTTTTTTTCCGTTTTGCCCATTGGTTTTTTTTTTTTGCCTTTTTTTGTGTTTTTTTTTAATGAATTTTTTTAATTTAGTTTGTTAATGTGAAAAAAAATTTAATTTAGTTATCATACTTCCATTACACGGATCTTGATTTTTTTATATATATTAAGCTGGTTGAAAACTTAGCTTTATAGCTTTTTTAAAAAGAAAAAAAAAATACTATGGATTACTACAGTGTTTCCCTTACATGATTTTTATTTGGCTGCAATGTTTCCCCCACAAGTTTATTTTTTAAATTATCTTTGTTAATTTTTTTTTTTAATAATGAGTTGGTTGAGAATTTAGCTTTAGCTTTAGTTTTCCCCATTTTTTTTTTTATTATTATTATTATATTATATTATATTATATGACTGTTTTTTCTTTTGTTTTTTCTTTTTAATTTGTTTTAATGAATTTGTTTGATTTAGTTTGTTAATGTTAATTTTTTTTTATTTAGTTATCATATTTTCATGATACAAATCTCTGATTTGATGGGTTAACCTGATTTAACGAGTTATTTTTTTCATTTAGTTTAGTTTGTTAAAGTTAATTTTCTTTCTATTTAATTATTAGACTTTCATGACACGTATCCTGAGCTTGACGGGTTAACTTGGTTTGATGGGTTAACCCGGTTAATTCTCGGTAAACCCGTCATTTGTTTTTCTATTTAGTTATCAAACTTTCATGACGCAAATCCCAGGTTTTACAGGATAACCTGGTTTAAAGGGTTAACCCAATTAATTCAATTTCTTTTTTCTTTTTTTTCATTAGTTTTTTCCTTTCTGTTGATTTTTTTTCTTTGTTTTTTTTAATTAATCTATTTAATTATCACACTTTTATAACATGACCTTATAGTCAGACCCACATCCAATATTCTTGGGTCTGGTGTTACAGTCAGGCTCACTTAAACTTGGGTCATGCAAGTTTAATTTTATTATTAATATTATAAATATTACTCTTAGATCAGACGTTGCAGCTAAACCCAAGATTTTTGGGTATAACTTTGCAAAAAAACCCAAGATTTTTAAATTTTTATTTTTTTTAATATTTTTTATACAAAAAAAATGACCCGCATCATCGCGCGGATATCAAAGCTAGTTAAAGAACTCTAAAAGGCGTGGGGAAAGCATTGTAGCTTCCCCACGCCTTTTAATTATAATAATAATAATAATAATAATAATAATATATTATTTTTCGTTTTCATTTTTTTTCTGTATTTGTTTTGGTTTTTTATGCCTTCATGAGTTTTTTTGGCTTCTTTCTTAGTTTTTTTTCCTTTTAATTTTTTTTGTTTAATTTAGCTTGTTAATTGATCCCGAGTTTGATGAGTTAACTAGATATTTTATTTTTTATGTTTTTTTCTTTTTAATTAATGTTTTTCATTTAGTTTAGTTTGTTAATGTTAAATATCTTTCTATTTAATTATTAGACTTTCATGACACGTATTCCAAGCTTGACAGTTATGGGTTAACCCGTCAATTTTTTTTTCTATTTAGTTATTAAATTTTCATGATGCGAATCTAATGTTTGATGGGTTATTCTGATTTTAAAGGTTAATAAGAACTCTAAAACGCGTAGCTTTTTCACTGTAACTAAAGCCTTTTTTTTTTTTTTTCTTCTTTGGCGTTTGTTTTTTGTTTTTGGTTTTTTTTTTGTAGCAGTTTTTTCTTTTTTTTTGTTTTTTTTTAAATGTTTTTTCACTGTAGCAACTTTTTTTTTCTTTTTTTTTACATGTTTTTTTTAACGTGTGGGTTTTTCACTGTAGCAGCTTTGTTTTTTTTTTTTCCTCACTTTTTTTTCTTCTGTTTTTTACATATAATGTATCACTGTGCACACAATGAAACACTTGACTTTGTTTTCGTTTTTGTTTTTCTTTTTTTTCCTGTTTTGCCCATGGTTTTTTTTTTGCCTTTTTCTTTGTGTTTTTTTTTCTTTTAATGAATTTTTTTGTTTAATTTAGTTTGTTAATGTGAAAAAAAATTAATTTAGTTATCATACTTTCATTACACGGATCTCAGTTTTTTTTTTTATATTAAACTGGTTGAGAACTTAGCTTTGTATTTTTTTTTAAAAAAAAAAAACACTATGGATTACTACAGTATTTCCCTTACATGATTTTTGTTTGGCTGCAGTGTTTCCCCCACAAGTTTATTTTTTAAATTATCTTTGTTAAATTTATTTTTTTTAATATTAAGTTGGTTGAGAATTTAGCTTTAGCTTTCCCCATGTTTTTTCATTATAATTATTATTATATTGTATTATATTATATGACTGTTTTTTTCTTTTGTTTTTTCTTTTTAATTTTTTTAATGAATTTTTTTGTTTGATTTAGTTTGTTAATGTTAATTTTTTTTTTTTAGTTATCATATTTTCATGATACGAATCTCGGGTTTGATGGGTTAACCTGATTTGACGAGTTATTTTTTTCATTTAGTTTAATTTGTTAAAGTTAATTTTTTTTCTATTTAATTATTAGATTTTCATGAAACGTATCTTGAGCTTGAGGGGTTAACTTGGTTTGATGGGTTAACCCGGTTGATTCTGGATAAACCCGTTATTTTTTTTCTATTTAGTTATCAAACTTTCATGACGCAAATCCTAGGTTTTACGGGATAACTTGGTTTAAAAGGTTAACCCAATTAATTTAATTTCTTTTTCTTTTTCTTCATTAGTTTTTTCCTTTCTGTTGATTTTTTTTTTGTTTTTTTAATTAATTTATTTAATTATCACACTTTTATGACACGACTTTATAGCCAGATCTACATCCAATATTCTTAGGTCCGGTGTTACAGTCAGACTCACTTAAACTTGAGTCATGCAAGTTTAATTTTATTATTAATATTATAAATATTACTCTTAGATCAGGCGTTGCAGCCAAACCTAAGATTCTTGAATATAACTTTGTAAAAAAACTCCAGTATTTTAAATTTTTATTTTTTAAATATTTTTTATAAAAAAATAACCCGTGGCACGGTTTCAAAACTCGTTATTATATTACACCGCGTGGCTCAAAAGTGAAAGGACAACCATTAAGTCCCATGCATAACTTGTCCGATGGGGAGAAAATAATTCCCACTTTCCCAGCATTAATGTGAATTTGAGATAACGACTATGATGGGCCCGAGTTTAGACAAGAACCCGAGCTGAAAGCAACGGTCAGAAATGGTTAAAATTTTCAAGCATGATTACTTTTGCATTTTAAAAATATATTTTTTATTTTTTTTATTTTAAATTTAGTTTTTTTATAAATTCATACTCGAAGTTATTTGAATATGAAACATCCAATCTAGAAAAAATATGAAATTTAATTTTTTAAAAATTAAATATTAAAAGATAAAATTAAAAAAATAAATTCAATATATAAAAGAATTGAAAAATAACAATTTAAAAATGGAGGATCAAGATTATTATTACTACTATTATTAATAAGTATTATTATTATTATTATTATTATTATTATTATTATTATTATTAAAATTACAATCATTATTAATACTATTATCACTATCTCTATTGTTATCATCATCACAATTATTATTATTATTATTGAAAAAAATAAAAACCTTGAACTTGATTTAGATAATAAAATTAAAAACTATAAAATTTTTGATAAAATGACCAAGAAAAATAACAAGAAATCAAATGAAGAGAGACCATATTGAAATTATTATTATTCTCGTAAAAAAAATCATCAACTTCATTTGAATGATAAAATTAAAATTAATAAAAATTTTGATAAAAAAAATCATCAAAGTAGAATGACCAAATAGAAACATATTGTATATACAACTAGAAATCAATGGTTAAATTGAAAACAAATAAAACTTTAACAAAATAAAAAAAGGATAAAATTACTAAAATTAAAATAAAATAATTGAATTTGAAATACCAATAATAATAAGGACCAAACTATTTTTTTAGAGGTAGGAGAGAGAAATAAAAGGAAAAAAAGAATTACAAGTGATAAACTAGCCATATTTTAATTAAATACGTTAATTATCATGGAAGAGGCGACAATAAAGAATAAAATGATACAATAAAAGCATATATTTGTTTTATATATGCAAAAAATATATTATTTTAATATATTTTTAATTAAAAAGTTATATTATAATACCAAAAACACTGTAAGGTTAAAATATGAGATTTCAAGCAATTTTGTGCCAGTAATTTAATATTGAGGATCTCCTTTTTCTCATAGATTGAGAAAAATATTATATGTGTTTGTTGTGATTTATGTTTTGCTTGGAGGAATTTTAAATTTTTTTTAAGAAATTAAGATTTCTTCAAGCATGCTTGTTTGATAATTTGGTTAGGATAGTTCGCAAGATGTTAATTGTAAAAATATTTTTTTGTGAAGTAAGGTTTCATGGGTTTCGAAAAAAGTTTGCATCATCAGCCCCCATTGTTAAGTGTTCCAGCGATCTTCTGTAAAAATTTCGGAGGAGAAATATAAGTGGCAAATTCCACCTGAATGTCTTTTGTAAACCATTCCAGTTTTTAATGTTCGTTCATCCACAATTTGGTCTCTGGTAAAAAATACAAGTCTTCGTCTTCAATTTTTAATGTCGTGACTTTCCAGGGTCAAGTCTCCCCTGTTTTTTTTTTTTTTTTTATTATTATTATATTACACCGCGTGGCTCAAAAGTGAAAGGACAACCATGAAGTCCCATGCATAACTTGTCCGATGGGGAGAAAATAATTCCCACTTACCCGAGCTGAAAGCAACGGTCAGAAATGGTTAAAATTTTCAAGCATGATTACTTTTGCATTTTAAAAATATATATTTTTTATTTTTTATTTTAAATTTAATTTTTTTTAATATTTTCAATATACTAATATCAATAGTATTTTTTTAAAAAATAATTATTATTATTTCAATATATTTTTAAATAAAAAATAGCGTCCAACATGAGATTATCAAATCAGTAATAGTGATTACATCTTGGTTTTAAAAATGTCTTTTTTAAAAAAAAAAATTTAATTTTTTTTATATATTTTCAATGTGCAAATATTAAAAAATATTTTTTGATATATTTTTATACTTTAAACATGAGATTATCAATAAACGTATTATCAAGAATCAAGATGGATCTGGTTGGGCCAGAAGTTACTTGGAAAAGGCAGGCAACTTCCACTGGCCTCAGCCACCTACCCAATTGAAAGTTAAAATTTAGGCCCCACTTCCTCCGTAAGAGCGACGTTCAGGGATGGATGTCACACCTAAATAATTGAATATGCACAGCATCCGGCGCGTATAGCAACCCATGTTTTGATGACTGTACCCACATCCATCATTCATGTACAGCAGCAAAACAATTCACCTCTCATGACTCCCATGCAAGACCTAACAACCCACCCACAAGTCAAATTTACTAGAGATCACTCCTAGACAAGTGGAGCAAATAATTCAGCGTACCAGCGTCGAGACCACATCGATACTCTTGGATGGAACCCAGGTCGTGTCTCAAATTTGAACCCAGCACATCAGTTCATTGCTGATCTCGTAAGAAAAGAGCACGTTGTTGGAATAACTGTTTAATCAAGCTAATCTGCCAAAGGGCAAAGGATTAACCTGGTATGACGACTTCCTGATCTTGATGACTAGATTTTCAGGATGGTGACAAATTCAGTTCATCAACACAAGAGAGACAAGGGAAAGAAGTATGGATAGAGATTAAAACCATGCTTCGACAACGCAAAATAACACAAAAATTCATTCTCGTTGCAACAAAAATGCAGTTACAAGAACCCCACAACAAGACAGGCATTGAGAGACAAACCCTGCAAATAAAAATCATGCAGAAAATTCCAAAAAGTCTGAATATACCCAAGCAATAAAGTAGGGCAAGAACAGACAATGTATCATGTGTCACAATCATGTATCGACGGCAAATTGAATCAAGGAAAAACAAAACATGTATTGAAGCCACCCCTCAGCCATCAAGAAAATAAATAAATAAAATAGGAAAGTAGAAATCAGCATCAGGTGATAGAAACTTGATTCAGTTACCCTCCAGAGTGGGAGACAGGAGTAGTTTCAAACTGGCCATCCTTGAACGTATGAATGAACTGTTGTGGCAAGGCATGCTCCACCTACAAATGAAGACACGGGAAGCCATTTCTGAGGAAATTGGAATGTAAAATTTCAAAAAAATTGCAACAAAAGGAATCCGACTGTGATTTGAGCATGCTATTAAGAGAGTGATGGAATTTGAACATTCAAACCCCCACCCAACCACAAGACAAGAAAAGTGACATAGACAAGGGATGACGAACTAAATCTTTGTGGGTTAAGCAGGGTAGAAGGAAAACATCTGAAAGTTGAAAGCATACCAAATCACCATCAGGTTCTGCACCAGGTACCAATACATTGATCTCGCTAGATTTAGCGGTAGTAATAGATGCCCCCAAAGAACCTTTGCTTAAATATAATTGACAGCCTCCCGTGTTGTCCACTGAAATTGTTGGAGCAGAACCCTAGAGCAGGGGATAAATTTAGATGTAACTTAGATCATGCTTGTAATCCATAATCCATAGAATAAGCATTAATACTTATTTATCTCCAATTAAAAAAACAGTAATAACAAAGTCAAATATAATTTGAAATAAGATACCTGGCATTGCACCTCAACACCACTGCAATTCACAATCTCACAAGCAGCCACCACATCCTGTTTATCAAATAAAATAAGCATTCAACTCAAAAGGTGTAATGGTACATCAGAGCAGTAAACTATATTTCAATTTTTCTTTCAGACTTTCTCATACTAACCGTGAATACAACCCCCATCTTAGTGCATTTGTCAATTGTTATATTGTTAACTTTCCCTGCAGATTGTGAGAATCAACTAAGCTGCTTGTGGATTTCTAAACAGAGAACATGATATTGGGCAATATCCATAGATGGTTGGTTTGCATTTGTATTTACAAAGTATAAAAATTACCTTGAACCTGCAAAACTGAATCTTTGCATCCAAAAATATACACAGACTGTTTAGCATCACAGTCATCAATTACTAAATTCTTTCTTCCAATTTGATTCTCAACAACCCACCTGCAAAAAGAGGCAATCAAAGACACGATATACAAATCACATTCCATGTCAACTTGATGATTAAAATTAAAATCAAAACCATTTTCAAAATTACAAATACTCACTTACGACCCATTTGAAGCTCCAGTTTTGGAGGCCCTGCCTTGGAGAAAGAGGGTGAACTAGTACGGCTTTCTTTTTCACTGGCACCAACAACACCAGTTCTATCAGCACGGTTCTTTGTCTTCATATTGTCTGTGACCTTTCTAAGACCTGGGACATGAGAAAGCAAAGACAATGACCCAAGATATCTTTTGACGAATTTTTTTTTTAGTGGAGAAAGTGAAAAATAAGATTACCTGAAGTCACAGGCTTCCCAGAACTGATTTCTTGGAAAACAGCAGCCATCCCTTCTTTCGGCTTTGATGATGAAGGAGAAGAAGATTCAGAAGTGAAGAGAGAAGCTGGTGGCGGAGGTGGAGGAGCGGGAACCCTTGGTGCAGCAGCTTTTGCTTTGGCAGTTGCACTCCACGCTGGACCCAGGGGATAATGACTCTTTACATAATCCCTCAATCCTGGTAAATATAGCTCCTTCAAAGCCTTGGCCCATTCAACATGATTTGGGTCTTTGCTTTTGTACTCTACAAGAATCTGAATTTTACAGAACAAAATGTGAGCAATGATTAATATAGTTTCCTTGTTCACTAAATAACTCGATTTCATTTCCACGATATAATGTGAATACAGGGTGGTTCAATGCAGGTATCAAACACCAAATAAGAATACAAAGGTTTACAGAAGAAAGATTTGTATAAAGTCATATGGCAAAATCAAAATAAAAAAATTTGCAGGATTGGTGGCTAATTTTTTAATATAGAAAGTCACGGGACTCCTTGAAAGACACTGCTTTATACATTAATCAAGGCGTGCTTTTAATGCAAAACTTTCCTTTTTGGTTCAGAAACATCCTCTTCAAGCTAACAGTTCTATTTTCTTCCTACAGCTAACAATTACAGAGAACATCCCTACTTAGTGGCAGCTCCTTATAGTGAGTTGCAAGGATCCAGCTGATCATAAAGTACCTTATTATTGTAAAATTCAGCCATTTGCCAACTTTCTTCCACATGCGCAATAGGCATGCTCATACCTTAAATAAAAAAAAATAAAAAAAAGAAAACAATATCAGAGTTTTACATGGAAGAATCAAGACCTGTATGCTATTAGAATAGAATAGACAACGAAATTCACATACCACAATCTTTTCCAGTGTAGGCAATCCAGGCTAAAGCTGTGGAACTGTCAGCTGCTGCCTTCAGGTGGTTAAAGAAATCAGATCTCCTTCCCTCTGTCATAGAATTTGCTTTCATGATCACTTCATTTAATGGCTTGAGAAATTCAGCCAATCCTGCAAGATCAGGCTTCTGCACCAATAGAAGGAGCCATTCAACATCACGAAATTTCATTTTCTTTATTAATGGATATTGCCAAGGAAATCAAAAGCGGACAGCAAGCCCCTAACCAGTATCTTGAACCCTTCACTGCTTCTATGTCAACCCATTATTTCTATCCCGTCTTCAGGTTCTCGTTCAATAGTTACAACGTCAACTACATTGACCACCAGAGAACAATGATACCATAAACAACGAAGACATACTTTTCCTATTAAATATTCTAACATGAATTTCACTTCATCGTGCAACAATGACCGTTCTCAGTTAGATTGTCACCGAAGATGACACTTCATAAGAACCTAAAATTAACAGTGATTTCTCAAATAAATCCTTACAGCCATGAAATATCCATACATTCTCATAACATTTCAAGTTCCCATTCCAAAGGACCATTGTCATTTACACTTTCTCAACAAACCTTCCATTCAACAGAAAACAATTACTTAAAAACTAAATCAAAATCGACCTGTCAAACACATGAATTGTCATGGCGCCAACTTCGTTAATTTTAAATTAAAACCTAAATTTAGTACCTGTGATTGCTTGATCTTAATGAGAAGTTCCTTTTGCACGTTAAGAGCTTGTTCTAGAATCTTCGTGACTTCTAAAACTTGTCCTCCAATCTTCTCTCCAGCGCTCGAGACCCTACCGAAGTATGTCCCCATGAAATCTTCGAACGCTACAATCGACGGATCCGTCGCTGAAGCATCATCTCCGCCACTCCCCGCCACACTTCCCCCTCTCAACGAAAGCGCTTCTAATCGCGCCACCGCCGATTCTAGCCTAGCCATTAGCCTCCCCTCCATCGCCCCCTCCCAATCCTCCCCTTTCTCTCTCTAAATCTTGGCAAATGTTTCTCTCTATAAAACGGCGCCGTGATGGTTTCAGATAGAGTAGATCTTGTGGTGATGTAATTAAATAAGAGCTCGTTTTGCCTTTTTCGCTGTTAGGCAACGAAACACAAAAAAAAAATTAAAAAAAAATGGGTGGCGATGGTAATTTGGAGTTCTTGCGGATTTTATTTTAGGGAGTTTATGCGAATCTGAGTGACACGTGTTAGTTTCAGAGGCCAACTTGGCTGGTTTTGCGTTGTAAGAAGCAGGAAGACCTGCTAGGCTGCTAGTTATGAATTACGGCTTCACTTTTTGTTGCGGGAAATTGAATATTGAAGGACCTAATTTTACGTAAAACTCAGTGTTTTATTTCAAATTCATTGATTAATAGGTCGTGGTTAATTGAAGCAGGGAAGATGGCTAGTGCGGGTCAGGGACAGGAGATTTGAATTCTTGTCTCTCGCGTGATTGATAGCAGTAAATTATCTCATTCCAAAATTATTAGAAGAGCGAATCAAGAATTAAATGCCTGACAATTCGGGGTTAGATTATAAACTATAGTTATTAATTTGACTCGGCTAACGAGTTGGTTACGTGATCGGTCAGAATTTTTTATAAATTTGGATAATTCGATGGCTTCACCTGTGTTTGGTTCAGCCCACACGAGGTCCTGCCGGTTGATAATGATATTGTTTTAATTTTTTAAAATATTTATTTAAAATTATTATTTTTATTTCTTTTTAAAATATAAAACCATATCATTTCGAAATTGATATAATTAAATGATGTAAACCACTGGCAGTCCAAGATATTTATAACGCATCTATTATTATGAGATTTATCAATTTGAACTACTGTTACTAATTTTTTTTTATAACACCCCAAATCTTTTGTGTGAATTTTTTTTAATTAATATGAGTATTCAAGTTAATTTTTGTATATCTTAACTAATTCTACAAGCTCTAAAATTAATGATCATATAAACTTTCAATGAACCTTATATTAAAAATCACAGGACTTAAATTTAAAATCACAAAGAAAATAAACTTTTTAATCCCAAGTTCTTATTGTTAAACTACCTACTAGATAATTTTCATGTGATTTTTATCTTTTGAGTTATGGTGTGCAAAAAAAATTATGTATATATTAAAAAAAAGAAACAATTTCAAATCAGCTTTAAACAAATTTCATCAATAATTACAAAGATATACAATTTATATTTTTACATTAAAGATATCACAACGCTTTCTAAATTTCAAATACCTAAATTGCTCACAAGACATTCTTTAAATAGTACAAAAATCTATCCAACATGCAAGACCAGATAGTTAAATAATTTCTTATGAAGAACAAAGGTCTTCAAAGGAAATATTTGTAAATCACGTAAGATCATAAAATTTATAGTTAATATTTATATCATTAGGGTTACTAACATTAACAACCATATAAACAAAACAATTCCGTTGATCTTTTCTATAAACACAGCAAAGCCAAGTTAATTTCCATATAATAAATACATGCCCATCAACCTCCGATGAACTCTCCTTTTATCATACCATGCATTAACTATCTATGCTGCTTCCATAACAAGTCCTTGATTTACATTCCTCTCTTTAGTTCATCCCAATGCAAATTAGCACTCACGTCTTTAAAATTCATTTCACCTCGTATGTGTAATTAATTAGATCATTATTTCAACTTTATTTTATTCTATCATTTTTTTCATCTCGCAATCATATTTAATTTATACCTTATTTCATTCTTTAGCATTACTTTCATTTTAACTATATATTCTTTTTTATTTGCAGATTATATACTATTTTAGCTTCTCGAACATAACTGGTTTGTTTTTGTATTTTAAAAATGTTTTTAAAAAAAATTAAATTTTTTTATTAACTTCAAATTAATATATTTTTAGTATTTTTTAAATTATTTTGATGTGCTAATGTCAAAACTATTTTTTAAAAAAATAAAAAAATATTATTGATATGTATTTTGACACGAAAAATTATTTGAAAGGCAACCACAATCATACTGCTAAATAACCCAAACTTATTTGATACGACTCATTTATATATTTTTTAATTTAATATATTCTTCATGTCCGATTATGAAATATACAAACTTTTACCCCTTTTATTATTCCTCTTCCTCATGTCCGTTCATAGCAGATACAAATATTTATCTAATTATTCATGAGCATAGAAAATGCTTTAAATCAATCCTTTTGAATTCCTTCCATTTCCATAATACCTAGGGATTCACTTTGCATCGACTACACATTCATTAATTTATTCTATACTTGTGCTTGTACTACCCATTATTTCTACGCATTCATTAATTTATTTTATATTGCACAAGGTTTTTTTTTTTCATTTCCTTATTACAACTTTAGTCTTGGAATAAATAATTCTAATGCTCTTGACTCATGGGTGCTTTTTTCTTTTTATTTTTTCAGAATAATACAATTACTTTGGCACCTTTAAAGACAAGAATAATACAACTCTCTCATAAGGGCTTTTGGCCAGTGTAATTTGTTAAAGATTCTTAGGGGTAATATTATAATAGTCATATATTTAATATAATTTTTTTAAAAATATATTTGTAATATTTAAAAGGAGAAGTTCGTCCCGCACTTCTTAATGTGCTGCTTCCTGCCTCTACTTTTTGAGTTGGTTGAATTCATATAAAAGAGTTTTTTCTAGTTTTTTTAGTGGAATTAAACTTTTTCTCTTCCTAAATTGAAAGTACATGTTTTTATTTATTGAGGCTTTCACGCCCTAACATGTGGATGATCCCTGTGTCGTTCAAGTGGTGCATGTGGGGACATTCGACCATCAAACATCGCTATTCAAGATGAAGCTTGGAAGATTTCAAAGCTCTCTAAATGCTAATTCGGCATTGACGACTGTATTTTCTCTTTTTATCCTCTCTTTTCTCCTCGAATTTTGTACTAACTTTTATAAAAGTTTAGAACAAACCCTTCAATTGTTTTTTTCTTCACATTTGGTCTCAATGCTTTTTATTAGTATTTTTTTTATATATTTTAGAATAAGCTATGAAATTATAAATAATTTTTAATTTCACTCCTACTATTTTTTAATCTATAGATTATCTTTTAAATCACAAATGTTTTTTTTAATTATTTCACCCCTACCATTTTTAAATAAATAAATAGTCCATCAAATTACAAATATTTTTTAATTTCATCCACTAAGATTTTTTAATTTTTTTAATTTGGCTTTTATTCTTTTAATTGCTACTCATTTTGCTTTACATCATTTTTAATTTTTTTTTGCCAAATTTCATCCTTGGATTCCTTTTCTATCAAATTATATCCTTATTTTTTTATTGCTATTTTTTTGGCATTTGGATGTTTTTTTATTGATATTTCTTTACTGATTTCATAATTCAAAAATAAATTGGTTGATGATTAAGATTCTTGGGTAAAGTAGGGTCCAAGATTTCTCAAGTTGTGAGTTTTAAAGGTTAAATAATATTTAGAAGGTTCGCCTAAGCTCACTTGTTTTTTTTATTTTATTTTATTTTTTAAGGTGATTTTTTTATTTGTTTATGTTGTTCTGTAATATTCTGTGGTTTGCCTTCTATTTTTTTTTACCCCTATTATTTTTTAATCTATAAATAATCTATGAAATTATAATATTCTTTTTCAATTTCACCTTCTTATTGTTTTTTTTTTTTTTATCTTTCAAATTTGGTTCTAATTATTTTAATTGTTATTTTTTATTCATTTTTTAAATTGTTTTTTCCCCTCAAATCTCAACCTCTAATGTTTTTCTTCTATCAGATTTTATCCCTATTTTTTTCTGTTTTTTTTATTTGCTTCTGCAAGTTTTTTTTAATAATATCTTTTCACCAATTTCATTCTTCAAAAATTAAATTGGTTGATGATTGAGCTTCTTGGATGAATCTAGATCCAATATTTCACATATTGAAATTTTTAGAGGCTAGATCATGTTTAGGAGGTTTATCTGATTTGTTTATGATATTTTCTTCTTTTTTATCCTTCTTTTTCTTTGGGTTTTGTTTTGTATTTTTAGTGGTTTGCCTTCTATTGAGCTGACCCCTATATATTTTTTAATCTCACTCTTATTATTTTTTTAATCTATAAATTATCTATTAAATTATAGATGTTTTTTGATTTCATCCCTTATATATTTTTTTAATATCTCAAATTTGGTTCTCATTTTGTTAATTGCTATTCATTTTTTCTAGGATCATTTTTTTTTTTCCAAATTTCATCCTCGCATTTGTTTTTGTTAAATTTTATCTCCATTCTTTTTGTTTTTTTTATCCTTTGCAATTTTTTTAATTAATGTTTTTCTTTCAATTTCATCCCTCAAAATTAAATTTATTGAGAGCTAAACTTATTAATTGAACTCTGGTTCAGGATTTCACAAGCTGCAAGTTTTAGAGATTAGACCAGATTTATGAGGTTCTCCCAAGTTTGCTTATTTTTTTATTTGTATCTTTTTTTAGGGGTTTTTTTTATTTGATGTTATTTTATTGAATCAACTTTCTATAATTTAGAGTTTTGCTTTGTTTTTTTGGTTTACCTTCTATCTATTAAGTTTACATTGAGTTGTTTTATAATTTGGATAGGCTATGTCTGATTTTTTTAGCTTTTTTTTTTCTTTGTTGTTTTTTTTTGTTAATTAATTTATTATTGTTGTATTTTTTATTTCATATTATTTAAATTATTAATTGAATTAATGACTTGAAACTTGGATTTTTTTTATCCTAATATTTGTTTTATAACAAATTTTTTTTAGCTCAACCCACTACAACACAGGAGCAACAAATATAGCAATAACTAATCACGAATACTGTTTTAATATGCAATCTTGCGTGGATGAAAGTGTAAAGGTATTTTCTTTTCCATGTTTGAAAACTTAATCGGCCGTTTGACAGAGGACATGGAAACATCGTCATTGCCGCTCGCTATAATTGGTTTGTCCACTCCGCACGCGGGAGCCATTGATTTCTTTTGTGTCTTGAGAGGGAATGCTAAGGATGCTTCCAGCGTGGGAGGGACAAGATTTGTTAACAGTGATAAATACCAAAAATTCCAACGCAAGAACCAAGAGAAACAACATTTGCTGCCCTAGAGGACAGTCTAAAGCAAACAAGGATAAATTCCATTTCGTTTCATTTGAAATGGTCAAAAATTTTTTATATTAATTTAAAAAATAAAACAAAATAGAATAATTTTCATTTTATTTTAAATCTCGATTTGTTTTGAATTTTTTAGCTAAATTCTATTCAGAATGTTCCAGTTTCATTCAACATGTTCCGTTCCGGTCTTGAAAAGCCATTGAATTAAATTAAACATGGTTTAATTTAATTAATTAAACCACTCAAGTATAAAAACTCTTTATTATTATTATTATATTTTAATAACAATGATGTTATTAATAATAAAAATTATTATTAATATTTTCATTAATAATGATATTAATTTTTTAAAATTAGATTTATTCATAATATATATGGTTTATATTCATGTTGTTTTTTTTTTAAATTTATACTTTGTAGGAATTTGAGCAAAATAAAAGATGCTTTAGAACACATTAGTCTTAATAATATTGACTTAGCTTTATATTTAAAATATTTGTGTTAAAATATTTTAATTTCATAATATTTTGATATTTTATTCAAGTAAAATTATTTTAAGTTAAAGATCTATTTAATCTTAACTATTTAGAAATATTTTAAATTTTAAAATTATATTTATATTGTATAATTTATAATTAATTTATTTTAAAATTGAATTGTGTGTGTGTGTGTGTGTGTGTGTGTGTGTGTGTCTGTGTAGAGGCGTCAAGGCGAATAAAATTACAGACATCTGCTACAATGCAGCACACGGTACCTAAGAATAGAATCAAGACGAATTCATTGTAAAATGGGATCTCTGTATCCCAGTTTCTCTCACAGATAATCATGTCCCGTCAAGTCTCGCCATGTCCAATCCACTTACCCACTAAACGCTGAGTTTCTGGGTTGAAGAAATGAGTTTCTATGGTGGATTAGATCTGCCTTTTGTTCTTTGTCTGGGCTCACAGCATGAAGACCACCTTCGGCCTGGTTCCAGTTTGAATCCCACTGCAACTCCGATTCAGCACCGCCCATGGACCATTGCAGCACGCGCAAGTTACCGCGGCGCGGTTTCTTGTAGCAGAAGTGGGCAATTGCAGCTCCGTAGACTTGACAACAACCATAAAAACTACAACACGGCGACTGCCAGAAAAGGATGAAAACAACAGAATTGCTACCATGATGATGGTGACAGGGAACACGACATGGAAAATATAATGTAAATTTGAATTATAAAATTATAAGTATAATTTTTTTAATTAATTATATATTGTTAACTACATTTATAAAATTAAATAAAAAAGTTAATAATATTATAATTAATGAATAATCTAAATAAAATGAGATAAAAATAATATGAATCACAGCAAAAATTTAGAAGAAAATCACTTAATAATAGAAAATACATAAAAATCCAGTGACAATTTAATTATTCCCATCATAGCAAGCTCCCAATTAGTAAAGTTTCGGGTTAATTGAAACTTGAATTTTAAAACAAAAAATATAATGAAACTCTATAAAACTTAAGATTTTTCAGATCTTTAAATATTTATCATATCTAGTTTGATGTTTATCTATGTGAATTGTAATATAATTATATCTTTTTAATAAATATATAGAAAATATAAAAAATATATACATAAAAAATTTATGATATCTTTTAACATAGGTTTTCTTTAAGAAGAAGAGTTTTTTAAACGAAATAAATAATTTAATCTAATAATGTCAAATATAAAATAAGACTACATGCTAAATGTCTTTTTTATATATATATATATATATATATATATGCGCGCGCGCGCACACACTAAGATCTAATTTAATAATATTTTAAATTTAATGTAATTATTATTTTAGAATTAAAATTACATGTCGAATGATAGAAAATAGAAAATGTAGGCAAGAATAGAAATGACATAAATTGTTTTGTTTAAATGAGTCTTTTTTTTTTTAATATTTGTAACTACTGTAAAAAGTAATAATAATTTTTTTTATAACTATTGAGTCAAGCTAATTCTAAAAGTCAAGTCAATAAAATTATATGATTTAATATTCCTAATTTTTCACAATTCTAATTTTACATATTAAATAAATACTAACTTTTTACAGGTCAACATGTGATAAATTTTATCAACAAATAACCGTTATGGTTTCATTCTCTAAGCATGGGATTTGGCAATTGAGACACTGCGGACAGGTTCAGCTTGGGGGCATCAGGTTTTGCACCGGACCGAGTTCACAATCCTCAGATTCCTCGACTCAGATGCATCTTCCAACGCAAGTAATTTGAAGATTAATGTCCGCATTAAGGATTTTAACATAATTAGCGAAGTCGATAATCTCTAATTGAATCTAAAGGACCCAAGCGAGTTAAGAACATGCCACGTTTGAGCTAAACCATCCCTCCTCACCGATTCCAAGATGCCATTCATATTTTTTTTAACAAGTTCGAATCCGAGTCAGTATTTACAACGCTCACTTAAATGGAACTTGCCTCAATATATCAACGGACATGGACGACCCAGAAGGTGGAGGAGAAAACGTGTAAATATGATATATGCACATTGAAGATGTAATCACTTCTTTCGTATACATGTGGAAAATTATGCTACAAAATAATCTGAATCCAGCACAATAAGCTTCAGATTGCAAACAATCATCTTCGCCTTGATATCTCAACATCAGCACCACTGCCAGCATGCTTGGTTGGATGTTGAAGTTTATTGGAGATAACAGCATGGGAAGGAGGAGGATCTTTCTCGCGAACTGTTCGGAGTTCCTGCACAAATAAATAGCTACTTGAAGCAGTTGAAAGAAAAAACAAAAAATTGGAAATTCCTGAAATTTCTTGTTGGCAAATTAATATGTTTACCCAATCTAAAATTCATGTAAACATCCTTTCTGCCTTGTAGTTGGTCGAAAAAATATGTTCTAAATTTCTAGGATCTCGATGATTTATTTGCCAATTAGGCTGGCAAAATCTAATCTGCAGAATATGCTAACTGTATTGCTTATGTAAGCAATACAGAGTGTTCATTTAATTACAAGTAACATTAGTTGGAAATAACATCTTGGAATTGTTTAAAGCATATTCATCAAGCAGTTTAGTTGAAAATGATACATGGAAAATAGCATGCATGGGGGGTGCTTACCGCACGGAAAGGAAAGTCATCTGCCTCAAGCATATGAACAATTTGCCCCATTTTTGGTCGCTTACTGGCATCCAAATCTATACATCGGAGGCAAACCAGCAATGTTCGTTTCAAAGACCTTGGAGCAGGTTGAACTTCAATGAGGGGATCTACAAGCTCCTCTCCACGACGGCTTGCTACCATTCCTTTGAACCAATCAACCAAGTTCATCTGACAAAATTCCGTTGAAGCAGTGTTATGATAGTTAATATAATCTTTAATACAGATGCTACAGGGGGGGGGGGATTAATTTTTACCTCTCCAGCTGGTCTTGAGTAATCAATGGGACTCCTTCCAGTAATCATCTCCATAAGAAGAACACCAAAACTGTATACATCACTCCCCTCATTAAGCATGCCTGTACTTGCATAATCAGGTGATACATATCTGAAGCAGATGACAATAAAGAGAGGTGTAAGTGTAAAGTGAACACATGAAAGTCATCCACATTTAAGTTAATTTGAAATTTATAGCTTTAATATTTGAAAAGATACGCACCCAAATGTCCCCATAACACGTGTGGTCACATAGCTTGCTTCAGAACCCAAGAGTTTGGCCAATCCAAAGTCTGAGACCTTGGGGTTCCATTTTCTATCCAGAAGTATGTTACTGGATTTTACATCTCGATGAACAACTTTAGGTTCTAAACCTTCATGTAAATAGGCTAGCCTGCAGGATAGGGAGGAACCATAAAAATTAAACACAAAAATCACAAGCATCTTTCAATTGGAAAAAATAAAACAATAGAGTTTATAGAGATTAAGTCTGAGCTCTGATGTTCTTGTCAGTTCACAATCACTACAATTTCTGGAAAAAACCAATAGTAGAAACCCAGTCATTTAGACTTAAATATGCATTCCCGCTCGTTAAATTTCAACAATGATAAAAATGACTGCAATTCTGTGGTCTGAGCTTTATAGGTGCTTAGATAAAGAAGAGACACAACTGATTAAAATACATTAACCATGAAAGAACACTTTATAGGTGCTTAGATATGAAGAGATGCAACTGATTAAAATCAATTAACCATGAAAGAACGGTTAGTGATTAGGTTCATTTTTCACCAATCAATCACTGGCAAGAAGATTAATACACATGAAACTTGAGCCTAGAGTACCACACCCTTTTGCTGTCCCGATTGCAATATTCATTCGGATATCCCAGGTCATAGGACTAACAGGACCTACATCACCATGTAACCATTGCTCCAAATTTCCATTGTCAACATATTCATAAACAAGCATCCTGCAAGGCCAGTAACAGTTCAAATGAGCAAAAAGCAAAAGAACAAGAGGTTTTTCATTCCTTCAACTTGTCATAAACGGGCTGGACTGGATATGACAAATACCTGCTAGCACCATCTGCGCAATACCCAATTAGGCGCACCAAGTTCTTATGTCTTACTTTTCCAATTGCTTCAACTTCTACCTTAAACTCCTTCTCCGCCTGACCCCTAGAAATATAAAGTTCGCAGCATATTAACTCCATCCAGATAAATATTTTAGTGCACAAATATTCAAAGACTTGAGCTTTTGATGAGAATTTTCATAACCTTGTAACAATAATAAGTAAAAGAAAACTCAAAAGCCCTCTGTAACGAATCAGAGCAATAGTGTGTATTTAAACATTGATTTCATTACAAACCATGTAACATTTTCAGGATTTCTTATATTTCCAATTTTCCCAACAGTGGGGGGGACATCGCTTTTGCACTCCAAAATCCAGTGAAAATTCAGTTAAAAAGAAAGAGAATTAAAAGCTAAAAAAATAGATTAATGAGATCAATCCTTCGACATTTCAAAAAGAAAATAAAGCCTTCCCATTCATAAATCAAAGGGGGACAGAAAGAGAAAGGTCAAACAAAAAAAACCCACCTAAGCTCAAAGGTACGGGGATAGTGTTAAGGAAGAAGAACAAAGCATTAAACAACAAAAATGAAAAAGAATAAAGGAACAAAGTAACCCTCTACTTTAATCCCATAATTAAAAGACCAAAACTTTAATTGCCATCATAAACAAAACAGTAAGAAACAAAAAGGAAAACAAAAACTATAACAATTAAAGCAAAACACACAGAACCTTAAAACTAATTAAAACAAAACTGAAAACTCACTTATTATTTAGTAAATTCTTGACAGCAACGACAGACCCATCTTGCAAAACTCCTCTGTAGACAACACCATACCCTCCTTCACCGATCACATTTTCTTCAGCAAATCCACGTGTCGCAATCTCGAGCTCTTTCAAACTATACCATCGACCCCACCCTATATTTTCCTCCACCGACGAAATGTCGTCACTAATGCTACTGCTGCTCTCTCCACTCTTCTTTCCCATCTCCACATCACCACCACCACCAATCTCCATCTTTACAAAACCCACATTCACGACATTGCCCTCGTCTCTCTCTTTGTTTTCCTTAAAATCCAAATCTTTAATCTCCACAATTTCTTTAGACACTAAAGGGATAGATCCCGAGCTGTGTTTCACTCGCATCTTGTTGCGTTTTCTAGAGGCGCGGCGTAAGTGAACACAGAGAAATATTAAAAATGAAACTAAGAGGAGACATATTAAGAGAATTGCAATTAAAACATAGAGTTTAAGATTCAAAAATGGCGTTGCTGAGGTTAGTTTGTGAGGGAGATTGTAGTTGGCGGTGGTGGTGTTGGTTTTTGTTTCACTGTAGAAATCCGACATTGATTTAAACTTCTCGGGAATGTTAAAGAAAGAAAACGTTGGTGTTTGGTTGCTGAGAAAATTGAGGAAAATTTGAGAGTTTACTGCTTGGTGCTGAGAGAGAGAGAGAGAGAGAGAGAGAGAGAGAGATTGAGGATAGAAGACGACAGCGTGGTGTTTTAACGGATACAGTCTAGAAAAAGTGAAAGGCAAAGGAGAGAGACGTTAAGTGATTAGCCGATAACTTTTGGGCTGGGTAAAGGGTTTTATCACGATAATGCCACTGATGACAGATTACGGGCAGGTGACATTTTGAAGAGCTAATATAAAATTGCATTTTACATAGAATAAATATAGTTTTTTTTTTTCACTATATATACTTTAATGGAAATAGCTATACGCCTATACGAATAGCAAATTGTATAAAAGTTAAAGAAATTAGTGTTTTATTTTTAAATTATTTTTTAAATATCAAAATTATATTTTTAAAAATTTATTTTCATATTATACATTCAAATAATCTTAAAAATATAAAAAAATTAATTTAAAATTTTAAAAAAATTCATTTTAAAAAAAAATTCTACAGAAAAACATACTATAAATCCAATATATTAAGAATTATTTTTATTGTGATAGTAATTATTTTTTAAAATATTTTTTATTTAAAAATATATTAAATAATATATTTATTTTTAATATTAACATATTAAAATAATTTAAAAATATTAAAAAAATTAAAATAAAAAAATATTTTTTATAATAGGATACAGTTTTTTATCCAACAAATTACAGAGTTCTACAATGCTTAATGCAACGCCAACCGAATCCGAAGGAAAGCAAATAAAAACATACGAGACAAAACCAATCCCTAAGTTGAAAAGGACACGATTTATTTTTGTATTAAAAAGGTGCATTCATACTTTGATATGAAATTAGGAGGATAGATTACAAGAAGGGGATTAATGGCGTGATTGCAACTTGTTTGTTTTCTGGTTATTTCTTTCAGCTAACTGCTGGTCTGTTTTTTCTCTTCCCTTGTAGAACAAGATTGGATGCATATAATAATGCATGCTTTTATATTTGATCAATGCCAAACTTCGTCGCATCATGGGATGGTGATGCAGAATTTTTTTATTAAAAAAAAAGATATTTTTATTAATTAATTTTATTTTTTTTTGTTTTTATTATTATGATGATTTTTTTTAGATTTTTTTTATTTGAATATAATATTTTTTTCTACTTTATTTTTTTATTCAGTATTATTAGATTTTTTTATTTTTATAAAAGATTATAATAGTTTTTTGATAAAGTAAAAAATATAAAAAAATAAAATTAAGTATTTTAAAAGTCTTTTCATATCGAAGATGTTATTAACTTTTCAGGGTTTTGAATTATAACAAAATTATTTTTGATTCTATAGCATTATAAAATACATTTTATTTCAGTAATTTGAGAATAGTACTAGTTTATAATTAAAATAATAATAATAAACTAAAAAATTCTCAATAAATTTTATATTTTGTATAAATAATATTTAATTTTCAGTAAAATCACCTATGTAAAGTGAAGTTGTTTATACGATATACTGGTAAACTCTCTAGAGAAGTCATGATTAACGAAGCATGTGCATGGTTTATTATAGTAAAACCAAGTCAAACAATAATAAAATTAAATATTGTAGAATTCTTTTTATATTTACGTGTTCTTGATCTCGAAAGATTATGAATAGTAACAATCCTTGTATTCTATATTCTGGTATGCGTCATAGCAAAGCATGTATTGTGACTGTAGAATATGAAAAGATTATGTCAACTACTTTGGGATTATGCCCCCTCCTTTGGCATGGAATGAGATATTCAATTCATCCAAGACACTCGTGACGCCTTATAATTATCAACTTTCTTAGAGATACAATTATAGATTTTATCCTGGTTTGTGCATCCACGGTGTCTGTGTTCTTGATAGAATAAATTGGACAAATTTTATTTTCATTTTTATAAACTAAATATTACCATATTCAACTCGGTGTTATCACCAAGATCTCCAGCCTTTGGTCAAAGTTTGTATGTTAATTGATTAATTTAGCAATAAATTAGCACTCTGGCTAACTAGCAGTCTAGCAGGAGGAATTATTAGAGCGAGCATCGATCGTGCATGGAAGTCAAAGAAAAATGAAGCTTGAATTCGAAAATTGAAGTCAACGAACCATTCGAGTCACTGCAGAACATGCTTGTTAGTGGGTGCTTGCAGTGCAAAAAATGAGCACAGAACCCTTTCGAACCCAAGTCTCCATCTTGAGAAAATCATTAGGACTGGAAAACTTATGAATCTCTTTGTTTCGAAGTTCCTTAATCTGGAACAAAGATTCAGAATGGTATTGTCGAACTTAGTTGAGCAACCTGGGGATGCCATCCGAGGTTGGTTACAAGTTTCAACAAACTTTCTGTTGACCATGGCCAATGAGGCCTTTACGTAGAGCACAAATTAAATCAAGAAATTCTCATGAATTTCAACCGAATCCCACATCATTTGTCTTAACCAGGTCGAACGTGAGTGTCAATGTAACATATCACCTAATACATTCGCTCGGATCGATGCCCCCTCGAAGGCTCATAGGATTGCTTAAATAACATTTAATACGAAGCTGTCAATATTTTAACACAACTTTCCCATTAGTATACACATTTTATTTGGGTAGGTAAATAGAGCTTGAACTAGAAAAATTGTGAAGTGGGATTTATCCAGAAGTATTGGACGGCCAGAAACTGTTATTGCTTTCTACGGAGAAAGCTTACAATACCACGTGAATGCACCGAAAATGGCAGACTTTTCTTGCCAGAAACCCAAGTTATTTCCACCTGCCAGTCTTGGATTTTAGCTCTTCATAGCCCCAAATATCTTACAGACTGCTGCTTCAGCCCTATTTTAAGCAGGCAGGTCGCACAGGTCGCTTAAGCAATAGAGCGAAAATCGACTCTCTCTTCTCCCAACACTACTTCATTTATTCCTTCTATATTTGGCTCATGTAGCCATCAAGTTAGTTTCATCTCTCGTATCGCTGTAATCCAAAGAAAAATTACGCAAAAACGATTTCTACTGAATAAATGCGGCATAAGGAGGGATATTCGAACCATAAGAGAGAATAAAAATGCATCATCGCTCCTCCTTGGTTTAGCATTTTGGACACAAATCATTAATATGTTCGAACATCCAATTATTTGTGTTGTATTTAACATATTCCCGCATGGACATTCTTTATTTCTTTGAATCATTGTCACTCCTATTATATGGTTTTTTTGCACTTCAGATCAGTTAACGTCATTTAGTAATTCGTGAAGGTCCAATAGGAGCAGCTACAGTTTATTCAAAAACTTGTTGGCAAAGATTGGCTGGCTTGTAAATTTGGAGGCCAATGGAGGTGATTTTTGTATATTACGTTTTCCAGAAGGGCATCTCTTGTCAACAGAATCAGTGGACAAGGAAGAGTGGGGGCCAGGGACCCATATGGTAAACATTAATGTTCATAAGAGAAAAATCGTGAGTTTTACATGCCACCGGAGTTATACGAGGTGTACTGTATTGATTCAAGGAAGGAGCGCCACAGTAATACCAATGGGGCCAAGATCCCTTGGCTGAATTCAAATTTTTAAACTGGTCGATGGCATCTGTGGTGTTTTTGGATCATGGCATGGCTAGAAGTTAACAAATTCGGTCGAGAAATGACAAACACAGTGAACACAGTCACGATTGTGGGAAAATTATAAGCCATGGGAGTTTGGTAATATCAAAGATCTGCTATTTGAGTGTATTCGTTGAGAAATTCGTTATTTGTTTATTCATGTTTTATAGCACAGCTCCATTCGGTCATGGCTTGAAAAACTGTACAATGGGTGTCGAGATATCTATTCGAGAAATAGTGAAAAATGCAATATCTTGTATAAAAAATTATCCATAACTTGTGAGCGAGTTTTCGTGTGTTGATTCAAAATCTTTTGTAAGATCTGTGTTGAAAATGTGTAAACAATTCGAAAACAATTCAATTGCTTTCGGAATAATCCGAAGGAGCAGTGTAGACTTTGCTAGGAAATGAAATGTCAAACGCTTGCCGACGATGCAAGTATTCAATTTATAATCATTATTTTTGGGTGGGTATTTAATCTCAGTTATTTGTACAAGAAGCAAGGGCAACTCAAACAGTAAGCTAGGTTTAGAGACTTGCTAGATAGCGAATGTTCACAGCGAAAGTTGAAATTCCAGGCTAGACAATGACTGCTTCCCTCCTGCAACAGAGCTTCGAGCCATCAACCAGATTGTTTAATCTGACAACGGGACCCGAGGCCATTGAATATGGGACCATGCTCGTTACCCATAGCAGATGCAGCTAAGCAGTGCTTCGACACGGGAGACATTGGAAGGCCCGTCAACTTTGTCCCCTGGTAGTTGCTTTCCTGTGTTCAAGGTGGATATCCAGGCACACGTTGTCATGGGCCTTGTCTATTTATTCGACATTGTTTTCAAGTGGACCCAAAAAAAGGGTTTAACACCATCCACCCTCGACCTGTTTCAACAAAATGTGGCCAATAGCACTTGAGGTCTTGATCCAGTGATTGAAGAGACTTGTTTTCTTTCTCTGCATCCTGGGTTCAAACTTTACCGTGCACGCCTGTCATCTCTGCGGTGTCTTACATATTCACTGGGTTTGCAGGATGTTCAGTGAACCGTGAGATTAGTCGTGGTGCGCGCAAGCTGGCCCAGACACCCACGTAAATAAATAAAAAAAAAAAATATGGCCAGTAAATGATTATTTTAGAGTCCTTATGCCCTGCCCTCGAGCCATGGTATTGCTTCTGGCTTCTGCACAATTAGTAGGTGCCATGGCATGTAAAGAAGATACCTGCCATCGTTTTTTCTTTTTTGGGCGCTGTCACATTGAGTTTGGTATGCCATGATCACATTCTTTGTTTCAACTACCTGAATGCGTTGAGTTTTTCTGACACAGCTCAACTAATCTCTTACTCGACCGAATTGATTTTGTTCGGCAAATGTTGCATTGTTGGCCAGGATTTCGACTTGCCAATAGAGTTCTTGAGGACCCATGCGTTTTCAAATTTGGATCCTCTTAAACCGAAAGCAGAGATTTAGAATGAAAAACAAGGGCTCTAGAGAATGGAAGCCAGCCAGAAGTGCCGTGAATCTGATAAAGATATCAGCAAGTGACGTTGAGAAGACAGTGATCTCGCAGTCAGGCAACTTACTCTCACTTTCATGTTCTCCATTTGAAACCACGTAAATCAACAGTCTTCAACTTTCAAAACTCTGAGATTGAAACTCACGCATCATACATTCTCTTCAACCGATCAACCAACACATTGGCTTCATCCTCAAAAAAAGTCTCAATCGAGACACATCATCATTAGTTCAGTTCCATGGGACCCCACTAGACATTGCATTGAGGGTCTAAACTCTGTGTTTTTTTTATTTTTTTAAGTAGTGTATATGCTGCACGTATCATGTACGTAGACACACACACACATGTATTGTTAATTATGGATTTGAAATTAATCTGTTCCCGCAGTTATGGATCTAATCTGCAATTATATTAGTTAATTGAGCATGTAAATAAACTTGTTTATGCGTATTACACATGGCCTCTCATCTACTTGCCTCGTCATTTAGAGTTTAGATAGATCCAATCAAATCCTTAACCCTGACTGCACCAAGGACAAGAAACACAGAGTTATATAAGATTTGGTTTAATATGTTGCGTTGTTATTAAATAAGCTTAGAGGTGGCATGATGGATTTTTTTTTTCCCAGCATTCTTAATCTTTTTTATTTTATTTTATTTCTTATCAATTTTATGGCTATATATATGTCCAGAATGAGTTCATTAAGATATTGAAAATTAAATCACCGAAAAAGCTTACTTTCTCCATCTATTAATTTATTATTATTATTATTATCTATTAATTTATTATTATTATTATTATTATTATCATCATCATCTTAAACTCTCATATAACAGTGGCATCAGTACCTAGTTCCAATCATGGACACTCATGGCAAAACAAATATGGAGTTTAATAATAAAATCAATAAAATCTTGGCACGACATAAATCAAGCTTTGATAAGGTGAATGTTGCCTTACAAGCAGTGTTGACAGAGCTTCAAGCTCACTGAACCACACACAACCCAAGCACTAGAACCTTTGAAATCAACATTTTTGCTCATGAAGAGTCTTTACACCAAAATACAACTCAATTGAATCCTGTTACTGACCATTCCCATCAACACCTCAAGCTATACTTCTTAAAATTTCACTGGAGATGATTTAACTGGGTATATTTACAAGGCAGAACAATACTTTGAGTTCATCAAGGGATGAATTCAAAATCTTATGGACCTCTCACATGGGATGAATTCATCAAGGCTACGCAACTTCCGATTTGGTCCAATCAACTATGACAACCCATCAGAATCTTTGACTCGTCTTACACAAAAAACTATCGTTCAGCTTACTAAAAAGCTTTTGAAAGGCTCTTCCACCAAGTTTATTGCTTGCTCGAGAGTTTCTTAATTGGTTGTTTTATTGCAGAGCTTCAAGATGACATTTGCTTGGATGTCAAAATCAAACAACCCAATAACTCGGTTGATACAATAAGAGTGGCTAGACTAATTAAAGAAAGAAGCCAGCTACAGAAAAAAAAAAAACCATACCAGCTAATAGTGATACCTAGGGTATCATCTAATCCCACAATTAGGATGAAGCTATTTAAAATAGAACATGTAAGACATGCAAACTAAGCAAAGTCTTGCAAGGCAAAAGCACAAGAATAAGAAAGACATCACGTGACTTGTTCTGATTTGTTAGTCTTGATTTGTTGAGTTAGTTATATAAGACTTGGTCTAATTTATTGAGCTGTTATTAAAAAAGTTTAGAGGTGGTATAAAGGGTCTTTTTCTTATTTTCAGCATTCATGATCTTAATTTCAGGTATTTCCTATCAGTTGTAAGGCTATATATATATGGCCAAAATGAGTTTAATAAGATATGGAGAAATAAAACACCATAACAGCTTCCTCTCCCCCTCTATTAATTCTTCTTATCTCAAATTCTCTCATATCATTAAGAGGAAATCACATATCTTTTTTCGTGTTTCAATTCAAAACATGGAATTAATGAAGTGACATATGGTTGTCTTGGCTATTTTGATCATCCTGCTGGATAACAATTTTAAGAAGGATGAGCCATATTTTCAGTTTTTTACATTGGCTTACAAGTTGAATATTGGGCTCATCATGAAATTCAAAGAAGAAGCATGCCAGTTTGTTGTGGCTGGATATGTGATCAATCACACAGCTACATTTTACAAGATAATCCTTAATGTAAATGAATCAATGAAGTTAGAAAGAAATCTTAAGATGCTAGCTTTTATTAAATATGGTGAAGGGGATCCAGAGATGGCCACTTTGGTCGGTGACAACCTTAAAGACTTTTTCAAACTCGTCAGAGACAAGATGTTATTCCCATTGCATATTAGAATATGCAAAGTTGGTGGTTTACTTTCCCTTGATAGAGCTACCAGATGAATTTCTAGAACATATATTTGATTTATTAAACATAGATGGAATTGACTCAATGAGCCAGACGAATCCTAAATATCGATGTTGGTTCAAGAAACTGGATTGTCTAAGAAGAAGGCTTAATGAGTTTCATGCGGTATGGAATGACGAATGGAATTGCGATATGTGCGGCATTCGGAAAAGGCCAGCTCGCCAAGAATCATTTGAGTAAGCTTTTCTTTTCAGGACATGCTTAGGTTATTCATTTTTTTATGTTTCAATTCTAGACATGGAATTAATGAAGTGACATATGGTTGTTTTGGCTATTTTAATTGTCAACTTTGATTATGGTTTTAAGAAGGATGAGCCATATTTTCAATTGTTTACATTGACTGACAAGTTGAATCTTGGGCTCCTCTTGAAATTCAAAGAAGAAACGGGCCAATTTGTTATGGTTGGATATGTGCTCAATCACACATCTGTATTTTACAAGATAGTCCTCAATACAAATGAATCAATAAAGTTAGAAAGGACTCTTAAGATGCTAGCTTTTCTTGAATATGGTGAAGGGGATCCATAGATGGTCATATTGGTCGGTGACAACCTTTAAGACTTTTTCAAACTCATCATAGACAAGTTATTATTACCATTGTATATTGGAATATGCAAAGTTAGCGGTTTACTTTCCCTTGGTGTTTGATAGAGATACCAGATGAATTGCTAAAATAGATATTTGAATTACTAAACATAGATGGAATTGACTCAATAAGCCAGGTGGATCCTAAATAATTGGAGTTGGTTTAGGAAACAAGATTGTCTAAGAAGAAGGCTTAATGAGTTTCATATGTCATCGAATGACGAATGGAATTGGGATATGTGAGGCATTGGGATGAGTCTAGCTCGCAATGTATCATTTGAGTAAGGTTTTGTTTTTAGGTCATGCTTAGGTTATTCATTTTTTCGTGTTTCAACTCTAGATATGGAATTAATGAATTGACATATTGTTGTCTTGACTATTTTGATCGTCTCACTAGATTACGGTTTTAAAAAGAAGGAGCCATATTTTCAGTAGTTGATGTTGGTTGACAAGTTTAATCTTGAGCTTGTTTTGAAATTCAAAGAAGAAGGAGGCCAGTTTATTGGGGCTGGATATGTGCCCAATCACCAAGCTGTATTTTATAAGATAGTCCTTAATGCAAATGAATCAATGAAGTTAGAAAGGACTCTTAAGATGCTAGGTTTTGTTGAATGTGGTGAAGGGGATCCATAGATGGTTTTATTGGTCGGTGATAACCTTGAAGACTTTTTCAAACTCGTCATAGATAAGTTGTTATTCCCATTGCATATTGGAATATGCAAAGTTGATGGTTTACTTTCCCTTGGTGTTTGACAGAGCTACCAGATGAATTGCTAAAACAGATATTTAAATTACTAAACATAGATGGAATTGACTCAATAAGTCATGCGGATCCTAAATAATTAGAGTTTGTTTAGGAAATTGGATTGTCTAAGAAGAAAGCTTGATGAGTTTCATACGACATCGAATGTCGAATAGAATTAGGATATGTGAGGCATTGGGATGAGTCCAGCTCGCAATGTATCATTTGAGTAAGGTTTTCTTTTTTGGTCAAGCTTAGGTTATCATTTTTTCATGTTTCAACTCTAGACATGGAATTAATGAATTGACATATTGTTGTCTTGGCTATTTTGATCGTCTCGCTGGATTACGATTTTAAGGAGAATGAGCTATATTTTCAATTGTTTACGTTAGCTGACTAGTTGAATCTTGGGCTTGTCTTGAAATTCAAAGAAGAAGGAGGCCAATTTATTGGGGCTGGATATGTGCTTAATCAGCCAGCTGTATTTTACAAGATAGTCCTCAATGTAAATGAATCAATGAAGTTAGAAAGGAATCTTAAGATGCTAGGTTTTATTGAATGTGGTGAAGGGGATCCAGAGATGGCCACTTTGGTTGGTGACCACCTTGAAGACCTTTTCAAACTAGTCAGAGACAAATTGTTATTCCCATTGCATATTTAAATATGCAAAGTTGGTGGTTTACTTTCCCTTGGTGTTTGATAGAGCTGCCAAATGAATTGCTAGAACATATATTTGATTTACTAAACATAGAAGGAATTGACTCAATAAGCAAGACGGATCCTAAATTATCGACTTTGGTTCAGGAAATTGGATTATATAAGAAAAAGGTTAGAAGAGTTTCATGCGGCATAGAATGACGAATGAAATTGGGTTTTCTAAGGCATTGGGATTAGGCCCGCTCGCCATTTATCATTTGAGTAAGCTTTCTTTCCAATGTATGCTTAGGTTATTCATTTTTTCGTGTTCTAATTCTAGACATGTAATTAATGAAATGACATATGGTTTGTCTTTACTATTTTCATTGTCCTGCTGGATTATGGTTTTAAGGAGAAGGAGCTATATTTTCAGTTCTTTACATTGGCTGACTAGTTGAATCTTAGGCTCGGCTTGAAATTCAAAGAAGAAAAAGACTAGTTTGTTGTGGTTGGGTATGTGCTCAATCACAAAACTGTATTTTACAAGATAGTTCTCAAAGCAAATGAATCAATGAAGTTAGAAAGCACTCTTAAGATGCTAGTTTATGTTGAATGTGGTGAAAGGGATCTAAAGATGGCCACTTTGGTCGGTGACAACCTTGAAGAATTTTTCAAACTGGTCAGAGACAAGTTGTTATTCCCATTGTATATTTGAATATGCAAAGTTGGTGGTTTACTTTCCCTTGGTGTTTGACAGAGCTACCAGATGAATTAGTAGAACTGATATTTGATTTACTAAATATAGATGGAATTGACATAATAAGCTAGACAGATTCCAAATTATCGACATTGGTTTAGGAAACTAGATTGTCTATGAAGAAGGCTTGATGAGTTTCATACGGCATGGAATGACGAATGGAATTGGGTTATCTAAGGCATTGGGATGAGGCCAGCTTGCCATGTATCATTTGAATAAGCTTTTCTTTTCAGGGCATGCTTAGGTTATTCATTTTTTAATTTGTCATTTCTAAACATGGAATTAATGAAGTGAAAGATATGGTTGTCTTGGCTATTTTCATTTTTGCCCTGGATTACAGTTTTAAGAAGGAGGAGCCATATTTTAAGTTGTTCACGTTGGCTAACAAGTTGAATCTTGAGCTAGCCTTGAAATTTAAAGAAGAAGCAGTGCACTTTGTTGTGGTTGGATATGTGCCCAATCACCGAACTGCATTTTACAAGATAGTCCTTAATACAAATGAATCAATGAAGTTAGAAAGGACTCTTAAGATGTTAGCTTGTGTTGACTGTGGTGAAAAGGATCCAGAGTTGGCCACTTTGGTCGGTGACTACCTTGAAGACGTTTTCAAACTAGTCAGAGACAAGTTGTTATTCCCATTGTATATTGAAATATGCAAAGTTGGTGGTTTACTTTCCCTTGGTGTTTGACAGAGCTATCAGATGAATTCGTAGAACAGATATTTGTTTTGCTAAAAATTGATGGAATTGACTCAATAAGCCACGCGAATCCTAAATTATTGACGTTGGTTCAGGAAACTGGATTATATAAGAAGAAGGCTTGAAGATTTTCATGCGGCATAGAATGACGAATGGAATTGGGTTATCTAAGGCATTGGGATGAGGCCAGCTTGCCATGTATCATTTGAATAAGCTTTTCTTTTCAGGGCAAGCTTAGGTTATTCATTTTTTCATTTTCAATTTCTACACATGTAATTAATGAAGTGAAACATATGGTTATCTTAGCTATTTTCATTGTCTCCTTGGATTACAGTTTTAAGAAGGAGCCATATTTTATGTTGTTCACGTCGGCTGACAAGTTGAATCTTGGGCAACTGCATTTTACAAGATAGTCCTCAATACAAATAAATCAATGAAGTTAGAAAAAGGACTCTTAAGATGCTAGCTTTTATTGACTGTGGTGAAGGGGATCCAGAGATGGCCACTTTGATCGGTGACTACCTTGAAGACTTTTTCAAACTGGTTAGAGACAAGTTGTTATTCCTATTATATATTGAAATATGCAAAGTTGGTGGTTTACTTCCCCTTGGTGTTTGACAGAGCTATCAGATGAATTGGTAGAACATATTTTTGTTTTACTAAACATTGATAGAATTGACTTAATAAGCCAAGCGGATCCCAAATTATTGACGTTGGTTTAGAAAACTGGATTGTATAAGAAGAATGTTTGAAAGGTTTCATGCGGCATGAAATGACAAATGAAATTGGGTTATCTAAGGCATTAGGATGAGGCAAGCTTGCCATGTATCATTTGAATAAGCTTTCCTTTTCAGGGCATGCTTAGATTATTCATTTTTTCATTTTTCATTTCTACACATGGAATTAATGAGGTGAAACATATGGTTGTCTTGGTTACTTTCATCGTCACCTTGTATTACGATTTTAAGGAGGAGCTATATTTTAAGTTGTTCACTTTGGCTAACAAGTTGAATTTTAGGCTCATCTTGAAATTCAAAGAAGAACCAGTCCACTTTATTGTGGTTGGATATGTGCCTAATCATCCAACTGCATTTTACAAGATAGTCCTTAGTACAAATCAATCAATGAAGTTAGAAAGGACTCTTAAGATGCTAGCTTGTTTTGACTGTGGTGAAGGGGATCCAGAGTTGGCCACTTTGGTCGGTGACTACCTTGAAGACTTTTTCAAACTGGTCAGAGACAAGTTGTTATTTCTATTGCGTATTTGAATATGTAAAGTTGGTGGTTTACTTTCCCTTGGTGTTTGACAAAGCTACCAGATGAATTGCTAGAATATATATTTGATTTACTAAACGTAGATGGAATTGACATAATCAGTCAGGAGGATTCCAAATTATCGACATTAGTTAAGGAAACTAGATTGTCTATGAAGAAGGCTTGATGAGTTTCATACAGCATGGAATGGCGAATGGAATTGGGTTATCTAAGGCATTGGGATGAGGCAAGCTTGCCTTGATTCATTTGAATAAGCTTTTCTTTTCAGAGCTTGCTTAGGTTATTCATTTTTTCTTGTTTCATTTCTAGACATGGAATTATTAAAGTGATATATGGTTTTCTTGACTATTTTTATTGTCCCGCTGGATTACAATTTTAAGATGGAAGAGCTATATTTTCAGTTGTTTACGTTGCCTTACAAGTGGAATCTTGGGCTTGTCTTGAAATTCAAAGAAGAAAAAGGCTGGTTTGTTGTGGATGGATATGTGCTCAATCACCCAGTTGTATTTTAAAAGTTAGTCCTCAATACAAATGAATAAATGAAGTTAGAAAGGACTCTTAAGATGCTAGTTTGTGTTGAATGTGGTGAAGGGGATCTAGAGATGGCCACTTTAGTCGGTGAAGACCTTGAAGAATTTTTCAAACTGGCCAGAGACAAGTTGTTATTCCCATTGCATATTTGAATATGCAAAGTTGGTGGTTTACTTTCCCTTGGTGTTTGACAAAGTTACCAAATGAATTGCTAGAATATATATTTGATTTACTAAACATAGATGGAATTGACATAATAAGCCAGACGGATTCCAAACTATCGATATTAGTTTAGGAAACTAGATTGTCTATGAAGAAGGCTTGATGAGTTTCATGCGGCATGGAATGACGAATGGAATTGGGTTATCTAAGGCATTGGGATGAGGCAACTTGCCATGTATCATTTAAATAAGCTTTTCTTTTCAGGGCATGCTTAGGTTATTCATTTTTTCATGTTTTATTTCTACACATGGAATTAATGAAGTGAAACATATGGTTGTTTTAGCTATTTTCATCTTCGCCTTGGATTATAATTCTAAGGAGTGGGAGCTATATTTTATTGTGTTCACAATGGGTGACAAGTTGAATCTTGGGCTCGTCTTGAAATTCAAAGAAGAAGCAATGCACTTTGTTGTGGTTGGATATGTGCCCAATCACCCAACTGCATTTTACAAGATAGTCCTCAATACAAATGAATCAATGAAGTTAGAAAGGACTCTTAAGATGCTAGCTTGTGTTAACTGTGGTGAACGGGATCCAGAGTTGGCCACTATGGTTCGTGACTACCTTGAAGATGTTTTCAAACTGGTCAGAGACAAGTTGTTATTCCCATTGTATATTGAAATATGCAAAGTTGGTGGTTTACTTTCCCTTGGTGTTTGACAGAGCTATCAGATGAATTCGTAAAACAGATATTTGTTTTGCTAAAAATTGATGGAATTGACTCAATAAGCCACGCGAATCCTAAATTATCGATGTTGGTTCAGGAAACTAAATTGTATAAGAAGAAGGCTTGAAGAGTTTCATGTGGTATAGAATGACGAATGGAATTGGGTTATCTAAGGCTTTGGGATGAGGCCAGCTTGCCATATATCATTTGAATAAGCTTTTCTTTTCAGGGCAAGCTTAGGTTATTCATTTTTTTCATTTTTCATTTCTACACATGTAATTAATAAAGTGAAACATATGGTTATCTTGGTTATTTTCATCGTCTCCCTGGATTACAGTTTTAAGAAGGAGCAGCCATATTTTATGTTGTTCACGTCGGCTGACAAGTTGAATCTTGGACCCGTCTTGAAATTCAAAGAAGAAGCAGTCCACGTTGTTTTGGTTGGATATGTGCCCAATCACGCAACTGCATTTTACAAGATAGTCCTCAATATAAATGAATCAATAAAGTTAGAAATGACTCTTAAGATGTTAGCTTTTGTTGACTGTGGTGAAGGGGATCCAGAGATGGCCACTTTGGTAGGTGACTACCTTGAAGACTTTTTCAAACTGGTCAGAGAAAAGTTGTTATTCCCATTATATATTGAAATATGCAAAGTTGGTGGTTTACTTCCCCTTGGTGTTTGACAGAGCTATCAAATGAATTGGTAGAACATATTTTTGTTTTACTAAACATTAATAGAATTGACTCAATAAGCTAAGGGGATCCCAAATTATCGACGTTGGTTTAGGAAACTGGATTGTATAAGAAGAAGGCTTTAAGGGTTTCATGCGGCATGGAATGACAAATGAAATTGGATTATCTAAGGCATTAGGATGAGGCAAGCTTGCCATGTATCATTTAAATAAGCTTTTTTTTTTTTTTTTTCCAGAGCTTGCTTAGGTTATTCATTTTTTCTTGTTTCATTTCTAGACATGGAATTACTAAAGTGATATATGGTTGTCTTGACTATTTTTATTATCCCGCTGGATTACAGTTTTAAGATGGAAGAGTTATATTTTCAGTTGTTTACGTTGCCTTACAAGTTGAATCTTGGGCTCGTCTTGAAATTCAAAGAAGAAAAAGGCTAGTTTGTTGTGGATGGAAATGTGCTCAATCACCCAGCTGTATTTTAAAAGATAGTTCTCAATGCAAATGTATAAATAAAGTTAAAAAGGACTCTTAAGATGCTAGCTTGTGTTGAATGTGGTAAAGGGAATCCAGGGCATGCTTAAGTTATTCATTTTTTCATGTTTTATTGGAATTAATGAAGTGAAACATATTGTTGTCTTGGCTATTTTCATCTTCGCCCTAGATTATGATTCTAAGAAGGATGGGTCATATTTTAAGTTGTTCACGTTGGATGACTAGTTGAATCTTGAGCTCGTTTTGTAATTCAAAGAAGAAGCTGTCCACTTTGTTGTGGTTGGATATGTGCCCAAACACCCTACTGCATTTTACAAGATAGACCTCAATACAAATGAATAAATAAAGTTACAAAGGACTCTTAAGATGCTAGCTTTTGTTAAATGTGGTAAAGGGGATCTAGAAATGGTCACTTTGGTTGGTGACAACCTTAAAGAATTTTTCAAACTTGTTAGAGAGAAGTTGTTATTCCCATTGCATATTTGAATATGCAAAGTTGGTGGTTTACTTTCCCTTGGTGTTTGACAAAGCTACCAGATGAATTGTTAGAACATATATTTGATTTACTAAACATAGATGAAATTGATTTAATAAGCCAGACGGATCCCACATTATCGACGTTGGTTCAGGAAACTAGATTGTCTATGAAGAAGGCTTGATGAGTTTCATGTGGCATTGAATGACAAATGAAATTGGGATATTTGAGTCATTGGGATGAGACCAACTCAAAATGTCTCTTTTGAGTAAGATTTTCTTTTTTAGGGCATGCTTTGGTTATTTATTTTTTTGTGTTTTAATTTTAGAAATGGAGTTAATGAAGTGAAACATATGGTTGTCTTTGTTATTTTCATCATCGTCATGGATTACGTTTTTAAGGAGGAGCCATATTTTAAGTTGTTCACGTTGGTTGACAAGTTAAATCTTGGGCTCGTCTTGAAATTCAAAGAAAAAGCAGTCCACTTTGTTGTGGTTTGATATTTGCCTAATCACCAAACTGTATTTTACAAGATACTCCTCAATGCAAATGAATCAATGAAGTTAGAAAGGACTCTTAAGATGCTAATTTTTGTTGAATGTGGTGAAGGGGATCTAGAGATGGCCACTTTGATTGGTGACAACCTTGAAGACTTTTTCAAACTGGTCAGAGACAAGTTTATATTTCCATTGTATATTTGAATATGCAAAATTGGTGGTTTACTTTCCCTTGGTGTTTGACAAAGCTACCAGATGAATTGCTAGAACAATTATTTGATTTACCAAACATAAATGAAATTGACTCAATAAGCTAGGTGGATCTTAAATTATTGATGTTGGTTCATTGAAACTGTATTGTCTAAGAAGAACACTTGATAAGTTTCATGCAGCATTGAATGACAAATGGAATTGGGATATTTGAGGCATTGGGATGAGGCCAACTCAAAATGTATCATTTGAGTAAGCTTTTCTTTTTAGGGCATGTTTAGGTTAATTATTTTTTTGTGTTTTAATTTTTGACATGACGTTAATAAAGTGAAACATATGGTTGTCTTGGCTATTTTCATCGGCGTCCTGGATTATGGTTTTAACATGGAGGAGCCATATTTTAAGTTGTTCATGTTGGTTGACAAGTTGAATCTGGGGCTCATCTTGAAATTCAATGAATAAGCAGACCATTTTATTGTGGTTGGATATGTGCCCAATCACCCAGCTGCATTTTACAAGATAGTCCTCAATACAAATGAATCAATGAAGTTAAAAAGGACTCTTAAGATGGTAGCTTGTGTTGACTATGGTGAAAGGGATCTAAAGATGGTCACTTTGGTCGGTGACAACCTTGAATAATTTTTCAAACTTGTTAAAGAAAAGTTGTTATTCCCATTGCATATTTGAATATGCAAAGTTGGTGGTTTACTTTCCCTTGGTGTTTGACAAAGCTACCAGATGAATTGCTAGAACATATATTTGATTTACTAAACATATATGGAATTGATTTAATAAGCCAGACGGATCCTAAATTATCGACGTTGGTTCAGGAAACTAGATTGTCTAAGAAGAAGGCTTGATAAGTTTCATGCGGTATTGAATGATAAATGGAATTGGGATATTTGAGGCATTGGGATGAGGCCAACTCAAAATGTCTCATTTGAGTAAGCTTTTCTTTTTAGGGCATGTTTAGGTTATTTATTTTTTTGTGTTTTAATTTTAGACATGGAGTTAATGAAGTGAAACATATGGTTGTCTTGACTATTTTCATCGTCGTCCTGGATTATGGTTTTAAGGAGGAGGAGCCATATTTTAAGCTGTTCACGTTGGCTGATAAGTTGAATCTTGGGCTCCTCTTGAAATTCGAAGAAAAAGCAGTCCATTTTGTTGTGGTTGGATATTTGCCCAATCACCAAACTGTATTTTACAAGATACTCCTCAATGCAAATGAATCAATGAAGTTAGAAAGGACTCTTAAGATGGTAGCTTTTGTTGAATGTGGTGAAGGGGATCCAGAGATGGCCACTTTGATCGGTGACAACCTTGAAGACTTTTTCAAACTTGTTAGAGACAAGTTGTTATTCCCATTGCATATTTGAATATGCAAAGTTGGTGGTTTACTTTCCCTTGGTGTTTGACAAAGCTACCAAATGAATTGCTAGAACAGATATTTGATTTACTAAACATAGATGGAATTGACTCAATAAGCTAAGCGGATCCCAAATTATCGATGTTGGTTTAGGAAACTGTATTATCTAAGAAGAACGCTTGATAAGTTTCATGCGGCATTGAATGACAAATGGAATTTTGGATATTTGAGGCATTGGGATGAGGCAAACTCAAAATGTATCATTTGAGTAAGCTTTTCTTTTTAGGGCATGCTTAGGTTATTCATTTTTTTGCGTTTTAATTTTAGACATGGAGTTAATGAAGTGAAACATATGGTTGTATTCGTTATTTTCATTGTCGTCCTGGATTACGGTTTTAACGTGGAGGAGCCATATTTTAAGTTGTTCACGTTGGTTGACAAGTTGAATCTTGTGCTCGTCTTGAAATTCAAATAATAAGCAGATCATTTTGTTGTGGTTGGATATGTGCCAAATCACCCCGTTGCATTTTACAAGATAATTCGCAATGTAAATGAATTAATAAAGTTAGAAAGGACTCTTAAGATGCTAACTTTTGTTGAATGTGGTGAAGGGGATCTAGAGATAGCCACGTTGGCCGGTGACTACCTTGAAGTCCTTTTCAAACACGTCAAAGGGAAATTGTTATTCCTATTGCATATTGAAAAATTCAAAGTTGGTGGTTTACTTTCCCTTGGTGTTTGACGAAGCTATCAGATGAAATGCTAGAACAAATATTTGATTTACTAAACATAAATGGAATTAACTCAATAAGCCAGACGTATGCTAAATTATCAACATTGGTTCAGGAAACTTGATTTTATAAGAAAAAGGCTTAAAGAGTTTCATGCGGCATGGAATGACGAATGGAATTGGGTTATTTAAGGAATTGATATGAGGCCAGCTTGCCATGTATCATTTGTTGAGCTAGTTATATAAGATTTGGTCTAATTTGTTGTGTTGTTATTAAATAAGCTTGGAGGTGGCATGATGGATCTTTTTCTTATTTTCCATCATTCTTAATCTTTTTGTTATTTCCTTGTAAAGCTATACATATGGCCAAAATAAGTTCAATAAGATATGGAGAATTAAATCACCGAAAAAGCTTCCTTTCTCCATCTATTAATTATCATCATCATTATCATCATCTTAAATTCTAATGTAATAATGACATCAATGCCTAGTTCCAATCATGGACACTCATGGAAAAACAATGAAGTCAATAAAATCTTGACATGACATAAATCAAGTTTGATAAGGTGAATGTTGCCTTACAAACAGTGTTGATAGAGCTTCAAGCTCTCTAAACCACACGCAACCCAAACACTAGCACCTCTGAAACTTTGCACCAAAATACAACTCAATTGAATCCTGTTACTAACCATTCCCATCAACACCTCAAGTTATCCTTTTTAAAATTTCAGTGGAGATGATTTAACTGGGTACATCTACAAGGGAGAACAATATTTTGAGTTCACCAAGGGATGAATTCAAAATCTCATGGACCACTCACATGGGATGAATTCATCAAGGCTAAGCAACTTTCGATTTGGTCCAATCGACTATGACAACGTATCAAAATCTCTAACTCGTCTTATACAAAACACTATTATGTCAGCTTACCAAGAAGCTTTTGAAAGGCTCTCCCACCAAGTTTATTGCTTGCTAAAGAGTTTTTTAATTGGTTGTTTTATTGCAAAGCTTCAAGATGACATTTGCCTGGATGTCAAAATCAAAAAACCCAATAACTCGGTTGATACAATAAGAGTGGCTAAACTAATTAAAGAAAGAAACCAGCTACAAAAAAAAAAAAAAAACCATACCAACTAATAGTGATACCGAGGGCATCATCTAATCCCACAATTAGGATGAAGCTATTTAAAATAGAACATGCAAGACATTCAAGCTAAGCAAAGTCTTGCAAGGCAGAAGCACAAGAGCAAGAAAAACATCATCAGACTTGTTCTAGTTTCTTAGTCTTGATTTGTTAATTTAGTTATATAAGACTTGGTCTAATTTATTGAGTTGTTATTAAAAAAGTTTAGAGGTGGCATAAGGGGTCTTTTTCTTATTTTCTAGCATTCATGATCTTAATTTCTGTTATTTCATATCAGTTGTAAGGCTATATATATATATATATGGCCAAAATGAGTTCAATAAGATATGGAGAATTAAAACACCATAATAGCATCCTTCCTCTCTCTCTCTCTCTCTCTCTCTCTCAAATTAATTCTTCTTATCTCAAATTCTCTCGTATCATTAAGAGGAAATTAATGTACGAGAGAGAAATTAAGAGAAAATATATTGAAAAAATATATAGTGAAATTTAAAATATTTAATATGAGAACTTATTATTTATCTAGTAACTCAATATATTTATATACTTAAATCATGTTAGCTTATTTTGGGATGTGAAGAAGTGTAGAATAGTTGATTGGTAAAAAAATTAGTACCTAATATTATCTGTAGTGCCTTGCATTGTCATTAGAGGAGAGGTTAACGAATGTCAGCAACTCATCAACTAAAAATAGCTATTGATCGAGAGCGAATGAGCTTGATTTGCATAGAATGTTATGCATGTTATATTACAATTATTTACTATAAATGTGATGCTTATTCTATATAAAAGTTTATAATTACAAATATGCCCTATCATGACTCCTCTTAACTGAAACAAAAAAGTACATGAATTTTTTTCGGTACCATCAATGTGTGTTAGCAATTATAGGTGATAATTAATCCCGAGGGGTAGTTTAATTGATTAGGTTTTAGGTTAGCTCCTCAATAATCACGAGTTCAAGTCTCTTCAAGGCCACTAAAGGTTTACATGGTCGTTAACTTCCACTACCACAATTTTTAGATTTATTAATGAAATTTTTCATCGGTATTTGCACTACCATTCTGTTGGTAAAACAATTACCGATGAAATCACTAACGGAAAGTCTCCATCGATGAATTTTTCATTGGTAAGTCCGTTGGTAATAAAAAAAATATTATTACTGATGGATTTAATGATGGAAAAAGTGCGCAAAAAAAAATAATTTTCATTCCGTCGATAATTCCCTCGGAAACAAACCATATGTAATTCCATCGGTAATTATTTAAAAATATTTTTTAAAAATATATTTTTCAAAACTATAAAATAATTAAATTAATATTAATCAACACTCTATAATACTCAAAATGCTTAGAAAAAAGAAGAAGAAAATCAACTCAAAAAAATTTGCAACAAATAAATAACATGAAAAAATAAATTCAACTAAAAAAATGCATATGAAAAAATTTTAAAAATCCTATAAATAAATCAACTAAAAATTGATATGATATAAAAAAAAAATCCTACAACAATATTCATACAATTATTAAGAACAAAAAAACAATAAATGAAAAATAAAAAACAAATATAGTGAAAAAAACATGAAAAAAGAAGAAATTTTTTATTTACTTTAATGTAGTTGCAAGTGAAGTTAAAAAGAGAAAAAAAAATCATAAAGTATACTAATTAAAAAAAACTGAGAAAAAAAAAAAAAAAGAAGACATACCTGAGCATGGAGGAGAAGAGAAGTAGTTGAGGAGAGAAGAGAAGAAAAGGAAGGAGAAGAAAAGGAAGAAGAAGAAAACATACCTGAGCATGGAGGAGAAGAGAAGGAGTTGAGGAGAGAAGAAGAAGAAGAAGAAAGGAAACGAGTCTATTGTGAAATAAGGGATTCTAGGCTTTTTATTGAGCATTTTACCGATGGATAATTAAATATTAATATTTTTAATCATTTCATCGGTGATTTCGTCTGTAATATTTAATTTAATCAAAAATTTTCAGAAACCGTCAAATATCACCGACGACTTTCCAATCAATTGGTGATTCCGTTTGTAATATTTAATTTAAATTTTTCAGAAAACTGCCAAATAACACCGACGACTTTTCAATCCGTCGGTGATTTTGTCTGTAAAAATAGTAATTAACAATGCAATTGAAAAGTAAATAGTTTCAGGGCTCTCTGTAAAATACCGACGGAATGTTTCGTTGGTAATTCCCTTTGTAATTAACATGATAAATAGTGTTGACATTTTACCAATGATTTTACTTGCAGAATAAATTCCGTCGGTAAAAATAGCACGTTATTATTTTTTTGCTTTGTTTTAATTATTATTTTTTCCACTATAATTCCCTCGGTAAATACCGAGGGAATATGTCCGCTGGTAAAATTCGTTGGCAATTTACAAACGAAAATATTCCCTTAGTATTTTCGTTTGTATTTATTGATTTTCTGGTTGCGTTCAGGGCTTATAAGATTAGTCGAGAAATACGTAAGCTGGTCCGGATATCCACATTAAAAAAAAATTATGGGTGATAATTTTTTTGAGCACGGGAATTTTCATGTTGAGCAACTCTATTACATCTAGAAAATAAGAAATTCTAACAGCTCGGAATGTGGAAAAAGCATTGTGTTATGATGATAACGATAAATAGAAACCGCTGGAATAACTATCATTTTGACTATCTCTAAATTTAATGATTTTTTTACAATTGATAGTCGATGTTTTCAACTATTACTTGGCGTAAAATTTCAATCAAAATCTATAAATAACTTGTTGTAGATTTAAAAAAAAATATAAATCAATAACACATTGACATCGATTAGATTAACAAAAGAAATATTATTTCAATAAAAAAACGATCAATTTTAAATTTAGTTTTAACACACATACGTGTGTAGAAACAAGCAATGTTGGTGTATTCTTAAAAGACAAAACTTCAATCGCTAAGGGGATATTTGTTTTGAGTAAAGTATTTTACGTACGCAAAAATATTTTATTATTTTGAGTAAAAGATTTGCATATATATATATATATATATAAATATTTGTGATATTTAATAAATAATAATGTAAATAAAATAAAATAACATCAATGATAATGTGTTACAATGATAAAATAAAAATGATGGTAGATATAAGAAGAGGGTGGGGTCTTGACACAATGATAGTCTTGATGGCAATAATAATTAAGGGTGAGTAAAAAAATTAAAAAAAACTTATTAAATCGAGAAAATCGTAAAAAAATTATCGAAAAAACTGAATCGTGAAAAAAAACCGATTAAAATTTTAAAAAAACCGACCAGTTTGGTTTTATAAGCCTGAAACCGAAAAAACTGAATTAAACCGAACCGAACCCAAACAAAAAAAACAAAAAAAACCAAGCCAAACAAAAAAAAATGAGCCAAACCGGAAACAACCGAGTCAAAACCAAGCCAAACTAAAAAAATCGAGTCAAATCAGTTTGAATCGGTTTTTATCCTAAAAAATAAACCGAATCAAAACCGGTCAGTTTGAACCAGTTTCGGTTTAAAAAAATATATATTTGAGTTTGATTATTTTTTTTGATATAAAAATCAAATCCAACAAAAAAAATCACCCCTAGTAACAATTATGGCAACAATAATGACGATGGAGGTTGTTGAATTATATTATTATTATTATTATTATTATTATTATTATTATTATTTGTGAAATATTTTAGGAGTTGAAATTCTTTTTAGGAATGAATTAAATATAAAAATTAATTATATAATATTAAAAAAACATAGAAAAATACTCCTAAAAAATATTTTATATAAAACAAATTCCTTATAAGTGAGTTATCTAAAAAAAAAGAGAGAGATAGACCAAGGCATGTGCCTTAAAAATAACTTCTCTACGAAATAAATTACACTAATGTGATTTTTTTCTCTGTGAATTCGTTGGCAGGTTTTGTGAACTTTAAGGATCAAGAATGAATCACCCAGTTGCAACAAGGTAATCCACCTAGTTTAGCCTCTCTCTCTGTTTTTTTTTTTTTTTTCTCCAATAAAGCACCAAGTTTTGTTCTCTCTCTTTCTAATTGAGGTATCTAACTTGCATGTCCGTAACGTGTAGCAAGACGAGTCAACACATGTCTCATTTTCATATATGAAAATGGAAAAGAAAAGTGTGCCGTTTGCCATATATTAGATTGGTGGCTTACGTTATTTTTGAAAAGTAAAAGAAAATTGATAATCAAGCTAAACATTACTTAATTTGATAATATAACAAAAAATTAGACGATGACAACAACAACAATAAATAAATAAATAAAAATATTATTTGAATTAAAATTAAATTAATACATAAAATTTATAGCTTGATATATAAGATAGTTATAACCTTATAAAACAATGGTATCATAAAAAATTAGTTGTAAATTTTTTTTAGAAAAATATCTAAGCCAATCCGGCTCAACTTTTTAAACCAGTGACATGAAAGGTTAATAAAATACCGAGGGATAAAATCAAAAAAGAAAGTTCCAATAAAAAAATGATTAAAAATAAAAAAATAACAATAAAAAAATAAAAATAAAATATGATATAAAATAAAATGAAGTAAAATATTAAGGGATCCGATGAAAAAAAATTCAATTAAAAAATTAATATAAAATATTAAGGGATCCAATTCAAAGAATTATCCAATTAATAGAATGATATGAAATATTAAGGAATACAATTGAAAATATAATTTAATTAAGATAATAATTAAAAAATATAATTAAAAGAAAAGTGATTAAATCTAAAATGTGAAAAAAAATTAGGGAGAAATAAATTAAAAAAATAATAATCCAATTCTATAAATAATCTAAAATAAAACAAATAGTATTAAAAAATATATGAATAAAATTAAAAAAATAAATAAATTGAAAAACTGGTTTGAAAATATATTAGAACCAAGGAGTTCGGAGAAAAAAGAAAAGAAATAAAAAAATATTACCAGTGCAAAACCTGATATATTTTGGGTACTGTCCATAAATGGAGGTCAAGCCGTGAGGATTAAAACTCCATTGCGAAAGCTGGAGTTTAGCCTCTGTAAGGCGTCGTCTAAAAACATCTGGAGAATCCATGCACGCCTGCATCAGCCTTACACGCAACCACCTTTTTCAAATTAAATAATTTCTTATCTATGCAGAAACAGTAAACTATCCCCTGTCTAACTTGATTTTTACGGGAAAAAAAACAAAAAAACAAAAACATTTCTTGACCCAAGACCAAAAGAAGTCCGATTCCAGTGGAGAAAGTGAACAATAATGTAATAGGGTGATCTCCTACCGGACGAAAGGAATAATTATGAAATGAAATATATATTTGAATTGAGTTTGAAACTATTTTTCAAGTGTGCTGGGATCGAGATTTCTTGGCATAATCTATCTGTTTCATCTACTTGTTCATCAAGGATTTTCAATTTCACCCCCATGCCATTAATTCTTCAATTTGATAAGGGAGTTATCCGATTTTGGTCAAAAACATCTTATAAATAATGGTTTTCTAAATAAATATTAAATAATATATGACGTGAAAGATTTGGTAGATACCAATTGGAACGTAAATGAAGACGAGTGATGAATTGGTCACATGCCATGGGGAACAAGACAACAAGAATTCAGCGTAAGCGTCTATGAGGACCGATCAATCATCCATGCCACCCCCAATTTTAGTCCTCAATATCTAATGAATTAAATCTCCCATCATCAAATGACTTAATCTATAGTTTTAGGTGAAGAAAACTTAAGGGTGACAAACAGTACTGTGATCGTTCCCGAACACAAGTATAAGAACCTTATCCAGGCATCACGCACCAGAGCTAAGATGGAGAAACACAAACTACTCAGATGTGCACCTAAAAGTCTTGAAGATTGAGTTGTGACAGTACATAAGTTATAAATGCTAGAGTGCAACTGGGGGCCCTAGAATAAGCCCAGTCGGAGGATTTTTTGGGCCAAACGGGAATGACACAACATTTGCAAACGGGAAAAAACTGCAAGGGCTTGAGCCCAACAACCAGCAATGACCCAACATTTGCAAACGAAAAAAAAAGAAAAAAAGAAGGTAACTAGAGCTCCATCGGAGACTTCCCATCTATACAGGCGTCAAAAAATTGTTTCCGGAATCCAAAGACACAAGGAATGCCAAATAATTTGGGGAAAAAAGGTCTAATCAATGCCTTGTGCTGCTTGAACGACTTCAAACGATTAAAACAACGAATGACATTACCAGACCCTTTAACTCACTGAGTCCATGAAACAAACCAGCAAAAAATGACAAATCTAAGTCATCCATTCTCTTTGTGGCTGGGGAAGGGGAAAAAACACGCCACAAGGTGAAATGACAACATTTTGGCCAAATCAGGAACTAGAATGAACGAATATAGGAAGAATGCCTGGTGTGTCTGTAACACACCGCTAAAAAATATTTAATATTTTTATTTTAAGATTGAGTTAATTTTAATTTAATATAATAAAATATTATTTTATTAATTCAAACTAATTAAAACTTTAGAAAGTTAGTTTCAAACTAAAACAATATTTAGTCTCTTTATTTTCTTCTAAAAAATATTAATTTTTTTAATTATCTCATTCAATTTTTTATTAAAATAAAAAACTTATTATTATTTATTGGTAGATATAATTCTTAATTTATTTTATTAAATATATATAAAAAATTTTAATTTGCATTTATTGTTTTCCTTGGTGATAAAAAAAGAGAGAGTTAAGAATGCCTTGATCCACCTTTTGGATAAATAAATTGAGATATATTTTTAAGTATTTTTTTAAAATCAAATAAAAGCACTTCATTCTAACACAAACAATTTTGCCTCTGGTATTATATCAAGAAACCTTTCTTTTTTTCACAAAAGAAACCTTTAAAATCCCCGTAATGCAATTCTTTGAAAGTGAGCATCCTCTCGAATTCAAGGTCAGAGCCCTCAAAGCCATGGGTTGTAACCCACTGAAGGCCAATCTTCCAAGCCTCGTAACATTCCAAAAAATAAATAGCGTAGTTCACCAAGAAATAATTACCTTGCAGGACTTGAAAATTTCAATGACTATACAAGAAGTTATTCTGTGTTTCAATAATGATTAATAGAAGATAGACTTCAATACATCCAATGCAGTTACAACTAATATGGAAGAACTTGAAGGCCAACTAATAAAGACTTTCAAGAAACCTTAGGTTTCTTGAAATCTATATTGGCTAGGTATCATTATGAAGTGAAACATATACTAGCCAGATATCATCATGAAGTGAAACATATTGTTGTCTTGGCTATTTTTATCATCATCTTGGATTCTGGTTTTAAGGAGGAGCAGTTATATTTTCAGTTGTTTATCTTGGCTAACAAATTGAATCTTGAGCTAGTCTTGAAATTCAAACAAAAAGAAAGCCAGTTTGTTGTGGCTGGATATGTGCTCAATCACCTAGTTGTATTTTACAAAATAGTCATTAATGCGAATGAATCAATAAAGTTAGAAAGGACTCTTAAGATGCTAGCTTTTATTGAACGTGGTGAAGGGGATCCAGAGATGGTCACTTTGATCGGTGACTACCTTGAAGATTTTTTCAAACTTGTTAGAGACAAGCTGTTATTCCCATTACATATTGGAAAACGCAAAGTTATTGGTTTACTTCCCCCTTGGTGTTTGACAAAGCTACCACATCATCTACAAGAACAAATATTCAATTTACTACACCTATTAGAAATATTTTAGGATTGAAATAAATAAGGAGTTGGCTTAGAGGCGTGAAAACACTGTTTTTAAGGTGTTTATTTGTTTCACACAGAGACAACACCTTTAGGATATAACTAAGCTCTCTACACCTCTAAGAGAATGAGAAGATAAGACAAAGAAAAGAAAATACATTTATTATTGTCCTTTTTTTCTTTTTCTTTTTTTTTCTGTGTAGCAACAGTTTTTAATAGACTTGAAATATCACAATGAAACATTATGTCTTTAAATATTATGATTGTTGGTATGACTGCTAATAAAATAGTTATATTTTAAATTAAACTAAATAGTTGATATTCAGTATTATCTCAACAGACACAAAAATCAAAATTAATTACAAAATTTAATTCAAGGATGAATTAATCTCATTAACATATTAAGTTCCAAGTGTCTAACTGTCAAGTGTCATCTTTTAATATTATAAATATCCATATAATAGCATCAGGAAACTCACTAGGAGAGTTTATTAGAAGATTAGAAGATAGTGTTTCTTTCTAATATGAGATAAATATCTTTTATTTATTTATTTATTTACAAACTACACCAACAATCCCCCACTAGTTTGTAATGAATGTCTTTTTATTTGATAGAATTATGCTTATAGAAATGTATTATGCAATTTAAACCTTCAATTCATGTAAGAACTTAAATCCTACTAAAGTTATTGGTATCCGTAGATTAAACCAAAACTTTTGTTGTAGAATAAAGATACTAAACACATAATACTATCTAAACTCATAAAAATGTTTACAACTATTTAGCACTATTATGACCATGTGCTAAAATCTTATTTTTCATGAATATTTACAAGAGAAAACCCTAACTCTTGTCAAAAGTAGCATTGCTTGTATATTCATATAGGTGGAATTATACATGTCTCTGTTACATTAAACACAAACTTTAAATGCAATTAAAAGCCCACGCTCATCCTCCTTTACATAATACAACACACTAAATATTATTAGAATAGGGTTTCAAATTACTTATTAGTGTCCAACAGATACTAACCAGTAACTTATTATTATCCATTAAATTTAGAGATAAATTTCTTGTTGATCTGAAGTTGGGTTCCTATTACTGGTATCTTTAATAACAGGTTTCTACTCCATTTCATTAGTTGTTTTCCGTACCATATCTATAGATAGTCCTTTTATGAGCGGATTCGCTAAATTATTTACACATGTCACATAGACAATGGTGATTACCCTATTTGTAATCAACTCTTGAATATATCCATATCGAATGTGTATATGTCTTGACTTACCAATATAAATGTTACTATAAGCTCGAGACATAGTTGCTTTACTATCGTAGTATAAAAAAATAATTGACATATATTATTGACGTTGGATGACAAGTTGAATCTTAGGCTCATCTTGAAATTCAAATAAGAAGCATGCCAATTTGTTGTTGTTGGATATGTGCTCAATCACCCAGCTGCAATTTACAAGATAGTCCTCAATGCAAATAAACCAATGAAGTTAGAAAAGACTTTTAAGATGCTAGCTTTTGTTGAATGTGGTGAAGGGGATCTAAAGATGACCACTTTGGTTGGTGATAACCTTGAAGAATTTTTCAAACTCATCACAGACAAGTTGTTATTCCCATTGCATATTGGAACATGCAAAGTTGTTGGTTTACTTTATCTCGGTGTTTGACAAAGCTACCAGATTAATTGGTAGAACACATATTTGATTTACTAAACATAAATGAAATTGACTCAATAAGCCAGACGGATCCCAAATTATCAATGTTGGTTCAGGAAACTGGATTTTATAAGAAGAAGGGTTGATGAGTTTCACGCACCATGGAATGACGAATGAAATTGGAATATATGAGGTATTGGGATGAGGCTTGCTCGCCATGTATCATTTGAGTAAGTTTTTCTTTTTAGGGCATGCTTAGGTTATTCATTTTTTTTCTATATGATACATGGCGAGCTAACCTCATCCCAATGCCTTAGATATCCCAATTCCATTCATCATTCCATGCCGCATTAAACTCTTCAAGCCTTCTTCTTATAAAATCCAGTTTCCTGAACCAACGTTGATAATTTGGGATTCGCTTGGCTTATTGAGTCAATTTCATTTATGTTTAGTAAATTAAATATGTGTTCTACCAATTAATCTGGTAGCTCAGTCAAACATCAAGAGAAAGTAAACCAACAACTTTGCATGTTCCAATATGCAATGGGAATAACAACTTGTTTATGACGAGTTTGAAAAATTCTTCAAGGTTGTCACCAACCAAAGTGGACATCTCTGGATCCCCTTCATCACATTCAACAAAAGCTAGCATCTTAAGAGTCTTTTCTAACTTCATTGATTCATTTGCATTGAGGATTATCTTGTAAATTGCAGCTGGGTGATTGAGCACATATCCAACAACAACAAATTGGCATGCTTCTTATTTGAATTTCAAGATGAGCCTAAGATTCAACTTGTCATCCAACGTCAATAACATATGTCAATTATTTTTTTATATTATGATAGTGAAGCAACTATGTCTCGAGCTTATAGTAACATTTATATTGGTAAGTCAAAACATATAAGCATTCGATATAGATATATTCGAGAGTTGATTACAAATAGAGTAATCAACATTGTCTATGTGACATGTGTAAATAATTTAGAGAATCCGCTCATAAAAGGACTATCTATAGATATGGTACAGAAAATAACTAATGAAATGGAGTTGAAACCTGTTATTAAAAATACCGGAAATAGGAACCCAACTTCAGATCAGCAAGAAACTTATCTCTAAATTTAATAGGTAATAATAAGAACCTATAAAACTTGACAGATGTTATAAAACTTGACAGATGTGTTTAACCTTTCACGTGAACACAGTGAGCATACAAATTACTTCATCCAGAAATTGAATATATATACAAAGGTAGGAAGCGTTTCATACCAGGCAACTGGGATAGTTGGATGCCTCTCATTTACTCTTCTTAACCCTTGAGTGCAATAACAGCCTCGTGTCGTGTGTTCCAAGAGGATACTTGAACAGAAGATTTGGAAACAGAAACCTGTGAGACTCAAACTCAGCTTGTAGCAAACAGATTATTAGAGCTTCCTCCAAGAAAGGAGATCGCAGAGCAGAGCCGGCATGGCCGGCCACCAGCACCAGCATGCAGCATCAATGATTGAGCAATTTAATATTTGATAGTAGACAATTTTGGACTAATGAATAGATCTAATAATATCAACTTGATTTGTAGCAATAATTGATAAATAAATAAAAAAAACTGAACACGACGACCCAGCTAATTAATGAAAACTGTGAAAGAAATGCTAGAGGTTGCAGAGGATAAAAGTAAGAAAATTAGAGAACGAGCGAGAGTTTTGTTTGAGGTTTCATCAGGTCACTCTTTACTGTTTTTCTTAATTTACAAAAGAGAGAAGAAGGCCTACACACACACACACATCAGGGCTGCTTAGTCATGCTCTCCCACGCGAAAAGAATGATAAACAACGTCTGCTGCATGACAGGCTGGAAGGCCAAAAGAAAGGAAGGAGAATAAAAACCAACTGAGAGGCCTAATTGCTGTGAGCTGAAGAAGGGAAAATAATTATCCTTTCTCTTCCTACAACTTTCTACCCTTCTTATTCTTTAACAAACTGAAATCGAAATGTAACTAGAAGAACAAATCATGCAAGAGAAAAGGGTTTTTATTTACCTCATGGAGACTGATCATGAACAACTTGTGAATAATTGAGGCTTTCATCTCATGATGCTGTCGTATCTACTGTGAACAGATTTTCTCATGGTGTTTGTAAAGGCACCTAATAACCACTATGCAACACTCACAGTGCATGAACATGAAATATGTTTCACAAATAATATTTCTTAAAAGGATCAAAACAATAATAATGGAAAAAAAATGAAAAAATAAATAAGAATAAGATTCCAGAGTCTCTTTACTTCCTTTCGAATTCAAATATTAATTATGATCATTTCTTTGCACCTTAAATTTAATTATTATAAATTTGTTAAAGCGGGACGGCTTAGAAACACGCACTAAACACTTTAAGGGGAAAAAATTATATGTTGTCCCCTAGCACAATGTTTTATTTTTCTTGTTCCACGGATATGTTTGACATCGCCTTCTTCTTCTTCATGCTCCTCACTTGACAATAATAACCAATCCAATGTCCAGATTTACCTCCATTCTCCCATCCTCCGCCGCTCTAAGTATTTCTCCGTCCTTTTAATAATGTTGTTGCTTCTGGGACCATTTTGGTAATTCACCTAGTTTGGCCTCTCCCTTTTTTCCCCCCTCCATAAAGCACCAAGTTTTGTTCTCGCTCTTACTAATTCAGCTATCTAACTTGCATGTCCGTAACGTGGAGCAAGACTACTCAACACATGTCCCATTTTCTTATATGAAAAAAAGAGAGTATATATTAGATTGATGGCTCCCAAGATACCGTGAACTGTATTAAGTTAAACAGTTGTGTTTTTAGAAAAATAAATTTTTTAATAATTAGGCTAAACATTGTTTAATTTGATAATATAATAAAAAATTAGATAATAGGAACAACAACAGCAAATAAATTAAAAAAAAAATTATCTGGATCAAAACTAGATTAACACATAAAACTTGTGGCCTGACATATGAGATAGTGATAATCTTGTAGAACGATAATATTAGCAAAAATCATTTGTAAGAAAGGATATAAAAAAAATCCAAACCAATCTAGTCTAATATTTCAAATTGGTGACCTGAAATGTTAACAAAATCTGATTAATAAAATGTTGAGGATTAAAATAAAAAATGAAAGTTCTGATAAAAAAGGATTAAAAATTAAATAAATAATAATTAAAAAAATAAAAATTAAATATCATATTAAAATAAAATGAACTAAATTATTTGAGGGATGTAATTGAAGATAAAGTTCAATTAACATAATAATATAAAAATATTGAGGGATACAATTTAAAAATTTATTAAATTAATAAAATAATATAAAATATGAAGGAATGTAACTGAAAAATAATCTAATTAAAAAAATATAAACAAAAAAAAATCAAATTTAAAAGGTGAAGAAACAATAAAGGAGAAATAAATTGAACCGTATAGATAATCTAAAATAAAATAAATGGTATTAAAAAAATAAAAAAATAAAAATTAAATGAATACTTTAAAAATATTTTAAAAGGGTTGGCTCTGAAATCACGCACCGGAGCGAGCTAAGATGTAAAACCAAACAACTGAGATGTGCAACGAAAAGTCTTGAAGATTGAGTTGTGACAGTACAAAAACTATAAATGCGAAAGCGCAACTGGGTGCCCTAGAAGAAGTCCAGTCGGAGCACTTATTGGGCCAAGGTTTTTTAGTTTTTAGTTCTCTTTGGGGTTGGGGAAGAGACAATAACGGCACCAAAAAAGTGAAATGAGAATGTTTTGGTCAAAATTAACAAGTTTGCTGGCATATTATAAAGAGAGAGAACTCAAGATTCAAAAAAACTCTTCGTTCTAACACACAATTTTGCCTCTGATATTATATATCTTGAAACCTTTTTTTCATAAAAAAAAACCTTCAAAATCCCCACAATACAATTCCTTGAAAAGGAGCATCCTCTCAAGGCCATAGGTTGCTACCCAGTGAAGGTCAACCTCCCAAGCCTTGTAACATTTCAAGAAATGAATAATGTAGTTTATCAAGAACTAAATACCTTGTAGAACTTGGAAATCCCAATGACCATACAAGAAGTTATTCTGTGTTTCAATGGTGATCAGAAGAAGATAGACTTCAATATATCTAGCGGAGTTAAAGCTAGTATGATGGAACTTGAAGCGCCAACTAACAAAACCTTTCAAGAAACCTTGGGTTTCTTGAAAACTATACTAGCCAGGTATCATCATGAAGTGAAACATATGGTTGTCTTGACTATTTTCATTGCCGTCCTGGATTACAGTTTTAAGCAGAAAGAGCTTTATTTTCAGTTGTTTACGTTACCTAACACGTTCAATCTTAAGGTCATCTTGAAATTCAAACAAGAAGAAGATCAATTTCTTGGGGCTGGATATGTGCTCAATCACCCAGCTGCGTTTTACAAGATAGTCCTCAATGCGAATGAATCATTAAAGTTAGAAAGGACTCTTAAGATGCTGGCTTTTGCTGAATGTGATAAAGGGAATCCAAAAATAATCACTTTGGTGGCTGACTAGCTTGAACAGTTTTTCAAACTCATTAGAGATAAACTGTTATACCCATTGCATTTTGAAATATGTAAAATTGCTGGTTTGCTTCTCCCTTGTTATTTGACAAAGTTGCCAGAAAAATTACAAATACATATATTTGATTTACTAAATATAAATGAAATTTACTTAGTAGCCCAGGCGGATCCCAAACTATCAACTCTGGTTCATGAAAGTGGATTGTTCATGAAAAAGCTAGATGAGTTTTACGCTACATGGCTTGATGCATGGGATGCAAATTGGAATTGGGATATCTAAGCTACTGGGATGAGGCCGCCTCGCCATGCAAGAGAAAAGGGTTTCTATTTACCTCATGCTGATCAAGAACCACAGCCACAGCTTGTGAATAATTGAGGTTTTCATCTCATGGTGCAGTCTTATCTACTGTGAATAATTTAGTTGATTACATTTTTGGCAACCCAGATTTTCAATTTCTTCTATTTGAGTGTGCAAGCTTTTCAATTCTGTCAAATACATGCTTGTATGTTTATGAACATTACAAGAAAATTTTAAGCGCTCATAATGTTTTTTTTTTTTTTTGAGTTTTTGGCCTACAAAAAAATTTTATTTTCATCTTTGATCCCTTAAAATTTTTATGTTTTGATTTAAAATTTTATTTTGTTTATATTTTAGTTTTTAAGTTCAAGAAATGATAGAAAATATGGTTGAAAAACAAAGGAGAGATAAAACAATTGGGTGGACATGTTTTATGAACAATAAAAAATAAAAGTTAAAATTGATATGAATGTGTTTTTCTTGTTAAGAAGAGTGTTATTTAGATGTTCCTAAGTTTTTATATTGCTTGAAAAAATAAATCAAGGCTAAAACAATTTGAGAAAACAAATTTTCTCATGGTCTCTGAAAAGGCACCTAATAACCATCATGTAACACTAGTGCGAACATGCAATATGTTTCACCTGATAACGATAAGATTCATCCTACGTGATTAGGATCATCTGCATAGGGTGTGTGCATATCTTGTATTTGAATCCCACGTAAACTATATCTCTTGTAAACAAACGTAGAAAGCTAGTTGTTGTATCAGATGTAAACACTGTGGTTATATAAGCCAGAATACAAAAGATATCTGGTAACCTTTTCCAGAATTATTTCATGGTATCAGAGCAAATTATAGCTAACGCTTTTGTCAATCCTATGGCTGCTATCACAGACACTTCCTTTTCTTCCGCTGCTTTTCATCTTCCAGCTCAAGTTATCTCCATTAAACTTGATGGAACTAACTTCCTTGCCTGGAGTGCTCAATTAATTCCTCTGTTTCGAAGCTATGGTCTAATGGGAATCATTGATGGTTCTGAGCCTAGCCCTCCTAAATTTTCCACTGACGAACACAAAGCCCAAGGGACTCTTAATTCTGCTCATGTAATTTGGCAGTATAAAGATCAAACAGTACTTGGCTGGATTATTTCCTCTTTATCTCCTACGGTGGTTTCCACCATTTATGGTCTGGAGACTTCTCGGCTTGCTTGGCAAGCTCTTGGTGCACGATTTGCTGCACCTTCAACTTCACGAATTTCTCTTATCAAGAGGAAGCTACAATCTTCACAACAAGGTTCCATGTCTTGCCAATAATTTTTGGATGAAGTCAAATCCTTTGCCGATGAACTATCTGCTGTGGGGAAACCTGTTGATGATTCAGATTTAATATTATCTGTTCTCAATGGTCTTAATTCCTCTTTTCACTCCTTTGTGACAACTTATATGTTGCTTGCTAAGGAGAAGTCCATGTTGTTTTCTGATTTCCATGCAGAGTTGCTGAATTATGATCTTATGCAAAAATTCCATAGTTACTCTATTCAACCTGAGGCAGGACCATATGCTTTGTACACGCATAAAAATGGTTCCAAACCTGGATATCGACACAGTATCAACAAATCTCGTTTCTCTGGATCTTCCAAACCCTCTGGTATTTCGTCTTCTCAGTTTCGACAACCGTTACCTCACATGTCATCTTCATCACCAACCACACCTGCCACTGCGACTTCTCGCTCGCGATCTCCCTGTCAAATTTGCAGAAGGGAGGGACATCAAGCTCTGGACTGTTTTAACCGCATGAACTATTCCTTTCAAGGTCGTCATCCTCCAACTGAATTAGCTGCTATGGTGGCTGAAGCTAATACCACTTATCTCAGTCAGAATCAATGGTATGCTGACAGTGGAGCTAATGTTCATGTTACCTCCGATATTGCTAATTTGGCTAGCTCTCAACCTTATACAGGAGATGATTCAGTCGGCGTAGGTAATGGGACAGGTTTGATCATATCTCGTACTGGCACTGCTTCCCTTCATACTCCTTCTTCTACTCTCACCTTAAACAATGTTGCATATTGTCCTCAAGCATCTGCTCATCTGCTCTCCATTAATAAATTTTGCAAAGACAATAATGTCTACTTTGAACTCACAAGCTCTTATTTTTTTGTGAAGGACATCCTGACGGGGAACACGCTTCTGACGGGGCCAAGTGAAAATGGATTGTACCCAATAAACCTACGCTAACTTCCATCTTCCAAATTTCATGCACTTACCATGACAGTTGGCGTCAAGGCTTCTACCTCTACATGGCATTATCGTTTAGGCCACCCATCCTCTGCCATCCTTCATCGTGTCCTTTCAAAATTTTCTCTTCCAGTTAATAATTCAATCAATAAACAACCTCTTTGTGTGTCTTGTCAACTTGGCAAATCTAAACAATTGCCATTTTCTGACTCTACAACCGAGTCCACAGCTCCATTAGAAATAATTCATTCTGATGTTTGGTCCACGTCCACACCTTCATTGAGCAGCTGTCGGTATTATGTAATTTTTATTGACGATTATACTCGCTTTTGTTGGCTATTCCCTCTTTCTACTAAATCTGATGTTTATTCAGTTTTTGTTAAATTCAAGCTTTTAGTAGAAAAACAATTTAATTACACCATTAAACAATTTCAAAGTGACAATGGTGGGGAATATTGCTCTAACATCTTTAAGCAATTTTTAAGTGCCAACGGCATTTTTCATCGTCTTTCATGTCCTCATACATCACAACAAAATGGCCTTGCCGAGAGGAAACATCGTCATATTATGGAAATGGGACTTACTCTTCTTGCCCAATTCGGTTTACCTAAACAATTTTGGGTTGATGCATTTCTCACTTCTATTTTCATTATTAATCGTTTACCTACCAAGGTTCTTGATTATTTATCCCCATTTGAATGTCTTTTCCACATTCCTCCTGACTTCACTTATTTCCGGGCTTTTGGATGTCAATGCTTTCCATATCTTCATCCTTACTCAACTGACAAATTATCTTATCGTAGCAAGCCATGTATTTTCATCAGTTATTGTTCTAATCACAAAGGTTTTTGGTGTTTTGATCCATCTTCTAAGCGTGTTTATATATCCCGAAATGTGATTTTTGATGAAGGTCATTTCCCAGCAACAGTACAATCTATCTTCATTGACTCTGCCAGCAACGTGAGCTCCTCAGGTAATTCTCATAATCTATTGTTTTCTCCTCCCTCCACTATATTTATTTCTTCCCCTGTTGTTCCCGCTCCTACTATCCCATCTTCACCTTCCCTTTCTCAAAATTCGATCTCACCCGTCCATGACCTCCATCCATTTACACCAATTTCCACCTCTAGTCATTCTAACACCCCTCTAGCCTCTCCCAATTCCTCTCCACCCATTCATCAATTTTCTTCTTCCCATGACAGTGAGCATCCTGCTCATCCAGACATATCACCTTCTCTTCCCCTACCTCCCTCTCACATGGTCACTCGATCCCAGACTGGCCATCTTAAACCCCGTAGCTTTCCTGGTTTCCACACATATTACTCTACCCGTCACCCCCTTCAAGCTCTGCATGCAGGTATGGTCATCTCTGAGCCTTGCACCTATGCTCAAGCAGCTTCTCTTCCTGAGTGGCAAGCAGCAATGGACACCGAATTTCAGGCATTACTCAAGAATGACACCTGGTCTTTATGCTCTCGTCCTCCTGGTAAGAATATGGTGCCTTGCAAATGGGTCTTCAAACTAAAGAGACAACCTGATGGAAGTATTGAACGTCACAAGGCTAGACTTGTTGCTGTTGGCTATTTACAGAAAAGTGGGATAGACTTTCATGACACGTTCAGTCCTGTCATCAAACCTTCGACTGTTCGTATGGTCCTTACAATTGCTGTTTCTTTCAACTGGGACATTAGGCAGCTTGACGTCTCGAATGCCTTTCTCCATGGCATTTTAGAATAAGAGGTAGACATGACACAGTCGAAAGGCTTTGAAGATCCGATGCACCCTCACTTTGTTTGTAAGCTTCACAAATCTCTCTATAGTTTAAAGCAAGCCCCTCGGGCTTGGTTTCATCGTCTATCTACTGCCTTACTGTCTCTTAACTTTCATAGCTCCCAAGTTGATCCCTCCTTGTTCACTTATCACCACGGTTCAGTGCATGTGTTCTTATTAATATATGTGGATGATATCCTTGTCACGTCTAATGACCAAGAATTCATCACATCTCTTATCGCTAACCTGCAACTTGAGTTTTCCATGAAGGACCTCGGCCAGTTGGCTTACTTCCTGGGTATTGAAGCTACACGTTCTCCTTCAGGGTTGCATCTTCGACAAACAAGATATATTATTGATCTTTTAGATCGAGTACATCTCCTTGGCATCCGACCTTATAGAGCTCCTTGTGTCTCAGGCTCCAAACTATCCAAATTTGCTGGGGAACCTCTTTCAAATCCAACTGAGTACAGGCAAACAGTTGGTGCCTTACAATATGTCACTCTTACGCGCCCTGACATTGCATATTCAGTAAATCAGCTATGCTAACACATGCAGACTCCAACCTCTACCCACTGGACAGCAGCTAAACGTGTCCTACGTTATTTGAAGAATACACTTGATTATGGCCTTTTCTACAAACCTGGTTCCTTCTCCATTAATGCCTACTGCGATTCTGATTGGGCTAGTGATCCCGATGATAGAAGATCAACGTGTGGTTATGGTGTTTATGTAGGTTCCAATCTCATTTCATGGTCGGCTAAGAAACAACATGTTGTCTCCAAGTCTAGCACTGAGGCAGAATACCGTTGTTTAGCCGTTGTTACAGCTGAAGTATATTGGCTGCGTATGCTTTTGTGTGAGCTGAAAATTTCTTTTCAAGCTGCCCCTGTTATTTGGTGTGACAATATCAGTTCTTTAGCCCTTGCCTCCAATCCAATTTTCCACGCAAGGTCTAAACACATCGAAGTTGATTACCATTTTATCCGTGAAAAAGTGGCCAATCGAGACATAATTTTACAACATGTCCCCACTTCTTTGCAGCCTGCTGACATTTTTACAAAGGGACACACAGCTGATCGTTTTTGTTTTCTACGGGACAAACTCTCTGTGTTGGATCTTCCAGCTGATTTGCGAGGGAATGATAAAGATAAGAGTCGTGTTGTATCTCCCTGCTAAATTGCGAGGGAATGATAACGATAAGATTCATCCTACGTGATTAGGATCATCTGCATAGGGTGTGTGCATATCTTGTATTTGAATCCCACGTAAACTATATCTCTTGTAAACAAACGTAGAAAGCTAGTTGTTGTATCAGATGTAAACACTGTGGTTATATAAGCCAGAATACAAAAGATATCTGGTAACCTTTTCCAGAATTATTTCATGGGTCTGTGCAAGTTTCAAGCCCAAAGGGCTTTCACTTGAGGGGGTGTGTTAGAGAATAATATAAATCATATCCTGGGACCTCACCTAAAAGCTTAAGCTTTTGGGTTGAGATGGTTCTTTGACATGGTATCAGAGCCTTGATGACCAAGTGGTCACGAGTTCGAATCTCACCATCCTCATTTATTTGATAAAAATTAATCACAAGGTAATGTGGGTCTGTGCAAGTTTCAAGCCCAAAGGGCTTTCACTTGAGGGGGTGTGTTAGAGAATAATATAAATCATATCCTGGGACCTCACCTAAAAGCTTAAGCTTTTGGGTTGAGATGGTTCTTTGACAACCAATGACATAATATTTTTTAAAATGATCAAAACAATAATAAAAAAAAATTAAGAAAAAAAAAAGGAACAAGATTGCAGAGTAAAGTCACCTAATAACCACCATGTAATGCTCTCTTTAATTCCTAATTTCAAATTCAAATATTAATTATGATAATTTATTGGCACCTTAAATTTAACTATTATAAATTTATTAAAGCGGGACGGCTTAGCAAACACACACTAACAACTTTAATGGGGAAAAAAATAATAATAAAAAAAAATCTATGTTGTCCCACAGCAGCAAAAGAATAGAGTTGGAGAACACAGCACAATGTTCTATTTTTCTTGTTCCATGGATGTGTTTGACATCGCTTTCTTCATCATGTTCCTCACTTCTATTATTCTCATGAGCAGCTGAATTTTTGCTTTCCCGTCTTCGTATTTTGCTGGTGGTGGCATCATATCCTGCCGGAATCTATGATAAATTAAACGAGTGGCCCTGGACAAAAACCGCAGCTCCGAGCAAACACATTCCATTCTACCAACATCTACGATGGAAAGCAAATCCATAATCTTTAACTTCAACTCTCTTGGGAGGCGGTCGAAGCATGGAGGAAGAGCCATACCGGTCTTCTCACAAAGATCTATTAACAGCGGCAAAGCTAGTCCATCCTTCAGAACTTTCTCTAGCTGTCGAACTTCATTCTTATCATTGTCATTCATCAAAGAGTTCCTTTCACAATTTGCTCGCAACAAATTTATAGTGCGTCCAAACCCCTTTCCATTCAAACACACCCTGTGTATATCCGAGCCACCCTTGGTCAAAGATCCACATACATTGACGATATCTTCTGAACACTGTACCTTCACATAAATCGATTCAGCAACGTCGACGTTTTCAGGAAGCAAGAGCCCTGGAAGAGTATACTACATCGTGAATGCGTTTGAAGACAGGTCTGGTACTGGAGGACGAAACTGATCAACTTTCATCCTAGATTTCAAATCGAACCCAATAAAACCAAATTCCAATAAGATGGCATGAGTAGCAATAGCCGCATTATGATTAAAGAAACTACAATCCTCATCCTTCTCAGTAGTTGTTTCACTGCTAGAGGGTTCTGCTACACCCTCGAACCCAGCAGATACAGAAGACTCGTGGCGGCTTGTCGTTTGTTGATTTGGGAAGTTGAGGGGTAACTCCTGATGAGAAGTTTCAGATTCTTCTCGATCAATCACCTGTTCTTGGACGGACAATTCTTGAGCCAGGGTTCCTTGTTCTTTAGGCATGTCTTTGAAATTCAGGATAAGACTTTCCATAGGTTTTGGCAGACAAATTAATCTAGAGAACAACGAAAAAAACGAAGAAGGGAACTCGAAAATCTGCAGGAAGCTTGAAGTTCCTTTGGTGATATATAGGGATAAGAGAAGGTGCGCATATATATATATATATATAGAGAGAGAGAGAGAGAGAGTCCTAATGAATGCTGAGTAGTGATACTGTGATAGTGATATAGAGAAGGGGCACTAGAATCCTAATCAATTGCTGAATTTGCCAACTCAGCACGGTAGCGTATCCAGAAGAATTTACCGAAGAAATTAATAGAGAATTTGACTGGCAACTTCCCATGCCAGTCCACTCAAGTATCTAATTAATTATCAGTTGATGATTATTAATTCCTTGGTCCCATATTAAGTGATATATTTTTTTTATGATCTTAATTTATGTATGTAAAAAAAAAAGTAGAATTATTATATAGTCTCATCTATTCTCTCTATTATTTTAAAAATCTATTCAAAATAAAATTTAACTATATAAACATAGTTGAAAATAAAAGTGAGATAATATTTTTAAAACAGATATTTTAATTAATTTTTATTTTATTTTAGGAAATTTATACAAGCACAACGAAAAGGGGGGAGTATCATGGATGTACACTTCCAAAGCAATAGCCCGCAGTTTAGTACAATGAGGGTAGTTTAGTAAAATGAGGGCGCTCGCACGCTAATGTTTTCACCAATTTCTCCAGTAAACGACAAGAAACACCGACTACGTAGTTTCCCCGCTCGCCAATTCATGAAAAAAAAAATATCATCACCACGCCACCTGTCCACCCAGCAAGCTTTAAAAAATTTCCACTGCCAACCAGATCTTCCTATTTGCACCCAGAAAACAAATCTTCCCTAATCCAGAAACTTTTCGATAATGATCCCATCCACCTCCAAGAAAAGGCCACGCGTGCCATACAACCGCCATTCCACCGTATCCACAACCGCTAGCCTCCGCTCAACAGCCTCCAGATCCACTAGCCTCTCCTCCACCGCCGCCTTAATCGATTCATTTCCTGACAAAATCATCTCCGAAAACTCCAAAAAACTCCGCCGAACCTCCTCCCATCCGCTCCTCTCTACCGCCCCCTCCTCCTCCTCCACCACCACCACCCCGTTCAACGACGTGAACACCGCTGACGTCATCCTCCGCCTCTTCCTGGACCCCACTGCCCCCATCATTAACTTCTCGGATTCAGTTTATTCAATTGACAATAATAACCAATCCAATGTCCAGATCTACCTCCATTCTCCCATTCTCCGCCGCTCTCAGTATTTCTCCGCCCTTTTATCCGACAGATGGCAGCACTCCAAGGAAAATCCCGATTCTGCTGAAAATAAAATCGACCAGTACTTGATTCCGTTAAAATTAGGCGTCGCTCCTGGATCGATCGAAGTCCATCTAAGCGTTTTAAAATTGCTGTATACGAACGATTTCAATAATGTGATTAACTCTGCTGCGGCGGCTCTAGATATTTTGCCGGTGGCGTTAAAGTTGTTGTTTGATGAGTGTGCGGATTATTGCGTTAAGTATCTTGAGGCTGTGCCGTGGAGTGAAGAGGAAGAGAAGCGCGTGATTAATTTAATTCCATATTTACGCGAGGAGGAGTCTGAAGAGCTATTAGCTAGGGTTTCTCCGGCGAAATATGATTCGTGTGAGGAAATGCTTCATGGTTTGATATTGGCTGCGATTCATAGTAGTTCGAACATGGCATTTGTGAAAGCGTTTGTGGCTAAGTTGTTGAGGGATTTTTCATCGAGGGAGTCGGCGAGGAGGGTTTTGGAGATGGCGTTTGAGACGAGTTTGAAGATTGTGAAGGAATCGCTTGAGGAGTATTCGAGTCCGAATTTTAGAGGGGATCATAAAGAGACGGAAGCGATACAGAGGTTGAATTTGCATACAGCGATGACTAATGGGAAGCATTTGTTGTGGTTAGTGGAGAGGATGATTGAGCTGAGAGTGGCGGATAGTGCGGTGAAGGAGTGGAGTGAGCAAGATTCTTTTACGGCTGATTTGCAGAGGGCTTTCAGGGATGATGCGTGGAGGAATATTGTTCCGGGCTTTCCTGCTGTTTTGCTTCGTCGCACTTGTAAGCTTGCTAATGCTGTTGCTTCTGGGACCATTTTGGCCGCTAGACAGGTATTACTATTGGCTTTTATTTTCGATTATTTTGTGATCACTGCCACCAATTCTTTAACATAAGCAATCCGTCAAGGATTGGATGCATGAAAGTTTATTGTTTTTATTTTATAGTAATAATATTTTGTTTATAAATCTAGTTGCAGTTGTAGAGGTGAATCTAGTGATAGTGGTAGTGGTCGTCAACAACAACAACTACTTTACTTTTCATATTAAATCTATTGTAATAATATTTTAAATATCCATATCATTAATTATTATGTAAATATTATTTATTAATAATATTAAATTTATGTGTCATTTTTTATAGTTTTTAATCCTTTAAAATAAGATTTATAGTTTTTCTTCGATAATAATTATATATTTTTTTCAAATCTATTAAAAATAATAATAATAATTTTTAATTTTATTATTAAAATAAAATCAATCCTAACTTTTCAATATTAATGATATTTTTTACAAATGTATTAATCATACTAAAAATAATAATCTTTACACTACAAATAATAATATTTTTCATATCAATGATATTAATTATAATATTAATAACAATATTTATTGTACAAATAATAATATTTTTAATGTTAATAATAATAAAATTAAAATTATTTATAATAAATATAATAATATTTTAATACTAAAAATTTTAATTAGCATAAAACTAATAATAATATCAATAACCTTACCCAAGTTTAAGTAGATCTGGCTGCAATACAGATCAAGTGATTTGGATGCTTCTTACATGATGATCCAAAAAGTATTGGGGCTAGCTGCTTCCCAACCCATTATAGTTGAGTGAGGATGCAGGATCCTAGATCATTGACTGCTGACGTGGACCCAAAAGCCTTGGGTTTGAAAGCTTCATGACCCAAGGACTTGAATCTACATCCCTGCTATTTCCAAGCAACTTGGATCAGGCAAATCTTTTTTATTCAAGTTTTTTTGGTCCGAAAACACATACCAAAATCAAGTTAATAATAATAATAATAATAATAATGAATATAATTGATTTTACTCTTCAAAATGAATTTATGTTTTCTCTATAATAATAAAATTTTATAATACTAATACTATTATTATTATTTATTATTATTATTATTATTATTTGTGAAATATTCTAGGAGTTGAAAAAAAAATTTTGAATGAACTAAATTTAAAAATTAATTAAAAAAACATAGAAAAATACTTTTTAAAAAATATTTTATATAAAATAAATTGAGTTACGAAAACAAAAGAGAGATAAACCAATGCATGTGCCTAAAATAACTTCTTTACCAAATAAACACTAATTTGATTTTTTTTCTTGTGAATTCGTTGGCAGGGTTGATTATTTTTTTTGTGAACTTTAAGGATTAAGAATAAATCACCGAGTTGCAAGGTAATTCACCTAGTTTGGCCCCTCCCTTTTTTTTCCCCCTCCATGAAGCACCAAGTTTTGTTCTCGCTCTTACTAATCCAGCTATCTAACTTGCATGTCCGTAACGTGTAGCAAGACTAGTCAACACATAACTTCTTTACCAAATAAATTACACTAATCTGATTTTTTTTCTTGTGAATTCGCAGGGTTGATGATTTTTTTTGTGAACTTTAAGGATTAAGAATAAAAGTTGCAAGGTAATTCACTTAGTTTGGCCTCCCCCCCCTCCATGAAGCACCAGGTTTTGTTCTCGCTCTTACTAATCCAGCTATCTAACTTGCATGTCCGTAACGTGTAGCAAGACTAGTCAACACATAACTTCTTTACCAAATAAATTACACTAATCTGATTTTTTTTCTTGTGAATTCGCAGGGTTGATGATTTTTTTTGTGAACTTTAAGGATTAAGAATAAAAGTTGCAAGGTAATTCACTTAGTTTGGCCTCCCCCCCCCCTCCATGAAGCACCAGGTTTTGTTCTCGCTCTTACTAATCCAGCTATCTAACTTGCATGTCCGTAACGTGTAGCAAGACTAGTCAACACATAACTTCTTTACCAAATAAATTACACTAATCTGATTTTTTTTCTTGTGAATTCGCAGGGTTGATGATTTTTTTTGTGAACTTTAAGGATTAAGAATAAAAGTTGAATTTTGTTCTCGCTCTTACTAATTCAGCTATCTAACTTGCATGTCCGTAACGTGTAGCAAGACTAGTCAACACATGTCTCATTTTCTTATATGAAAAAGAGAGAGTATATATTAGATTGGTGGCTCGCAAGATACCGTGAATTGTATTAAGTTAGACAGTTGTGTTTTTAGAAAAATAATTTTTTTTAATAATTAGGCTAAACATTGTTTAATTTGATAATATAATAAAAAATTAGATAATACCAACAACAGCAGCAAATAAATTAAAAAAAATATTGTATGGATCAAAACTAGGTTAACACATGAAACTCGTGGCCTGACATATAAGATACTGATAATCTTGTAGAACGATAATATTAGCAAAAATCATTCGTAAGAAAGGATCTAAAAAAATCCAAACCAATCTAACCTAATTTTTCAAATTGGTGACCTGGAAGGTTAACAAAATCCGATTAATATGTTGAGGGTTAAAATAAAAAATAAAAGTTCTGATAAAAAAAAGGATTAAAAATAAAATAAAATAAATAATAATTAAAAGAATAAGGATTAAATATGATATTAAAATAAAATGAACTAAATTATTTGAGGGATGTAATTGAAGATAAAATTTAATTAACATAATAATATAAAATATTGAGGGAAGTAATTTAAAAATAATAATTAAAAGAATGATATAAAAATATTGAGGGATACAATTTAAAAATTTATTAAATTAATAAAATAATATAAAATATGAATGAATGTAATTGAAAAAATATAGATAAAATAAAAAAAATGATCAAATTTAAAAGGTGAAGAAACAATAAAGGAGAAATAAATTAAACCGTATAGATAATCTAAAATAAAATAAATGGTATTAAAAAAATAAAAATTAAATGAATACTTTAAAAATATTTTAAAAGGGTTGGCTCTGATATCGCTCACTGAAGCGAGCTAAGATGGAAAACCAAACTGAGATTTGCAACTAAAAGTCTTGAAGATTGAGTTGTGACAGTACAAAAGCTATACATGCAAAAGCGGAACTGGGTGCCCTAGAAGAAGCCCCGTTGGAGGACTTATTGGGCCAAGGATTTTTAGTTTTTAGTTTTCTTTGGGGCTGGGGAAGGGACAATAACAGCACCAAAAGGTGAAATGAGAAAGTTTTTGCCAAAATTAACAAGTTTGCATGTATATATCAAGACATAATTTTGCCTTTGATATTATATATCAAGAAACCTCTTTTTCACAAAAGAAACCTTCAAAATCCCCACAATGCAATTCCTTGAAAAGGAGCATCCTCTTGAATTCAAGATCAAAGCCCTCAAGGCCATGGGTTGCTACCCACTGAAGGTCAACCTCCCAAGCCTCGTAATATTTCAAGAAATGAATAATGTAGTTCACCAGGAACTAAATACCTTGCAGAACTTGGGAATCCTAATGACCATACAAGAAGTTATTCTGTGTTTCAATGGTGATCAGAAGAAGATAGACTTCAATATATCTAGTAGAGTTAAAGCTAGTATAATGGAACTTGAAGTGCCAGCTAACAAAAACTTTCAAGAAACCTTGGGTTTCTTGAAAACTATACTGGCCAGGTATCATCATGAAGTGAAACATATGGCTGTCTTGGCTATTTTCGCCATTGCCCTGGATTACGGTTTTAAGCAGGAGGAGCCTTATTTTCAGTTGTTTACGTTGCCTGACACGTTCAATCTTGAGGTCGTCTTGAAATTCAAACAAGAAGAAGACCAATTTTTTGTGGCTGGATATGTGCTCAATCACCCAGCTGCTTTTTACAAGATAGTCCTCAATGCGAATGAATCATTAAAGTTAGAAAGGACTCTTAAGATGCTGGCTTTTGTTGAATGTGATGAAGGGGATCTGGAAATGGCCACTTTGGTGGCTGACTACCTTAAACAGTTTTTCAAACTTATTAGAGATAAGCTGTTATATCCATTGCATTTTGAAATATGCAAAGTTGCTCGTTTGCTTCCCCCTTGTTATTTGACAAAGTTGCCAGATGAATTGCAACTACATATATTTGATTTACTGAGTATAAATAAAATTGACTTTGTAGCCCAGGCGGATTCCAAACTATCAACTCTGGTTCATGAAAGTGGATTATACATGAAGAAGCTAGATGAGTTTTTTGATACATGGCTTGACGCATGGGATGCAAATTGGAATTGGGATATCTAAGCTACTGGGATGAGGCCGCCTCGCCATGCAAGAGAAAAAGGTTTCTATTTACCTCATGTTGATCAAGAACAACAGCCACAGCTTGTGAATAATTGAGGTTTTCATCTCATGGTGCAGTCTTATCTACTGCGAATAATTGAATTGATTACATTTTTGGCAACCCAGATTTTCAATTTCTTCTATTTGAGTGTGCAAGCTTTTCAATTCTGTCAAATACATGCTTGTATGTTTATGAACATTACAAGAAAATTTTAAGCGCTCATAACGTTTTTTTTTTCTCGAGTTTTTGGCCTACAAAAAAAAATTTATTTTCATCTTTGATCCCTTAAAATTTTTATGTTTTGATTTAAAATTTTATTTTGTTCATATTTCAGTTTTTAAGTTGAAGAGATGAGAGAAAATATGGTGAAAAACAAAGAAGAGATAAAACAATTGGTTGGACATGTTTCATGAACAATAAAAAATAAAAGTTAAAATTAATGTGAATGTGTTTTTCTTGTTAAGGAGAGTGTTATTTAGATGTTCCTAAACTTTTATATTGCTTGAAAAAATAAATCAAGGCTAAAAAAAATTGAGAAAACAGATTTTCTCATGGTCTCTGAAAAAGCACCTAATAACCACTATGTAACACTCAGTGCATGAACATGCAATATGTTTCACCAATGACATGATATTTCTTAAAATGATCAAAATAATTAAAAAAAAAATTAAGAAAAAAAGAAGGAACAAGATTGCAGAGTAAAGGCACCTAATAACCACTACGTAATACTCTCTTTAGTTCCTAATTTCGAATTCAAATATTAATTATGATAATTTATTGGCACCTTAAATTTAACTATTATAAATTTGTTAAAGCGGGACGGCTTAGCAAACACACACTAACAACTTTAATGGGAAAAAAAATAAAAAATAAAAATCTATGTTCTCCCACAGCAGCAAAAATAGAGTTGGAGAACACAGCACAATGTTCTATTTTTCTTGTTCCATGGATGTGTTTGACATCGCTTTCTTCATCATGTTCCTCACTTCTATTATTCTCATGAACAGCTGAATTTTTGCTTTCCGGTCTTCGTGTTTTTCTGGTGGTGGCATCATATCCTGCCGGAATCTGTGAAAAATTAAACGAGTGGCCCTGGACAAAAACCGCAGCTCCGAGCAAACACATTCCATTCTACCAACATCTACGAGGGAAAGCAAATCCATAATCTTTAACTTCAACTCTCTTGGGAGGCGGTCGAAGCATGGAGGAAGAGCCATACCGGTCTTCTCACAAAGATCTATTAACAGCGGCAAAGCTAGTCCATCCTTCAGAACTTTCTCTAGCTGTCGAACTTCATTCTTATCATTGTCATTCATCAAAGAGTTCCTTTCACAATTTGCTCGCAACAAATTTATAGTGCGTCCAAACCCCTTTCCATTCAAACACACCCTGTGTATATCCGAGCCACCCTTGGTCAAAGATCCACATACATTGACGATATCTTCTGAACACTGTACCTTCACATAAATCGATTCAACAACGTCGACGTTTTCAGGAAGCAAGAGCCCTGGAAGAGTATACCACATCGTGAATGCGTTTGAAGACAGGTCTGGTGGAGGACGAAACTGATCAACTTTCATCCCAGATTTCAAATCGAGCCCAATAAAACCAAATTCCAATAAGATGGCATGAGTAGCAATAGCCGCATTATGATTAAAGAAACTACAATCCTCATCCTTCTCAGTAGTTGTTTCACTGCTGGAGGGTTCTGCTACACCCTCGAACCCAGCAGATACAGAAGACTCGTGGCGGCTTGTCGTTTGTTGATTTGGGAAGTTGAGGGGTAACTTCTGATGAGAAGTTTCAGATTCTTCCCGATCAATCACCTGTTCTTGGACGGACAAAACTTGAGCCTGGGTTCCTTGTTCTTTAGGCATGTCTTTGAAATTCAGGATAAGACTTTCCATAGGTTTTGTAGACAAATCAATCTAGAGAACAACGAAAAAAACGAAGAAAGGAACTCCAAAATCTGCAGGAAGCTTGAAGCTCCTATGGTGATATATAGGGATAAGAGAAGGTGCACACACACACATATATATATATATATATATATATATATATATATATATAGAGAGAGAGAGAGAGAGAGAGAGAGAGAGAGAGTCCTAATCAATGCTGAGTAGTGATAGTGATATAGAGAAGGGGCACTAGAATCCTAATCAACTGCTGAATTTGCCAGCTCAGCACGGTAGCGTATCCAGAAGAATTTACCGAAGAAATTAATAGAGAATTTGACTGGCAACTTCCCATGCCAATCCACTCAAGTATCTAATTATTTATCGGCCGATGATTATTAATTCCTTAGTCCCATATTAATTGATATATTTTTTATGATTTTTATTTATGTATTTTTTAAAACAAATTAAAGTAGAATTATTATATAGTCTCATCTATTATTTTAAAAATCTATTCAAAATAAAATTTAACTATATAAACATAGTTGAAAATAAAAGTGAGATAATATTTTTAAAACAGATATTTTAATTAATTTTTATTTTATTTTAAGAAATTTATACAAGCACAACGAAACTGGGGGAGTATCATGGAAGTACACTTCCAAAGCAATAGCCCACAGTTTAGTACAATGAGAGTAGTTTAGTAAAATGAGGGCGTTCTCACGCTAACGTTTTCACCAATTTCTCCAGTAAACGACAAGAAACACCGACTACGTAGTTTCCCCGCTCGCCAATTCATGAAAAAAAATATCATCACCACGCCACCTGTCCACCCAGCAAGCTTTAAAACATTTCCACTGCCAAGCAGATCTTCCTATTGGCACCCAGAAAAAAATCTTCCCTAATCCAGAAACTTTTCGATAATGATCCCATCCACCTCCAAGAAAAGGCCACGCGTGCCTTACAACCGCCATTCCACCGTATCCACAACCGCTAGCCTCCGCTCAACAGCCTCCAGATCCACTAGCCTCTCCTCCACCGCCGCCTTAATCGATTCATTTCCTGACAAAACCATCTCCGAAAACTCCAAAAAACTCCGCCGAACCTCCTCCCACCCGCTCCTCTCCACCGCCCCCTCCTCCTCCTCCACCACCACCACCCCGTTCAACGACGCTAACACAGCTGACGTCATCCTCCGCCTCTTCCTGGACCCCACTGCCCCCATCATTAACTTCTCGGATTCAGTATATTCAATTGACAATAATAACCAATCCAATGTCCAGATCTACCTCCATTCTCCCATCCTCCGCCGCTCTAAGTATTTCTCCGCCCTTTTATCCGACAGATGGCAGCACTCCAAGGAAAATCCCGATTCTGCTGAAAATAAAATCGACCATTACTTGATTCCGCTAAAATTAGGCGTCGCTCCTGGATCGATCGAAGTCCATCTAAGCGTTTTAAAACTGCTGTATACGAACGATTTCAATAATGTGATTAACTCTGCTGCGGCGGCTCTAGATATTTTGCCGGTGGCGTTAAAGTTGTTGTTTGATGAGTGTGCGGATTATTGCGTTAAGTATCTTGAGGCTGTGCCGTGGAGTGAAGAGGAAGAGAAGCGCGTGATTAATTTAATTCCATATTTACGCGAGGAGGAGTCTGAAGAGCTATTAGCTAGGGTTTCTCCGGCGAAATATGATTCGTGTGAGGAAATGCTTCATGGTTTGATATTGGCTGCGATTCATAGTAGTTCGAACATGGCATTTGTGAAAGCGTTTGTGGCTAAGTTGTTGAGGGATTTTTCATCTAGGGAGTCGGCGAGGAGGGTTTTGGAGATGGCGTTTGAGACGAGTTTGAAGATTGTGAAGGAATCGCTTGAGGAGTATTCGAGTCCGAATTTTAGAGGGGATCATAATGAGACGGAAGCGATACAGAGGTTGAATTTGCATACAGCGATGACTAATGGGAAGCATTTGTTGTGGTTAGTGGAGAGGATGATTGAGCTGAGAGTGGCGGATAGTGCGGTGAAGGAGTGGAGTGAGCAAGATTCTTTTACGGCTGATTTGCAGAGGGCTTTCCGGGATGATGCGTGGAGGAATATTGTTCCGGGCTTTCCTGCTGTTTTGCTTCGTTGCACTTGTAGGCTTGCTAATGCTGTTGCTTCTGGGACCATTTTGGCCGCTAGACAGGTATTACTTTTGGCTTTTATTTTCGATTATTTTGTGATCACTGCCACCAATTCTTTAAAATAAGCAATCCGTCAAGGATTGGATGCGTGAAGTTTGAATTGTTTTTGGTTTCTCCAAAAGCTGAATTTTTAGTTCTAACAAAAGAGTGTTAGAGCCTATCTATGCTTAGCTTAGCAGGCTCGACAAAGATTTCTCGTTGTGAAATCCTTAACGAGGAGCACAGATGGTTCATTAATTTGAGCGTTTGCTTGCAGGTGAGGATGAAGCTTGTAAAGGATTGGCTTCCTGTTCTGATTGTATGCAAAGACAGTGCATTTTCTTCCATGTTACCAAGTCATAAATCACTGTACCTGGAGCTGGAAGAGACATTTCTAAGAATTATCTCCACACTTCCCATGTCAGATGCACAAGTGTTGTTGCAGCAGTGTCTCAGCTTCTCAACTCGAAATGTTGAAGATTGCCCCCACTTAGTCACCGCATTCAACACTTGGTTCCGCCGTGCAACAAATCAACCACAAGGGTGACAGATGAACTGCTGCTCCTGCCATGCTGCGTATTTACAAAGGTATAGGCGTTTCTGTGAAATGTACATATTAGGCTGGTGTTTATAGAATTCCACCGCGGACCATCCTCGGCAAAATGCTCTGATCTGGTTTTGTATGTTTCCCTCTCTCCTTGAGCGCTAAAGTGACCAGTGGGCCAAATGACTTCTAACTAGTGCTGTAGGATTAAAATGTTGCTGCTTGCAAAATTCTCCTAGAAAACTGTTAAATTCTCTGAAATATACAAACATGTGTAGGTAAATTCTCATTTGGCAATGTGATCCCAGCCCATTAAGACCAACTAAAGACTGATGCACGCTTGTGTTTTTCAGGTTGCTAATAGCAATTTGAATTTGTTGATGCAGTATATTCAATTGTCTTGTGATTTCTACTCCGGGTTTTCAGATAACTGCAGAGTTCAAAAGGCAAATTAAAAACAGAGTGCTTGGCGGCCATAACTCGAAAGAAATGAGGATAATGTATTGATCTTAGATGGTATCAGGCTCAAATCATAAAAAAAATCTCAACAATCGCTCGCAACACAACTTACTAAAGAAGACTAAAACAGAGGAATTCCTATCCCCACTGCAGTTATAACACAGAACAGGTTGTAACATGGCGACAATCTCTCAAGCATATGAATGCCCACAAGTTGTAAGGTAAACAAAGCTACCAGTGGGCCTGGTTAAGCCCCGACTAGTTCTAGATTAAGAACCAAGTTGAATACTGTCATTAGAAGAAGCTATAACAGCTTTAAACAACCATTTTTCTCTGAACATTATTAATTTTTTAAAAAAACCAGCAGATCTTTATGCATAGTTATCATCTTATGATCCTGTTTGAAGCTTAGCAAGTCACCTGCGTTCACCTGCTTGAGATATGAGGGAGGAATGTCACACGATGACACCCCCTGGAAAAACCATATAACTCTTCAAAGAGATTAGCTTAAATTAATAGTTTAGTGATTTAACTTTTTAATGTTAGGTATTCACACAATTTTATGTTTACCATGAATAAACACGCTATCAGAAAAGAAAAAAGGATTCTAAAAGAAGACTTTTATGTACTATCCTCTTAACTTAAAAAACACATTCTAGAGCCTAGAATCATATCCGTTTATGTCATTAGAGCAACTAGAATAGAGTGAAAAGCGCTAAAGAACTTGCAAAGTCAAAAAAACAAAACAGAAGTAAACATTCTGAAAGCAAAGCACATAGTTTTCCTAGAAATCCAAGATGAAATTAAGGTATACCTGTGAAGGAAGCCTGGAAGGGGCATCTTCTTGGCTTTCAGTTGCCTCGTATTCTGGTAAGGAATCAAGCATCCCCTTTCTCATCTGTTCCTTGTGAAAACCAAGATGCAAAGTCTTGGTTAAGATAATTGGAGTGCCTGGGAAAGATCCTGCAATGTAGACCTCAATTGTTGGCATCTCTGAATCTGGACCCATAAATTGTTTAGCCTTCAGGAAGCCGGGGCCTATGGTTATGTCTGATTCACAATTCATTCTCCACCTCTGGTCATGGTTCCCCGATCCCCCTACAAAACCATTGCTACAACACAAATCTACAGCACCAGATAAAATGAGGACGTCCTTGTCAAAAACCTCGAACTTCACACTCCCAGTCATCCTTGTATTATCAGTGCTAACAAATGTGGCTTCTTCAGATTTCTTATCCAATCTATCCCTCCCAAGAGTGGTCGATGCACCGCTGGAGTTGATAGAAGTTCTAACACCATTTACTTCAAGAAGAGTATCAGGGTATAATGGAATATGGTTCACGGAAAGGCGCTCGGGAGTTGAGCCATCAATCTCACATTTGCTAACTCGCACATAGAATACTCTTAAATCAAGCCTGGGTAATGATCTGGGTTGACAAGGAGCGTGCCTAACAACTGTATGGCCATTTTCTGTAGGCCCATTTCAATTAGATGTTTCATAAGAATTCTCCATGACCATAAGGAAATCAGAGCACCTGAAAAGTAGGTGGAGAGAAGCTAAACTGAAAAGTAAATGAAACCTTTGGAGACAGAAGACTTTAACGGACCAACCTGAACCATAAAGAATCCTTTCAACTTCCTGTAAGAAATTAAAGCAGTTAAAGAAAAGGTAAAGCCCAAGTGGGGACAACTGAGATAAGTTGCAGAAGCAAAAAGACAAAGAGATGAGAAAATAAACCAATGAAAAATCCAAAGGAATGATGATAAAACAATGTTGGATGTTTGTGTAGTTTGTTTTTAATTTTTATAGAGCTCATCCAGGGAAAAAAAACAAAGAGCAATCCAGGTAATCAAATTCAACAACTAGTAAAAATAGGCTGTCCTTTGATTTGATTTATATATTATAAGCTTATAACTACTCAGGTGATCAAATTGAACAAGCAAAGGGCAGCAAAGTGGGAAATCAAGGGTGGTTGTAGCTATTCTAAGGCTATGATTATATTGTTGGGGAAGGGTGGGGTCACTCTGTATCTGATATTCTTCTTCTTCAGATCCTATCCGAGAGAGAGAGAGAGAGAGAGGGCTAGCAGGTTCACAAGGCCGATGCAATTGACAGGGATGTGCGTGCTCTTTCTTTATTTTATTTGGCTTCAGATTTAAGATTTGTGAATCTTCGACCATTGAGATACTGTAAGACTAGTTCCTTTTATCTCTTGCTTCACTCAATAATATACCTGCATTCTACGTCGTCGGATCCGCTGAATCCACTACCTTTTCTTCCCCAACCTTCACTTCAATGTTATTTTGAGGTAATAACAATGTACGACACAAAACCACTACCTATCCAAGTTGAGATTTCTAGGGTTCTCTTCTCTGAGGATCCTCTGTTGCCGCATCGGTTTTTTTTTTTTTTCCTGCTGCGAATCCTTTCCTATATAAAAAAATCTAATTCTTTCTTGATTATATATGTTTCTATGATTAAAATTGAGATCTTTAAACCAATCCTCGGTGCCATTTTCCTTGTTATTGTTTTTTTAACAAGGATGGGACAATCACATGGCAAATATATAATGGTGATTTTGGTGTTATCTTTTTTCGTGTAACACTATTTCTTATCTTCTGCTTCATATCCGTCTTCAACATGGCTGGACACAGCTCCCTTTGCATGATAAAGTTGCGAGGAGCTGGGAAAACATTATCTGGAATGAATCGTGCCTCATTACCACTGCTCATAATCCTGGTCCTCAAAAAACCTGACAAACTTGGTATCTTCTAGCCAACTTTCACCGACCAAAATCACCATTTAAGGGAAACTTCCAACACCTCAATCCTTTTAAGGGAAACTTCGAATTTCTGGTATTACTTATTCATAACTAGGGGCGCCTTTAACTAATTGGGATCACAAGATTTAGAAATAATTCCTTATTTAAAAAACTTCGATGCTACCTGTGGTTGATAGTGGATTGGAAAAGGACTCCGAGTTTACTTAGCGGCCTGGCCTCCTGTTTGAGAAATGCCATGCAATCCCTTCATTGGCAGCAAGGTGTAAAACGTAGAAAACAAGTTTTAGGTTCCTAGACTTTCCCTTTCAAAACAGACTTTCCTCCATCTAGTTCTATCATCAAGCTATGATTTTGACAAATTAATGCACGCAGACCAAAAGATGTATGAATATGAGGTGCATATTAAATAAACTCTTGAACATCAACTCTAGCGAAACAGGTGCCAACCATATAAGCGATCTTCAAATAAATTACGAAAATGTGTGTCATATAAAAGTCAAATTTAGTTTCTGTAAAAGCCCAACACAGCATGAAAAGATAACACTAAAAGCTATGTTATTCGTGTCAAATAATAATTTTAATGTTCAAAAGATATTATTTATATTTTTAAGTTTTTATTTCTTAAATTTTATATAAATTCATTAATTTAATTTAATTAAAAAATATATAAAATAATAAAATTTGAATTTATAACCTCTTAATTAATAAAACTATAACACTATATTAAAGAATTATCTCCACAAAAAAAATAAAAACTTAAGCTTTTAAATCAAATAATAATTTGTGATTTGTTTCTGGATGAAACCCTATCACGTTTCTCAATCGACATTTGTGATTTGTTTCTGGATGAAAAAAAGTTGATGCAAACTACTGGCCCTGTTTACAGTTGATAGTCAAATTCAAGTTCTAACCGCGTTTAGACAAGGGAGGGTTATGTGCCCCCTCGAGTGCTAAGAAAACACGGGACGGTGAACCCAATCAAAGAAGTGCTCCAATCAAGCCAGCTCAAGCACAGAAAGAGGCGAGCAGGTGCTACTTAGAAATAAAAAACTAAACCAAAGTTTTATCGGAGATGATTACATCATCGATATTACATCAACCCCACACAAGCAAATGATCCTGGCCAGCAATGGAAATGACTTGCATCAAGCAGCAGCAATGAAAGAAATGAGATGCAAAGAGGACCAACCAACATACGGGGAAGAAAAAACCGCTCAAATGCAGCCCAATTTGGTTTGAAATGACCCAGCCTTGTCACCGAGGAACTGCGAAATCTAGGAAATGCCAGTGAAGAAAAGATAGAAGAAACTCGGTAGCTGGAGAAATGTAAAAAACGAAAAGGATTTTGTCCAACATGAAGCTTAAAACATGTTGAGAAAACAAAAGTGTAGAGCAGAAGAAAAGCTAGCTTGGCACATACAGTGGGGAACATGACAACAAGAATTCAACATAAGCGACTACGAGGATCAACAGATCATCTATGCTGCCCCCAATTTCAGTCTTTCATCTAATGACTTGAATATTCCATCTTCAGTGAAGAGAAACTTATCGATGACTAATCCTACAGTCATTCTCACACGCAAAGTATACGTAGTAACATAGTATAAGTTATATGACGCATTTGATATAGTTTTTTGCAAGGGCAACCTTATCCAGGGATCTCTACTCCACACACCAGAGCTAAGATGGAAAAACAAACAGCTGAAAAAAAGTTTTAAAGATTGAGTTGATAGATTACGACGGGGGAATTAACCTTCCCTTCCATATTGAAAACAAGCAACAAGAAAGTGATGTCTCGTTGGCAGAAGCTTGAGTTACATCTCGTGGTTGCTCAATTAAGGGATTCTAATTTCACATACATTTCATCTTCACTATAAGAGGCAGTTACTCTCTACAAATCCCTCGAATGGTAACTGAAACCAGATAATTTGGTAAAATGAAGTCCTGTTCAGGACAGGTTAAAATCCCAATCAAATCAATGTTTTATGCTGCTTGAAGGACTTCAAACGGTTAAATTAACAAATGGCATTACCAGACCCCTTCTTCATACAACATTAACTGGTACATAACATTATAGCTCAATGAATCCATTAAACAAACAAGCCAAAAGATGACAGGTCTAAGTCATCCATTCTCTTTGCGATGTGGAAAGGGAAAGGCAACAGCAAAAGGTGAAAATAACAGCATTTTGCCCTAAACAAGTTTGCATATGCTTCCATATTACAAGGAGAAAGAATTCAAGACTCAAAAATGGATTCAGTTTCCTTTCACATTTACCATCCCAGCTGGCTGTGTCACAACGGTGTAGCAAGCCCTATTGCAATGTAGCAGGGGAACCGATTCGAGTCAGAGGTGACCAACAATGCAGAGTAAGAAGTAGAAAAAAAACAGTACTAAAAAACTCAACCAAAATAAAACCCATAAAAACAATCCTATTTCGATATTAATCAAATGTTGTAACACTTGAACACTAGCCAAAAACTCATCTATACACAATCTGGTTTTATTCAGAGATATAATAAGAAAAGACCAAAATTCGAATAAATGCTTTGCAAGACCAAGCGCTGCAAACACGCACACACACAATAACCCAAATTAGTTTCGAAAAAATCCATTTCCCACTACAAATCAGTAAACAATCACACCAAGTTAGGTCGGTTCAACGCCATCTCGGTGACTTCTCATTGCCTATGAAGAAGGCACCTGATAACCACTATGCAACCCTCACAGTGCCCAAACATGCAGGGGCCCAACATAAATTTGACATATGACATGACTGACTATACATGGTATTTCTCATAATGATAAAAACAACAATAAAAGAAATAAAAACATGAAAAAAATTAAAAAGACAAAAACTTCAAGAAATAAATATAAAAATAACTCACCTTGAGAAAGCCAGCTCCAGCAAGAAGAATCAACAGCGATGCTAGATTTGAGTCTAGCATTTGCAATTGCACTGTGGAGTGGCATCAACGACTCCACACTCCCTAAAACTGAAACAATCCTACAATTCCAAAGCAAAAACAAAAAAAATAAATTAAGAAATTTATAAAAAAAAATCCCAATTTGAATTGAAAAGAAGAATACATTATTTACCTTGAAATGGCAAGGATAGTTCGTGTTGGTGTTGAAGTGAACGGAGAAGACATGGATTTCGCGTTTAGTGTTTTCTGACCTGCCGTTTTGGATAGAGATGCCAGGGACCTTGTGGTTGACGTCATTGCCGATCTGCAAAACGACGCCATTTCTGGTTTTTCACGATAGAGAGAAGCCGAGTGAGTTCAGTATCTGGCTTAAAATCGAGAAGAGGAGTGAGTGATAACTTAAACCCTACTTCGTACATAGCGAGAGTTTGCGTTACTTCTGTTGAGGTCAAAACGCAGCGTTTTGACAGTTCAAGAAACCGCACCGTTTCAGTGAAAAATGAACCGACGTGTTAACGTGAAATGCAGTTGAAAGTTGAAACCGTAGTTTTAAAAATTAAAAAATATATATTTAAAATTAATATTTTTATAATTTTAAATTATTTTAATGTGTTAATATAAAAAATAATTTTAAAAATATATATAAAAAAATATATTATTTTAATATATTTTTAAAAATTATATATTTTAAATACAACCTTGCTACATTTCCGGACTCCAATGCATGTGAAAAAACTGAGGTGAACGGAATCCTCGAGTTTATCAGGTGGTTTTGGTGGTCTCAGTTTACTTCATTTGCTAACTCAACAAATCGCACCCGAAGAGGAGGAGGAAGACCTCGGAATTAATGGCTGCGATATTAGCTCGCAAGTCTCTTCATGCTCTTCGCGCTCGTCAGCTTGTAAGAATCTTGTAGCCCCAATTACCTCTTTCTGTTTGGTTGTCAAGAAAATGAAGGAAATAGTGGAATCTGGATTGCACATTCGACTCTTAAACTTCTCAATACCTGTGACTCGAATCTAATCTTCATTTTCTCTTTTTTCTGAACTTTTTTTCATAAATGAATAATATAAGGTGAAAAGCGATGATTTAGGTTATTTGTTTAATAAGTCAGGATTATAAATAAATAAAATAAATTCAATTCCTCTCCATCTATGAAGAGGTTTAAGCGAATTGATTTACGTGCGAAGATGACTTCTTTTTGTCATATATGCTGTTATGTCAATGATGCGAAAATGACGCCTTGTTGTGGCGGTAGAAAACAAATTATTTTGGTCGATATTCATTGTGTTTTTACTCTAAGATGCTGGAATTTCTGGCTGAGATTATTTGTGTGCTTGAACTTGCGTATGCATTGAATGAGAGAGAGAATGGAAAGTTTTTAATGTTACTGAGGGTATGCATAAGCAACTCGTAAGATTGTTTCACTATTTTTCGAATTGCTTACCGATGGGTGATGAAATATTGGTTGTATTTCAGAAGAGCTCTTTGGATTTGGTTCATGCTGCTGATTTTGGTCTTGACAGTTCATGCTTTGCATGATTGATTTATGAGTTAGCTTATAGTAATATTACTTTGCTGTGCTTTTCTGGGTCTGCAGGCTGTATCAGGACAGGCATTGCAAGGTTCAAACTAATATGCACTGAAATCTAGTGCCCACTTATAGTCCACCAAAAAAGGTTTGCCTGTTCCCTTCCCTCTATTTTATTTATATTTATATATACTATTTGTGTGTGTTCTTGGACGAGTGAAAAATGTTATCGAGATTTATCAGTGATGCTCCCAAGCTAAGATTGTAAATCATTTGTGTTAAAATTTATTACATGACATGCTGAGATTATTTGAGAGTGTTTTTTATTAATGTTTTAAGATTTTTTTTGGAGGGTGACAAACAATTATTCCTTCTATGTTTCTAGTCCAAAAATAACTGCCTGCATCTTTAATGGGACCTTTCTTGTTTATATAGTGTGTTCATGCTTTGCTTCACATATTTATGGCTCTTGTGATTTTTCTTATATGCTACTGTCGAAGATGAAAGAGAGGAGCTTGCAAAGGAGATCTCAAAGGACTGGAGATCTGGTAATGTATACAATCCTTGAAGTTTGTGTTTTGAATTCAGTTTAACTCCATTTTTTTGTCTGATACAACAAAAGGTCCTAATGCTCTGAGTAATTACAGTTTTTGAGCGAAGCATAAACACACTGTTTCTTACTGAAATGGCTCGCGGTTTGTCGTTGACTCTCAAGTACTTCTTTGAGAAAAAAGTTACCGTAAGTGTCTCATCATACCCTAACAGATATTATAGTGTGACACTGGTGAGTGATGATAGCAGGAATATCTTCTCTTATGCAGATCAATTATCCATTTGAGAAAGGTCCTTTAGCCCTCTTCTTCATGGTGAGCATGCACTCCGACAATATTATACTGGGGAGGAACGTTGTATTGCATGCAAACTCTGTGAAGCTGTAAGGCTTCAAGATTTATTTTACTCTCTTAAACAAATATCATTGTTGTGTGAAGCAATAAAGGGGGGGATTTACCTTGTTAGTTTTGAATTCTCATATTATATCCAGCCCCTAGTTAAATCACTCTTCTGGTTGGAGATTATCAAACTATACAATGGTGCGCACACAAATTGTATTTTACTTGAGCTGATTAGCCTCAAAATTTGACAAAATTTTCTCGTATTGTTTTTTTATTTATGATTACATGAGGTCTATGGAGCTCTTGGAAATTGGTGTCATATTTTTGCAATTCCACTTAAATTTCTCAATAATGCTACTACATTATCTAAGCTGTCAAAAGTTTTACATCCTTTTTGCATTTCCAGGTTTGTATTCTCTGGAATTTAATGCTTTATTTGTTTCTACTAGTGAAATTTCATGTTGACTGCATCCTTTGATGAGCATACATCCAATTAGATTGTGTTTACTAGTGTGAAAACGTGCTGGTAGCATCTTGATTTGTGCAGCTGTTTTATGTTTACTGTTTGGGTTGGGGGTGTGCATTTCTGTTCTGGGTAATATTTTTTTTAATCCCTATTTCTGTTTTATCTGAGAAAGTAGCAGCATTCCGTCTATACCCTCTTAATCTCTATGAGTTGTTGACATCTCTCATTGGATAGTCTTATAGTTGCATTCAGTTCTTTTCTCACGATGCCTGGTTGGTTGCCAGATTTGTCCTGCACAGGCAATCACCATCGAGGCTGAGGAGCGAGAAGATGGAAGCCGTAGGACTACGTACTAGGTGAGAGATTTATCATTGTTCCTTTGCTCCTCGTTTTCTTCTCCTCCTGTGCCCCCATCTCGTCCATTCTTACGACTCTGGATTCGATAGGTATGACATTGTTATGACAAAATGTATCTATTGTGGATTTTGCCAAGAGGCATGCCCTGTTGATGCCATTGTTGAAGGACCAAACTTCAAATTTACAACAGAGACTCACGAGGTAGCATCCCTTTCACCATGAGCCTACTTTGATAACGGAAGGGTTTCTTAACATTCACTATTGTTGCAGGAGCTCTTGTACGACAAAGAAAAGCTACTTGATAATGGAGTTCGTTGGGAAACTGAGATTGCAGAGAACCTAAGATCTGAGAGCCTTTACCGTACTTACAACACAATATAAGTTTAATACCAAAATGCCTAAACTTTCAAGCTCTTCGTATTTCCTACAACGAGAAAAAATAAAGATATTAATAAATCATAACAATTGTAAAAATAAACAATAAAGAGTTTCTAGTAATTGTACATATGCTCAAACAAAATACAAACCTTATTTTAGATTTCCATCACTCGTCAGTGATTGAAATTGTTTCAAGTTTAGGACTCCCACCAACTCCTGTTTTGAAAATCAACTTCCTCCATATTCTTCAATCTTTTTCTTTTTTATTTCGTCCCACTTATTTTTTAATTGTGTTTTGTTAATGCATGGCTAATCTATACTTTAAAGCAATTGATAACATATTTCCATCTATCTTTGTTGAAATGTATGTCTGGTCACATCTCTTTTTCAATTGCTTTGATATAAATATCACAAAATATGTGTGCAATATCTCTATAGTCCAATATGCATTATCTTGTGATTGAAAATCTTCCATGTTCTTAGTTAAATTTTTCTTTTTCTAACATATAATTAATAAGTTAATTTCCTAGATACAATATAACAAAAGGTAATGACAACACATCAAATGTATGAATGAAGCAGCAGTCTTGGTTTTTGGAAGCAATAATTTCTAATGGTTACTTGACAATAAAAGGGGTTTGCTGCAGTTGATGCTAAGGCTGTAATAGTAATACCAAATAAGTTTCTCTTACAATGCAAGTGAAAATTCATATATGGATTGAACAAAGTTTCTGAAAACAATAATTAAAACAAAAAAAAAGTCAAGATCAACTATGTTACAAAAGCACATTATCAATGAATGACCAACCACAATGTTTTAAGCTTCTACCAGTATATAAACCAGATAATATGGTTGTTGAAGACGAGCTATAATGTGATGCTGCCGATATTTGCAAAAGACAAGCGTAAACATAAAACCATTGCAATAAATAAAGTTATTAAAAGAAGATAACAGAATAAGAAAAAACTTATGCAAGTTTAGAAATGAGAGTTACAGAAGGAAAAAAAAACAAAATATTAAAGGAAAAAAATTTAGTTTAATACTTCATTGGGATGTTAAAGTTATCTTACATGAACCAGCACATCCACTCATTAACCATAATACTGGAAACAAAAGAACTCTACAATATTAATGTCACAAATAAGTTATAAGAAATCCTCTAGGTTCAACAATAGTTTTTGCAAAGTCTATCTGGATATAGGCCCAGTTTGTTAGTTTCAATTTGAAAATTATACAAACAAATAAACAATTTGGAAACTATATAACCTTCAAACACATGAACAAAAAAAGATTAAAAAGATCATCAACCCTGGAGTCTAGGATGTATCGAAACAATAAGAATTGAGATTTCTTTGTGTTTTCCAGGAATAAAAGATGTTAGATCTATGGTTCCTAAAACAAAACAAAACACATAAATTTTTTTTTAAAATAAAAAAGGAAAAAGAAAGGAATGATTTTGGATGATATTGTAAATTTTAATTACATGAAGTTTTTGAAATGTCCTCTTAAAAACAATTACCTCAAAGATTGCATCAATTACAATGTGTTGTCAACAATTTATGGGTTACGAAGAAGTATGAAAACCCGAGAAGAATAAAAGCCGGAGACAAATCTGGTATATAGTATTGAGTTTAAGATGAGGATTTGAGTTGGAAATGAGTAATCTTTTGAGTGTTTGAATGATTTGTTGACGTACAAAAATATGACTATAAGATCTTATAATAGGAAAGAGAATCGGTAAGAAAGTGAAAGTTTGAGAGTGAAGAGGCTGAAAGGCAAGAACAATAGAGAGAAAGATACGTTGGAAAGAAGGGGAAAAGGGTGGATAAGAGAGGAGATACATGAAGCAATGAAAGGGTTATTTTAGACAATAAAAAATTCAATATTTTCATGGTGTTAGTGCATACTGTGCAATTGTGGTGAATATTCAGCATAAGCAAGTCACACTTGCTTTTGCTAAACTTGTGGTTGGAATATAGAAATTATGGGTCTTGTGAGTTAAAAAGTGTGGCTGACATGCTAACCAAACATTATAATTTTGTAATTTTAACTGAACATAAAAGTTATTGTGAAAACAAATAGGTATAAATGAACATTTCTCTTTATTTTTGCGATAAATAAATAAATAAAACAATGAGAAAGGAGGAGAAACACCGATCAGCGAGCCTCTGAAAAAAAATACAGCACGAAGGCCCAAAACAAATATACTTACAAAGCCCACTCTCTATACCCTAGTAGCTCTATCCTTTCCTTCCTCCAGCGGAGAAAAATGAAACGGAGTGGTGTCTTGGTGGCTAAGGTGAAAACAAAATAAAATAAAATTCCAAGCCCTTTCAAAAGCACCACAACACAACGCAAAAATAGAAGGAAATCGCCATTATGGCAGAGGAAGCGATTTTAGGTTACTTAGAGAATCACGAAGAAATCCCAGATTCTGGCCAGTTCGCTACTGATAATGGACTCGATCACAACGACGTTGTTAATGTCATCAAAAGCCTCCACGGTTTCCTCTACATTGAGGCCCAGGTTCCAAAATTTAGGGTTTTCTAGGGTTTTGAATTTTAAGTTTTTTTTTTAATATTTATGCAGTAATTGTAGACTAGATAAGGTGAAAATTAGTGTGGTTTTGGATTTGTAAATAATAAAGATGACCAGTGTGGTTATGACTGTTATATAGCTGATGGATTATTTGATTAATTGGGCGTTTGATGATGTTTGTAGGATATTAAGAGAGAAACATTGGTGCTCACTGAAGAGGGTAGAAAATATGCTGAAAAAGGATCACCTGAAGTTCAACTCTTCTTGGCTGTACCAGAGGAGGGTAGCATTTCGAAAGAAGAATTGCAGGTTGTTATAATTGATTGCTCTTAATTTTTCTTTTCAATGTTTCAGTTTTTTATTTGATTTTTGGCTGTTGGATTTGTTGATGCAGAAACTGCTAGATCCTGCAGTCTTCAAAATAGGGTGTTCTCAGGCTGCAAAGAATAAATGGGTGCAAATGGGAAATCAAATATCTAGGAAGGTAACAGAATTTTTATTCTCTCTTTTCTGCTGTGTTTGTGTGAAATCGGTCTTAATTGTTAGTGGTCCTGTGATTAGTCGGTGATGATGTTTTTTTTGTATAAATAAGTATTCTATTTTTATCTGCTTGATGATTGTTAGAGTATGCTTGTATTGGGGAGAACAATTTCCTGGTTTGTTTGAAAGAAGGAAAAGGAGTATGTTTGCATTGGGGAGAACAATTTCCTGGTTTTGTTGGAAAGAAGGAAAACAAGGAAAATATTTTTCTGTTTAAAGTAAAAATTAAGCTTAGACGTATAAATGCCTAAGAATACTCAAATAGTCCTCTTCATTCTTTTGGAAATCCATGTCTAGTGACTACACCCAATATAAAAAATCTCGTGAACTGGTTTTTATGGTCTCAAAAGATGAAACTTGCTTTCCACCTTTTGGCTGTTCTGTCTTGCCAGTTGATAAAATATGCTGCCTTTTGCAAAATTGTGAGTAACCACTTAAGATCTATGGTGAAGTGGGTCACAGTGCTGGGTTTTGCATTTGAGATCTGGGCTGACAGGGGTTTTCATGGATGCCTTTTATAATTTCCCATCTATCCATGGTGGGAATTGTGTATAGTTGGTGATGTAAGTTTTCAAAAGTTGTAGAGGTGATTATTTGCAGTGGAGATGAGCCTTTGAGATTCCTTATAACCTGAAAATGGTGGTTTGTTGGTGTTGGAGGTGGGTCTGAGAATGTTAAATGCCTAGAAACTGGTTGTGATAATGGTTTTTTTACAAGGTGGTTGAGGTGGGTCATAAGGATTAGCTTGATATTGAGGCAAAGGGAAAATTGAATTCTTATTTCCTTTCATAAGTGTCACCAAGCATTAGAAAATGTTTTACAGGAACATATTTTCTACAAAACAAACAAACAAACCTAAATATATTAATTCAGGAGATTTTTACTTTATCTTAAGTTGCATATTGTTCTTTAATAATAGTTATTCCTTTTGTATTTTGTTATAGGTTCAACATGTTGAAGACAGAGTGAAGGATCTTCTTTTACGGATACAAGATGGGCAGGTGCATTATAGTGTATAATGTATTTTATTATTACATATGCTTTTCAAAATACATCTTAGTAACCAGCAGGCAAGATTGACATTGTCTTCATGGTTATGGTCTGTGGCTAAGAAGGGGTACTCTTTTAAGGGGTTTGGGGGAGTGCACTATTTCACCTCTGCATCATACCTATTATTTTCATATTTAATTGTTAAGCTGCTCCTCTGGTTGTTTGCTAAATAGAAGTAGGACCAAACTGAGAGTTAGCAGCATAAAGAATGGGGCCCATCAGCCCTCATTTATACTTGTTCATACACGGCAACCATTGCCATCTTGTCTTACCGAGTAACTGGATACCACATGATAATCCACTGAATGTGAATTCATTCAGGTACCAATCGTATAGTGTTTAGTATAGGGGAAATGAGCTTAGTAAGGTTCAATGGTCACATGCAATTTGTGAATCAACAATCTTGAAGTGAAGTGACGCTGTTAATGAGTTCAAATTCACATAAGCTAGCACTTGAGTCCCAGCTTGGTAAATGCCCAGGGGTCGGGCTATAGGACTCGAATATTGGTATTGAGCTTGCTACTGGCTTCAAGGTTTGAGTCGGTAACGAGTAGGGAGCTTCCCCAGAGCAAGTCTATTAGATGGGAAGACCTGCTCTTTGGCACTTAGCTGCTATCGACTTAATTGGTTGTATTCATTACTGCGATGTAGCTTTCATCCGGAACAGCCGACATACTTGTTGACTGTTTACTTGAAAAGGGCCTTCATGCAGTGGTTACAGCTTAGGGGGCATATCCGAGACTATTGAAGTTGGTATGGGTCCATCTTTGCTAACAGTTGGGGGACACAGGCATACCCCCTTCTGTATTCATAAGTTATGTGTGGTTTTATCTTGATTCTGTCCCTTGATTTACTTATTATTATTTGTTTCTGTTCAGGAACCTGGCAAAGATGATAACAACTCTCTGAAAGCAAGAAAGCTTACTGCTCTGCAGTAATGATCTTACCTTTTGCTCGTGTTATTTATTTTTGGTTCTCATATTGTCTTTAGTACAAGGTTGAAACTTTTTCATCAGTGGTGTTGGTGTTTTACAACTTATGAATTGTGCTCTAGAACCTGGAAGGGCTACTCAGTTAAAAGAGGTCCTGATTATGCTCCAACAAGAAGGAGAACTGCAACTGATTTGACTCGAGAACATCTGCTGGGGTATGCTCCTATATTCACATGGGTATGCTGATACAGTGTTGATCATAAATCTGATTTGTTGGCTGCTATTTCCTTAGTTTGCCTCAACTATGAATTGTGGGGTATGTTGGTGAAGAATTTGGGGTCACTGATAGACCACTGTGGTTGCAGCATATGAGAAAAAAGCATACCATTTAGAGGATGCAGTAACAGTGCAGGATATGCATAGGAAACATCATTATAATTTAAGCATGCTTTAACCAACTTTCACAGCTCTGATTGCGTTCATGAATTGTTTCTGGATGCCAACCAGTTCATTTCATTGACATATGCTGGGGTTTGCAGGGGTTTGTTGTGCATAATAACTTTAACACATTGGGGCTGTTTTTAGCCACTGTTCACCTGGTTTTGCATATTCATTGCATCCTTTTGACAAATTTATCTGATGCTTAGGGGTGATTGGAGGAATATAGAGTTCAAAGAGTACAACTTCAGTGCCAAAGGTCCACCACCTGAAAGTGGCCATCTTCACCCGCTCAACAAGGCAAGAATAACATTATTCTTATTTTAACATTCTTCCTCTCCTTTTTATGTTTAGGGAATATTAGACTCTTAATTGCTATGAAATTTGTAGGGGCAACCCAATTGTGGAATTTATGTTGCTATTCACACACCAAAAAAGTCTCTTCTTGCAATCATTTTCAGTGAGAAATTTGACCTTTAAGTTTCAAACACCTATATGAAATTGTTACCATATTGAAGGATATCATAATTTTGCTGAAAATGATTTTTTGAATATTTACAAATTTGAAATTGCAACACCCTATATTCAAGGAAAAGGAATTCTTTGGGTTGCATAGTAATTTGATTGGTCAATTGATACTGACAACAGGTTGTCCTGTAAATAAATGTCGGATTCAGTGTCTAGACTGATTGAGACTGCCATTTTCATCATCTTGAAATATTGCCATTATACACAACGTTAGTTGCTCGTATGTTTGTTTTAGATAGGCTTGAAGTTTGGGTGGGTGTGCTTGGGTGTCAGCATTATTCATTAGCGTAATGCTGAAACTTTTGCATAACCAGTCAAAACCTTCTCATGTTTCAGATCTCAAATTTTATATCGAGTTTACTGTTAAGACTTGGGTTTGACATCAAGTTAATTTTTGCTTGTCAGATAAAGATTTTATTGGAATATTGTTCACATTGCTTGTGCTGATCTAAACAATAGCCACCACTACAAGATAGATTTTAAAAAGGCATTTGCACTGAATTTCAGTTGAAGGAATAATGTATCTATCGTATGTATGCATTCATAGAAACAGAATTGGAAGAGTTTTGTGATAGTTCTGTTTTTGTTGGAAATTTGCTTGCTTGGGGGTGAATAGTAATTTTCAGTTTCATTCAGAACTGATTGACATTGACGCCATAGAGTTTATTTTTCCCTATGCACATGATGTAAGTTTTGCTACAGTGCTGCAAATGTTCATCCAAGTATTGCCTTTTGTTTTCCTTTCTATTTTAGGTGAAAGAACGAATTAAAAACATCTTCCGTCTAATGAAGTAAGACCTGTTCTTTGTGTTCTGGTTTTACTTTCAGTGGTCTTTCTTTGTTTGACATTTGTGCATTGGTCTTCTATTGGCTGCAGCTTTGAGGAAATGCCAACAAATAAATATGTTGAGAGCAGGTAGCTGTTTCTGCTCATTCTTTATAAACAGCATCATTCCATTTTGTTAATTGTCAATTCTTTAGCATTTGAAGCTTTACTTAATGAAACTAAAGCTAACTATGCATTCTCGAGTGGATACCTTGTCTTCCTCCACATGTTTGAAGATATTCTTTATGATTTGTTCATCTTCTGGGTTTATTACTAAATGTTTTGATACAGGATTCTCCTATTATCTCTACTAAATATATTAATTCTGTAATGATGTTGTAACCATGGAAAATTGGTTCCGTTTAGAAGAAGGTAATGTTAGCAGAAAGTGTATGCTTGATGGAAAGTAATCTAGATGGCGAGCATGCAACTTATTTGTTCTTCTTTTGGTCTGTTGAGCCCAAAAAAGTGATATCTTAAAATTTTTTCCTGCATTTTGCTTTCATGTGATAACATTAATTATTGTTTTGGTGGTCTCCTTCTTAACATTCCGATGCATTCCCATTTCAACTTGCAGCTTCTGGAATTTTGATGCACTGTTCCAGCCCCAACAACATCCTGCCCGTGATTCACATGATACCTTCTTTCTTAAAGGTCTGTTTGAAGTGATTTCCTATTCATAACTCTTTACATCTGGTTTTCTGATAGTTATTCGGCATATAAATCTGTAGCTCCTGAAACAACAAAGCAACTGCCTGAAGATTATGTTGAGTTGGTGAAGCGTGTTCATGAGTCTGGTGGCTATGGGTCAAGGGGGTATGATTTTTCTCTTTTAATCTATTTTTTTCACCATTATGTGAATGACTTATTCTCTCACAAATATGAAATGCCTATTCTCCAGATATGGATATGAGTGGAAAAGAGAGGAAGCAAACAAAAATCTTTTGCGAACTCATACAACTGCAATTTCTTCTCGGATGCTTTATGCGCTAGCACAGGTGTTAATGCATTCTAAGTTTCTTACATATCCATCTTCTTAACTTTTGGAATGGTTTTCAATATACTCTTTTGTGCTCATGCATTTGTTATTATGCTGTGCTTTCTTTTGTTTGTGCTCTGATCTTGGGTGCCCTCTCTTCATTGATTCATGCAAACACGATTCCCAGGGAAGCTTAACTGGTGTCATTAATTATTTGACACTGATTTTAAGGGAAAAAAAGTGGTTTCAATCTTGGGTCTTGCTTGTTTTTTCTTCTGTGCCACTTTTTTTCTCTTAAAATCTAATCTTGCAGATTTAAAAAATGAGTGGGCCTCAATCTACTTAGTATAAACATGCTCGTTGGTCTGAAGTATTGTGAACTAATATATTCTGGTTTCTTATAATATTGGGATATTCTGTTATGTTAACTTAGCCATCCTTTTTCACTTAAATATAGTAGATATTTAATTAATTATTTAGTTTTCTTTGATAGCATGCAAAACAGCAGTCGTTTACCCCAAAAAAGTACTTCTCCATAGATCGAGTTTTCAGAAATGAAGCAGTTGATCGAACTCATTTAGCAGAATTCCACCAGATAGAAGGTATGTTGAGCTAAGACATTATATGGAGTCTGCTTTTCTTGATGTTCTTTAGAGCTTTTTATGCTTCTCATATCATGCTGGTCTGTCAAGAAGTCCTAAAACAAAACTAATTCAGATTTTGGTGTTGATACAATTGATTCCATTCTTGGACATCTAAGTATGGTTTGTGAATATGATGGGGTGCTGTTGATCATGTTGCAAAAGTTGAACTATAGAATATTGAAGTGTGGACACTAAGGACTTGGCTTCTGCCTTTCAACTGCTTCATTAATTTCAGGTTATTGTGATTTTTGTCAATAAATGAACAGTCAAATCCTGCTTTTGGTTTCAGGTCTGGTGTGTGATCGAGGGCTTACACTAGGTCACTTGATTGGAGTGCTGCAGGACTTCTTTTCGCGTTTAGGTAATTAAATGTGTTATGAAGTAATTTTCTATAACACTTCTTTCCATCAAATAGGGCCATCCCGATAAATTGGATATATAGATAGATAGATTGATCTATGGCCATCCCGATAAATTGGATATATAGATAGATAGATTGATCTTTGTATGAGTGTCTAGTACGTAGGATTGCATGGGTTCATTTTAATTTGAATGAAGGCGGCTGGTTATACTAGTCCCTGTATACAAGTGATGCTGGAGGAGAATGCTTACTACCATGGGAAGCTGAAATCTGACTTCGAAATGCACATTTTGTTCTCAGGCATGGACAAGCTGAAATTCAAGCCTGCTTACAATCCGTATACCGAGCCTAGCATGGAGATTTTCAGGTATAAAATCATGAATTACTCTTACAGGTGCACTGCTTGTAAAGTAATTGGAAATTTGATCCGTTCTATATATGCCAGTTATCACGAAGGCCTCGAGAAATGGGTGGAGATTGGAAATTCTGGCATGTTCAGGCCCGAAATGTTGCGTCCTATGGGATTCTCGGAAGATGTCAATGTTATTGCCTGGGGCCTTTCGCTTGAAAGGTGAGAATTTTTATCCTAGCTTTTGACAAATAAAAGAATAATCGTCCAAATTATCCTCGTCTTTGAGAAACAGTAGATATCACAATTCACATCGATTGATTCATATTCTTCCAATGGTTTGAACAGACCAACCATGATATTATATGGGATCAACAATATCAGAGATCTTTTTGGACACAAGGTACTGCCTTTGCACTCACCCTTTCTTCTAGTTAAAACGTCACACGCTATCTTCATAACAATTTGACACGAGCATTCATTCTTGCGTTGCAGGTGGATCTTGGGCTCATCAAGAAAAACCCTCTATGCCTTATTGGAATTAGGTAGATTGCGAAATGCTTCTGCTCTTTCTTCTGTTCCATCTTCAGTTTTTGAGAAACAAATTCCGATGAGTTTATGCCTGGGGAAACCAGACTGATACTGCAGCAACTCAAATCATCAGATTGGGGACGGCTAGATTAGATATTCTCTAGGCCTTGTGTTTTCATTGATGACGGCTCAGTCTGTATTCTTTTGGCGTCACCAATCTTGTGCCTGTCTTCAATTGTTTTGTACTTTATTAGCAATAGCTACTGACAGTGTGCCTGTTCTATGCTGCGTAGCAGTTTTCAAAATTTTATTTTATTTAATTCTGTGTCGATTGAAATAGATATTTGTAATCAAAGTAACTGTTTAAATTCTGAAGGAAAAAATATACATTGCTTGGAAAATTTTCTTTTTTCTATTCGTGTTTTTTTTCTTTTTAACAAAAACTTGGTTTTTTTTTTATTAGGAGCATATTTTTTGAATAAGAAATAAAGCTAATTGATATAAAAATTTATAAAAATTTTAATGGTTTGAAATTTTTTTAAAAAAAAAGTAGTATTTTTTCAATTCTAACTCTTTTTTATTCATGTATTTCCTTTTGTTATGATATTTTTGTTTTTTAAATAAAAAATTATAATAAGTTGAAAAGTACTAATAAATAATACAATCCTAACTTGATAATTTTTATGATATTATAAAAAAAAAATTAATCTTTATGGCACAATTGGATAATTGTTTGTATATTATCTTAGCAATTTTTTTCAGAGAATCTTTTTCATTTTTTTTTTAAATTGAAAACATGGAACTTCTTTTCCTTTTTTTCTTTTCATAGATGCATCTTTTTTTTCCCCCTAAATCTCAAATTATAACATGTTTTTACTTAAAAATAACTCAAAATCTTAGAAATCACAATGAATTTATTTTCACCCTCTAATCATTCTAAAAAGAATTAAACTAAATTAAAAAAAAAAGCTTCATGGGTGCAATGTATTTTTTTCTAACATGTTTATGAGGAAGAAAACCGCTTCATTGAATCCCATCTCTAAAAATGAATTAATTTATATCGACCTCTCGTATTTTTTTTTCGTGATTTTCTCTCATCTTTTCTAATATTCAATGATCAAAATATATATAAAAAAAATGTTTAAGGTAAAAATATATTCTTTTAAAAAAATAAAAATTAAATATGTAAAAATTAAAACTTCAAAGACCAAGGTAAAGTTTTCCACTTCTTTTTTATCGTGAAAATGAAAAAAAAAACTATTTTTTTGGTTAATGTTAGTTCTTGTTCTTTTAATTTTTTTAATTATAATCTAAATTTTTATTTCACAATATCAATTTTAATTTAATGCAAGAATATTCTCAAACACTATATGTGAAAACAGGCAAAAAAAAAAATCAACAAAAAATTATGCTATGATGAAATTGTGCCTTCTTTTATAATAAATGAATATTGAAAACATTATTATTTTTAATTTATTTTATAATTGTAATGAATACCACTGCATTTTGCCTCTCCCTCTCTTTCCTAGGGTGCGAGAACACATTTGACTTTCCCCTATTCATGTTTCTTTTATACGCATGTTTCCCTTTTATAACGAGCCCGGCCCTTTCAAATAGTTGAATTTCCAAGATTTTCTGGGCAAGATATTTCTTTAGAAGGATCTTTAAGCAACTTGTCTGTCATCTACATCTATTACAAGAGTGCCATGTGGCCCTCCAAAACGATTCCTTGTCCTGTGTAGTTGAGTTCCAGTTTTTAACCATCTCAATTCCCCTTGCAGATTGGTGGCCACCGCTTCAGAAGGAAGTCCAACAAGATTCTTTTTGTGAAGGGTTATGAAAGAAAAGTGCCTCCCGCCATTAAACCACCAGCTGCTGCAGCGAGCGAGATGGTGTGTGGTTTAAAAGAGGCAAGGTTTATTTGAATCCCACTTCACTTTTAATTTCCAAGATATATTGGTTGATTGCCATTTATCACCAAAGGGTGGGCGTTTTAGGTTTTATAAAACCCTCTTACAAATAAAGCAGAGCTTCTTATGGCTTGGTATGCATCAGAAGGTTAAATATTTTCTGCAAAAGTATGATGTTTGCCAGCGGTTCAAAACAGATTATATGAAGCCAGCGAGATTGCTTCAGCCTCTATCAACCCCTACACAGATGTGGACTGATGTCTAAATGGACTTCATTAAAGGCTTTGCCATCTTCTCAAGGATATACTGTCCTCATGATAGAGGTTGACCAATTGACGAAATACACCCACTCTGTTGCATTAAAAGCATCCATTTACTGCTGCAGTTCTTGCCAAGACGTTCATCGCCAATGTGCTTCGTTTATGTGGAATTCCATCATCAATTGTTAGTGACCGAGGCAACGTATTTATCAGTTCTCTTTTGCGAACATTGTTCCGGTTGCAGGGAACCAAGTTATGTATGAGTTCGAGTCCTCAATCTGACAGCCAAACTGAAGTTGTTAATCGCACCTTAGAGCAATGTCTATGTTGTTTTACTGGTGGTCAGCCACAAAAGTTACAATAAATATGTTCACCCCTCCACCAAGACGACTCCTTTTGAAGTTGTTTATGGAATTCACCACCAGACCTGCTGGCTTATGTACCAGGCACTTCCCGCGTCCAAGCTGTAGATAAGTACCTACGTGATCGTGATGCAACTCTACGAGAGTTGCACCACAACCTTATACTAGCCCAGAATCGCATGAAATGTCAAGCAGAGTCAGCAGACCACAACCGACGTGAGATCTCTTACGTGTATCTAAGACTACAATCCTACAGGAAAACTTCTGTAGCTTTCAGTCCTCCATGAAGCTCGCCCCTTTTTTGTGGTCCCTATAAAATCATTGAGAAAATCGATTATGTGGCTTGTATATTGGCTTTACCTCCTGGTTCACAAATTCACGATGTATTTCATGTCAGCTTGTTGAAGAAGCAGATGGGGGGGGACAATCCCTCCATCATCGTTCTGACTCCCCCCTGTCTCTGATACTTCAATATTCATCCTTCCATAACATGAGGATATCTTAGATCGACGTGTGATTCGCAAGGGAAATTATCGTTTTATCGTCCCAAGTCTGGAGTTCTGGTTAAGTGGATAGAGGCATCATCAGAAGATGCAACTTGGGAGAATAAGAGGCGTGTCAATAAAAGCTATCCAGATTTCATCCTTGTGAACAAGGATTCTTAAGCAGAAGGGATGGTATGGCCATTTTAAAATGATTTATTTTTTAATATATTAAAGTAATAATATTTGTTTTTCCTATTAATTTATCAAAACAATTTAAAAATATAAAAATAAAAAATTTCAAAAACATAATTTTATCTCAAAAACAAACACTACCTAATAAGTGTTAGGTTGGCAGTGCTACTCTTTTATTTTATTTGTTTCGGTATTCCTGATCTTTTTATTATTTCTTATCAGTTGCAAGGCTATACATATAAATGGCCAAAATAAATTCAATAAGATATGCAGAATTAAAATACCAAAAAGGCTTCCTCTCTTCCTCTGTTGATTCTTATTCTCATCTCAAATTACCACTATGCCTGGAAATTGTGATATTCTTTTTTTAGCTACAAGGGTTAGTTCTTGAAGTTTATCTTTCTTCTGGTGTAATTAAATCCTGTAAAGTTTCAATCTTGGTTTGGGTGATTTTAAGGGGTGGATGCGCAGAGGGGTGGATTTGGAGTTCTGGGTCCTGGGGATGGGTTTGTCGTTAGTGGTTACTGTGTGGTGGTGGTGGTGGAGCTGGAGGAGCTTTGAGGAGTTTGGTGGTGGAGGAGGGAGGAGGAGAAGTGGAGAATGGTGGTATGGTGGTGGATTAGCGGTTTCTGTGGTACTGGAAATGGAGGGAGGGAGTGGGGGGGTATAGAATGCCTGGACATTCAAATAATAACATGTTAATTGAAAACACTATAACAAATGGTCCCGTGGTCTAGTGGTGAGGACATTGGACTCTGAATCCAGTAACCCGAGTTCAAATCTCGGCGGGACCTCTTTTTTATTTTTTCTTTAAATCAATTTTGATAAAGGCACTGTTTACTTTTAATTACATTACCGTGTCTGCTTCTTCCACCTGATTACAGGCGAGCCATCCGTGTCCAAAATGTGCATTCCACCGATAATACATTCGCCGCTGGAGCCATCCAACTGTATTGTTGAACCAACCTAGGGACTGAGAACAATGGTTCATGGTACATCTTCCCTGTCTTTTCTTTTTGAAAAGGGGAAGATTTTGAATGATGAAATTCTTGACAATTACACTTGCATTGCACCAAAAAAAGCAGCCGCCATGAACAAAGATCAATTAAAGATAAAAATGGGAGCTTGTTGCAGCTACAAACAAGCTGTCAAAACATAAAATCACCATAATAATCCCCACAAGCACCCCCTTGCCTCCTGACTCTTCTCAAATCTTGTCTATCCAATTAATCATGATGTAAACATTGCTGCTCACAACAAAACTATTGATAATCGTTTCCTGTGGAAGTAGATATGCACCTTCAACAGCCCAAATATACCAAAAGGGCTTGAGACCTCAATCAACTCAAAAAAACCAGAGACAGCGCACTGGGGGCACCAACTAGCAGGCATTCAAATGGGAAGGCTGCTGTATTATTGACAAAGAATTAAGAAAAATAAACATATGTGCTAATTTTAATTCTGTCTCTCTACATCTTGTTCATCAGATGGTTCAGGGAAAATCTCTCTAGAATGCCGTCTCATTGAAGATGAATGATGGCCACTACCATTTTGGCCGCTACCCTGTGAATTTGAAGTTCCTGACTGTTTAAAACTACTTCCTCCTTCTGGCCTGGCACTAGAGGTTGCTGGAATGACTGCTACATCAGATGAGCTGTGACGCCAACTCCCAAATAGAGAAGCATTCCAAGATCTAGAAGATGTTGTTCTAAGCCTTGCGGAACCAGAATTTTCTTCCCTCACTACCTTCAAAGGATTTTCCAAAGCCTTAAGGATGTATCTCATAAGGGGGCGCCTTGAAGGCTTTGGATTGAGGCAAGACCTCGCAACAATGGCCATTGCCCAAACTTCCTCCAACAGATCTTCGTCGATGATCAGAGATGGATCCACAATTTTGATTAGAAGTTCCTTGTCGTAGATGCTAATGTATGGTAGAATCTGTTCAGAAAATTCCTTCAGCTGGGCATCACTAGATGCACTAATGCCCAGCTTTCCAGTAACCAACTCAAGTAGTACCTTCCCAAAGCAATAAACATCGTAGGCACACGTGGTTGTCAATGAACCTGGCCATATTCAAGAAAAGATTAACTTCAGAAACATTAGTGAACTTTTAAATTATATAATATCATAGTTAGTCAGAATCAAATGAGGAAAACTCATTCCTCCATGCAAGGATCATGTATCAAAAAAATTGACTGTTTGGTGACATTACGACTCTCAAAAGGAACTAAGTTCAGATTTGGTAATGAGAAGACATGCATAACAATTTTCCTTAAATTATGCTTTCTTTAGCACCAAACAGTTCAGAATGCTAATATGAACAGCAATTCTGCATGAGCACAACTGGGTAAAGTACAACACGGCAGGTTATTTTATCCCTTTTTCCAAGGCAGGAAACCTGTTGACTCTGGTTAACAATTTATTTTTTTGGAAACGCAGGGTATCCTGGACAAGCTTTTGTGCACCAAACTAAGTCCCTGCCGCCCAGAACCAGCCTTACACAGGGTGTTTTTCACCCTGCAGCCTGTGGCCCCAAGAATTTTGTTGGCAAGAGGATTCGAACTTGAGACCTAAAGAGAGCAAACCCCCCTGGTTAACAACAAACCACGTCAATAACTGAAGTACTGTTTTACGATGATAAACAACCCATCTCATAGTTCAATATGGTTAAAAAGGTCTGGATTGGAAATTTTATTGTCTCAAGAATGGATTTGATATTTCATGCTATTTAATCCTCAGCCTGAGTTTTTTAATAAACATATGCTGTATAACATCATAAGTTCATAACAAGCTTTTTAAGTGGTGTGTGCATGACAAACTCTACAACGTATGGCTACTCCTAGCTAGATGAATTAATATGGAGAAGCCAAGTAACAAAACCAAATTGGTGATGTTTTACAGCTAAATCTTTACGTACCAGAAGTACCCTGTTCCAATGACCTGCAAATGATAAAGAAACACTGAAATCACTAACTTGATTATGCTAAAAACACAAGCATACAATATACTCCTTACAAAATATTGATGCAGCAAGTAGATATTACCAGGTATAGTCTAACCACAAATAGCAAAAGAAATAACAACTGAAAATTATACGCTGGTAGTGCATCACCGTGAATTTCAAAGGCATTACATCATGCATAATCTTAACTCATGCTTTTCATTCATAATATACCAAGACAGTGGTTAAACCATAAAATTATGCCATGTCTAAGATCACAAGTATCTTTAACTACAATATGCTAGTGTTTTGACACTCTTCTTCTCAACTACACAATGTGAAGGCAAAGAAACAAATCAGATGTCTGCTGCTGAAATTTGAAATCTCCTGGTCTGCAAAATCAAGAGCTACCCCAAAGGACAGAAAAGTTGATAAGATGAAATTTCCAAGTTTTCAGAAGACTACATCATAACTATGGAACATCTTATAGTTCAACATACCTAAAATTAAAGAGGATGCTACAGAAAACCCTAGCAGCACAGTTTCTGAAACTTTTCCATCAAAAAGGAAAAGATCAACAAAATCACCCACTTGATTTTGGCGGCAAGAAAATTTATTACATAAAGAGTCACCATTTTCTGCCCACATATCTAATAACAATGAGAACCAAAGGAGGTTCATATCGGCAGATTACTAACAGAACTGCAGCGGTCAACTTCTTTGATGGAATGTCCCACTAAAAGCAACAACGTTGAAAAATAAATATGAGAAGTAATTTAACATGGCCAGTTATGGCCACAAGCTAGGTGGGAAAGACAAAAACACAGAACCTTTCACCATCACAGATCACAAAATGAGACAACTAATCTCATTGCAAACAACATGTCATGCAGATAAGCAAAATGTTTACATGTTATATGCAAGTGAAGATAGCAAATAGACTAAACAACTTAAAATACAACACTTACTGAGGCAATCGCAGCAACCTGGAAATCCTGCTTTGATGGGTATCTCCTTCTTGTGTACAGACTTCACTCAGGCTCCCTAACCGCACTTCAAATTTATCATCAAGGAGTATACTGCTTGCTTGAACATCTCTTCAAGAAACCAAAAGAAAAATAGCTCATGACATTCGTTTAATAGAATTTTAGATGTGCTACAATTTGTCCATGTTTTATTGAAGTTAAAAAGACTATATCAGGCACGTAACTAGGAATCTTCCTACATAATGCATGGAAACTTACTCACTGGAATGATAAGTTAAGTGATCTCACAGTTATTGTCAACAAAAAAGAAATCACAAAAAGAGAACAAAGCATAACAAGAAGCGAGCCTTTAGGGTACCTGTGCACAATGGGCGGCATGCATTCATGATGCAGATAAGATAGACTTTCAGCTGCTCCTATCGCAATTTTCAGTCTTGTTATCCAATCTAACGACTTCAAACCATCATCTTCTGAATCAGTTTTCCTGAACAAGGAACTTGACAAGTCTCCATTTGGAATATGTTTGTAAATCAGGAACTTCTCATTTTCTTTCTCCAAGCAGTGTCCCAAAAGGGGAACCAGTCTGGAATGTGAAACCTTACTATAAAAATCCAATTCCAATAAGTACGCTTCCTTCCTATGAGATTGCAAATCGATCTTTTTTATGACCACAGGGATCCCACTTTCCAGGATTCCCTTGTAGAGATCCCCTGAATGGCCATGTTTGATTAGGTTTGCATCTCTAAAGTCACCAGTTGCTAGGAGAAGCTGCTGATATGTGAATGTGTCCCCTAAACTTGAAAAGTCAACTGATACTCCAGGAGGTGGTGGACTGCTCCCAGAAGGAACTGGAGTTACTGGACCGACCCCAACCCCTCTTTGAGTCATAGTGCCCCTCTTACGGATGCAAAAGAGTAGCAGTACCAGCAATATCACCAAAAGTAGAATGAGTCCAACTCCTCCCAAAACACTTGCCCATATAATGACCTTTCTGTTGTTCTTCCCTGTGTTTTCCCCAGCAGGAGGTGTGATTTCCCCAGCAGGAGGTGGCGTGGAGTTCGTTACTCCGAAATTATCAAAAGTCAGGCCCTTTTCAGTATAGAAAGATGTGCAATCCAGCAAACTCCTCTGATTTGACAAGTTTTGGAGACAATTGCTAACAAGAGAAGCATTGTCACTCACATAATCCGGAACTGTGCCTTCGAAATAATTGCCAGACAGGTCAACAAGAAGGAACCTTCTTAGCGTAGGTGTAAGACCTCCATAAAACAAATTCTCAGATATATTCAACTCTGCAGAACTGGCATTGGCATTCAAGCTACCATTTGGCAGAATACCAGTGAAATTGTTGCCGGAGATATCAAGCAAGCGCAATTGAGGTAGTGACCACAGCACATCAGGGACCGAACCATTAAAACCATTGCGCTTCAAAACTACAGTCTGCAACTGACTTGGAACAGGAAATAAATTCACTGGCAAAGATCCACCGAGCAAATTGTTCCCAATCAGCATTCTCTGCAAATTCCTCAAGCCTCTCAATTCAGCAGGCAATGACCCAGACAGCGAATTAAAGCTCAGATCAAAGTCAGCCAAGTTACTAAGATCACCGAGCTGAGGAGGTATCGAAGACGACAAGTCATTGCTCGAAAGATTCAAATACTGAAGCTTCGAAAGCATCCCAATGCCAGGTGGAATTGAACCGAATAAGCGATTCATAGAAATATCGAGTCTTGTCAAATTCTGAAGCGAGCCAAATGACACAGGAATAGATCCAGTAAACTTGTTTGCAGAAAGATCAAGTACTGAAAGCCCCACCAACAGTCCCAAACTTGACGGAATCATACCCGTAAAGTTATTATCATGCAAATAAAGACCAGTTACACTGGTCAAATTCCCCAAACTCCCTGGAATGGCATTACTTATCAAGCAAGAAGAAAGATCAAGAACTTGAAGGGAAACAAGCCTTTGACCAAACCAATCTGGAATTGAACCAGGAAGATGAAAACCAGAAGCATTAAAAGATTTAAGTCTTGTTAAATTAACAAGAGAATCAACTCTAAATTGTGGGTTTTGAGAACCAAGTCTAGTCCTTCTAAACCCTGAAATGTTAATTTCACTGACACTACCATTCTCACATTTGATGCCATTCCAAACTGAACAAGGGTCTGCCTTTCTTGGCCAGTCCTTCCTTCTTAACCCCAAAGAAGATCTTAGTTCAAGTAAAGCTTCTCTCTCTATGGGTGAACTAAGCCTCTCTTGTTGTTGTTGCTCAAATGTAGACTCAAAAAACAGCACCAACAGCAAAAACTTTAGTGCTGATACAATCTTTTGATCCACCATGGCTTATGGGGATTGAATTTCCAATACAAATACTCTCTTCTTCATATCAAAGATTCAAACTTTACATGTAATAAGCATAAATTAGTACAAACAAAAATGTGGGTTTTTTATGTTTTTTCTTTTTCTTGGCTTTCTCTCACACCATAAAGTTTGTTTCATTCTAGCTTTTTCTCTCACAATAAAGAAACAAAAAAGAGACTAAACTGGAGGGACAGACTCTTACCTCAATCACAAGGTTTTGATTCAATCTTCTTCAAAATTTCTTGGTAACCAAATCTGAATCACACTATCTCTCTACCTACTCCCTCTTTCCCTTTCTAAATTCCAGTTTCTTTAGTTGACATTTGACAGGAGAAACAAAAGATTTTTTTCTTCAAAAAAAAACAGCAATCATGTAGATATAATATTTGTTTAAAAAATAATTAGAAAGTTAAAAATGGCTGGTCAAGAGGATACTGTGTGTGGACAACCACACTCTCTCTCTTAAAACTCCTTTAAAAGGAAATAATAATAATAAAAAAAAAAAAAAAAAAAAAAAAGATGGCTCAAAAGGGGCTTTCGGGTATTGAGTTTTTAAGCTTGCAAGAAGAGGCATGAACCAGGGCTGAGCTCGTGGGTCAGGAATAGCGGACCGGTGGTTCAGGTTGTGTTGGTTTGGTACCTCCGGCACTCATGCACTTGCCAGCTAAGTTCAGAACTGCTGCTCCTGGAACTTCCTTCTATTATTTATAGTTTATACTAAAAAGTACAAACACATTAATATCCTAACGTGTATCCCTTTCTCTCTCTCTACAAGCATGAATGAAGTGATTTTTATTTTATTTTTTCGTGTGTGGATGTCTTTTAATTTAAGGGAGGAAATAAAGGATGAATTTATGTCACTCAACTGTTCGAGGAAGGTTTACTTCGGATACTTGGTAAGGTTGGGGGCTCGAAAGTTGGGGGGACCTGTGACATTTAAAACAAAGATGTTTTTCCAAGATAGAAACAAGAGCTTACGGGCTAAGTAATGCTAATTTGATAAAAATGTTTTTCAAGCTTTTTTTATAAAAAAAAATACAATAATTTATGAGATTTATTCAATGTACGCAATTTTCTTGATAAGATGATCATCAGACTTGAAATGTTTATTCACATAGCAAAATGATTGCTTTTCAAAGCATTAGAGTTCAAATACGTACAAAGGGATGTATTATTTAATGAAGAAAAAACGTATAATCCGTCCAATCATGCGAGTATTTTGAGTTCCATGAACCCAATAGCTTATCGTTGAAGAAAAAAATTCATGAATTCTCCATCTTGGATACAAAGTAGCTTGTCAGGAAAATGAAAGTGAAAGGGGTGGTGAACTGCTGGTTCTATTGTGGCAGCGGTTAAAATAAAAACACATAGGCTAACAATTTGATCTCGACGTCTCGCAATAAAAGGGATTGTTGAAAATTGAATGCAAGATCACACATAATTCGTGGTGCAATTTTATTTTTATTTTTACCCTTTGGATGGTTAATATGTAGGGATTTATTAGGTTTTAAGCACTAATATGCCTTTTTATTTTATTTTTTTTATTTTAAAATATATTTGTTTAAGAGATGTACTGCACACTTTTACTAAGGGATTCGTTAGGTTTTAAGTAGTAATGTGCCCTTTTATTTTTTTTATTTTTTTTATTTTAAAGTATATTTATTTAAGAAATGCATCGCACATTTTTGCCATTTGGCTTGTTAATGTGAAGGGATTCATTAGGTTTTACATAGCAATGTGCCCTTTTATTTTTGTTTTAATTTTTATTTTAAAGTATGTTTGTTTAAGAGATATACCACAGATCACAATTCACATACAAACACATTTTTATTTATCTACATTTTAGGTGTTTACCCCTTTTTTTTAATTTCTTTTCAATTCGATTAGATGAATAGTTTAAGCAGTAGATTCGAAAGGGAGGTTAGCATAGGTAGCAGCAATTGTTGCCAAAAAGTAGGTGGCCTGAGTAAACCCACGGTTGAAAGATGTGCTGTGCAGGAGGATTTCCATATACACTCGTGCTTACACTGCTGGCAATTATTGTTTGAGCTGGCTTTATAATTTTTGGTAAATTATAATTTTTGTCTTGTCACGTGCTTAATCTTAATCCTTCAAAATAAATAAAGGTTCGTGACTTTTATCTTCCCTAGTAATTGCCAACGTGTCATATCTTCCCTAATAATCCTTACATTGTTTTAAAAAATGAGATTAGTTCAATTTGAAGTTCATAGTTACTCCTTTTAAATAAATATAATTTTTAAAGATTAAATTTATATTTTCACTCTATTTTAACCGTTAAACTAATATTTTATTAATATTTAGTTACCATTTTTACAACAGAAGATATAAAGATGAGGAAGACAAAACTAGTTTAGTTAAGAAAAAAAAAGAGAGAAAACATAAAATAAATATTTACTACTTTTCCTTCTTGGCTTTTCTCAATCCATTTTTCTTCGTGAGACTCTTATACGAAGTTATTAAAACATACTATTTTGTAGGCAATTTCTCTTGCTTAGCCAAGTCAATTTTCTCATGGATTCTGTTGCGAATAAAGCTCAGCGAATATTCTCGTACTTGCTTCCTTAGAGAGAGCTGAACCATGAAGAAGAGCTTTCTTTCTTTCCTTTTTTCTTTTTTGTCTTATCATGAATGAGCAGTGGCGTTGTGCTGTAACAAAGAATAATGGCCTTCCTGCTGTTTCTACATGGAGAGTAGAATTTCCGGAGGAGATTTTTGTTCTTCTTTAAACCCATTATTGGTTTTTCTTACAATTTTGAAGGTTACTATAAAAATAAAAAATAAAAAGGTCGGGAAATTATGAACTAGACCTATTTTGAAGGGTTTGAATTAGCCAGGCACAATATATTATAGGTGTTGTTTTTCTGTTTTCTTGTGGACGGACTCTGCTAATTAAGAACATTCTTTGAGAATTCACATCACTTTAATTAATTATGGAGCATTTTTTGAGAGTCGACTTGATATCATTTGAATAATCAAGGTGCGTGCAAACTGGTCCAGACACTCATTTTAATTAAAAAAAAAAAGGGTTATACCCTCCCTGTTATCACATCTGTTAGTTCTTACTAGTACATTTTTCAAAACAAAAAAAAAAATAAAGCGTAAACAAATATTCAGGTATTAATGATCAAGTTCCACTTTGATTATATGATCACTTAATACATACACCCGTCAAAAAAAATAAAAGTAAATAGATTAAAAATAATAATTTCAGCAATCCTAATTGTTATATCTTTTCTGCAAGAATCAGAGTACAACAGTTTCAAGCCATCATATAAATTATATAATTTTAATTGTTTTTCAAAATATATTTTATATTAAAATACATCAAAATAATATTTTTTTATTTATAAAATAAATACATCAAAATAATCCAAAACATAAAAAAAAAAATTAAATTTTAATAAAAAGTAATTTACACCACGTTTCTAAACCTTCTCATCACGATTTCTTGCTTTAGCACTATCTTCTTACAAACGATTTTCCAACTTCATTCTCACGTTTTGCCAATATTAAAAAATTAATTGAAGTTTTCCTGCGCATATTTCACACAATGAATTCCAAAAATGTCATGAAAAATCCATAACAATTTTAACCTTATTAGAATTGTTGAATTTTCTGATGTATATACTCTTCTGGTTTCCGACGTGTGGAATTTTATACGTTGCTTGTCGTTTAATGCGTTCCTTGCCATCTTTAATCTTCTCACTTAATACTTTGATTTTTTTTTATTTATGTTCTTGCATTCAAATGTAGCAAATGGATTTGTAAGGAAAACTTTGCAACGGGGGAGGGAGTTGAACAAGAGGGAGACGAAAAAAAGAGTAGGCCACCCAAGTTGTCTTGAACGCGTCCTGTCACGCTCAAAAAAAAAAAATCAACGTACGATATACGAAGACCATGTGATAATCACCGGCCAAACGTATACCGTTTAACTATCGTTTTTTTTTCTTAATTATGTTTGGATTTATTTTAAAATTATATTTTGTAAAAAAATATTGAATTAATATATTTTATAATTTTAATTTAATAATATAAAAAATCTAAAAAATGTATATTGATATATTTTTAAACAAATAATATTTTTAAAAATCATTATATACCAAAATACTAAACAAGCAGCCAATAGTTTTATGGATATTTTTTTATTTTAAGATATTTTCACATCCATTTACATGATGGATAAAATTAAATATATTTTTTGAGCAATTTTAAGATAATACACAATTTAAATGATAGTTTTAAAATTTGAGAAAGGGAACAAACCTTTTTAAGTCAACCTATTAATTAGAATTAAAACTACATGATTAATTAGTAATTTAGTATTCTAGATCCTAGTATTATTTCCTGATGTCCCATATTAATCCAATTGGCCATTCGGCAGACAGAAGAGGAACCTTTTCTTTTTTTTCTTTTTCCTTTCCTTTTCCTTTTAGGCGAGGGATGGTGGAGAGTCCATACAATTGATTTTATTTATTTTTATATTTTAAAAATAATTTTAAAAAATATTTTATTTTTTTATTATTTTAAATTAATATTTTTTGATGTTTTAGAATTATTTTGATAAACTAATATTAAAAATAATTTTTTTAAAAAAAAACTATTTTAATATATTTTTATGTGAAATTTTTTTTGAAAAATAACTGCAACCATACTTTCAAACAGGCTTATCAGTTTTTATTTTTTCCTTTTCTTTTGTTTTTTTTTGGTGAAAATCAATGCTTCCAATCCTAACACTTAAATTAAACAAGGAAGACTGCACTCAATACAATATCGAATATAAATATATGGGAAGGTCATTAATAATCCAATGATTCCTATCAAAATAATTTTTGAACAATAAAAAATTAGCTAACCGAATATAGGTTGCATTCACTTTCATTGATTTCATCCTTGATAGCAAAACCAGTGATGCAAGTCCTGAAGTTATTCTTAAAAAGTTCTCTTACTCCAGTCTGACCCGGATTATCTTTTCTACAACCATCAACATTTAATTTTGTCCATCCAATGAAGGATATTTCCAACCAACCATACAAACTTGTTTATTTTCTGGTAATGTGATTTTTTTTTAAAAAAAAAGTATTTGATTTAAGTTATGGTGTCAGGCCCTGTTTATTTTTATATTTTAAAAATGTTTTTTTAAAAAAAAATTCTTTTTTTTCTTTTAAATTAATATTTTTTTATGTTTTTAAATTATTTTGATGTGCTGATATAAAAAATAATTTTAAAAAAATATTATTTTAATTTATTTCTAAATAAAACTATATTAAAAAATAATCACAACTATATTTTTATTCACACTCTAACCAAGAAGTAAACACACTCTCACCAATAAGGAATGGTTTAACTTTAGAACATGGAAAAATTATAAGTCCCCATAAATTATGTTTTTCTATTTTTTGTGGTCTCCAAGATGCAAACCCTTTTTTTATGGAAATAAAGTAGATATTTTTAATTTTAAAAGATATATCTTAACTAGTTAAATTATAAATTTATTTTTTAAAAATTATCAGTTCGAGTCTCATAAAAAATCTCGTAATTACTAGAGATTTATATAATCATTAATTTCAAGGCATGTAGAATTAGTCAAAATGCACAAAAACTAATCTGAATATCTATATTAATAAATAAATAAATAAATAAAATAGACCTTACCTGATTGAAATTTTTTTTTCTTATGAATTAATTTTAAAATTAACATGGTCTGACACAACTAGCTGTAAATCTTGAAGAAGTAGTTCATGTAACTCAAAGGAACTTGCAGATATCTCAGTAACTGTAAATATCAAAATACAAAACATCGCATCCTTAATCTGAACAAGAGAAAGCTTCTGAGTATGAAACTCTTTCAAATCAACAAGCCAGTCAGTCAACCACGACTTGGTCCTAAGGTTCACCACTTGCATCGTGTCCCTCATTGTCGTTGTCATGTCATTGTCTAAAATAATCTTTCTTTCTCCGGTGATTTTCTTTTTAAAAAATATTTTAAAAAAGATATATTTTTTATATTTTTATATCATTTAATATATTAATATTAAAAAAATTATTTTAATATAATTACAAGTAAAAAATACTTTAAAAAAATAATTATCATAATATCATATAGATTTTTATGGTATTTTTGGAATAGATATATAATGAGATATGATTGAGTTTTTTTATAGGATTTATAAAAAAATAAAAAAAAATATAAGTATATTTCACTTTTAATGAACTTTAAAAGAGGAAGTTTACCTTAAAAAAAAAAAAAAAGTTCATTCACATTTCAGCGTATCTCCATCACAAACACACACTTACAATACTTTTTTTTTTTGGTTTGTTTTAAAACGAAAGAAAAGTTAACACACCATGTGAACGTTTGATTTTGCATTAAAATATATTTTTAAAAATCATTTTTCTTGAAAAAAATTAAATTTTTAATTTTTTTAATATTTTTGATGTGTTACTATTAAAAAATATATATATATATTTTAAAATATTTTCAATAAATAAAATGCACCAACATACTAGACACGTAACATAACACGGATACTTTCAATTTCCTCCCTTGAAAGGAACCACAGCAACGAAACTTTTGTCTTCCTGTGTCAGCCAAGTAAAGCAAACATTTAATTATCACACAAGGAACTTTAGTAGATCCCCAGAACCTTCCATAAAGATCACACTTGCTGGTCAAGCTACCATTAATCGCTGAAATTGATAGCCAATTGGATTCAATCTTTTCAACTATTCTATTTGATGGAGGCCTCCTGACCGTTCAATTATTTGCCCGTTGAGCACTCCCAGGCAAGTAGTTTCAATAAGCCCAGCCCCGGTATTTGTTTAATGTTCTTAGGCCGTGGACTGGAGATCAGTGGTCTTTTTTTAATAACAAAAGGAAGGAAAAAAAAAAGAGGGTATTTTGTTGATTAGGATATGATTCCAGGCAGCGTTTGGAAATCTTTTTTAATATATATATTTCATGATTTGTGACTCGATCAAGCGAGGCCCACGTAAAAGTAGATGCATCTTTTATTTTATTTTATTTTATTTTAACTTTGATCCACGTTAACACGTCATCATTGAATATTTCAGTAACACCTTTTTGCATCTGATAAAAGGTGGTGATCTTTCGGCTCTTTAGTTCTTGAAAGATCTTAGCAGTAAATTAAATTAATCACAGATAGTAGTTATTAGTGATTTGCACGCAATCAACATGTGTGCCCGCCTGCGTGTGACATCAGCGGGGGAAGGGGCTGCCCGACAGATAATTATTTTTTATTATTATCCGGTAAAAATTAGGCCCATGCTTCCCTTCTTATCTTTTCAGCCATTTTTTTCTTCCAAGATTGTCATTGTCCTTGGCTCCTTGTGATCGTCGATGGAATTATCGATGCTCTCGTTTATTCTTTTATAACAAATATGCTAAAAGTGAAGGTGATTTCCCTATAATAGACACACTTTATTCATTCACTGCAACAGTCGAGCGATGTTTAAGTTCTTGGCTACAAAAAAAAAAAATTGATTGCATTTGAATCGGGGTCTTTGGTATTTTTATAAGTTGAATTAGTTATTGTTGATTTGTTTTAGAGTATTTTTATGTATTTAATTAATTGTTTTGGATAGGGATATTTAGGTATGTTTTTTTAATATATACTATAATTACACATGTATCTTTATATCAAAGAAATTTAATTCATTGAGATCAGGAGTATTAGGTTCCTTTTGTCTTGATTTTTTTGTTAATTGTTAATTTGGTTAAGAATGATAATATAATTTAATATTAAAATAATATTTTTTTATTCAGAAAAAGATAATGGTGTGTGGGAGCTTTTATGTATTTTAGATGGTGCATATGTAGGCTACTAATGGTAAAAGTTAGGTTTTCACCGTATCATTTTATTCCACGTCATCTTTTCTTCCATAATAGGTGGTACATGTAATTAAAATATGATTGATTTATCGTTAGTAACACTTTTTTTTTCTCATTTGTTTCTCTCTCTTACTCCTGAAAAAGCATTAGAGTCCTCAATTTTATTGGTATTTAGAATTTAATCCTTTTAGTTTTGATTTTAATATTTTTGTTATTTTTCTTTTTGTTAAAGATTTATTTGTTTTCAATCTAACCATTGATTTCTAATTTGTATATATAATATGTTTCGATTCGGTTCTTCTGCTTTTGATTTTTTATTTTTTACTTTGTTTTTTTGTCAAAGTTTTTATTGCTCTCAATTATATCCTTCAAATCAAGTTTTGATTTTTTGTTTTTTCAATTACAATAATAATGATTTCAATTTGGTCCCTCTTCTTTTGATTTTTTTTCTTGATTTTTATATTTTTTAATTTTTTTATTTGAATCAAGTTGTTCAAAGTTTTTATTTTTTTTCTCTAATATTAATAATAGTAGTAGTTGTTTATTATAATTATGATAGTGGTGATAATAGTTGTAATTTTGATAACAATAATAATTATGATTGTGATAGTAATAATAATAATTAAAAAAAACAATACTAGTAATAAAAGTAATGATGACAATAATGATGATGGTGATAGTAGTGGTAATAATAGTTTGTTATAATGATAATAATGGTAATGGTAATAATAATAATTGTAATGATAATGATAGCAGTAATTAAAATTATCGATAAGATAGTGATTATGGTATTAGTTGTCATAACTCATTTATCATTTATGGGTTATTTCCCCAATCTATCTTTTTTCTTTTCAAAATAAAAAAATAAATAATAATAGCAAGAGGATCGGTGATGTGGCAAAAGCTAGCCGAAGAAGATCCCAGGTACATACAGAAACATTGGACTAAAATTATGAACAAATTTGGAGCATAATTATGTCTCATTATACCCAAAACTGGAGAGACAATACAGATTTAATGTCAACTTAAATAACTATTGGATAAATCTGTACAAAAATTAAGTCCAATGACATAATTAGATTTTTAATAAGCCAATTTAATTTAATCATTGACCAAATTAAAAGTTTAATTATATTTAAAAATTAATTTGGGTTTAATTAAATGATTTAATTAGGTGCAAGGACTTAATTATACTTTAAATGGGTTAAATTAATCTTGACAAGGACTTAATTGGTGAAAAAATAAGTTTGAGAGCTCAATTTGAGCTTAATTGAAAAGATTAAAATTTTAAATGATCAAATTTAATTTTTACAAAGTCAATGAGTTTAAATCATGGGTGAAATCACAATAAAATCAAAGTTTTAGGATCAATTAAGGGCTAATTTGAAAAAACTTGCAGCTAAGAGCCATTTTGAAAAAGACATCAAACTCTGGAGACCAAATTGATTGAAATCAGGGGTGAAAATTAAAAAAAATTAAAAGTTTAATGGTCAATTAAGGGTCAATATGCATAAATCCAAGACCAAGGACAAATATGAAAAGGACGTAAGAATTCATGGCTGATATTAAAGTTCGGTAAGGATAAAATTGCATAAAATTGAAAGTTCAAAATCAATTAAGGGTGAAATTGAAAGATATGAAAAGCATAATGACCAAATTGTACTTTGGCTAAATCCCTAAATTAAAATCTTAAAAGCCAAAACAATACCGTTTTATTTAAACAAAACGGGGCATTTTGACAAAAATAACACCATTTTTTACTAAAACAGTAAAACAAATAGACCAGACCACACGTCATTTGGTTACTGATCATTGTCGTTTTCCTCTTTGGCCTAAAAGGACTGCTTAGGCGTTACCTTTTCAGAGCATTTAATGCTTCATCTCTCAACCAAACAAAACAAAACATATTTCTGCCCCCCTGACATGTTTTTTCAACAATTTTGTATAATGTTGAGCTGTAGACTTATATTGTAAGATATGACCTTGTCTTAAAAATACTCGATTTCTTTTGAAACTAAAAAAAATCATTTAAAAAAAATGTTTTTGTTATATAAATTTTATTCCTTATTTTTTTAATTTTTTCTTAGTTCTTTTATGAATTTTTTGTTTGTTTTCAATTTAATTTTTCAATTACAATTTTTCACATATTATTTCTTTTGATTCAGTCATTGTTCTTTAGGTTTTTAATTTCTTTCCTTTTCTATTGTGTTAAAGTCTTATTGGTTTTTAATTTTATTTTGCGATTAAAGTTCATGGTATATTATTGTTTTAATTTGGTCTTTATTTTTTTTGTTAAAGTTATTTTTCTTTTTTATTTAACCTCTAGTTACCCTCTAATTTATTTTTTGTTTCAATTTTCATTATCATTCTTTTAATTATAATTTTTTTGGATCTTTTTAAATAATTTTTTTTAATTTAATTATTCAACATTTGATTTGTTGAGAATTGAGCTTCATTGTTTTTCTATTTGTAATATTTCTATTCTAATGATTCAAATCAAAGGTTTCAAAAGTCGATGCAGGCTGGTATTTGTTTTTTTACTTATTTTTTTTTAATTTTATTGTTCAATATTATTTAAAAAGAAAAAATAAATTGGGTCCATAAAACAAATCGTTTGTTTTCCTTATTTTCTTGAAAATGCTTATGACACCTAAACATTATTGTTTTTCTTTTTTAATTTTGCTTTTTTTTAATGTGTATTTTTTAAAATAATTTTATTATTTTTTGCTTCAATTAATTTTCATTCTCTATGATTTTTTATTTTGCTTATTTAATTTTTTAGTACTAGAATATTTTTCTTAGTTATTTTATATGTGTTTAATTTTTCATTATATTATTGTGATTCATCTATAAATATTTTATTATGTTTTATTAAGATTGAATTTATTTTTTAAATTAAAAAATATTTATTTTTAGATCATATTTCTAACGTGTGCAATTTTGCTTAATATGTTTCTTCTTTTGTATTATTTAATTTATTTTGTGTGTGTATTTGTTTCTACTATCATTTGATTGAATAAAATATTTATTTTGATAAATAAATTTAGTAAACACAACTGAGTAAATATTTCATGTTGCAAGATCAAATATCTTAATTTATATTTATCTTTTAATTTTTTTCAGTTTCGTTTTTAGTTATAGTTAATGACATTTTTTCCATGTATTTATCCATATAGTTCTTGATTCATTTAATAAGATGTTTGCATGAAGTTTTTGATTTACATTTATAATTTTTTATATAATAAAACATGTAAATAAAATCTATATATCCAATTTTTTATTGAAAAAAAATATAACTCATGGAGTAGTGCTGGTTAGGAAACTAGTTAAGTATTATTCTAAAATGCATGAGTTTTCACTGTGCAAGACTCCACTGATCATCCTATCATATATTATTGTAAATAGGTTGTGCAAAATCTTTTGTTTTTTAAATTTGATCCTCAAATTTTTTTTGATGATTTAGTTCTAATTAAAGACTAACTAATTTTGATTTCTTATGAAAATATGAGATTAAAAGAAGAGGGAATAAAATAAAAAAGACGTCAAACATGGGTGACATGCCATAAGTTTCATAAAAGATACACTTTTGTTCTTGAACTTTAAAAATCATGTAAATTATATAATTTCAGTATCTTAATATTTTTTCAATTTAATTTTGGTACAAAATTTTATTTTTATTATTTTTAGTTCCTAATTGAAAGAAGAGAGAGATAGGTCGTTGAATTCTAGTAGTAGAGAGAAAAAAATATTGCTAACATTGATTTTAGATCACCAAAATGAATGATATTTATGTCAAATGATTTCATTGGATGAGGAGGTTCATATTAGATGTTTTTTCACCTTTAAAATTTGTAAAAAAATAGATTTGAGCTCGGGTTAATTTTTAAGCTCGGGTTGATTTTGTTTTTTCGAGGCCATAAATAAATTTATCATGATCCCTATGATGTTTTATAGATGTTTTTGGGTCAAAAATGGGTTGAAAACAGGTTTTTAGGAGGAAAAACTTAAGCACCAATTTTCTGATCACTATAATAGCTGAAATCTGTGCAAATTAAACGGCACGTCGTCTGAATTTTTTTAAAAATAATTTGGGATAAACGACATGTCGACTCAAATTAAATATATTAATCCACACATATTTTTTATTTTTAAAAAATTTATTTTTAAATATCATTAATAACTTTTTATTTATTTATTTATTAATATATTTTTCGATTTATTTGATTTACTAGTTTTTAACCAGAAAAGAAAAGTCTTGTCTTGCAAGGACACAGAGGTAAACTAGGCCTAACTCTTTTTTAACGTGAAACTCATGGCAAGTAACTTGACAGTTTTACGAGGCCCTTCCTTCTTCTGGTGTATAAATTATCATGTCAATCAACGGAAGCAGTATTCAGAGAGAAGGATTTCTAATTTCTAAGACAAACAAGCTTTATTAGAAGTTTATAAGTATGTTTTTCACCGAGGAAGAAAAAAAAACTATAATCACTGATTGTTTTTTCCCTGCGAAGTTGCTGAGAAAGCATGATCATGGACACCAATACGCGTTCCTTAACTTTTGTAACCATGCGTTTGATAATATAAAGTTAAAATTATTAAAAACATACTTTTAAAAGTGTTAAGTGAAAATAACTTGTCTGGGTTGTTTGGGTGGGAAGGGAATCTGGGAGGAAGTAAAGCAAGGAGAAAAATTATGCAATCACAGTCATGTCCTTCGTTTTGTGGTGAAAAAAGGAGGTGGAAGACGAAGACTAGTTCCCCTGCCTTTCTCCTAAAAATTAAAAAACAAAGATTTTTATTTTTGACAACCTCTCTGTTCTGGACCTTCTTCCAGCCCATGTATTCAACTCTATGGTAGTTCGTTAGTAAGGTCAACGTATTTAAAACAGCACCTAGTCCTTTACAAAAATATTTATGTGAAAATTGGGTGCAGAGCTATGCCCCAAGGGTGGGGAGCATAGATTCTCGATTTTCCTTTATGTTTATGACATCAACTTCTCATCATAGTTGTGAAATTTATATTGAATCATTCCCACATTGAAAATAATTGGAACCTTAACAGATATTAAAGTGGGTATATTTCTAACATTATCATGAAATGGTCATTTGTCTAAATATATGTATATAATATATAGTTTTAGTGTGGAAGAAGACGACATTTTCTCAATGACGTCCTACAAAATTGCTTGCAAGGCAAAACTTATAATCATGTCATCCAACTAAACCCGAGCTTAAAAAAAAAAAAAAAAAAACAGAGATGATGACACGCCTTTGCTAATTTCGTTGACAGTGAAAGATGAAAATGGCGACACGCCACCACTTTGGTGAACATTGAACAACGCAAAACAAACACTTGAATCTGTGTTGTCATCATAACTGGTCAAGGCAGTTCATCGTTCTTTTTTTTGTTCTTTTTTTTTTTTATGCAAAATGTTCACTCTCGGCGGATGCAGGTTCCAGCAGCCATCATAAAATCAACAACTTGGACTTTGAATCTCAACGTCGACAGGCACGCCGCTCCTAAACATACCTAAAATGACTGCGAGAGTGTAGACAATCAAAACAATTTTAAAACTTGGAATTTCCAACGTTGAATCTTAAACCAGCACTCGATAAATTGTCTTCTCCAACCCAATGCTGACTTGATCCAGGATACGAGGCTACCTCACGATCCATGATTAAATTAAGCTATTCTTTTTATAGATTTATCGGTTAGGGATTGGACGATATATTTAAAATTGGATTAAAAAGGATTTAGTGTTCATGAATAAGGGCTAAGTCTCCAAATATCTAAGATGTAATCGTTTTTCCGTTTCAGAAATTTTTTAAAAAAATTTAATTTTTTTTACTTTAGAATTAATATTTTTTATGTTTTTATATTATTCTTGTGTTATAATATTAAAAATAAATTTAAAAAATAAAAAAATATTATTTTAATATATTTTTAATAAATAAAAATATTTTAAAAAATAACTATTATCATTACATCAAAACATACATCAAGCAATCCCGTGTATTATATGATCCACGACTTAAATTAAGGTTAAATACATGTTCCGCATCACTAAAAAGGCCTATGATTATAGAATAGCCCATAAGCCCAAATGAAGTCAACCCGCGTGGCTAGTTATTGGACAATGGCTTCTTCGGCCTCATAATTACACGGGTCATCGACCAGCTAATAGTCCAAATATTTACAGTGGGCTTCACCCCATGACCCATTAGGCCCTTGATACCCCCACAAGTGCTCAAGCAGTCCACTAGCTGTGCCCAAAGAATCAACATCCTTGGCTGTAATATAAAGCATCAATGGACCCTTATAATTTTTCAGATCATTCGAATCTCCATTTGCGGGTATTAATATATTTTGATTGTAAGAAAGATATTATTACTATGTTTAAAAAAATAGAAAGAAATCAGCGTTATATTTCAATTTCTTGACAGGGACGGTGCAAGGCTATTTTTGGAAGTGTAGATTAAAGTTAGCTTAAAACATTTATTTATCGCCATACTTGTGGTTCATGATCAAGGGACCACAAAAAACCGATACAGACGACGAGTAGGTCGGATGCTCTTTAAAGCCTTGTACTCTTATCCAAAGAAACTATGCAAGCGTGGAGGGGCACCGCTGTCATGTCGTATGTTATTTAGGAAACTATATTTTAAGCCTTATAAATTTTATAATATTAATTTTGATCCCCTAGACTGGAGCGTTGAAAAAATCATAAAATGGGACCGTAAAAATCAAATAATATTAGCACAAAATATAATATACATAATCGGGGATCACATTGAAACTTTAACTTTTAGGGAGGTATGGGAAAAACTGAGAAACTCGAAAGCCATAGAGGCATGAATGAAACACTGATGACACGTGGGGACGAAAATGAAATTTACCCTAGATATTTTCGAAGCCTGCAGATATCAGTAGATATTTCTGTTGCTGTGTCCCCTTAGCTGGCGCGTGTGTGGACCCCGCTTGACCCCACGCTTTCTGCGCGCTAACTCAAGTCACCGCGTTTCGCTAACCATGGTTTACCGGGCCAGCAGAAGACAAAAGTGGTTGTTTATTTGAATATGATTGCGACTAGGGTAGGGTACGCGGAACCTGGATAGGATAGCTAATTCCTGTTATTGGCACCAAATCCTGCTCCTGCTGTAACTTTACGTCATGTGATTTTTTTTCTTTTTCTTTTTTTCATATGAGCGGCGGAGTTATGCATTGTGAAGCAAATCAGGAGATAATGCACTTAGAAATTTGAACAACGTAAACAAATGAAAAACTAATGGGTGCAAGTATTCTCTGTAATTCCCGTTTGCTATTTTTTATTTTCAATTTTTTTTAAAACTAAAAACAGAAGATTTTATTGTTTTGACTTTTATTTCTTTTCAATAGGTGTCACCCTGTATAAGAATAACTTGTATGTGAATTCCAGATAAAATATTGATGATCTCACTCTGCTAATAAGTTAAGCTTTGTTGTTTATATTATCTTAAATTTTTTATATTTTAATAAAAAAATTATTGAAATAATATTAATTATTTCATGACCAAATTAAAATAAATTAATCAGATGTATTTCTAGTAAAGCAAGCTATGACAGGCAATAGCCACCCAAATATTAATGAGAGTTTTATTTTTCTTCTAGTCTTTTGTTGCTAAATGAATTTAATGATAGAGGTTTATACATGCCACGCAACAAAACTATTAATAACATGATATAAAAAATTAATAATAATAAACTTGGAATTCCAGTAATGAGAGTCGAACTAATTCAGGATCAAATTAGTAATTTAGATCAAGAAAATTGAATAACTTGGTACAAAAATACAAAAGATTGTAAAGCTCTTTTTTTTTAAAAAAAATATGATTTATTAGACTCAAAGCATCAAATTTATAAGAACCATGAAATTCAATTCTCAATCAATCAAATATTTAAGGATAAAATTAAAAAATAATTTTAATTATACAAAAAAATTTTAAAAAATAACAATTAAAATAATGAAGAACAAAAATAAAATAAAAAATAAATTTTATATTTAATTGAATGATAAAATTGAGGGAAAAATTAATTTAGTAAAAGGACAAAAAAAGAATGAGCATAAAAAAAATAACATTGTAATTAAAGGGTAAAATTGAAAACAAAATTACAAAAGGACTAAGAAAAAAAATTACAAATTAAAACAATGAGGACCAAATTAAAAAAAACATAATACTATTAATTTAAATTAAATGATGAAATTAAAAATCACTAAAACTTTTATAAAAAGACAAATAATAAAAATTAGAAATTCAAAGAACGAGGATTACATTGAAAAATGCTTCGAACGACATGGTGGAATGTTATTTTAGGGTACCGTGAGACACTGATCAAACAAGGTCTATGTTTTTTACCTAAGAACTTATTTTTCAACCCATTTGACCCACAACACATGGAAAAAAACCTAAACATATGCACAAACCCATAAATGGCCTAAAAAATAAAAAACCACATAAAAACACGAAATCAACTTAGAATAAAAAAACTTCTTAAGTTTAAATATGAGTTTGTTTTAATGTAATTTAAAGGTGAATAAATATCTAAGTGGAACTCTTATCATTAAATGAATCTCATTGACACAAAAATCAATTATTTTAATAGCTGAAATTGGTGTTGACATTGTTTTTCTTTCTTTACCATTAAAATCCAATAATTTCCCTCTCCTCCTTATAAAATCAATGACTAAAAAATAAAAATAAAAATAAACTTATGTAACGTGATTGATTTTTAAAAATTTTAAAGCACTTAAATTGTAAAATTATATTATTTTTTTAAGATAGAGGATCTAAGTGTATTTTTTGCTAAAAAAATGGAACTTCACTTATTTTTTATGTCATTTTTATTTTGGTCTCTCTTCTTTCAATCCCATCATTACTTAAAAAATCAAAAGCAATTGATCTTTAATTAAGATTAAATTGCCAAAAAAAGACTTCAAGATCTCAATAAATTATTAAAAAATAAACAGTGAGTTTTCATCTACAATTATAATACCACACTTTAAGTATTTTCTATAATAATAGCATTCATGGAATTATTTAATTTCATATGATATCCAATCATGTAGTGTTAAAATTTTATAAAACAATCATATAGTAAGTGGTCAAGTGATAAGAGTTTAATATCAAGAGATTTACTTTTCCTGTAATCTCGGGTTCGAGTTTTGTAGTTACTAATATGATAAGCATTAAAGACTTGCATGATCGTTAATTTCAGGACCTGCGGGATTAGTCATTGTATGCACAAACTAACTCAAATATCTATGTTAATAAAAAAAAATTATATAAAGCACATATAAAAAATATATAATGTTATAGCTATTGATTTCAGCACCCTGCATATAAAAGCGAAAAATTTAGTATATTTTATTTTTTATTTTCCAAAAGCGCTTTTTAATATTTAGCCTCACTATAACGCACCCACTAGAAGTCAATTTGCCCCTGGCTAAACGCCCAGGGTACATATATTCAACACCAGACGCTAACGATTCCCTCGTAACCAAACAAGCTCGCACATTCACCGCTTCGAAATTTAACCCCAGTTAACTCCCAATGCGCGCAGTACGCACCCGCTTCCACCTATAAAGTCATCATTCAGCCTCTCGTGATTTCCTCATCCTTTCCTATTCTGCAACTATCCTTCGTCTTTATCAAAAATATCTTAGGGTTTCTCAATGGCTGCTGAGGTTGAGTACAGGTGCTTTGTCGGTGGCCTTGCATGGGCCACTACTGACCAATCCCTTCAAGAAGCGTTTAGCCAGTACGGTGAAATCATCGATTCGAAGGTCCGTTTGCCTTCGCAGAAACGGATCTGACCCGGCCCGATCGGTTTCGGCTCTGGCGGTCCATTATCTGTTTGATCTGTTTGTGTTACTATTTGTTACTGTTCTCTGTTCTCTTTTATGTTACTGTCACTAACCACCAATCGGTACGTTCATCTTCAGTGCTTTGGCTCGAAGATCGATCGATTTGTTTATTTTTCTATCTTTATTACGATAGTACCTTTAGATCTGATCAGGTTTAATTGTCCGTAGATTATAAATGACCGTGAAACTGGAAGATCTCGCGGCTTTGGATTTGTGACTTTCAACAACGAGAAGGCAATGAGAGATGCGATCGATGGAATGAACGGCCAAGACCTTGATGGGCGTAACATCACCGTGAATGAAGCGCAATCCCGCGGAAGCGGCGGCGGCGGGGGCTTCAGCCGTGGAGGCGGTGGCGGTTACGGAGGCGGTCGCCGTGAAGGTGGTGGAGGCGGTTATAGCCGTGGTGGAGGTGGATACGGCGGTGGAGGTGGTTATGGTGGTGGACGTGACCGTGGGTACGGTGATGGTGGATCAAGGTATTCTTCCAGGGGTGGATCTGAAGGTGGTAGCTGGAGGGATTAGGTTTGGGAGAGACGTGGTTGTTGTTTTATGATTTTAATGGCTCAGTTTTAGTTGTGTTCTGTTTGGTTACGGGATCTCCTGTGTTCTCATTTTCTGGTTGTTGCTTTTTTGACCGATGGTTACTTATCGTGTTCACCCTGTTAAAAAAATTGAAATGAAGTAATAGATCTTCGTTGGCAAATTTTAACTGTGTTTTGTTTTATGTACTTTTACCCACCACCCTTGTTTTCGGTCTCATACGCATCCAGAAGGTATCTAATTTTGGTATAACCTAATTTATTGGGCGAATAATTGTAGTCATGTAAAAAGAAAATCGAAGGATAAAAAACTTTAGTTGACCAAAATAAATAATGCCAAGCAAATGTAAAGGAATATAAGTGTTGCTAGGGAAAGCATAGTGCGATACCACAGCTCTGATTGGGTGGTGTTTAGGCCCATGATAGATTGGATGTTGATGTCAAGGACATATCTCTTGCTTGGCAATGTCAAAGGAAATGTGCCTTGTTGGTCAAAAAAGAGAAGGTAAGAATTTGGGTGAGGAAGGTAAGGATAAAAAACCGACCAGCTGGATGGTGTTTCTTAAAGAAAAACATATGCCTGAGTTTTCTTTGTGGCCACGTCGTCATAAAGGTAAAAAATGAAAATCTAAATTATAGTAAAGAGTTATAATAAAAATTACTAGAGAACTTTTATTCATTTTGAATAGAGAAAGCCAACTTCAATTATTGCATTACGTCCAAGCCACTAAAGAGAGCCCAGCGTGCCAACTTGACAAAAAAATAAACCCCACAATGCATGTTTAGATCTCATAAAGTGATGAGATTAAAATAATATAAAAATATTAATTTGAATCTAAAAAAAATAATTTTTTTTTAAAAAATTTTAAAATATAAAAACAAATAAATTTTTCAGGTATCAGTAATGTTTTGGAAAATGAAGTTGGATTCATTTTTAATTTAAAACTCCTTATAAAAATTCCACAAAAACACCTACAAAATAAATATAAATTAATTTATTAACCTAAAAAATCCAGAAAATAATTCTAAAATACAAAGATTTGTCTCTCAATTTAAATCTATTTTTTAGGTTATATTGAGATTTTAAAAAACTATTATAAAATTATTTTTTTAAATAAAACTTGTAGAAGCCAAGATAAATTTGGTGATTAGAATATATTTAGTGATTAGAATATACGAAAACAATAGTTTTTTTTTTTATTATTATTGGAATTCAACGAAACTTTCTCATTCACAAACCACATAATTGAAAATAATAAAAATAAAATTTTGTATCAAAATTAAATTTAGAAAAAATTAAAGGACCGAATAAGTTGTAATGTTTAAAATTAGAGAACTACATTGTACTTATCATGCCACCTTTAAACACACCATTTATTTTTAGTGTTTTTCTAAGTTGGTTCTCCTTTCAATTCTGTCCCTAACCAACAAATACTAATCAATTGGCTAATAGGAAACAAAATAAAGAGAAAAACATTGCTTCAATTCACATTATATTGCGAGGGTGTGAACAATCTTCAACACTGTTGAACTTTTTATTTCACTTTATTTCTTATTTTATTTTTTATACACAATTTCTACAGAAAAAAAATCATTAATGGAAATAATTTGATACAAAATATATGTAATAACATAACTTTTTATAAAATTTGACATATATTTAAATTAGAAGTTCTAGGAAATCACTAAACCTATTTAAAAGATTAATTTAATTTATTCTTTATTTTAAGAAATAGAAGAATAAAAAAAGATGATTTGAAAAGATTGAAGGAAAAGTTACAGAACGTTTCATTTCATAGGAGAGGCAGTAAATGAAGGTTCATGCTGGCAACTTGAAAACGAGAAAGCAAATGAAAAAAATAAAAAATAAAAAAAATTCGAACAATTAAAGTTATAGAAACACAAGAAAGTGTTAGTGCACAACCTTTTATTGATATAAAGTTGTGTCGGAAATATTCTAATATTGTGCAAAACTTATATTATGGATGTTTAAAAGAGGAGAATCAACAGACATTATTTCAAAAAAGGAGAATCAACAAATATTCTAATATTGTGCAAAACTTATACTATGCATTTCACCGTATCGAATATTTTTTTTTTTAATAAAATATACTTGTAAGCTTTTACAACATATTTTTATACATAAAAAAATAATAAGTGGAATTCAAAAACTTTATTCATGAATCTAATTAAATGAATTAAGAATTATTTATACAATAAAATAAATAATGAAACTTGATCCCTATATAGTTAAAGTCAATCAGTCAAATTTGTGATGAATCATGGATTTATTTAGATTTAATTTTTTTTATCTAAAATAAATATTTATAAAATTAAGCACCAATCCAGTATCAAGGTGATTGGAAAAAAAAATCATACTGAAATAAATTATGTTACTTAATTAATAATCAATAAAATATTAAGTGATAAAATAATTTTTTTTTTAATTTTTAATATCCAATTGTAATGGATAAGAAAGAAAGAAAAAAGACTCAATTTCTTGGGTTAGGAAGACCTATTACTCTTGGGTTTCAGAAAAAGACCTAAGTATGCGAGCCTTATTTTTTTTAAAAAATTCTTAATAGATAGATGACAAGTTTTCCACACCTTAATTATTTGAAAAAAAATTATAGTCAATGCGTTGCCTGCCCTGCCCATATTTTGGTGATCTCTGGTCATAAAAAAAATCATGTTGGTTTGTTTTAAACTAAGAAAAATCTGTTTTCAACCATATTTTAACATGAAAAAACAAATAAAACCCCCAAAACATAAAATATATTCATAACCTCAAACAATCTAAAAATTAATTTCAAAATCCACAATCAACCTGAAATTAAAATTCTTTTTAGATTCAGATTTACCATTTCATGCAACATTAAGAAATACACTTTGGATAAACTATTCTCATAAAAAAAAACCCTATGATATCAAAATCATCCATTTTTATGGTCAAAGTTAGTTTCAACCAAGATCCTTTTTTTTTACCAGTAAAATCTAGCTATTTTATCTCTTCTCTTTTAAATCAAAGACCAAAAAATAAAAAAAATAAAGTTTGAGATAAAAATTTAATTTAATAAATTATCAAGGAATGAAAGTTTATAATTTTAAAAGTTGGAGGACCAAAATAAATATTTAGTCTCAAGTTTTTTTAAAAACCATTTTTTTTTCCGTGATTTTTATTTAAGTCTCTTATCTCCAAATCTTTTTTTTTTTTTTTTCCATAAATATGTTTTAATTGGCCATAATTTGGTCTATAAGAGTGTAATTAAAAAAAAAAAGGAAAAAGGGCTAAAAAAAATTATTATAACAATCTATATGTGAACAACAGGCTATGTGCTTGTAAATATTGATTCTCCGGTTTCTTTATCTTTCCGGTGGTGAGTAGAATCGTTGCAGATGTAGGCCCAATTCATTCTCGCTCTGATGTCCTTGGAACTTGGAACCATAAAAACTGGGCGTTTCTTATGCATTCATACTCCAATAGTTACATCAGTAGCTAATACTATGTGCTTGTAAGAGCTGGCTTTAGAACTTCGGCAAAGCTTCTGTGACCGCTTGATGGTGAGTGGAGCGTGACTCAGGGCTGGGACTGCTGTGATGTCCTGCACTGAAAGAATAAAAAAAGCAAGAAATGCTTTTGGGGACGGAGCAGATTTTGGTGGGCTTAGGCCAGATTTGAAGCTAGCCCAACTAAATGAAGAAGCTGGCGTGACAAAGTGCCCGTTTCAATGGAATACACCCCGAGAAGGAAGTATTGGGCTTTTGTCTAGATAGTTTGAAGCTTTAACTGAATCTTGCTTTGATCTGTGCATGGTCTATGTGAATGGGGCTAAGGCCCTTCAGTTAATGAAAAATCATTCTAGTTCAAGGAAGGAAGAAAGAGTTCATAATTTGGCCCAAGAAAATCCAGACCCAATAGTAGTCTTATTTTAGTTAAAGTATGTTTTATAAACTAAGTGTTTGTTAAAACCATAGTTAAGATTGAGGTTGAATTAAAAATAGTTTAATGTGTTGGTTAATATGCTTCTCATATTAAGGTTTGATAATGAAATTACTAAAAGTGATGTAGATTTAATTATAATTACATAATGAAATGACATTAAGGAAATACTAAAAACGAAAGATTGAGAAAGGATCAAAAGTAAAAAAAAGCTCTAGACAGGAAATGTGAGAGATTTTAATTAAGGAAAGATATAAAAATACCAAAAAGTTGATGACCAGGGGGGCACGAGTGAAAAAAAAAGAAAAAAAAAGAAAGAAGAAACAAAACTAAAGGGAAAACACACCCCAAAGATCGAAAGACAATAAAGTAAAATACCAAGTCTTTTGGTACCTATAATAAAGCCCCTTGTTAAGAAAAATGTGAATGAGATTATATTATTTTCAAATTATTAGATAAAAGACAAGTTATCCATCAAATGAGGAGTTGGAGTTGATTTATGATCCCTGTTAAGATAACAAAAAGATGAAGGAGTATTATGAGATAAATGATGAGCAATTAACTTTATTCTTCCTTTTAAGTTTGAGATTGACAATAAGAGGAATGACATGATTATGGAGCTTCCTAAACCACTGATTGATAGAGGTAAAAATTCCGGTTTAAATAAATGGCATTGTTATATGCCATTTATTTTACAAAAACAACAAAAGAAAGAGACTTGAGTGAAAAATTGATGGTGGTCTTAAGTCATTGAATCCCTCAAATATTTTTTAAGGCTATGAATTTCCCTTCCTTTTATAGCCATGAGCTATATAACATACATCACTTGCTTTTAAAAATATTTTTTTTAATCAAGCAAGCAATTTAAACTGATAATGATGCTCTCGGAATGTGAAGAGCTTTTCCATGAAAGTCATGACTTCACAAACTAATTTACTGGTTATTATACATGTTGATAAAATGGTTGCTCAAAAGAGATAATCTTTTTTAATAGAACCTTGAGTCTTGACTCGAACCTCTTACCGTTGAAATCCATAAAAGGTCACCTCATCATGTACCATCAAATGATATATCCAAAATCAGAGATTAAAATTTACACAAATAACCATAAAAGAGCCAAACAAATTGTTTTAATTTTACATCGAGCCAATTTTTATTTTTAAAATGTAAAATAATCAAAAGATTGTATGTATTGAATGACTTGTGCTGGGTCTTTGACCTAGTTAATTTTTAAAATACTTTCAAAACTAGATCCTTTTGGTTTCATTTCAATAATAAGATAGGAATGAGCATGATCTTTGAAAGCTCATGGTTAGCTCTCAAGGAAAAGGTGATTGTTTGAAAACAAGTGGTCCATTGATGGGTTATGCAAGATTCTTTATGAAGATAGTACAAAGGAGCCTGGTTAAATCAGTTAATAATGCTTAAATCAGAAAAGAAGAGTATTGTTCAATTTAAGGCAACTTTGTGACTAATTGACAATCTAAAATGAGGTCGATACTAGAAAACCTTTTGGTAATTATTAGCAGGATGCACATAACTAATTAGAGGGTAGTTTTTGAAATAATTCAAGAAGTTGAATGATTTGTTAAACTCTTTCATGATAAAGCAAGCAATGCCATATTTGGAGGCATGATCAAGCTTAATAAACAATAAGAGCAGTCATCATCACAGACAACCTAAGATAGGCATTGCACTTATATTTGAGTAAATAATTGACATACGATAAACTCGAATGAGCCAGTGAATTAGAAAACTAAGAAAGCTTTGGATAACAAGTAAAGACACCCTATAATGATGGAGCATCGAAGATGGGGCTATATTCCAAACCAGATAAGAAAGCATGTATGTCATCTAACCTTAAAACAATGCATAAATATTTTTAAAATTCTTAGAAAAAAATCCTCAATGACATCTAGTAAGATTTTGATGAATCCGAGTTGATAAAGAAAAAATCTTTGAGCTATGATAGCAAGGAATCTCAGTTAAACCCTATAATTAGGAAGAACCAAGTTCAAACCCCTAGATTAGGAAGTATTAGTTATTAAACCCTGCAATTAAGAAGGAAAGTGAGGAGAACCCTACTATTAAAAAATTCTCAAGATAAAGGAGAAGATCAACCTTGTCATTAGTAAGAGTTTTCAGGTTAACCCTGTAATAAAGTAGCACCAAGTTTTCAAACCTTGCAATTGGAAAATATTAGTTAAACCCTGCAATCAAGTAGCACCAGGTTCAAACTCTGCGATCGAGAATTATTAGTTTTTAAACCCTACAATCAGGAAGGAAAGTAAGGAGAACCCTATTATTAGAAAATTCTTAAGAAAAATGAGAAGATCAACCCTGTCATCAAGAAAAGTCTTCAGGTTAACCATATCATCAAGAAGAGTCTTCAGGTCAACCATGCAATCAGGAAGCACAAAGTTTTCAAATCCCATGATTGGAAAGAATCAATTAAACCCTGCAATTAAGAAGCATTAAGTTTTCAAATCTCGCAATCAGGAAGTATCAATTTAACCCTACCATCTTGAAAGATACATCAACTTTACAATCATGAAGCACTAGGAAATTCAACCTTATCATTAGGGAATCCAATTAACCCTATCATTAGGAAAGACATATGCCAACCCTGGAATCAAGAAACACTAGGAAAGTTTAGGAAAAGCTTAATCAAACCCTATCATCATAAAAAAAAGAAAAAAAGGAACCTACCATCAGGAATCTTACTTGTTAAACCCTGCAATCAAGAAGAAAAGTGAGAAGAACCCTATTATTATGAAATTTTCAAGAAAAAAAAAGTTCAAACCTTGTCATAAGGAAGAACAAGAAATACTACCATTAAGAATCTGAGTTTTGGGAACCTTGCCATCAGGAATCTTAATTTTCAATTATACAAAAAAATGTTTTGGATTTAATTAAAATAGTTAAAGAAACCCTAAAAAAGTTCTAGTTGAAGAGGACCGCTGAGATTCAAGATTTCTAATCAATTGAGCTGAAAAAGAAGATAGTTGCGCAGGAGAATAGCTGCAAGCATATGCTTCTCTTAATAGCTATGAGATTTTGGTTCTGGTTAAAGAGAATGGCTAGATTGAGATTTCAGGTTAACCGAACTGTAGATAAAGATTTTGGTTCTGGTTAAAAAGAAATGCCAGATTGAGATTTCAGGTTAACCGAGCTGCAAACAGATATTTTGATTTTGGATAAAAGGAATCATCATATTAGAATTTTAGGTTAACCGAGTTGAAGACAAAGACCAAGGTTCATGTTAAAGAGAATCGTTAGATTGAGATTTTAGATTAAATAAGCTGTAAACAATTGGGTTATAGTTTTGAATTGAAGGGAATTATTGCGAAAATAGAGTTTCAGGTCAACCAAACTAAAAGCTTTGAGAAGATTAATTTTGAAGAATAATTCATTTATCTTTACAAACTTACTATACAAAACACTTGACAAGTCTTTGCTCTATAAGTATTGTAAAGAGGGGGCATATATTGTTATCTATTTTGGGGCCTTTCATAAACAAAAAATATAAAAAAGAGAAAATATGAAAAAAATTGAAAAAAAAATATACCAATAAGAAGAATATACCTAGAAAATATCTAAAGAATGGTCGAGGAAGATCAAAATATACAAAATTAAAAAATTTAGCAGTTTATTTTTGATCGATGAAGGCCCTATTGGTAAAGAAAATTCAATTTAAAGAGGGAAATTAAAAAAAAAGGTATTTAAGGACTCAATTGAAATTTTTGAAAGATTAATTGAATTTATTGAGGGCTTAATTGCAAGAAAATTAATTTTTGAACTTTGTTTAGGCTTTAATTGGGGTAAAGTAAAGTTTAGGGGTTAAATTGCAATTTTTACGAGTTAATTTGCTCAAATCAGGGGCGTAATTGGATAAATATTAAAGTTTGTCAGGCAATTAAGTACTCGATTGAAAAAATCCAAAACTGAGGACCAAACTAAAAAGGACGTGTGAATGTAAGAGCTGAAATTTACCAAATCAAGGGTCAAATTGAAGAAATTAGAAGTTTGTTGGTCAATTAAGGGTCGAAACGCACAAATTCAGATTCAAGGACTAAAATGAAAATAATAGTCAACTTTGGGGTTGACAATTGAGTTTGGCAAATATGAAATTGCATGAATTTAAAAGTCTAGAGGCAATTTTATGTACAATTAAAAGCAATTGAAAGAGCATAGACTTAATTGAAAATTTTAAAATCCCAAATTAAAAACCCTAAATGACATGCCATTCAGACTTAATAAAAAGAAGGTGAATTACATGTCGTTCGTCAGCTTGTATCTCTGTTTTGACAGTTTTGGTTGATTGAGTCGACAACTTCAAATGCATGAATGTGGAGTAACAAACCTCCAAATTGAGCAAGGTTGGATCCAAATAAAAAGCGTGCACCTCTACCAAATTCAGGTGGTCTTAGACAATGATGACATTAGAATTGCTCCGACAAGTCCTCAAAAGTGAGTAACTTAGTCAGCCTCGATAGTGCAACTATCATGCAAAAACCGAATTGGTTTTCATTTGTTCACATATAAAGGCTCCTCAATAGGTACTTATCAAGAGTTTACAACACTTTCCTCAAGATCAAGATGTCAAAAATGGATTCAAGATCTTCCAAGACCCTATAAATACTCTCTCAAGATAAAAAAAAGGTTAAATAAAAGAATAGTGAGAAAGAAAGAAAACAAATATTGACAAGGAAGCTAAGTTTGAAGGTTTGAGAGGCTAACACAAAGTTTTCTCAAGTTTCTTAAGCTTAGCAAGTTTGTGAGAGGCAAAACATTTCAAAGAAAAAGAGAGAGAGAGAGAGAAAGAGAGAGAGAGAGAGTAGTTGTTCTAGGTATATCATCTTAGCAAGTTTGTGGTCTTCTTAAGGTGTTTTTATCTATTTTTGTTTTATATTAATGTTTTCAAGCATAAAAAATAGTTTTGGAACGTATAACAAATAATGTTGCATTCAACTCTTTGTTGCTGTAATTCTTATTTAATGAAGTTATTTTGAAGGTTTTTTTTTTTTTTTTTTTTTTTTATGTTTTTGATACATCAAAGTTGCTGTTTAAGTTTGTTTTTGATATACAATGTTGTTTTAATTTTTGTTTAGTTTAAACTATGCATATGAAAGCAAATATTTTTATCTTGGGTTTGCTAGGCCTGTTCATGCACAAAATGTGTTTAGAAAACTAATTTTTAATTCATGTTGCATGAACATGTAGGTTGTTTTCGGCTGGTAGTTTTTTGAATTGGTACCTCATACTTGATTTTGATGCTTTATGTTTTTTATTTTTTTGGTTCAAACATGTTTGTGTATGATATTGTAACTTGTTGGGATAAAAAGAACATGTTTTAGAAGCTAAAAATGCCTATTTCTAGGTTTGGCAGAGGCTGTCTTAGGCTGGTAATTTTCTAGGTTTTTTTTTAAGGGAATGGTCTTCGACTTCTTGGGAAGAACATTGCTTTAGGCCCTAGGTTTAGATTAATTTTGATCCATTTCTTTGCACGAAACCCTTACTCATGCATGATTAACAAATAATCTAGTGTTTATTTGCATCAATAACATGATTTTAATGCTTTTAATACCAGGGTTTCTATTCAGAACCCAAACCTATTTTGACAAAATTATGCTATTTAAGTGATGATTGAAGTAAATAGATTCTAGATTATTAATTCTTGCATGATTTTTAACATTATATATTTTTATTTTGAACAAATCTAGTCTGTTTTGGGGTTCATGTTACTGAGAAGAGCAAACATTTATCAGAACGACTTATTTACAGAACAAGAGTACAAATTTTGTGATCCGTGCTTTGATTTCTCTTATTCGTGTGAGAAAAATGATTTGGCATTTTAGCTCACAAAACCAAATATGAAGATTGTTAAATTTGCGGTTGCATTCATCCCGGTCTTTCAATCTAAAAGAAGAGCATTTCCCACTCAAGCATGAATCTATCTATGTTGCATTGTTCACCACACTCGGAGATTATTAGTTAAATAGCATGGAAATTATAACTTCAGAATATCCTCCTCTTATGAATATTAGAATGGACCCTGTGAGGCTATGCCTGAAAATGTAAATTTTCAACCGAAGGAAGACAGTTTGAAATGACAGTGAACTTGGTGAAAATATTTCTAGAATCTGATAACTCTCCAATGGCCAACATGACTAGTTAAATTCTTCATCGTCCAATTCCAGAGGCAGAGGGAAAGGTAGCATTATTCCTGACATAAAGAAAATCTCATATCCTGATGAACCCTAATCTGACTCATAAAGTGTATCGCCTGTGGAAGATCATGATCAAAGGTTACTTGAGACATCAGCATGGACTAGTTTCTGCACTTTTGCGAGAATGACAACAAAAGATCATCATAAGGGATAGAAGAATCCATGCCCCACCATATCTTGGTCTGTTCTAAATGAATCTTTTGATCACTACAGAATCAGCGTACGGCTAGTAGCTTAACATTTAAAAATGATAGGAATAATAAATAAACAAAAGAGTTTCCTCATGGATCAACCACATCCAAGCTCTCTAGTCCAAATACAAACATGATCTTGAGCGACTATAAGAGAAATTGTCATTGGTGCATGCAAATCGGCTAAAATACTGATTGGTTATACAAAAAAAGAAGTCTTATTTATTTATTTATTTATCTGTGGTCTTTCTTTTATTTAAATTTATAGCAGTAGCATGGTCCATGCCCTATAAATACATTTACATCATATCCTATCCAGCTTATACAAACCACAGATGTATTATCAATTCAGAAAGCTAGCTTGCTTCTCTATATGGCTTGAACCTGCTTACAACTTGAATCACATACACAAACAAATGCTTATCATCATTGAGTGTAGGGTTGTACAAATCTCATTCACACAACAAGCATTTCCCTCTCTATATTCCCCACATGCTCTACCTTTCAACAACCGAAATGTTCCCATTACAATCACATTTTTCTCTATATTCAAAGATTCCGCAAAAAAAAAAAAAAAAAGAAAAAAGAAAGCAATAAGAGAGTGCCTTTACGGCCACCTTAGGACCAGCCAAGCAGGCTAGGTGGACTCTTTTCTTCCCCATAAAGTTTTGGATTCCTGGTTCTGTCGGCTCTCGATTATAAAAGGCCAAAAGAAACCCAACTTGAAGAACACAACAACACAATAACATGTAATATTAGTTGCCTGAACACAATAATATGTAATATTAGTTGCCTGAACTCTCTGAAATTTACTTAAATACTCGTTAGCAAAGTATACAGTCTTGATCAGTGATGGTTAGAGAGAGAGTCCATGGTGACACTTCTCCAACTTGGAGGGAAGGACCACTGGCAGAGGAAAAAATAGTCTTGGTAGAGGGGAGGAATCCACGGATATGAGTCCACTTGGGATGGAATTGATGACGTGGGTCTCCAATATCAGCAAGGTGTATATATCTCTAATCATTTTTTCTACGTACAGATTCCCATAGAGTTGCTGTTGCTCAAGTTATTTTCAACTAATCATCACCGACAGCCCCACTAGTTTGTGGCCAGAATCCTATGATCATGACTCCTTCAAATTGACATCGGGGCCTTCCTAATTTATTTCCGTCACTCCCAAACTTGATTCATTTTTATCCATGGAACAACACCAATCAACAATTGAACTAAGAATATTAATTACATGTGCAGCAGCACAGCGTCCAGTGAGAACGAATTTGATGGTATTCCACAATTAATATGCTCGGGAATTTAATATTTGATGGTGCTTAATCACAAGTTCAAGTTAATATTCTTTTATTTAGAGTTCAAGAAGTGGTTGATGGTAAAAAGTTCAATATCTGTAAAATAATCCTTTTAGTAAGGTTTATGAACTTTTTTTTTTTTTTTTTTTTTTTTTTTTTTTGATTAACGTGGGTGTCCGGGCCAGTTTACGCGCACCTCGACTAATCCCACGGGCCCTGAAGTTAACGACCATGTAAGCCTCCAGTGGCCATCATATGAGCAACCTAGGGATTGAACCTGAGACCACAGAGGGAGCAAACCTCTTGGTCCCAAGCTTTTACCGCTGGGCCACCACCTAGATGGTTAGGTTTATGAACTTTTAGATGGTAAAGTTAGTGACTTTTAAATAAAAAATTATAATAAATAATACAATGAGTTTTAAATTCTAAGAACATGGATGAAATTTTTTATTCACTTTCAAACATCTTGTTTCAGCATCATGGAAAGTTTAGATGAAATAATAAACTGGAAAGTGCTCCACTCATTATTTCAAAATATCACAAAAATTCAGCGCCTAAAAGAAAAAGGTTGGAAGCCCTTAGGCTCCCTACCGCATGACATTCCCTTTTCCTTTCCAAAACTGCACTAACTGCTAAGTTTACTATACACAGGTAAAGAAAAAAGCTTTTGTTCTCCCTTAGTTGAAACAATATCTTAAGAGATGAAAGGTGGACTTTGAGCTCCTTAAAAAGCTTTTGACAATCTAAATTCTACTCAAAGTTGAAAATATTCCTCAAAGTATTAAAGAATAGTAGAGTATGCTTCTCTATGTAAACTATGAACCAATTGAGGACAACTAATCTCCCTATGAGCCACTAAACCTCTTTTATTGATCGAGAAGGAGTCATGTCTAGAATGACTTAAATCTTTTCTAGGTTAGGCTCGATTCCCTTACTAGTTACTAGAAAACCCAAAAACTTTCTTTCCTTGATGGAAAATACATACTTAGAAGGATTAAAATTCATTTGATGGTGTCCAAACACATAAAAGACTTCTTCTAGGTCTAGTAGATGTTGCTTAAAGGTCATACTCTTCACCAGCATGTCATCGATATATCCTTCCATAATGTTGCCAAGTTGGTTTTGGAATAATTTATTTACCATTCGCTGATAAGTGGCCCCAACATTCTTAAGCTTGGAGTGCATAACTTTGTAATAAAATGTTCTCCCTTCAGTTATGAAAATTGTTTTTTCCTCATCATTTAGGTGTATAAGGATTTGATAATATCTTTAATTGGCATATAAAAAGCTTAGATACTTAAAACCTACAGAGGATTTAACTAGTCGATAATCTTAAGAAGATGATAATTATATTTTAGGCAGTCTTTGTTTAAATATATGAAGTCTATACACATTCGACACTTTTTGTTGCTTTTCTTGACCATTACCATATTTTCTAGCCATGCAAAGTACATCACTTTCTTAATAAAGTCAATAGCCAAGATCTTATTCATCTCTCGAATTATTATTTTTTGTCTTTTACCCCTATAATTCCTCTTCTTTTAGCAAGCTAGGTGAATAGTTGAGTCTAACTTCAATTGATGAATGACTATTTCAGGACTAATTCCTGGCATGTAGAAGGTGCTCATTACAAAATTGGATATTTGGATACGGAGGAGCTCTGCCAGTGAATACTATTATGTTAGTGCTAGGGTGGAACCCACTTTTATGATTGCTTATTCATTTTCTTCCAAAAAGACATCCTTCAATTCTTTAGTAGCTTTGGTTCTAACCTTCACCTTTTCTTTCAAAGATCCTTGTTAGTTCAATGTTAGGGCTTTTTTACCCTTCAAGTAGGTAGAGGCATATTACCTTGAGGTCACTTGACTCACTTGAACTTTGGCCATTACTTTCTTAGTTGGAAACTTCAGTGTCAAGTTCCTGGTACTAATGACAACATTGATTTGATATAACAGATGTGTACCTAGAATGGAGTTGTAAGCCAATGCCATGTTAATGACTATGAAAGTTTGCTGGAGAGACACACACTTAGGGGGAATGCCCACAGTAACTTGGATTTTCAAGGTGCTTTTCATCGGCATGTCCAAGCCTTCTATCTTGGTGAGAAGAGTCTTCACTAAAGTCAGTCTTGAGGGGGGGTATCCCTATTTGTGCCATCACTTTACTGGAAATGATATTGACCACATTGCCATCATCCATTACCACTCGATAAACTTTGGAAAGGATTATAAAGATGACTAGGCCATCTTTATATGGGAAGGTTACTCCCTCTCTATCTTCCTGGGTGAAAGGCATTATAAAAGGCTTATTGAATGGTTCTTCATGATAGTGACCCCTCTTAATTGATTAACTCAAAAGGAAGTTATGTGGGAATGGTCTAAAGATTATGAAGAGAGTTTTCAGAAACTGAAAAAGAGGCTTACCACTGCCCTGATATATTAGGATAAAGTGTTAGAGGCCCAATAGAAGAATGAAAAAGTGAATAAAATCATAAGCAAAGTGGAGTCAAGGGTTGAGAATCCTTTTTAGATCTTACAAGATGGGATGATAATAATGGATAGGTATATGTATTTATCGGATGATAATGCTCTTAAAGTTAAAGTGTTAAAAGAAGCATATGAGTCTAAGTTTGATGTACATCTAGGAAGTATTAAGATGTACAAGGACTTAAAGGAATTTTATTGGTGGCTAAATATAAAGAAATAATTAGTTGAGTATGTGGACAAGTATAGTGTATGTCAACAAGTGAAGGTAGAACATCAGAAGTTGGAAGGACTTTTACAACTACTTTTGATACCTAAATAGAAGTGAGAAGATATCACTATGGTTTTTGTATCAGGTTTGTTTAGAGGAAAAATGACAATAATGCTATTTAGGTCATTGTGGACCGACTGACTAAGTCAACGCTTTTTTTCCCTATTAAGATGACAAACTTAGTGGATAAATTGGCAAAGTTGTATGTATATGAAATAGTGAGGTTACATGGGTGCCAATATTGATTGTTTTGGATTAAGACCTCGGGTTTACTTCTCATTTATGGCCAGACATTCAATATGCTTTGGAAACTAGGTTGAACTTAAGCACTGCTTTTCATTCTCAAACAAATGGGCAATCCTAGAGAATAATTCAAACTCTAGAGGATTTGTTAAAGGTATGTATATTAAAGTTTGGAGAAATTAGAAAGATCATATATTTCTTGTAGAATCTACCTACAATAATAGCTACTAAGCTAGTGTAGGGATGATTCTATATGGAGCTTTGTATGGTAGGAAATGCCAAACACTAGTGTGTTAGGAGGAGGTAGATGATGGAAAATTAATCGAGCAAGAGTTGGAACATGTTACTTTAGAAAAAAAGTAAAGATCATAAATGATAAAATGATTCCCAGGATAGACAAAAGAGTTATAAAGATAACATGAAGAGGCCTCTTGAGTTCAATGTTCGTGATAAAAGTATTTTTAAAGGTTGCCCCTTGGAAGCGTATGTTGAGGTTTGGCATGAAATGATAGTTAGATTTGAGGTATATTAGGATTTTTGAGGACACAAAAAGGATTGAACTTGTGGCATATAAATTGGCCTTGCCTTTGTATTTAGTCAAAATTCATGATGTGTTCCATGTCTCCTTACTACAAAAGGCTGACATAGATCCTTATTGGATGTTACAACAAGTTCCATTAGAGGTTGAAGAGGATCTGACTTTAAAAGTAAAACCGGTACAAGTGTTATATCAAAGTGAGAAAAACTTAGGAATAAAAACGTATCTATGATAAAGATACTATGAAGAAGCTTTCAGGTTGAGGATGAGACATGAGAACAAGAGTCAGAAGTGAGGAGCAAGTATCTTATGCTATTTATAGACCCAAGTGAAAGTTTAAATTTCAAGGAAAAAATTTCTTAAAAAAGGGGAGAATATAAACCTTTGATTAAAAATCTTACGATGTTAATTATTTTTGAAAATTAAACCCGATGACAAAATGAGTCAATATAAAGTTTAGAATGAAGGAAAAATAAATAATTAGAAATAAATTTTTATTAAATGAACTTTTAAGAGCAGTATTTTAAAAGTGGACTGAGACTGAGTGTTTGGTTAAATAAAAAATAAAACACATGAGCTAACTTATAAGGGCACTGTTGTAAATAACTTAAATTGGAACTATATAAAGACTCTCTTTTGAGCCATGGTTAATGGCTCAATAAGGAAGAAGGATTAGGGTTTTTTTCTTATTTTTTCATCAAATTATGTGAGATAAACATGAATTCAAGCTAGATTAAAAGACCAAAAGGGGCTTAGAAGATCTAAACTAAAAATCTAAAGACTTTCCTTGAGTTTTAGAACTTAAAAGTGTGAATTTTAAGAGTTAAAAGGAGAAAGAAGAGAAGGTGGAGAAAACTTGATTTCGTCTTTAATATCTTATGTTTGGAAGGCAAGAATCACTTTCACCATGATTTGTTTTGATTCAAGCATAAATTGAAGCTTAGTTAGTAATGTGTAGAATATAGAATACTGAGTTTTATGAGTTAGATTACTTAAAATGGTGTTTTGTTTTTAGATATGAAAAACTAATGGGTAATATGAGAATTGTGGATCAAACTTTGAAGAAAATCATATTCCCCCATTTGATACGAGATTTTGGCCTAGACTTAGAAATATAAAATGAATTGAATTGGTTTAAAATGTTATGGAATTTGGGTTAAATTGTGTTAGGATAGGTAGGAAATGGATGGGTAAGAAGCTAATTATACAAAAAACTTGGAGAGAAACCCATGACCATATTTAAATCTAACTATTGGTTAAGAAAATAAAAGAAAATTTAAACTAGTTGATTTAATTACCATGATAATTGTGTTAAATTGCGTCTATATGAGATATCGAAGTGTAGAAAAAGAGAAAAAAAAAGAAAGAAAGAAAAAAAAGGGTCAAAGGTGCTAGTCATAATAGGAGAAAATGAAGATTTATGAGAGCTAAAACAAATATTTATTCATTTATGAGGGTTAAAATGTGTGTTGATGTATTAAAGATGAAGGGAAACATATTTAATTAGATTATATAATTGTGGTTGAATTTCTAATGAACCTTGAAGTTTTGAAAGTTAGTAACACGTCGACGAGATAAATAAGCATAAATATATAATTAATTGGAGAAAACATAGAAGAAATGGTGGTTTGATGAAATCAAGATAAAATCACAAATGGAGTATAGATATGAAAATATAATAGAAGAAAATATGGATATGGCTAAATTAAGGGTCGGTTAAAAGCGGAAACCTTATAAAAGTTTGAATTAAATATATTGACATTTGCTAAGAATAGAATATGTATAGTATGTTGGGTGAAAAAAACTGAGCTAATATTCGATAAGCTACACAAACTAGTCAACCGTTTAGGATTATTGATTAGTACTTAAAAGTGCATTTTTATCAAGGTTTTATATCATTACTTTGCACTTGAAGTATCAATAACTCCTTAACTAAATCATGTTTTATAATAACAAGTCTGATACTATAAGATACCTTTAATTTATGGTAAATGTTCATCTTAAATGCAGGCCTATCATATAAATCAAAGGATTGATTATTGAGTTTAACTACTGAAATTGAGAGGACAAAGAGAGGGCTAAGTTTATAAAAGAGATACAGGTTCAGTCCAAATCGGAACACTGTTCAGTCATTGAATCATAAGTGGAGTTGTAAAACTTGGATTTAGGTCTGATCTATATGGATGTAAAGCTAAGACATAGGGCTAAAACTTTCTTGAGGAGTGCAAATTCAAAAAGGCTATTTTCAAGTCCAAATCTTAGCAATAACGGAGAAGTCAAAATCTGTCTTGCAGCCCAGACTATGTTCAGTGTTCAACCCATATCTTAAGTTTTAGAAGTCTAAATGATCTCAATTTTTTTGTTGTTGAAAAGCTGAGATAATTTTCTAGAACTTTTATGATTCAATTCTGTTTGAATTCTGACGTTAGCAATGGCATTATATTCAAACAAGAAGCTAAGGATTGTCACCAAGTCAAGATGTGGTCACCTACTCAATAATTAGTCATCAAATCAATGGTTCTAAATTTTGGCCTATAAAAGAAGGCATTTGCCATGCATTTAGGCTTCTTGGTGTTTAGATCAAGATCATGCTCTTGCTTTCTTTCTTTGTATTTTGTAATGTTCAAGTTTTATTTTATGTTATATTAATCTCTTGTTTATGCTTTTCATTTCCTTTCCTTTACTTATATAATTGTATTCTTATCTTGTTTATTTATGTTTCTCTCTTTCATTATGTTTAGCTAAATTTATTATATCAAGGTGAAAAGGTTACACTAATGGTATAAGAATAAGTATAATATAAACTCAACATGAACTTTAATGCTTGATATTAACATGTTTTGTATTTGTTATCTTGTTCACTTTTAATACTTTACTTGTTAAATGATTAATCTAGATTTATGTTGTATAACCCTTGGTATAATAAATACTTGACACTTTCATAGCCCAACTGTATGGTATAACCGACACCTGTGCTATAAAAGAAACTTGATTTGTTGTTAACATAAGTTATAATCATGAATACTTGATGACATTTACAAGTATTATCATTATTCGAATAAGATAACTAATGTAATCATGTTAATAATTTATAATCCGATTGGAACCTTCTTTGTGTGTGGTTTCCAATTAAGTAATAAGAGTTTATACTATACTTGTTTGAAATACCATTAGTAGATCCTCTAATCTTGACAATTGTTTTTATCGTTGTTTAATCCCTATATCAATATCACATCTCAAAGCTCTCTTCAACTTCTTCTTGTTGTTGTTGTTGTTGTTGTTATTATAATTTATATAGTTAACCTCCCTGTGGTTCGACTACGGTCTTGCTAGGTTATTTATTACTTCGACACTCCTACACTTGGGAGAAGACATCAATCTTTTGGTTGTGTCAATTATCAAATGATGTAGTCGGCCGATTAATAGGAGGAACAATAAAATTGGCTACTGTCTAATTCGGCTGATCAAACAATGATCAAACCCATTAACTGTTTGTTCAACCATTAAGGAAACTAATGAAATCTAGTAATATTTAATCGACCAATTGGTTGTGCCAATATGAACCGGTCAATTATTCTAACTAATAGTGAACTATTACTATTTCAAAAAAAATATTCATGGTTTTTCTATATAACCTTGATGATGAAAAGATCTGAACATGTTTAAAAGTAAGGGACATTACACAATGGTTCTAAAGACGAGCTGTTGTAAGGACATGCTTCCCATACTTTCTCTTCTCGATGCTGGAATCACTCCCTGTTGAGGTGCCATATAAGATCCTATTGATTTCGAGCAGTGCCTATATGGATTGGCTGGGCTCTTTCCTGTTTGGCTCAGGATGAGAATCTCTTTTCAAAAAAAGGCGAAGATAACCTTTAACTATCAATCTTTTCATTTTTTTCTCTTAACATATAACACTCTTCGATGTCATGTCCTTTAACTTGATGGAACATACAATATTCTTGGAAGTGAGAGTACTGAATGGTGATCTTATGGGTTAAGGGTATTGAATTTTTTTTTTACCCTTAATGGTAATGAAGACTTCAATTTGGAAAGCATTCAATAGAGTCATGTGCATTTCATGGTAGGTCATGCGTTCTTTGATTGACCTCTTTTAACTCTTTTTAGGGTTGTTGTTCCTCTTAGGAAAGCAATCCTGCTTAGGAGACCTTTTTGGAAAATTCTATTTTAAGAAATGAGAAGGCCTATGATGCAACACACTTGCCTCTTCCATTTATATATGGTTCTCTATGGCATGCTTCACTTTTAACAAGCTTCTATTTGGAAGAGTGTACAACTCTTTCCATAAAGCTCTCCCCTAGACTCCATTTATTAAGCTCTTAGAAACTACATGCTTGATTAATTCCTAAATCTTGAGCATTCCCTTCTTAAACCCTTTTCAGGTATGCTCGTGTGGACTCGTCATCTGCATAAGTGACCCTAAAAAGTTATGTGCAACTTTTTTTTTAGTTAGGATACTTGTGATGAAACACATCGCTAGCTTGGTACAAAGTTCACCAAAACTTATAATGGATCCTAGCTCTAAGTTATTATACCATGCATATACTAAACTTATAAAGGTTTCAAGTAGGATCTTGCACATGACATAACTATCTTTAATGACCAATTCTAGGTTGCTCTATATGTTTTGCACATGCTCCCTTGGGTCAACAAGATCATCATAGTTGTCCAAGGTCTTCTTGGTAGATATATGATCTTTGGGTATGCAAGTATGCAACACTCATCTTGACAAGAGAGAATCTCGAATTTGATGAGGGATATAGACATCCTCATACATATACTCCCCTATAGGCTGCTTTTCACTCCTATGTTTATAAGGTTTTAGGGACCTTAAGGTTTCTGACGTGAAATGGTGGTACTAATGGGTAGCCTCTATCTCGTGATGGCCAAATAGGCATCAAGAGCGCTCACTATATGCATGAGCATTGTGATGACATGAATGTCATCTGGAAGGACTTGGTGGTCGTTGCTAAAAGCCCCTTAACACTTTATTCTACCCAAACGCCTTTTGTTAGAGTAATTGTTTGCAGGTGCTGGGTGTAGCCTATGGCCACAAAGCTGTAAATGAAGGTGCTATGGGAGCTAAGATTTGTTGAGTTAGTAAAATCTAATTTGGCTTTTGAACCGCCAACACAACCTGGGTGAGGAGCTGCACCTAGTTGATGAGATGTTAAATTTTCGGTTGGGCAGAAGTTTTTGATATGGTAGGAAGGTCTGTCATATGTCCTATTCCAGGAGTGTTCTGATTATCCATAATTAATGGTAATTAAGGATGTCAAAAACCAATTCAGGGATAATAATTGATGGCTTTTGATCATTTTACCATAAATGATGTCAATTGATGGTTAATCATACATTTAAGACGATACTCTTATCTGGAGCTTAGGAAATAGATGGTTGGTGGTAAAAAAACCCATTACCTATATAAAAAATCCTTTTTAGCGGGGTTTATGGGCCATTGAATGATAAAGTCAGTGACTTTTAAGAGATTGCAATAAATGATAAGAATGATTTTTAAATTCCATAAACAAGGTTGTTTGTTCTTGTTTTTGGACGATAAATGCTCCGAGAATTAAAAGATGAATACTTAGATAAATGAGAGAAATTATGAACCCTTAACTTAGATGGTTCAGAGGGTATATATAGCCCATAATCTTTGTCAAGTTACTTGAATGAAAAGGTTAAAATGTTATTTCCTCCTCATAGTATTAATGAAAGATAAATATATCAATTGCAAAACATTAATGAGAGATAAATATTCCTTACACAATATTAATATTGATGGAAATGTGATAGGCCTTTTAATAGACTTAAATACACTTGGGGGTGTATGAATATTATTATTTTTGAAATTTAATATTTCATGTTATAAGCCATAAGAATAAACAAACACAACCTCATGACCTAAAATAGGGCTTATAACAATCGTTAGTCCCATAGCCACGTGGACTTGGAATGATGCTAAGTCCAAAAGCGACGAGTTTAGCATCTTGGCATACTTATGCCTGTTTGGGCTCAGCACATAGCTGAATTTAGGGATGTTAGGTATGACAACTTGTTAGATTCATATGTACTTGGGCTCAATGCATAACTAAAGCTAAGAATATCGAGTTTACCAGTTCACCAGACCTATATATACTTAGGCTTAACGCATAGCTTAACGCAAAGATGTTAAGCTTGAAAGCAAGTTAGACTTACATCATCTAGGTTTGTTATTTTGCAAAGCCTCTAGTTATGTTGAATTATCACCATGTTTTTTTTTATCTTTATAAACATGGACTTAAGATAAAAATGAATTTTAAAAAATATGTTGATACACCATAATCCTATAAGGAAAACAATTTGCTATTGTTTTAAGCTTGTTATTTTGACTGACTTCTGTTGCCCATTTATTTACTACTTTCAAGTTTTTCTAATCTTATCTCCTGTTCCTTTCTTATTCCTAGACTCGTAAGACTAAACTTTAAGTTTCACTTCAAGATTTTAGCATACATAGACTTGTAGGTTGGGACTACCCTAACCAACTTGCAGCGTAAAGCTAACATGACCCCACCAGCCTCAGAATTCTGATACTTCCTTAAAATTCAACCTTTTATTCCACTCAGATGCTTATATTTAGTTTCCTTCGAGAAATTATATCGTTGTTTCGATTGGTATACTCTACGATAAAGTAGATGCTTATAGACTACTGTTATAGTTTAACTAACATGACTCAGATACCTAACGAGACTCATTCTATGGTCCTGACTATCACCACGTATATCTAGCAGACAATCTAATCACCAAATGTATGGTCAGTAAGTAATGATTAAGTTCACAAGACAATTGAGAGTTTCTATATACATAAAATGGATAGAAATAGAATGGTAATAAGATGGACAAGTACTTGAAGATAAGGGTTTGCCTGCTGATTTTCTAAAAACCTCTAAATGATAGATTATATCATTCTATCATAATGTAAACTCTTTTTAGCAAAATGAGCTATTTTCTGAAAACCTCCAAATGAAAGATTATATCATTGAATCATGATGTAAACTCTTTTTAGCAAAATAAGCTAATCATCTTCTATCAATCTATCATAGTATCAAAGATCATGAAAATCAATGAGCTAATTATTTTCTATCAATCTATCGCAGTATCGAAGAACATGAAAATCTTGTAGAGGGACAAGATTCTTTAATGGAATTGGCTAGTCAAAAGAAATAGAATAACTTAAATCTTCTGCTAATGTTCCTAAGATGAATAAAGGACAGGTGATAAGAGTCAATACATAGCCCCACTGGGGCATAAGGCTCTTAACATATAGGCCAATAAAAAGATTCTGCAACCAGATATCTATTTAGATATTGTAATGGATGTTCATTATTGATAATTCAATGGTGAAACGGATACATATGGGCTAACAAAGATAGAAGCATCTACTCATCCTCAGAGAAGTAAACTTTGTATTGAGCTATCCTTTTACACGAGGGATAACCTGATTGAACAATAAAAACAATAATATTTACTCTATAATAGGATAAAATAAACAAGTGAGAAAATGCTGTGAACCCATCTTTGTTACTCCAACTAGCCTACCATCTTGAGGTAACAACAAAGCATAGAATTCATTTATTGATCATACCCTTGTTATATATGGTGGCACTAAAGCTTGTATTATGTAATAAATACCCTAAACGTGTTTGGAGACTGAAATGGCTAATATCTTACATAGTTGCATGAACTGATTACCAATTATTTCATGTTTTCTTGTGCCTTGTTGGTAACTTTTCCACAAACACTTCGACTATCAATATTACTCACCCGCTCCGACATTATTTTCTTCTAACCATATAATGCATCTCTATTAATCATGATTTAGATGTTTTGTTTTCACATATGTTAATGCTTTGGTGGATGAAAACTAATAAATAAGTTTTCAATAAAGTACTACATGGTGATAAAATGTGCAAGTAAGACCATTAACTTTTTGATGGGGAGTGGTAAGAGAATGCTCATTGAACATTAGTGAAAGTAGACTAGAAAAATTTGATAGCATACTTTGTTTGCTAATCAAATGTCTGAACATTTTTGCATAAATAAACATGAGCAGAACATATAAAGTAGTGTCTAAATGTCTAATTATACTTTCTATTTAAAACAACACTCTAAAAGGAAAACCTAACTCTATAGAGAGAGAGAGGTCCCAAAAGCTATAAAAGGAATTTTTAAAAAAGAAAAAGAAATTAGCATAGTAAACTTAAAATTTTGGTGGAATAACACCGTTTGAAAATGATTTGGTGAAATAACATTCTTTGACCTTGTTGCGCTTTAGAAGCATGACATTTAGTAAATATTGCTATTAAGAAGCATAACAAGGTAGTTGTCACGCTTTAGAAGCGCGACAAGTTTAAATGTCAATTTTTAAAAGTGCGATATCAATTAAAATTTAAACTCTCCCTCATATCAAAGAACACATGGATAAGACACAACCTCTCTCTCTCTCTCTCTCTCTTTCTCTCCCCCCCCAAACCAACTAACACCCTCACTGTCTGTCTAAAAAACCCGCAAAATACATTTATTTTGCCCTTAAAACAACCAAAAACCAAACTCATCCTAGTCTCTAAGCATCATTGGATATTTTTGTGTTCATAATCCACTGTTGCCTTTGCTATCACTGCCACCGTCGCCACCCTTTTTCTAGTCCTACAAACAAGATAAACATACTACATTGTTATAAATTTATGTTAGGTTTGGTTGAAATAAAATAATTGTTTAGGTTGGATTTAGGGTTGATGGTGACTTTAAGATTTGTTGAATTAATGATAAATTAATTAAGAAAATTATCAATTATAATTGATTTGATATAGTTGAATATGAAAATAAGTTAAAATATTAAGAATTAATAATTTTAATTAATTATGTGTTGTGTTTAATTTTGGTTAAGTTACTGAACTAGGAATTTTGTATGTATTGTTGTAATCGACTAATAATATAATTAATTACGCTTGATGATTTCATGTAAGAGAGCATGGATGCAGTAGAATTATGATGAATTAAACAAACAATTGAATTGATGATAAATTGATGAATGCAGTATTTTCTTTGAATTATATTAATTTGCTATGAATTCGAGTTTGATTTAATGCAATCGAGCATGAAAATATCAATTAGATTTCATATCATGAATTATGTTTAATTTTTGGTAAAGTTTGCTTTAATGTTAAATTTGGGGAATTTGATTGAATTTGTTATGAATTTTAGCAATTAGGATTGAGGTAATGCAATTTAGTTAAAATTACATCCAAGTGACAAAAATATGATATTTTTTACATAACATCTTATAACATATTTATATTATATCATTACGGTAACACTATTATTCATGATGTAAACAATAGTATCACATACAATGGCGATAATAATTTGTTGTTAAATGAGAATTTAATTGAATTTGTTATGAATTTTACCAATTAAAGTTATGGTAATGCAATTTAGTTAAAATTACATCCAAGTGATCAAAGTCTGATTTTTTTCACATAATATCTTATAACATATTTATGTTATGTTATTATGGTGACACTATTGTTCATGATGTAAACAATAATATCACATATAATGCCAAGAACAATTTGTTGTTAAATAGTAATTTAGGCGTGTCATATGTAGAAATGAAAGAAATCATTTATCATGAATTTGGGTGGAATTATAATGATATTTATAAACCTCGGGATGAAGTAAAAATAATATAGTAGAAATTAAGGTATAATAAAATGAATAGAAAATAAAAGTTAAGAAACTAAAAGAAAAAAAGTTTATAGTTGAATATGTAAATTGTTCCAAGACCAGAAACGATTTAACTGCTTTGAGAAATGACAAGACCAATTTAATAAAATGGTCAGACCGTTTCTTAAAATGGCAAGACTGTTTTGGCTATTAGATCTTTTAAAGCCAACAATGTACAATTAAGAGAGAAAAATAACATTTTCATTTCTTTTTCTTTTTCTTTCCTTTCACTTTAAAGGGTTAGAAATGATGTTTAGGACTAAAAAGAGAGTGCTATGAGAGAGAAGAACCCATCCACACTAGAAATAAAAAAAAGATTAAAGAGGGGGAAGATTATCTTAGAGAGAGAAAATAAAGAAAATAGAGGAAGAAGAAAGAGGTTTAGGAAAATATCAACTTGGCATTCGAAACTCAAATTGTAACTAGGTAAGGTTTCTATAACCCATCTATGTCAATTTGAATAAGAATTACTTGATTTCCATCAAAATAATAGCAACATTGATTCGGGTTCTAATGTAAAATTTCAAAGAAAGTTAAATTTACTTGAAATTAAACTTCTAGGATCATTGTAGATTGAGGAATGAGTGAGTATATGAAGGAATAATGAAAACATTTTGGTGGGCTAGAGAAGCCCTAGGTGGCCGACCATTGATAAAGAGTGTTTGTAGTGATGTATCCATAATATATCTTATAAATTGTGTTATTAATGATGTAAATAATGATTGTAGATGGTTGAAATTATTTTTAGATAATGGTGATGTATTTTTAATGACTTGAGAGTTTAATTCAATTGGAGAAAATTATTGGATGAAAAATAAGATTTGATTGTGTTATTTGGATGATATGATTGCACGAAGATGTGTTTGGAAACTGAAATGGAACATTGAAAATAGATCTTATGGAGGAAAAGTTATTATATTGGAATGTAAAGAGATGTTTGAGTTTACTAATAGCATTGTTAATAAATGGGTAAATTGATTAACAAGGGATACTTTGGCGATCAAACCATTCACTTGAGCTAAATCAGGGACTTCGAACACATCAAACATGTATAAAATTATTCAATTAGGGCATTTTAAACATTATTGGAATTTATTTCTTTGTCTTTTGGTATTGTTGTGTGAAATAGATGGATAAATAAATAATGGAGGGAAGAAAGATTATGGATAAAAACCTTGATTAGCTGCTTTTGAATGAAGGCTAATGATGTCAAGGGACTCTTGACATCGACATTAACGAATGAAAAATTAAAGTATCTAAGATAATTTGATTGGTTATTCTAGGTTTGGATATATAATGATATCAATGGGTCACATTGATATCAGTATTTATATGGAACTTGATTGGCTGCTCCTAAATAGAGGCTAATGATGTCAAGGAGTTCTTGACATCGACATTTTCAAATGATGAATTGAGGTACCTATGAGGGTTTGATTAGTTATTCCGAGCTAGGATAAGTGATAATATTGATGGGTTACATTGATATTGATATTATTTTTAAAATGCGATTAGTAGATCTCGGGTAGTGAAAACTAATGATACTAGTACGTTTATTAACATTGCCATAACCCCAAGGATTGAGAGAATAAAAATGAATGTGATTAAGTATTTCCAGTTATTAGAGAAAGATAATAATATAAAAGGAAATACCTTGATATCTTCACATTGTTAAGATTTAGATTAGATATCCAAAGAATGATAATAAATGATCCTAGTGATCTAGTATTAGCATACTCTTAATAAATCCTTCTTGAGATGAAGGGAAATGTTACTTATTAATGATTAACTATGTTGTTTTTAGTATTTGATTTATATTGTTCTAATGTAATAATTATTTTTATGGTTGGTTTATTTATTGTAATATTTTTATTACACTTTTCAGGACCATCTCAGTTATATCAGGAGTAGTCCTCACCCTATTTTATTTTTGTTATTATAAATTAGGAATGATATGTATAATTTTAGGTACTAGTTGTAATTAACTTAATTATGTAATAATAACGTTAAATCTCTATTTTTGATGCATGGATACAAATGAGTTCCACTACTATGATATTCTTATAACTTTCTATGCATATGCTTTTATTTTTATTTTTCTTCAGAGGTATAACTATTTATGAGCATATTTATGTGGACAAGGGTGAAACAATGAGTATCATTGACATTGTTTGAGATCCAAGATGATTGAATCAATAATGAAAAATGTGAATAGAAGTGTAATAGGTCACAATTGATAACTTGGACTTCCCGATATAGGGGAAACTCTATTAAAATTCTAGAAAACCATTAAAAAAAATTATATATTATAATAAGCATGATTTTGTGTTTGTCCCGATAATTGGGATTGTCATAATATTGATGTTGAAATAACTTAGAGGTGTTAAATTGATGAACATTAGTATTATCATGTATTGATTGTGTGTGGTGAAAATTTTAAGATAATGATTGATTTTTTCATTCAAAGTGGTTTGAACATGAGGATATTCTATGTAAGAAGTTGGTCAAAATCTATGTGTCATAACTCCTGCTGATCTTTCAAACTCATGTAGTAGAGGTAAAAACAATTTGTTGTTGGATGATTTGCTACAAAGGATAGATGATACTATGTTTGACAATTCATTTGCTTATCCATATAAATTTGACTATTTTGATCTAGTGACAATGAAAAACATGATACGTTAAACCCAAATATAATGATACATGGATTTTAATGTGTTATGTAGGTATGTCAAAGCATATATGACGCATCTGCTTGACAATGTATTACTCATAGACCTTATATAGAGATATATAACATTAATTTATTTGATGCTCTTGGATGATTTTAACATCATGCCCACATATAGCTAAGGATCTACTGTTTTGACATGTTTGTGCAGACATCAATGTCATGTATGCATAAAGGGGGTCAAACAGGTCAGAGGATGTTTGTTATTTCTTCATGTGTGAATTGGAAAATAAGGTTATAACAACTTGCATTTAAAATATTTATTGTTAATACTAAATAATCAACTCATTTTTATTTAATAATATTTATGGTTCTGGGAGCATCTTTTTGTTGGCCGACCCCACATACCCAGATTGTCACTCATGACTGTCAAGACTATAAGGGTTATACTACAACTCCCACTAAGATGTAAGTATTACAAAGTTATTTTGCAATATTGATGTAAATTTATATTGTCTAATTGTAACTTTTAAAAATGCAATTAAACTGATATATTTGTTATGTTAGGTAGTATATTAATAGAGTATTTGAAAATAATTCAACAATTGTATTGGCATTTTATCCGAGCTAGCTAGACATACAACATGCTATCCAAGTATTTTTTGAGCCATTTGTTAAATAAAATACTTGACTTCAGTATATTGTATCTATTTAGTATTTAAGAAACTTCTATTTTAAAGGTCATAAGAATGCCTTACTCGAATGAAAGATTGATGGTTGCTCTATCTACTTGCATTAACAAGATGGACATGTGGACATTAGTGGTCCCGCTGATATTTTTTAAGATGGTCTAGCTACGTTGTCCAGATCGGGTAATGCGCGAATTCAGCTACAAACATTACATTCTAATCAACATCAATACGAGTAATGCTTTGCACCCCATAACTTATCGGGGTAAAAATAATGATTACTACTAGTTAAGCTTCAATGGAGCTTATGTATCACAATGAGATGCACAGAGGAATGAGATATTTACAGATATGTATCATATGATTACAGATAAGGAATATTTGATTTGGTACATGAATATCACATGTCCGGTCATTAGTCTAGATCTAGAACAGGTTCCTCCACTTGGATATATGCAATACGAGCAATATGCTCAACGAATTCAAAATATCATAAGTAATCTAATTTCTTTATAATTAATATATGTTAAACATTGGGTTTTATGTATTAATCTTTTAATTTAACATTAATGTTTTATTAATATCAAGTTAGTTTCATGCTACGAGAGGGTCGAGAGACCGCATTAATGCTTTGTAATATTGCCAAAGAAAATGAAAGTTACACCTATATATCCTAGTGGTTCAATGTTTGCTGTACTAAACTTGAAATCTTTGGAGAAATTAACTCTCGATGATATCGTGGTAGAGGTAAGGCTATTCAGGCAGGAGCAGGAGTTGGATCCACCTATGCTATTGAGAAGCCCAAATCTTCTCGTAGACGACATAAACATTGATATTTAGTTATGTTTATATATTTTAAGATTTTAATTACTTGAATATTGTATTATTAAAGTATTTTAGATTTATTTTGCATGTATATATGTTTTCTTATTTTTTGCATTTCTAGGGCTACTTGTGATAATAAAATGTAAGAATTTGTTGAGTTTGATTATTGTGTTTTTTTGCAGGTTTTTTAAAAGAGAAAAATTTTTAAGTATAGTTTCTATATAAAAAGAACTCTGTCAAAATTTTGTTAAAATTATAAAATCATTAACTTTCTAAAATCATTAACTAAATTAAATGTCAAATTAGCAAAGTAAATAATAAATCTCATAAAAAAAACACAAATGTTTTTTGTTAGATTTAGATGTTAGAGAAATTTATTGCAAGGAGGGGCAATATCCTCATTATCAATCGTCTAGCTTAATCTGTCGGCAAATTGATTTTGTTGTTGAAATTGGTTGACCGGTTCGTATAAAAACTATGATTTTTTATGAATATTTTCTTCCAAATATATTTTATATCTTAAAATATATATCTTTCTCTAACTTGTAGAGTAAAACATATACTACGATTAAAATATTTAAAATTTACCATTCACGCAAAAGTTTATTTCTATTTTTCAATGTTAACAATCTAATGGTTAAATTAATTATAGTGAAATAATTATATAGTTTATAAAAGAATTTGATTAAATACCACGGTTTGAACCGCAATATCCTAAAAATATATTATTTTGTATAATTTTTTTTCTGCTGTGTTATTTTGTTATTTATTTGTATTTTTGCATGTTAATGGACTAATTTATCCCTATAAAAGGTAGCTAACATAAGTAGACCTTTTAATTATTGTACGGTACAAAGCAGCCAGTTGTTTTGCTTGGAATGTTGTTCAGGACGTAGTACACTTATAAGATCATCTCCATAATAATGAAACAGAACACGAGGGATCTTTTTTCAGCAGTTAATCCTTTCTGGATTGGAAAAAAATACGGGCTTGTGGTGCGCGCGTGAAAGGTAAAATTGTAAGGTCTGGTTGTGGCTTTAGCTTGGAGTTGGACCACCTAACTCAGAGCCCTCTGTGCACGTTAAGGGTGGAGAATAAAACAGGGAAAGAGTAATAATCTGCATAAAATCTCAACAGGTGCAGAATCCTACCAGGGATTTCCACTATGTTTTTCTCTGTTGGAATTTATCTTTTAAGGTTCTAACTCAATATAATTTCTAACTTGGAGTTGGTCCAATGGTTCAAAACGCTTGTTTGCATCATCAAGATAGTGAAACTGTAGGTTTTATTTGGTTGCAACTCTACATATAGCACTATCCGCTGTGATATTCCGACCTTTAGCTCGCCTGAAATAATTGGGTGATGTATCATACCATAAGCTCGAGATAGCCTATCTATACTCATTTTATGTATCAAAAAACAATCAATATAATTACCCTCTGGTTCAACAACATATATAAGAAAGTTCCTAGTGAACTAAACCACGTGAATTTTGATGGAACTGAGTTTATTTGCAAAATACGAGAGGATTAGTTCTACTGATGTTTGTTTTATTAGTGTATGAATTGAGAATGGTTAGAACTTAATTAGATTTTATATTTTCTATCATATGATGTGTATTATAAAGATAGACAAGGACTTAATTGTGTTGTTAATTAATCATCGAAGATACTGATTCCCCTACGTCGTTGCTCTACTTCAATATTTTGTGGTTCCGAAGGAGACAAATCATTAAAAATTCTACTGCATTTGCTAGATTTCTTTGCAACTAGCCCTACCCCACCTCATCACCCCCTTCACCTCCGCCTATAAAGAGCAGGCATTGCCACCTCTATTGCACATATCATCCTCTTGACTTGCAGTCTCTTCTCTTTTAAACTCCCTTTAATCACCCTTTTTCATCATCTTTTGCCCTTGCAGCCAGCCTCTCCATAACCTACACCAAAACATCATCCAAACAAATGGCATCAAGCTCCGTGTCCTCTCGCGGTTCGGGCTCGTGGACTGCTCAGCAGAACAAAGCCTTTGAAAGGGCTTTGGCTGTTTATGACAGGGACACACCCGACCGTTGGCATAATGTAGCCAGGGCAGTTGGTGGAAAAACTGCTGAAGAAGTGAAGAGGCATTACGAACTCCTCGTGGAGGATGTCAAGCATATTGAGTCAGGCCGAGTTCCCTTCCCTAATTACAGGACTACCGGGGCAAATGGCCACTCAAAGACTGGTGAGGAAAAGATGTATATAGCAGTTTATAAAACCAAAGTAAAATCACAATAACAAATGCATATTTAGCTACTCATAAGACTTATAGCTAACCATGTCATGCCACGATTAAGGTATCTGAATCTAATAAAGTGAGCTTTCATGGAGTCACTACTGCTGTCTAACTCTCTAACTTTACATGGATTCTCTAACTCCTTTCTAGGCCTTACACTTCTATAAGGGATTGCTCAACAGTATTAATATTCTTTTTGGAGTATTTTTTTCTTGCTTTTGAGAGCCAAAACCACCTATATATATATATATATATATATATATATATATATATATATATATATATATATATATATATATATATATATTGATTTTCAAATGTCAAAAACTGTGCATCTACAATCCAAAAATCACGGTTCCATCGACAGGAATAAAAGTTCATGGAGACTGACCTTAAATGGTTCAAATTTCATGCAGAAAGTATATTCCTATCAGAGAATAATAAGATATTGTAGGAAATTATTTGCAAATTAACTCTTAAATTATAATTTTTTTGTGACCCCACAAGCACTTTTCACGTGGCTTCGATGGAGTGATTTTGACAACTAAATTATGAATTTAACAAGCAAATATATATATAGCTTTCAAACTTAAAAGCTTACAGTTCAGTGGTATTTCTCTTTCACGAGTTTGAGCCACGGCAAAACATAATTTCTGGACAACAACATAAACTTAATGACCCCCCACAAAGATAAATAAATAAATAGTAACAATAACCATATATTAATTAGAATTATCGATCACAAGAGAGGACTAAATGTGCTGATCTTTTTGTTTTGACATGCAGGATGAAAAACATGAAGCTCCGGTGAGCTAGCTCTACGAACTTCATGTTTCCACAGCTATATAGATCCACTGCTTTCTGCTCCTCCTATTACTATGCTCCACTCATGAGCTAGCTCTAGTTGTCACAGGTTAAATAATTTCAAAAGAGCACTGGTTTTGATTGAAGAATCAAAACCAGTGATTCTACCCTTTCCTTTATTATTCTAGTTGTCATCTATTTTAAATTATTATCGTGCTGCTACTATAAGCACTTAATGAATGTATCAAGGAAGGTATCTTGAATCTCTTGATGATTCTAATCCCTTCCTCATCATGTTCCTAAGTTTCTAAGCAATGAAATATATTGTTATTTTATGTTTTTAATTTAACCTTCATGATCAGTGCTTGCATTTACTCTTCCAGTAGTATAATGTAACATGAAGTTACTATATGGACGAAAAATATGTCGAGATCTAAACTATATATATACAGTATATAATGGTCCTACCTCTAGTTTTTGAATAATTGGAGGACAGAATATAAACCAACCAATAAATTAAAGATAATATATACGGGAATAGAGAGGATTGCTTGTGTTAAAGCAAATAGAGAGGAGGGTAGTGAATGGATAAGCGGGAATATTAATTAATTACTTTAAAAATTCCTGTGCATATATATTTAATATTTCCTAATTCTTTGTGATTAAAAAAAATATTTTTTATTTTCAAAAACTATATATAGATACATGGAGAGACAGATCAAAGGCATTAGAAATTGAAGGATCCAGGTAAATGAAGAAAGAGCGAGTACTGCTAACATTGTGGAATATGCTTTGATCTTTCTTGAGATTACTTTCCAAGCAAATCTCATATACAATATTTGATGAAAGAGTCCTGCGGCTATGATCCCATAAATGCAACCATATACACGGCATGGCATGTTCCTTTTGGATTAGCTAGCTAGCCTAGGCATCCAATGTTGGCTAGATACTTAATCAAATAAAGAACAAGAAGAACTGATCATAAGTTGCTGTAAAGAATCCCATGCACCCTTCTTACCGACAAATTATTTTAGGGTAACAACCTTATTGGTTAATTAAACTCTGAATCTTTCTAGTTATATATATCATTAATTATTAAGCATCGGGAAAGTACATTAAAAATTATAAAATAAATTGAAATGATTTTACTATTAATTTTACAATAATTTCAAATTTTAATATTTCGTTTTTCATTACATACCCTTGTGTTTACTCACAAACACTTAGCCTCACAAGCACTTATATCTATGGATTCTTTTTTCAATTAATAGTGCAAAGGATAAAGAAAACATAGAATTTCTTAAACCAATCATAACAAATAAAACTTTATCTATTATGAGATAGAACTTTAATTTTTTTAATTAATTAGAGATATTTTTACAGACAAGAATGACAAACTATTCTCTAAAGTATAATCTATGGACCATGTGTTTATTCCTAAATACTATAGTTTTTTAAAAAAATTTACAATATTATGATTTATTTATAGAAAATTTCATAACTTGTCGAAGATATAATCTAACAAAAAATCAGACTTTAAGATTAAAAAAGAAAGAAAAAAAAAGTTCTACTTTCAATTCTTTGATTTATTCGTTTTAGTTCAAACAAAGCTTACAATTCTTTATTGATCCACTTATTGACATTCATGGTATGTGATAAACAATGTCTAAATTTTATGAAAGTATAACAATATTTAAAAGAAATCATAACAATATCTAAAATTGATGTCATCATAAGCTAGAACATTATAAATGACCATGAAGAGAGTATTGAAACTGGTGTTAGTCAATAAATAAACATAATTAAAAAAAATATAGTTGTTTTTAATGTTTTTTTTTTTTAAGATACATAATCTTACCGACCACTTTCAACATTCTTTGGATTATGCAAAGTAAGATTTTATGATGTCAGAATAAATACACCATATTTTTATTGATGGAATTGGTTATTGTTTATATAAATTATTTATAATTTTATAATTTAAATTTACATTGTACTGGGAACATGATTAATTAGGTATCTAATGATTCTAATCTTGCAACTAGCAGCCCTATACATCCAGGTTTAATAAGAAAAAATAATAATTAAGGCAACCATGTGCTTATTATACACCGCCCTTACTGCTTTAAGTTGCATGATGCCAAACATGTTCCAGATCTTTACCACTTAAAGAAATGATTATATGCCAAGTCTCGAAGACGATTTGCCATATATTTAGGCCAAAGTTAAGACTTTAGAAGGTTAATGATAGGATAGTTTCCTACTTTTAAGATAAGAATGAGAAACATCTTGATTTGATGTTAGGTTGCCTCGTCGACAAACTCACTCAGTGGAAGAGATGCATGTGCACCATGGCCTCGTCTCCATATCACGGGCGAAGAACTGCCATTTGGCTCTAAACCTCACCTAGCTAGCAAGTTCCACCCCCAAATTCCAAATTACCTCCCTGCCCACGTGACAGAAACCACAAAAAAGAAAGGAACATTAAATTAATCTGTTTGCAAAAAAAAATTAAAAAAAAATTCATCAAACTTTTACAGTGCACATACTCAGAATAGATTCGCATAGTAAATGGGAGATTTTGCCCCTGCTACGTAAAATCATTTAGCTCAGTTACTAGGGTAATTCATCTTTTTATTAGGATATAAATGTTATTATTAAATTTATAAGGGATATAATGGTCAACTCATACTGTTATTGCACAGTAAAATTACTAAATTGTCTTTAAAAGTTGTTTTAATAAGATATTTTTTTTTTGTTTTTTTACTTTATTTTAAATATTGGAATGATTAAATTACCTCTAAAATCAAATTTTCTAAGCCTTATGCCCAAGTGTTTATGTCATGTTAATGAGTTTTTTTTTTTTTTTTGTTATTATTAAGTTGGGTTATGAACATTTTAATATTTTTGCCATTTAAAAGAAAATATTAAAAAAAATTATGGTCTCATGCATGGGGCGGCTTTGCGCTTTTTTAGTGGTGCGTGAACCGTCTTTTGGTGGAGGAACACTAGTTTCTGTAATGGTGTTGGAAGCGCCACGACACCCCCTTCCACGTGGGACAAAACACATGGTGATTACGATGATGATTTGTCATCAACCACCCTTTCCTTTTCTTTTTTTCTTCTCTCTCTCCTTCCATTTGAATTTTGTGCTTACAATTAAAAAAATAGGTTTGTCCTCTTATTTTATGATATTTTAGGTTTGACCCTCAATATTTTGATTTCTAACTTTGATTCTTAGTTCTTTTATCAAATTCTAATTTGTTTTTAATTTTATCTTTGGATTCATTATCTTATTTTTATATTTATTTTTATTTTCAAATTTCGTCCTTATTCTCTCTTTTTTTTTTTAATTCTTTAGTGAATTTGTTTTAATTTTTCTCTTCAATTCAAAATTCAATGATATTTCAGGTTTGAGCCTCCATGTTTTGTTTTTTAATTTTGATTCTTGGCCCTTTTATCAAATTTTAATTTGTTTTCAATTTCATCCTTAGATTCATGATATTGATTTTTTTATTTTTTTTAATTTGATCCTCATTCTCTTGATTTTTACTTTTTATTTTATATTTTTTATTATTATTATTTTCCCTTCAATTCAAGATTTTAGGTTGTCATCTCATTTCTTTTTATCAAATGAGGTTCATATTCTCTTAATTGCTTTTTTTTTTTTATATCCTTTTGTATAATTAATTTTTTTTATTTCATCATTTAACATTAGATTTATTAGAAGCTGGTCTATATAGTTTTCCTCATAGTTTTTATACCCAACTCGGGAGTCGATTCAGGGCAAGTATCATGTCATGGGTCAAGTGGTTTAGCCCGAGTTAATACAAGTCAACCAAATCTTTTTACTTTATAAAAAAAAAATGACATAATTTTGGAAAAAAAAAATTCAACATTTTTTTACTCTTTCACAATAAATTAATCCTCCCTCAATTTCTTTTAAAACCCAGTTCAAACTATGCCCTGGGTCATAGATCAACTCTTCAGGTCAAGTTGAGTTTTAAAATAGTGGTTTTTCAGATCGGGTGTTTCCGGTTTAGTCAGCTAGGATCATAAGTTTGAAAAGTTAACACGGGTTGATTTTTTTTTTTTTCTGATTACATCCTTCAAAGTTGTTCATTTTAAAAAATAAACCTCGTTATTTTCTTTGATTTCCTTCAAATCAAGTTATCCCCTTCTCATGATCTAGGTTGGAGGTTTGACTAAGTGGCCCGGGTTTTTTAGGTCGCTTTTTCATCATTTAAAAATCAATTATTTTTAAAATTAAGTTGTCTTTATTCCTTTTTTGTCTTCTTTTGGGTTATTTTGTTTGTACGATCATGCTCGGGAGTTTTGGCAACCTCACCTGAGTTTGCTAGTACTTTGTTTATTAAAAAAAAAATTTTCCTGTAAATTTTGTTTTTGATCTCATCCTTACATGTTTGGATTCTTGGGAATTGACAATCATTATTTTTTTTTTAATTTTCTTCTATGATGTCAGAGTCTTGAATTTTTTTTCTTTTTTAAAATACACTAAGAGTGCTTGAGCATCACTTTTTTACACAACAAAAAATTCAGCCTAGTTCGTGACGAAGCATAAGCCACTTATCTAGTATACATTAAGATAGTGTTTGACATTGTGATCTAATTGTAATTTTGAATTTTTTTAGTGTCAAAATGACTTTCTATATGCTTTTGGATTGTTTTAATATGTTGTTAAAAATAAAATAAAAATATTATTTTAATATATTTCCAAGCGAAATCATTTATATTTGAATACTAAGGAATTATACACGCACCTTAACTTTATAATAAAAAAAAAAAAAACCGAGTTTAGTTTCATAAAGTCTTAGTTATTTAACTTGGACTCAACCTAGAGCTGACTCAAGACTTACTCGTCTGGTGATTTGGTCCAAATCAAGTTTCACAATAAATAAAAAGTTGATCTAGTGTGCTTGTTAAAAGCTAGAGATTTAGTTGATCCAATCAAATTGAATCCATTGATTTTTAAAAAAAAAAATTAAATAATATCACTTTTTTTAAAATTAATTTAATATATCTAATCTATAACCCATAATCAAGTTTAATAGCTATCAATATATGACCGAAGCTAGAACGGAGAATAGAAATGATAAAACTAATTAAAAAAAAAAAAAAAAAAAGAGTCTATGGTGCCAATTGGCGCATAGTCCTAGTGGGTTTGGCCTCGCGAGTGACTACACTGCTTATTATCGGTGTTCTATATAATGCTAGTAGGCTTAGAGCCCTAATGTGATTGGACACTGAGATTATTTTATTTGTGGGTTTGGTTCGGATGATTTAGACAAGATAAGAAGTTATGAGGTTCAGACTATATTAGCGGCAATACATGTTTAGTTCTTGACTTCATGCCCAATAGAAAACCATCTGAAGATGGCTACAATCATGTCTGATACTGGTTTTATGAATGAACAATTGTTCTTCTCCAACCATTATGACAGCTAATGCATAGCGGCTACTGAAAAATGGAACTAGGCCCGGCACAGCGTTGCCGGTAAGAAGAGAGTTTTGTTGCAGTACCTATACCTGGTGCTTATAAAGCTGGCAAGAATGTCGAAAGCTGACGAAAGCGATCCTCGAGGAAGAAAAGTGGTGGAAAGCTTATCGGCGAGCTTGTACATATTACACATGTTGAGATCTTTTCTTTGGCCGGTGCTTTGCCAGTCTAACGGAAGAGGTCCTCGACCTTCCCTTCTTCACGACAAGCCTGCTTAATTGCACGGCCATTGATCATGTTGAGATGGCATTACCTTAGACTCTGCCTCCAATTGAAACACAGAAAATTGCGGTTTCCTTGAAGGATAAGAGTGAATGGGGGAGGAAAGGTATACGGCTGATCCGGGAATGTTCCAACTCTCAGTTTGCATTTGAATTCAAACTTGAAAACTATGAAATATAAGAAACTCATAGCTGCAATAACGGGAGAATCCAGTTTACTGCAGTTTTACCCTTCCGACTTCACAGCTACTTGCCATGGCATCAAAATAAAAGTTGCACAATTCATATGAATATAAATTTCTTAGTTTGTCCCTTCACCTGGAGATTAATTGGAAAGAAGAAAAATACTTGCCATGACCCCTCTGTGATGCATCGAATTCAAAATTGAATTAATGACAAGGAAACACGTGAAAATACACCAAGGCCCAGAGCATTGAGAGTATAGCCATTTAAACGCGCAAGCTAAACAAACCCAACTTAAACAAAACTAGACAGGAAACTTGCAAGTGAAATGCATCCTCCGGCATGCTAGCCCACCAAAATGTTGCAGCAAAGGCAAACATTTACGACAGCAACAGACGTATTGCAAAACCAAACTCATTCCATCACTTTATGATGCCAGAAATTTGTGAGATTGAAAGATGAACTTCACCGGGTAGAACCTCCGAGCTTTCGAGGTGTTGGAAACGCTTTGCTTTAATAACTTCAGGGGAACAAAAACACTCAAGCTCTAAGATGGAGTCAGTAGAATTAAAACTTTATGCATTTCACAAGTCAAACCGAACAGAGTAGTGATAATATATTATCAAGCTGCACCAAATGTCATTACCAAAACTGAAACTAGCGTTTAACTATGAGCTATTACAATAAGGATGAAGACATTCTACTTTGCCACTGTAGTTTGGAGAGGCAAAGAACTTTCGACTTCCTTAGCATCACCACTCCTCTCTGCAACAATCTTTGACATTCCAAACATCTGAAAATAAAACCCAAGTCTTAGGTCAGCAACCAATGCACACACTCTCCGGTTACACTATAGAAAGAGTAGCACATTTTCAGTTGGCAATTAGCAATTAAACATTGAACATGGAGGTGGGAACTAACCTTCTTGATAGTCTTCGTAAAACAATCCTTGTGCTCATCCATAGATGCATGAATGAACTCATCGATGTGATCCTTCAGATCCTCCAAAAAAGTGGCATCATCCTTCTTCTTCCTTCGGCATGAAGTGATGGCCGGATCCAGGGCTGCAGATGACTGCTGTTTTGCTGGTTGACTTTTTCGTGTTTCCATTTGAGATTTTTTCCTGTCATACACGAATTAGTTCATAACAATACTACAGAGTAAAGTTTAACAGGTTCTACAAATCCTGCTCCCACTCTACACACAGTCGTGGTGACGTAAACAACATGGAAATATCAACCAAAAAAAACACAGGAAGAAAATAATAATAATTAAAAAAACTAACGATACAACATAACATCAGATTCCTGCCTTTAGTCCTTGCTCAGCTATGCGAGGTGCAAATTTATATAAATAGTTGAAATGAAAGCAGAACAAAAGGTGGTTCTAGCTTCATCGATTTCCAAGTTGAGGCAGACATTCATGAACAAAGGCTTCCCTCATCCTTCCTCACGTTGGACTAGAAGATCTCATTAAGTATTCCGGAATTGAAACGGCTTTTACTAGTAATTTGATCATCACTTAAAATCTAACCAAAACCCGAACTTGCAACAGGAATACTAATTTAAATGGGCCAAACAGCCAAAATTAATAGATAATATAAACAACCCTTTTCGTAATATAAACCTTCAATACAATTTTCTCCCTCGATTCTCAAAACCCACACATCTACAACCGATGACCTTCGACTCCGCACAAAATCGAAACTTATAGCAGCACACACATTAACTTCCAGCTTTTACGACAGAAAAGAGAACACTGAGTGCAGTGTGCCCGGTGATTCAAGAGTGTGTATAACAGCTTTAACTAACTATCATCAGTTCTGATTTGTGTCCTAATAAACTTATCTAACATTAACTGCATCGAACAAGCACAGAAAATACAATAACTATTAATCGCAATAAACCAAAAAAAAGAGAGTAAAGAAACATACCAGGCGCAAAACCCAGTAACAATTGAAGCACGAATTGGTAGGAAATTTAGTCTGAATTTATGGATGGAAATAACCAGAAAGAATCGCTTCCTTTTTCTTGATTTGTTTGTTTATAACACAGTGATTTCTTCGTGAACTGGAGACATCTAAAATACTCCCGTCTTGGAAGAGAACTCTGGCCTCTAGATGCCGAATATGGTTTAATAAAAAAAAAACTCTTCTGTCTTGGAAGAGAAGTCAGGCCTTTAATTGTTGAATGTGGCTTAGCCTATTACAGATGAATGGTGAAGGACTGATTAGGCTTGAGCCCTTCACAAATGTTTCCTTTTGGGCTCGGGTCGCCCATTGACCAAGTTACATGTGGTCACCAGAGGAGCCATGCCCGAATTTGTATGCATGGCCAATCGCTTTATAGTCTACCAGTTAAGTGCCGCCACAGCTACTCCCCTGCTACACCACACGGAAGCCCACACAGTTTAGAGACCGTTTGGTGTTGTGAAAAAAAAAAAGTTAAATAAATAATTTTTATTTTTTTTATTGAATTACATATATAATTACATGTTTTATAAAAGTTAAAATAATATTTTTTATTTATAAAGACTTGATTTTTATTTAGTTTATATACAAAAATCTATTTTGCAATAATTTTAACCAAATATATATTTTTTAAAAATTTATTTTTTTAAAACTACAATTAAAAATATACTTTTTAAACACAATAATAAAAATTATTACAATACCAAACACAAATTAAAACTACTAAACCCAATTTTTTAAACTGGCATATCCCTAGAGGCCTATCATTTAAGAGAATATGCTACAAGTGGCATTTCCCCAAGCGTATCATTTTTTGAAGAGAATATGATAGGTAGTTAATTAATAAGGTTATTTGAAATTATGTTAATTGTTGTTTTTTTTAAATATTATTTTATTATAAAATATATTTAAATAATATTTTTTATTTTGTAAAAATTATTTTTAAAATTAATATATTTTTAAAATGATCTAAAAATATAAAAATAAATTATTTTAAATAAATTATTTTAAATTTTTTTATGAAAGTCTTTTGGAACTAAAAATTCCACGTGGACATCGTATAGGACACGTGGCAGGCACAGTCACGTTTATCTTTATAGGGTGAGTGATAGAAGGGGTCCAAAAAATCATTTGCAGCGCGTATCAATGACGCATGTGATTATGGACCTTTATTTTATTCCTGTGAACCTTCCAGTTATGTTAGTTGATCTAATACGGGACTTGAAGTATTAGAGGTTTTTTTTTTTTTTTTATATATATATATATATATATATAGGAATATGATTATTTTTTTAAGTATTTTTTATTTAAAATATACTAAAAAAATATTTTTTATTTTTTAAAAATTATTTTTGATATTAATATATTAAAATGATCTAAAAATACTAAAAAAATATTAATTTTATACATAATAAATTTTAAAAATTAAGAAACGCGATTAGAAATGGTGTCTAAATTAAGGTTGATAGGTTATATTTGGAGAGTCTTTAGAATTATGACACATAAGATCATAATTTAATAATTTTAAGAGGTTGACTTCGTGGCTAATAATTTGTTTCATTCCTTAATCTTTTGTGTTTAAATTTTGGAGTCACCTTTAATTTTTCTTATATGCAGCTGGCCGAAGTGGGAGTGCGTCCCTAGAATAGTCTATGAAGAGATTAATGCACGAGAGTTTTTAAATGTTAGTTTATTAGGTTATTATTATTTAGTTTGGAAAAATATTTTTTTTTGTGTGATTTTTTTTTATATTTGATATTGTGATAACGGTTGTGGTTGTGGTTTGAAAAAAATTATTTTATAAAAAGTACTTTTAGTTGAGATTGATTCGAAAAAATATATATTTGGTTAAAACTGTGGTTGAAATTGAGGTTAAATAAAAAAGTTGTTTAATGTGTTTGGTTAAAAAAATACTTTTTAAATTGAGGTTATAAAATAATTAATATATATATATATATTATTAATATTGATAGTTTTTAATTTAAATATTATAAATTTAACTATTGTTATTACATCATGAAATAAATAATATTGATATCAAATATTTTTTATTATTCCATTAAACTATGTGCAATTTCATCACGTAAGAAATCTATCAAACAAGGATTATATTTTTCATGGTTTCTCAAACGATCTCCTTTTAATTTTTTGAATAAAACACAATTACAAATAAAAATAAAAACTGAATTTTTTTTAACTGGATCGGACCCGGCAAAAATATAATTGGGCTTGTGATTAAATTCTATAAATGCTATGTCATCAAACGATTTCCTTCTAATTTATATAGTGTTATTAAACAATATTAAACAATAATTTTTCGAGTAAAATACAATTTAAAAAAATAATTTTTTTTAATATAAATAATTATTCACCTGGCACTGTTCATATGAACAATGCCACACAAAACTCACCTGGTTGCAAACTGAGAAGCAGCTCTCAGCTGCTTCTCATAAAATGATGTTGCAATGAAAATATATATGGGTCCCACATGAAAAACAGTTGAATTTTTATGTTACCAAACTTGATGTTTAGGCAGTGAGCTTTAAAAGCAAAAGCTACCGCGTAAACAAACACCCACTTACTTTAGAAAAAATATTGAGATTGATAGTTTTATTTTTTCTAGCTTGTTTTTTGGGGTTTGTTATTTTTTTATTTTTAAATTTTTTTAGGTTATTCAAGTTGATTTTTAAATTTATTTAAAAAGATATAAACCTATTAACAAATTATATCATAATAAAATTTTATCAACAACAATAAAACTATGAATTGAGGTTCTTGTATTCCATCATATTTCAATTATTAATTTTTATTATTATTATTTTTATTTTGTTACTTGTCCTTTTGCCTGCCATGGAGACATAGTCTTGAGTGAGACAATACATTTGTTGTCAAACAAAAAAAAATCCAACTTAAGATGCGGAAGAGGTGTATCATTAAAAAAGAGACAAACTCAACTCTTAAGAGCTACGAAACATTAACCTCAAGGAGTTGGTTGGATAATTAAAAACATACTTTTTAAATCCAGCCTGTCTGACAGATCGATCCGGAGCTAAAACTGGGTTGGGTTAAAGAAAAAACATGGAAAAGAAAAATCCAGCATGACCCGGCAACTTGGTTGACCCGACTACAAACCTGTTGACTTTTATTTTTTTTTTATTTTTTTAACTAAAATTATATCATTTTGATTTTTTAAAAAAAAAATTTGACCCGGTCAAAACCCAGAACCCGGGCCAGGTCTTAAAACTATGGTTAAAAAGATTTGTAACATCCTTAACTTTAAGAATATAATTTCAAAATAGTGTTTTTTTGGATAATGCAAAAATCAAGATAAGTTTTTTTAATTCATAATTCATGATCACATGTTACCCCATTTTAACTATTTAACATTTTACTGAAATTTTAACAAAGTTTTCCCTATACGGATTGTATGAAATTATTAACATCTTTATTTATATCACAAGTCAATAGCATAATTATGATCCAACTATTTTGGACCTTGTCCCATCTCAACATAACTCAAGAATAACATACTTTTATTTCCTGGGAAATATAAATAGTTTAGGCAAGAAAATTAATCAACTCAAGACTTACATAGCATGCTTGATTAAACAATCCAAAGAAACTTTAAAATTTAGAAGATGATCATATTTAGAGTTTTATCTTAATTAATATAGATTTCAATATTGCTTCTAAGTATTAACAAAAAAAAATAATACAAGGTAATGATATTCATACAGATAAACATGATTATAAATCCAAAATACAATACCAAATTTATTATACATATAAATTTAACATCTATAGATTATAATTTTTATATCTATAACAAAAGATGGCACCACATAAATCTACTAATTGGGCCTCGTGTAAGTAGATTTTGACAATTAAATCATTTCATCATATTAGAATGTAACATAACTAATATCTGTTTATATAATTTTTCAATTATTTTTTCCTTCTCTTTTCTTTGCATCTTTTCTCCACCTCTCATATAAAAAATAGACACTACTCTCAAGAAATTAAAAAAAGTATTTTCTTGTTTTGCCTCAAAATGCAATAATAAAAATTTATTGTGTTAGGTATGAAAGATTAAGGTTGTTAATGCACTATGAAATTCCTGAAGATATTCACTGGATAATTGAAGCAAAGGTTCGATTATCAAGTAAGTCTTTCAAATCTTTTATTTCACATATACGTGGTATAGGTAAAAACACTTTTGCGAAGAAACATCGCGCAAAATAATTGAAAGTCTGTTGTAGATGTGTCAAATTGACTTATAATACATAATGTTATTTTTTAGGAATAATATCTATAAACCGTGAAGATGAAATACAATTCATTAAAGATGACTTAAGTAAGGAGTCTTTAGATAATCTTCTACTAACTCTTGAGATGCATCCTAGTGGACATGTGCATCGTGTAATTCATGATTTATGGCTCCAATTTCATAAAGAATATGCCAAACATAGTCTTGGAAATCTGGCTAAAAAAAGGTCGTGTTTGTTAGTTTTTAAGAAAATTAGATAGGAAGCCTATCCTTGACTTATAAAGGGCGTTTAAGCCATTCTTGGATGAAAAACTAAGGAAAGATGTGAGCCACAATCACAACTACTTGTACATATACATGTTCTGACAAAAAAAAAAAGACTTCAGTTGGCCTACATATTGCTGATATGATAACATTTCCTTTTTCTTATTTATAAAATCTTCTCATCCTTGCCTTCATTTTGATTCAATCTATACATTCAAAGAGTACAGGAGAGCGTAAAGATGGCAGGTTTCTTAAATCATAAAATAAAAAATATTTGTGTTTTTGGTTGATCCAGTCTTGAGAAAAAAAAGGAGTTTTTAGAATCATATAATCATCTTAGTCGGGTACTAGCTGAGAGAAAGATTCAATTAATATATGGGGAAGGAAGCCTTGGGTTAATGCGGGGTGTGTCAACAACTGCATTCTTATAAGACAATCAAGTTTTGGGTATCATCTCAAACGCTTTAGCCAAAGAGAACATCACTGAAAAATAGTTAGAGAGGAACTAAAGGTCTTAACAATGTCTAAAGGAATAGCTGAAAACATTCTAACATTTTTATTGTTTTACGAGGTGATTTGGGCACATTATAAGAGATATTTCATATTTTCTCCTGGACCCAACTAAATAATCATCAGAAACCTATAATAATTTGTTATCTTTTCTTGAGCATATCGTGGAATAGAAGTTTATAACATCTTTGGCACACCAAATCATAATCGTTGTTGCAACTGCTAAACAATTAATTGATCAACTATAATATTTAATCCCTGAAATTGATTCCTCAATGAATCGAATAGACTGGTCAACCATAGAAAGCCGTAAAAAGTTTAGATTTGATATTAGCCTTAATGTGTAAATATTTATGTATTTTGGTTTTACTTATAACATAGTATTTTCTATTTTTTTTTTTATCAAATTTAAGAAATTTTATAGATGAAAACGAAATTAAGCTGGAGACCAGTAGATCAAAATATACAAGCATGTACATATAGAGGCTAAGGGAACATGCTCCCTTGAACAATCAAAAGGAACATTATAGCCATTAAAACACGATTATTTGACAATATGAAGCATTGCCCTATACAAAAACACAACCAACTCAAGACATGAACAACCAACTAGTATAGCTAGTATGAAAAGCATGAAAAACAGCCAACAACAATACCAAGAGCCATTAGAGACCCACATATAGCAGTGAGCTTCTTCAAGCCTAGTAGGCGCAGAGGTGAAGATTGAGAACACAATCGCCAAAGCAGCATAAAAGGAACAACAGAAACAACACCAACGTGCCAAATTACATCTTGCAGGAGAGCATGATAAGTAGAAATAGAGCATAACACCAACATCAAGCGAGCAAACATATAGCAGTAACAGACCATACATTCCTCTGTATATTGCTTACAGAGGGTAACCAATAGAGGAGGCATCAACATAACAAACATGGCAAGAGTAAAAGTGACTTAGAGTGAAGCTAACAATCAACTCTAGCAAACCAACATGCAAACAACAACAATACAAAGGCCAGAGAGGAAAGAAGGCCTTCAATCAGCAAACAAACAACAAACACTACATGTAACAACAACCATTCAATAGTAACATAAACGCCAGAGTGAAGAGCAACTCTAGCAAACTAACCCCAGCAGTCGGCATCAGTAGCATCTTGCAAGGGTGATGAAGTGTGATGTGTCACCAGCCTGAGGAAATCTTAGAAGAACCTTCAGCAGTAACCAAATAGCCCACAACAGACCTGCAACAAAACAAGCCAACATCAATAAAGCTTGGAATCTCATCGACTCCAGAATACCAACATTACATTTAGCAGTAGCCAGATAGAGACAACCTTGAGTTAAGAGAGCCTTCCACAACAAACACAACCCATAACAAAAAGTTAGAGCAAACAAGCTTAGAAGGCTAGAGAGCCTTCCTCTGTTATTTCTTATATTTATTTAAGTGTGTTACGGGTTTTTCAGTAGTAGTTATTTCAGGTGATATTTTATGTACTCTATCTTTTTTATTATTAAAATTAAGGACAATGTCTCATTTTGGTTGGGGAAGGGTATATAAACCTTTTTTTTTTGTTATTAAAATCATTTGACATAATTGTTATTGTTAAAATGGCAAAGTAAAGAGGAATTTTATTGACTCTTGAGACACATCCTAGTAAATATTTTTCAATGGATGTTTGCAAAATTCATAACACGGTTTTATCATACGTTTCTTTTTTAATTATTCAAGTTTACAAACTTTCATATTGTTATCACTTAATTCTACTCATATACTTATTTAGTAAGTATTCATGAATCATCATTTTCACACACACACACACACACACAAACACACACACACACACACTTTAACATATGATTGTGGGTTACATATTGAATTATTACATTATTTGTGCTATATTGTTAAAGGTAGCAACTAAGGGAAAAGGAAAATTATAAATATTTAAAGAAAAAAATGATAATAAAATTAATTAATAAATAAAAATATAAATAAGTTTGGTTTCATAGCCTCACTAACCTAAGCAATTAAGCCTGAAGAGGTGTCTTAACACTTAATAAATTAAAGTCAAATGAATTGGGAGCTGTTGGCCCAATGCTTCTTACATAAGTTTAGGAGAAAGCTTAAGGAAATCAAGCATTGCACTATCTACATTTAAGTATCTGCAACCCGAGTTACTAAGCTTATAAGGGTGTCTCAACATCCAATGCTCTAAGAGCAACTAATTTGGGAGTCATTAGCCTAAAGCTCACTACACGGGTTAAGGACGTATTTTGTTTTAAGTTATTTTATTAAAATAATAATAATAATATATATTCCAACCCAAGAAAGTTAATCTTAGAAAAAACATTAGAATAAATTTTGTTTTCTTTGAAGCAAAGTCCCATGTCTATGTGTTGATATATTGAGCACAAGAAAAACATTTATTAATATCTTGCTTAAGAGGTATATGGAAAACACATAAATCTAATGAGAATTTGTTTATTTGAATAGATTAGTGAAAGTAAAATGACGAATACCTTGGTTTTGGATTCTGTAAATTGTTTTTCTATTTTAAAACTTTAATTACTAGAAACTAATAATAACATGGTTGGGGGTGTGATAAGTACTTAAAATTGCATTTTTGTTAAGGTTTTACATTATCATATTGCATTTGAAGTATCATTAAATTCCCTAACTTAAGCAAGTTTTATAATAACAAGTCTGATAATATAAGATATCTTTAATTTATGGTAAATGCTCATTTTAAATATAGGTTCGCAAAATAAAAATATCTCACAATTCAGATGATTGATTTATGTGTTTAACTATTAAGATTAGGGAGACAAATAGAGGGGTAAGTTTAGATAAGAAATTCTAGTTGTGCTGGTTCAATTCAAACTAGAACACCATTTAGTTTTCGAGTCATAACTAGAGTTATGGACCTTGGGTTTAGGTTTCATTTAGTTTGATAGAAATCTAAGACATAGTTCTAAACGTTTATAAGAGTCCAAAATTCAATATTGTCATTTTGATGTTCAAATCTTAGCAACAAAAGAGAAGTCTGAATCTGTCTTGTAGACTAGACATTGTTACATGTTTCTATATCTCGAGTTCTAGAAGTGCAAATGAGCCCATTTATTTTTTTAGAAAGATGAGACAAATACTCACAATTTGCATGAAGATCATCTGTTTAAATTATGATGTTATCAATAAGTTTTTGTTTAACCACTAAATCAATAATTCTAAATTTTAACTTATAAAAGAAGGTATTTGTCATATATTAAGACATCTTCGTTTTCAATTCAAGATCACAATCTTAAAACATCTTTGTATTTTTGTTATTTTCAAGTTTTATTTCATGTTATATTATCATTAACCTCTTATTTATGCTTATTATTTCCTTTACTAAGTTAATTTGTATCATAAATATGTTCTTATCTTGTTTATTTATATTTTTGTTCTTCATTACGTTTAGTTAAGTTTATTTTTATCAAGGTAAAAAAGTTGCACTAATGGTATAAGAATAAGCATAATACAAACTCAACATGGACTTTAATGTTTATATTCAAGAAATTTTGCTATTAATATATTTTATAATTGTTATCTTACTCCATCTTAATACCCTGCTTGTTAAGTGGTGAGTATAGACTTGTAGTGTACAATCATTGGTGCAAGAAATACTTGATTCTTTCATAGCCAGTTATGGATAACTGACACTTGTGCTATGAAAGAAACTTGATTTTTTTTTTTTTACATAAGTTAACACCTTGAATACTTGATAATAGATACAAGTATTGGCGTTACTCAAATAAGATAGTTAATATGATAATGTTAATAACTTAAAATAAGTTATCAATTATAAATTATCTGATTGGAACTTCCTTTATATGTGGCTTCCCGTTGAGTAATAAAAAAAATTTGGACTATACTTATTTGAAATACTATTAGTGGATCCTCTAACCTTGACAATTGATCTATCTTCATTTAATCTTTATATTAATATCACATCTCAAATTTCTCTTCAACTCTATTTCTTTTATTATTTATGGTTTTTTTATAATTAACCTTCTTATGAATCAACCATAGTCTTGTCGGATTATTTATTACTTTGACAATCCTATACTTGAAAAAAAAACATCAATTATTTGATTGTGTCAAAATTCCACCCTCTTTAAAACCTAGATATTCTGCCAAAAGAGAGAGATAGAGGGGATGGAATTTTGTTTGATTCTTGTATTGAATTAAGTTAATTGTGTGAGGAAATAGATTAATTAAGATGGAAAATGAATGGGTTGGTTCAATTTAAAGAGAAATTGAATGGAAATTTTCCCTCTTAAAAAACCTTTATGTTCCACCAAATGGAGATGAAAATATGAGATTGATTTTTGTACTTTAAGGTGGATAAGTTTATGCTAGGAATGTGAAATAAGTATGATTAAACTTAAAAATTTGATGAAATTCAAAACGGGAACCTATGGGTCTTTAGGACCAAGGTTCGACCAACAAAAGAATAATGGGGAGAGGACGAGTTTTGTTCGTAATGATAGAAAGATTAGTGATAGTTAAGTTAGAAATTATATTTGATAAAGGCACATAAAGAAAAATTGCATAAAAATTGAAAAGAAACTTGTGAACCTATTAAATAAAAGTTTTGGCCAAAAAAAATAAAAAAGAATTGAGTTTATTGTTCTTGAATTATTGTGTTGGTTTAGAGGCAAAATGACTTAATAATGGGTGAATTATGGAAATTTGAAGAAATTTTGGTATCTTTCCCTTATACATGTGTCAACCAAAGTTTTGAGTAGGGATATGGGATTGATTTATTTAATTAACATAACATGTATGTTTAATGGCATAAATTGAAGGATTTAATGTGAAGATTAGGATTAAATTACAAGAAAAAAAAATAAGAAATTGGATAAATCACTTTTAACTAAGACTTATGGTCAATATGGGTTTCTAGAGAGGTTGGATAAATTGTATAACTAAAATTTCTTTATATGCATATTGTTTATTTATTAATTGTGATATGAACATGAAATAAAAAAGATGAAATTAGACTATCTAGTCGAAAAAAAGGCCAGTGACATTTGTGTTCAAATGATCAGGATAATTTATTAGACTAGTTAACCAAAAAGGATTAGTGTCATTAGTATATCTGATTGCCAGGATATTGAATTATAAGTGGGTTGAAAATGACGATATTAAAATTGTTATGTTATATTCTAAAATGATAAAATGATTTAATTGTTAGGATCCTTTTACACTAGGGCCAATCAATAAAATTTATATAGTGCCACATTTTGTTATTAATATAAAAAATATGATTTGTAGATGTTAAACTGATATATATCATAAATTTGATATTTTATTCTGGACCTGTAATCATGTTTCTAGGAGTATGAATATCATTACCTTGTATTTCTTTTGTTAATATTGTGAATCAATATTGAAATCTATATAAATTAAGATAAAACTCTAAATATTATTGTCTTCTAAATTTTAATGTCTTTGGATTGTTTAATTAAGCATGTTATGTAAGTCTTGAGTCAATTAATTTTATTATCTATATTGTTTATATTTCACAAAAAATTATCCTGAATTTTGTATTACCCAAAAGATATTATTTAAGAATTGTATTCTAGAAGTTATGTATGTTACAACCAATTTTTGATGTTTATTCTATGATGATTATGTTGATAATAATTGTAGAATCAGTGATAGTGATGATATCATTAACAATGGTTTTATTTATAAGTTAGAGGTTTAATGTAAAAATAACATGGAAGGTACCCAAAAAGATAAAATTGTTAATTTAATTTGTATTAATCCATTTAATTATAAATTTTTGTTATCACAAAGTTAGATTTATCTAGGGGTTATATAGATACAACACATATTGATAAAGAAAATTCGAGGTTTGCAATTCATTATCCTAAAAGTTTGTGGAAAAGAAATTATTTTTCAAATGATGTTTCTTATTTAACAAGAAAGAACTCAAGTTGATATTAAAAATTATTATAAACCTGCAACAAAAGAAGAAGAAAAAAGGGTTGGAGAGCCTTGATTATATATCCACAAGATCAAGGCAAGAGTAATTTACACTCCATGCAAGTTTTTTTCAACTCGAGAAGATCAATGCATAAGGTTTTTTAAAAAAATTATTTTTTTCTTGATTATTTCTATTTATTTCTATTTAGTTTAGTAAATTAAATATTAAGCCTAATAATTTTATTTTTCTAGTTTGTTAAGGGATTAATTTTATTTTACTTTGAAGTTTCCTTGTTTAAGTTGATTTTTGGATTTATTTATAAATCTCTTACAAGACCATAATGCTTGAACAAAAAATATTTAATAATAAAAATTAAAATTTATATAGCAATTTTATTCTATAAAATTATGTTTTAATTATATTTAAGAAGTGTTTGAAAATATAGTTGATCGTATATTTTTTAAAAAATATATTTTTTTTAATTTTTAATCATTTTAATATATTAATATAAAAAATAAATTTTAAAAAATAATTTCTTTTATCATTAATCATCGAAAAACATAACCTTCTTGTCATGCCCTTGGTATCTTTTCCATTCCCTCTCTCTTCCTCCTATCTTGACCAAAATCATTGCACAGCATTTTTTTATTTATTTATTTTAATATCCCTCTACAAATGTAAGATAGATGAAACAAGAACTAAAAAAACAGAGACAAGTAACGATTGAAGATTTCATGTATCATCGTCATCGTCATCACCAGTTATCTACTCAAAATATAGGTTGTCTTTAATCATTGTTTCTGGGTCTGGGTCGTGGTATCAAACCCTTCTAAACTCACCCACCTTCATTTCTTTTTCTTTATCGTTTCATCAGATCCGTATTTTAAACTTACATTAATCTCTTATATGCAAACCATAGATAGTCAACAACACCGTTTCTCTTACCACCACTCCATAAGCCAAAGGGAACCCGTCTTGAAAGCCTTGAAAATATAGGGAAGACAATATGAACAACCCCCCTGAAACCGAATCCACCACCACCAATGGAGTCCAGATCCGACAATCAAGAAGATTGCCTGATTTCTTGCAAAGTGTGAATCTTAAGTATGTCAAGTTGGGTTATCATTATTTGATAACTCATTTGTTGACTCTGTGTTTTGTCCCTTTAATAGCTTTTGTTATTTTTCAAGCTTCTCAATTGAACCCAAATGACATTCACCAGCTTTGGCTTCACCTTCAATATAATCTTGTTAGTGTCATTATTTGTTCTGTTTTTCTTGTCTTTGGAGCCACGGTTTATATCGTGACCAGGCCCAGATCCGTTTATCTTGTTGATTATGCTTGTTATAAGCCTCCAGCAAAGTTGCAAGTCAAATATGAACAGTTCATGGAGCATTCAAAGCTGACTGGTGATTTTGATGATTCTTCATTGGAATTTCAAAGGAGGATTTTGGAAAGATCAGGCCTTGGTGAAGAAACTTATGTTCCTGAAGCTATGCATTATATTCCACCAAGACCATCAATGGCAGCAGCAAGAGAAGAGGCAGAGCAGGTGATGTTTGGAGCACTGGATATTTTATTTGCAAACACTAATATCAAGCCTAAAGATATTGGTGTTCTTGTTGTAAATTGTAGTTTGTTTAATCCTACACCATCATTGTCTGCAATGATTGTTAACAAGTATAAATTGAGAGGGAATAGTAGGACCTTTAATCTTGGGGGTATGGGGTGTAGTGCTGGGGTTATTGCTGTCGACCTTGCTAAAGATATGTTGCAAATCCATAGGAATACTTATGCTGTTGTTGTGAGTACAGAGAACATTACTCAGAATTGGTATTTTGGGAACAAGAAGTCAATGCTGATTCCTAATTGCTTGTTTAGAGTCGGGGGTTCTGCTGTTTTATTGTCGAATAAAGCTAAAGACAGGAGAAGAGCAAAGTATAAGCTTGTTCATGTGGTTAGAACCCATAAAGGAGCTGATGATAAGGCGTTCAAGTGTGTTTATCAGGAGCAGGATGATGCTGGGAAAACAGGGGTTTCTTTATCAAAAGATCTCATGGCAATTGCTGGTGGTGCACTTAAGACTAATATTACAACCTTGGGTCCTTTGGTTCTTCCGATTAGTGAGCAACTTTTGTTCTTCTCAACTTTAGTTGCTAAGAAATTGTTCAATGCAAAAGTGAAGCCCTATATCCCAGATTTTAAGCTTGCCTTCGATCATTTCTGTATTCATGCTGGAGGGAGAGCCGTGATTGATGAGCTTGAGAAGAATCTGCAGCTTTTGCCTATTCACGTTGAAGCTTCCAGGATGACTCTGCATCGGTTTGGCAACACTTCATCAAGCTCAATTTGGTACGAGCTGGCTTACACCGAGGCAAAGGGAAGAGTGCGGAGGGGGAACCGGGTGTGGCAGATTGCTTTTGGCAGTGGTTTCAAGTGCAACAGTGCGGTTTGGGAGGCTCTGAGGTATGTTAAGCCATCCACTAGCAATCCATGGGAGGATTGCATTGACAAGTATCCAGTGCAGATAGTCATGTAGCTTGCTACAATTTGGTTATAGATTCTTAATTTGGAGAAGTGTCCTTGATAGACTGGGCAATTACTCTGCTATCTTTTTTTCCTTTGTTAATTTATGGGGTTAGGTCATGTGTGATTTGGTTTTGAGAGTCATAGTGTCTCTCCTATCTGCTCTAGTATCTTGGGTTATATTAATGCCGAACCTCTTCTCTAGTGTCACTATACTTTACTGCTCTGATGGATTTTATTCTGAATGTATTCAAATCATTATGAAGTTTTTAGTTTTCTTAAAGGCATATAAAATCCATGTTTAGACGAACTTGTTCATTTAATCTTTTCTTCCTTTTTCTTAGAATTTAAGATCCACATATAGAATAAATTGTAGCTTTCAACATAATTTAAAGACACCAGTCCATTATTATCAAGGAATGTGTTAAAAATGAATATAAATCTCTCTGTTCTTTGGATCGAATTTTTAGTTTAATTGTTAAGCACAAGAAGTTGAGGGAACATACAGGGAGCCTCAGTTTTTGCTCATGGTCTCCCAATGCTTCCTTGATTTCAGAATTTCTTGTCCATCTTTGACCAAATCTTACCGCCACAAGGCAGTTCGAGTCTTTGTAATGTTGCATAGCTAGCTAGACTTTCTGGATTTGAATTCTGTGTTGTCGGTGAAGATCATTAAATGAGATTTAGTTTCATCAAAGTACTGATTGCTTCGTGAGGTATTTTTTTCTCTTGTGCTTATTTCATGTCCCCTTTTATCATCAGAAAAAGAAATTCCCAATTTAAATATAATTTCGTGCTTTAATTCTCCTCAATTATCTTTTTATGTTTTCCATGTCTTCCGTTGCTAATTAGTGTTGCCATACTTTCTCATGCTGTTGGTTTTAGCTTTCAACTGGACGAGATGGCAATTTGTTTTCCCATCACCAATGAGTTTTGATTTAGCTCTCCCTTTCTTTCATTATCAATCAGGATTTTCACAGGGTGAATGATCTGTGAAATTATGGCTAATTTGTAGTTTCGTAGTTTAGAACTATGCATGAAACTTGAGATACAAACGAGGTATCGTTTGCAATTGCGAAATTTCCAAGCTATTTCTCAAGAATGATGATTGACATAAAGCATCTGTGTCTGATTCTGTTTTTCTACACGATGAACGTGCCTTGCGCATTAACTTTTGGACTTTCCTAGCTTGCTTGATTCCTAGCTTTCCCAGAAATCTTCGATCATAAGTGTTCCCGTGATTGGTGAGATATTAACATCATTTCTAAGTGGAAAATACAGGAAGCAACGACAGGTTTATCAGTACCTGGGACTCTGAGTGAGCCTTTATTATTATTATTATTATTAATAATATGACTATTCGAGTTATTCGGGTTAGTGTGTGTTTATTTTGATTAATTTTATAAAATTTTAAAGTTATTGACCATATAAATCTTTAGTAATCTGGAAAGAGTTCAAACTTATTACTAAATTCAACACCTAACAAGTTAAGTTACTCCTTAAAATTGCATTGCAGAGAGACTATTATTTAGATTGACCAAGTTAGTTAAACCTAGCCGTTGCTATTATCTTATAATAGAGGGGGCTGATGCCCCACTTTACATATTTAATATCCCATCCAAAAGTCTTGAAATATGGAACTGGTTTTATGATGTGTTCACGAGTCACTAGGAGGCCATGTGAAGACTAACATGTTACAATACGATGACGTTGCTGAAAATGTCAACAATAAATGATTTTTCAAGGTTGAAAGGAAGTGCAGAACTTGTAAGGCTGTGTTTGGTTACATAGAAAATGAAGAGAAGATGAAGTTCTCTAGTAAAGAAGATTTTCTTTCACCTTGAGGTTCAAGGTTATTATTCATACGCCTTGAATCCATGCAAAATGTGATGTGTAAGTAGGATGATAAATGTGCTTGCAATCTTTTATTTTAAATTATTTATGAAAAATATTCCAAGTTGAATGTACTTGCCAACTATCTATTAGAACAAATATTTTAAATTATATTATTATCGTTTTAAGTTAATTTTTTTTTAATAATTTTTTTGAATTTTTTTTATTTTAAATTAATATCTGTTTAGTGTTTTTTTATGTACTAATTTCAAAAATAATTTTTTTAAAATAAAAAAAATATTATTTTAATTTAATGAAATGATAAGACTATTACCAGTGTGACATGTGGCCAGGGATGTAATTGTGAAACAGATATATAGATAATTGGAAATATTCTAAGCCAAATACTTGACGCACATTTCTGTTGATTTGTTACAAGGCTTGGAAACTTGAGTGGACCCGGATTCTTCTAGAAATATCGTGGAGGTAACTTTTCTATGGTTTTTCTTGTTAGATTAAAATAATAATTAATGTTTCTCAATCATTAATAACAGGGTGTAAATTATTTTCCACGTCAACCCAACAAAAAAATCATATTAGGGATTATAACATGTACTCATGAGTTATATTTTTCTATATTTATATCATATTTGTTACCCTCAAGTAAAAAAATTAAATATTTTTATCGAGTTCCAGGTATTTTTATATTTATATGTATCTATATTTTAACATTATTTATTATTAAAAATAAAATAAAATAAAATAATATCAAATATTTGAAGTATAAATATATTATATTAGATTCAAAAGAATACACACACACCAATATCAAGTTAGATTCGAGTTTCAAGTTAGGTTTGATATATCAAATATCATGTTCATTATTCATTATATCTAAGGTAACTATATAAATAAAAAACTCATTCATTTAACAAGGTTAATGTTCATCGGTTTTAAATTAAATTATCATCCTTAATTTCAAATAAATAATTTTAATCCTTATCAATTTAAAGTAAATTGATAGACTTTGGAAATTCATACAATTTGGATGCATGCTGGAAATTGATTATTTGCTGCAAACACAACAGGAAACAATACATTTTTCCAAAATTGGAATATATTAAATAATCCAAATATTAACTTTTATAACAGAATACTAAAAATCATACAATATTTTTTAGCGGCAAAAGTATAATTTATTGTTATTTCATGCATATCTTAAATCTCCTCCTTGATCCGTTCCTAACTAATTCATATATATATATATATATATATATATATATATTCAGTGTACTAGAGGACACCATAGATACAATATATCTATCACCTTGTAAAAAAATAGTAGAAGAAAATATGTTCAGACTTGGGCTTGGGCCGGAACTTCAAATACTAATCTCAAGCCTGGTTGAAATGAGTGGCGCTTTAGCTTGGATCAACCGATCGACGACCTAAGCTTAAAAAGCTTAGTAGTTAGCTGAAATCCAATCTTCTCAGTGACATTTTATCAAACAGGTAGCTTGCACCAAACATCATCCTGGCTTTAATATTCAAGGAGTTTATTGGGCCTATCGATAGCTTAGGCCCAACAACTCTAAGCATGATCACTCAACCCTAAAAACACATGAACTTGAATCATTTTTTTTGTCCTGCTTCTGTTCTTGATTCTGATTTCTGAATTGAGACTACGGATGAAAAAGGCCCTTACCTTGTTCTATACAAGGCCCACGTTTGCTAAGGCCCACATGATAAAAATAAATTATTTTTGAGAACCCAAGAGATTTCAGTTTTATTTATTTATGTTTTGAACGCCCTTCCATTTCTGGTTTCGGGACTGCCCTTCCCAACAAGGTTAGTCCGACTATCCATAATTGAGTTAGTGTACTTATAATAAATGCTATACTTCAAGCAGGACCACACCATATGAAGACAAGCCAAATTCCATTCATTTAAAAATCTTTTGCGGCAACTTTGGAGTTTTTTTCCACGTTAGTGCTGTTGAGCAAATTTATTTTCCAACTAATATAGTTGGGGAATAATAATTCCCATTCTTTAATTTTATAGATTTATTTCTTTTTTTAATGCTTTAATTACATTATTTACTACTTTATTTACCACCTTTATAGTAGGATTCTCTCTACTCGTAAACTATTGCAGTTTATTAATTCTCTTGCAGTCGAAAAGCCTAACTAGCTCTTAATAATCTACTGTTTTTCTTAAAACTCTAATTTTTTAGTGATATATTTGAGCTACTGTTTTTCTTAAACTAATATATTTTTTAATGATCTTCTTAGATCTAATTTATTGTTTTTTACGTTATCTTTTTATACAAATTCTTTGGTCAACTCTTGCGAGGCACAGTCATGGTGGGAAGAGTAGGAGATCCTTCCTCTTCCAAATCCGCGTTGACGCCCAGCGCATTAGCTGCAGGAGACATGTCATGCGGATGTTACATTTTCCAGTAATAATAAGTGTACGGTTGATGTTATTTTTAAAAGTTTTTTTATTTAAAAATATATTAAAATAATATTTTTTATTTTTAAAAATTTACTTTTAACAAGCTTAAATTCAAAGGATCTAAAAATAATAAAAACAATTAATTAAAAATTAAAAAAAAATCAAATTTTAACCCAAAAATAGATTTAATCTCAATACCAAACAAGTATTTATCTCATAGTTTTTAGACCCGGTCCAAGGCTCTAGTTCCGGGTTTTGACCGGGTCACCAAGCTGCCAGGGTTAATTTTTTTTAAAAAATCAAAACGACATCATTTTAGTAAAAAAAAAAAAAACAAAAATCAACGGGTTATAACTAAGTTTTTGAATAGATCTTGTCAAGTCAGTTAGGTTTTTTTTTTTATTATTATTTTTTTACCCTGGCCTGGCTCCAACTCTGGATCGGCCGAGCCGGGTTTTAAAACTATGATTTAGATATTTATATTTTTTTTTCTTTTTATTATTTCAAATTTAAATTAAAAGCATTAGAATTAATTTATTTATGTAAAATTCAATTAAATAATTATAAATTCAGTTTTAAACACGAAAGCAAGATTTTGTGTCAGATATCCTATCAATTAAATAATTTTGTGTCTCTACTACAGTGGGATATTCAAGGTCCTACTTGCAAACCAACAAGCTACTGCATAATTTTAACAGCAAGAAAACAAAATGCACGTGATGAATGTACGTATCAATACGACCTAACTAGCATGGACCTTTATTTTTAATACGGTTATGGTGATAACGTTCCTTTTTTAAAATACATTTTATCATATGTGATTTGATGCCATGGATATTTATTTCCATCTTGGGCCCACATAAAGATTTGGAGGAGATTCTCTATAAAATAGTTGCCTTCTTGGAGTGAGTCAGATGCATATAAATCTTCAATTTTTTTAAGGACATATTAAACTCAAAGTCTAGGAGAAAAAAAATCCTCAATCGTCGAAGCTAACGTTAGGATGTTGTCATTTACTTAACTTCAAATCTGCTCGTTTGCTTAATAGATGGGTGTAAAGAAATTAAAAATACCAGCCTCAACTAGTTGCTAACAACTTGGCATATATTATACATTAGAAATATTTCGGGTATGAAAATAAATAAAGAGTTTAAAGAATTAAAAATATAATTTTTAAGATGTTTATTTGTTTCACATAAAAATAACACCATTAAAATAAAACTAAACTTCTAAACCTGAAAAAATAAGAAAAAAAAAGTAGAAAAAAAATTTATTTATTTATTTTTTCTCGTGCAGTGACATGTTAATATAACTATATGACTGTTAATAAAATACTTATATTTTGAATTAAAATAATAATTATTATCAAGTTTTATCCCAATAATAAAAAATATTAAAATTAATTATGAAAATTAAAAGAAATTAAGTTAATAAAAAATTAAACTTACTGAAAAATTAAATTTGAAATGCCATTCTTAATATTATAAATATCTATATAATAATAATACTAGAAAAGCTCATTCATCATATTTTTCACTTGATTTATTTCGTTTAAAATGGAGTTTTCTGTCCTTTTCGATAAAAAATATCATCTTTCTTTCTTTCTTTCTTTCTTCACTTCCAAACTCCATTATATGAATCATCCATCATACGAGGACATGCATAATAATAATTAAGTGGCTAAACGCTCGTTAACCTTTCCAAGCAAGCGTGAATACGAGAGTTATTACATTGCTGCGACCCGCCTGAGGGAAAAAAAAAGAAGGAAAAAGAAAATTCAACCGAAAAGGTTGTCGTTGACTTTGACAGTTGGACTTGTAGAATTTTCAAAGTAGTTCAGTAAATAATCAACATCGGAGGTAAATTAACAGCTAGCACGTTCTGTAGTTAAGTAAGAAAATGGGGAGAAAGGCGACAGACCAGCGAGTAACAATCGAACTTTCGACTAGTTCCTTCCCTAAAAGGCACGGTCATGTGATCAAGCAACCATGGCCTTTTCTCAGCTTAAAATTTATAAAAGAGCCTAGATTTCTAGAGAGAGAGAGCTGGAGAGATGGTGAACACTCTGTCGCTGTACAGGCCCTTGCTGCATGGCCTGATGAAGGTAGCTGGGATGAGACGCCAAGTAGTAGAGATCGAATCAGGGACAGTCATCAATTTCTGGGTCCCGAGTGATGAATCCACTGCCAAGAGAAACTCTGCAGTGGTGTTTCTTCATGGTTTAGGTTTCGATGGGATTCTGACTTGGCAATTCCAGGTGTTAGCTCTGGCGAACAAGTATGCAGTTTATGTTCCGGATTTTCTCTTTTTTGGAGATTCAATCACTGATAAATCAGACCGGTCACCGGATTTTCAAGCAGAGTGCATGGCTAAGGGTCTACGGAAACTTGGCGTAGAGAAGTGCACCTTGGTTGGATTGAGCTATGGAGGGATGGTTGGGTTCAAGATGGCTGAGATGTACCCTAATTTGGTTGATTCAATGGTGATAACTTGTTCAGTTATGGCCTTGACTAAGTCCATCTCTCGTGCTGGCCTACAGAGAATCGGCTTCTCATCATGGGCAGAATACTTGATTCCTGAAACTGTCCAGGGTGTGAAGACATTGTTGGACGTTGCTTTCTACAAGTTGCCATGGATGCCTAATTTTATCTACAAAGATATTTTGGAGGTAAGCTTCGTTGGCTAAGTTGTCATATATACTGATGAAGTTTTAAAATTTGATGTCCTTATCAATAAAGTTATTTGGTGTTTGGAGAATGATTCATTGTATGTTTAGGTTAATATTTTTTTCTTTCTAAAATTTCAAATATATATAATTGGTTGTAAAAGTTTTAGCACCTTTAAAACAATTAATCTCTTTTTAATAGAGTTTAGGGATTCTTTGATGATTAAGGTATTTGGTGAATTTAAATAAAATATTGTAATAAATAAAAGAAAAGGCTTTAAAATTTAAAAATAAAAGTGTTTGTTTTTATTTTGGTATGATAAATACTCTAAGAATTAAAATATAAATGTTTAAAAAAAATTATGAACTTTTTTACTTGGATTGTTCAGGAGATATTTATAATCTTTAAACTTTGTCATTTGATATAATAGAAGGGGGGGCTTGAGAGCATTTTTTTCTAATGACATTAATGAGTGATAAAAATCTTTTATACATAATTAATAAATGATAAATATTTCTTATACGTTATTAATGAGATGAAAATATGATAAGTCATTAAAAGATCTTTTATACACCTGTATTTATAGTGAGATGATTATTTCTTACATAAATAGTTCATGTTAAAAGTCTTAAAAATAAATAAGCTGAGCCTCATTATTTTAACATGAGTCAATAATGACTGGCGCGTAACTAATTAGTTCAAGATATGTGGGTTTAGCAGCTCGTTAAATCCATCTTCACTTGGATTTAGCACATGGATGAAACCAATTGTGTTGGGTTTAACAATTTACTAGATTCATATTCACTTGAATTCAGCATGCGGCTGAATTCAAGTATATTAAGTCTGATAGCTTGCTAAACTTAAATTTATTTAGACTCAGTACATAGTCAAACTTAAATATATTAGATCTAACACTCGCTAGACCCATCTACTAGAAATCTACCATCTTATTACCTTATTACTAGACCTTTTTAGACAAGGTTTTAAAGTTTTAAACTAAGCATAAAAATTATTGATTCATCATATCTCATGATGTTTGTATATATATCAAGACAACAAACCTCACCGTTTTACATTTATACGTACAATTAGAAATACTTGAAAGTGAAATTTAAGCACGTTTAATTGATTTTTGCAAATTATAACATTTTGAAATTGGTGGCAGGACATGTACTTCGAACACAGGAAGGAGAGACACGAACTTTTGGAGGAGTTAATTGTGGAAGACAAAAACTTCACTGCCCCTCATTTTACACAGGTCATAATTAAAGGAATTAACATTAAGATTATTATTACTCCACTTAATGGGACTTAAACCTGTAACCAATGGCATGCAATGGCTATATACAGGATTGAAGATGCTATTTATTTATTTGATAAAGAAGATGCTCTTTATTTTTGTCACATAATTTCACATGTTCAAATGAGACGGTCAAAATTGATTATTGTCGAAGAAATTATCAAAAGTTTGGTTGCCTTTCATTATTTATATTTATCTCCATTTTGGCTCAAAGGTCTAACTAACTAGCACGAGAAATCTCATCTTTTTTTTTTCTTTTTCTTTCTATGATTTCAATTGTAGAGGATACATCTTTTGTGGGGAGGGGATGATATAATTTTCGACATGACAGAATGTCGCAACCTGATAGAGTATGTCCATTCCTCCACTGTCCTTCAATTTAGTTGGTGTTTGCCAAAGATGTATTACATTTGACGTAGTTAATTAAGAATTATATGAATGTTTCCTATGCAAGAAATAGATTTAATTAGCCATATTTGTTATATATAATGGGAATTGAAACTTTGACTGCAGCCTCCTACAAGGCAAAACAACGTTGCATTGCATAGAGAGGGCAGGTCACTTGGCGGAAGTGGAGCGACCCTTCGTCTACAATAGGCAGCTCAAGAAAATTCTTGCTTCTTTGTGTGAAGATGGGAAGGAAAATTAGTGGAACGAGATGATGTTTGTATTGGTTTGACTTCATTATGATCATAAAAAAATTGTGTTCAATAAAGTTGTGATGTTAGTTATTATAAATAAACCAAGTTTTTATTAGTATATTTTTACCAAAAAACATTGAATCAAGAAAAATTCACGAGCATAAATTTTCAGCAAAATAAACACACCTCAATGAAGGCGCGCTGGGCTTAACAGTATGCCAAGCCTTAGACACACTGGGTTTGTTGCTAGCTAAACCTAGACGCTATTAGACTTGACAGTGTGTTAAGCCCCAAGCACGCATAGGGAAATGTACATCCTCTCTTGGGCACGTCCAAACGAATGATCATCCTCTTATAGATACACTAAAAAGAATGACCATATAAGATAAAGTGGGTTTAACAAATAAGAGATCCAAGGTACTTGGACTTGAAAGTTAACCAAGTCCAAGGTAACATAGGTTGGCAAACATGTCAGACCTAAGACACTCATACTTGGCAGTCCGACGAATTCAAGGGAATGATCATCGTCCCTTGGCACGCTTAAGGGAATGAGGTAATGTGAGTCTGACGAGCATGCTAGACGCAAGGTACTTGGACATTGAATTTAGCCAATTCGAAAGTAACATGAGTTTGACAAATATATCACATTCAAGTCACTTGAACTTGGAAGTTAACCAAGTCCAAGATAATATGGGTTTGCCAAACATACTAGACCCATGATATTTGGACTTGGCCACCCACCAAGTCTAAGGTAACATGGGCCTGAGAAACATGTCAGACCTAAGGTATTTAGACTTGGCAATTAGCCAAGTTTAAGGGAATGACCATTCTACCTCGGCACGCCAATGGAATAAGGTAATGTGGGTTTGTCGAACATGTTAGACCCAAGGTACTTCGATTTAATATTTAGCCAAATTCAAGGTAAAGTGAGTCTGGAAAATAAGTCAGATACAAGGTATTTGGACTTGACAGTCAGTCAGGTCCATGTTAACATGGGTCTGACAAACATGCACTGGTTACTAATGTGACACCACTGGTTACTCTCCAAGCATTATAAAATTACTCGAAAAAAATAACAACTGAGGTTTTTTTTAAAAAAAATTATGTACATTTAATACATTATGATTTTCAAAAATCAATCTACCACCACTCTTATGAAACCAAAATTAATTAAGTTTACCATAAAAATTGATGGGGAGTGGCCGAACAGATTTCTCTATGCAAATATTGTAAATAAAGTTTTTTATATTTTAAAAATATTTTTGAAAAAAGTTAAATTTTATTTATTTTTTGTTTTAAATTATATTTTTTAGTGTTTTTAAATCATTTTAATATGCTAATATAAAAATTAAAATTTAAAAAATATAAAATTATTATTTTAATATATTTTATATTCAAAATAATTTAAAAAATAATTATTATTACAATACTTGCAGAGAGGTAGTTGAACGGTATGGTCAAATATGAGAGATTTAAATGGGAAACGTGCTTTATAAGCTTTCAGCTGTCGATTGGTTCCCACCCATTCCATTCCCTATAGAGAGGAAATATAATGAGCATATTGATTCCGAGCGGTGCAAGGAAATAAAGTGCCCTGTTTATCCACAAAAGTAAAACCCTAATCACTACGCAAATCTTTCAAATGAAACATTGTTAAATTGGATTAGGAATACAATTCCAAGGATTTTGCCTAAATTCCTTTGATGATATTTTCCTTTTTTATAAAAAAATAGAGAATTTTATATTAACTATTAATATTCTATTGGTTACTTTTAAAAAATTCTTTTAGAGAAAGAGACCGATAAAAAATTAATATAAAATTTGTAATTAACTTAAAAAAAATAATAAAAATATCTTTATATAGATTTCTTTATCCAGGTAATATCTTTTTATTTTTTTAAAATGAGTTTTTAAAATAACTAATATGATACCACTTTTTATTCTTGGAGTGTTATAAAATTACTCAAAAAAAATAACAATTAAGTTTTTTTAAAAAAAAATTGTGTACATTTTAGACATTATGATTTTCAAAAATCAATCTATCACCACTCCTATGGAACCAAAATTAATTAAGTTTACCATTAAAATTATCCATGTAAATAAACTAAAACTACCATTAATAATGTATTTGCACTGTGTTGTGTTTAAAAATGATTTTTAAAATACATTTGGGCTGAAAATTAATCAAATTTGATGATTTCATAATTTAAATATATTAAAACATCTGCAATACATTATCGAACTCAAACAGATATTAAGAAATTCCCAGAGAATTACACTTCACACGTTCGCTCCAAGTAAAGTCAGAGGATCTATCTATACACCTGTTAAACACATCCATCCACTTATTTTTTTATGTTAAAAAGAAATAAATTGAACAGATACCGTCCACTTGGACATCATACATCATAAACAGCACATATGACGTCAACTGAAACGGAACAAGAAATTTACCTGTTAGCAGGGGCAGATGAAGAATTCAATTGCAGATCTCACAGCTGTGTGACAAATAAATGCTCTGCCCACCCATATCCCGTTTCTGTCTATAATGAAGAGAAAAGTCAATTTCCTGTTTTGTTTTTGTTTTTTTTCTGCTCATGTTATCCCGTTTCTTTCTATAAAAAACAACCCTTGGTCGCCACAAATGCTACAGCTAGCTCCAATCTTTTCTCACCAGCAGTCGAAGAGCACAGCCAGCTCTAGCTGAGAAAAGAAAAAACAAGGAAGATGGTGAACGTTTTAACAATGTACATGTCATTGTTGCGTGCCCTAATGAAGCTAGTCGGTGTGAAACCTCAAGCAGTAGAGATTGAGCCAGGGACAGTGATGCGCTTTTGGGTGCCAAGTGATCAGACCACGAGCAACACCAAGAGCAGACCAGATAAACCCGCCGTGGTGTTTGTTCATGGTTTTGAACTAGACGGAATTCTAACATGGCAATTTCAGGTGCTAGCTTTGGCCAAAGAGTACGCAGTTTACGTGCCCGATTTACTCTTCTTCGGAGAGTCAATGACGGATAGAAAAGAGAGAAAAGTGGCTTTCCAAGCAGAGTGCATTGCTAAGGGTCTAAGGAAGCTTGGTGTGGAGAAGTGTACTCTGGTTGGGATGAGCTACGGAGGGGCTGTTTGCTTCAAGATGGCTGAGATGTACCCTGACTTGGTTGAGTCAATGGTGGTCGGCTGCACAGTTATGGCCATGACTCAATCCATCAGTCGTGCTGCCCTGGAGAGAATTGGCTTCTCATCTTGGTCAGAATACTTGATGCCTGACACGGTCAAAGGGGTGAAAGATTTATTGCTTGTTGCGACCTATAAGTTGCCATGGATGCCAGATTTTGTTTTCAAATCCATCTTGGAGGTACCTGAGTTTTTTGAATTTTTTTTTTTAAAAGAAATAAATCGATAGTTAATATTTAAGAATTTGTTGAATTCATCTGTATGCATGAGATTGATGTAAGAATTGTAAGCCTGAAATCTCATGATGGGAGAATTTAGTTTTGATTGATGGGAAGATAGTTTTAAAATACCTTTTGACATGAAAGAAAAAAATTATTTATTTTTTTCATTTTTACTGTACCGGGTGTCCTATACTTTCCTTTTTCTTTATATATATATATATATATATATATATATATATTCAATAAAATAATATAATAATAAAGGGTGGAGTGTAACTTAACTAGTCAAATTTTAAATTTAATTTTTAGAGATTACCGGTTTGAGTCTTACAAATCTTAGAATTACTGAAAGCTTACATGATTATTAATTTTATAATTCATAGAATTAATTGAGATATATATAAACTAACTCGGATATTCATATTAATAAAAAAAAAAATCAAAGTTTATACAATACTTCATCGATCTTTATGATCATTTCCAATTTGATTGGTGGCTACAGCTAGTAATTAATCCAAGCTTTATAATTTCCTCCTTGTTTGCATTAAAGCTTTAGTCCCAATTGAACTTGTTAATAAAAAATGGACGCAAGAGTTTCGTAATTGATTTCCGCCCTGTGTTTTTTGTGCTGACAATATTGGTGCAATCGCAGGTCATGTTTGACAACAGGAAGGAGAGACTTGAACTTCTTCAGGAATTCGTTGTCAGTGATAAGGATTTCTTTGTCCCTCGTTTTTCACAGGTCAGAACAGGATTAATCAAAACTATCATCACTGATTCTTTTTCTTATAAATGGTAGTTTTTACTTTTAGATATTTTAAAAAAATATGTCTTGAAAAAACAATAAATTAATATTTTTTTAATATGTTAATATTAAAATTTTTAAAAAAATCTGAATATTTTTTTAATATATCTTCAAGCAATTTTTTTTTTAAAAAAATAACATATACCATAATATCAAACACGGATTGTATTCAAGCAATTTATTTTGTTTGTTTACCTCAATCTTTAAAACTTTTTAGATTTGTATATTGGTACTTGGGTTTGGCTTGTTTGTATCCAATAAAAAAATATTTTTTACAAAATACTAAATACAAATGTTCAGAAATGCTTTATCACATTTGAAGTCGTATGAAGAGAATTTGATTCATTTTGCTTAAAATTTATTTTTTATATATATTATTAGACATTTTGATATACTAGTGTTAAAAATATTTTTTTACATATAAAAAAAATTGTTTATATGTATTTTCAAGGAAAAAATAATTTCAAAAATAACTGTCACTACACTCTCAAATATCCTCATAGACAACTTAGTAAACCCCTATTTGGAAGTGCGGTTCAAATAGAGGTTAGCCAAAATTCAATTTTTTACTTAAAATTATTTTTTTTTTTGATATTTTTAGATTGTTTTAATATGTTAATATTAAAATAAATTTTAAAAAATAAAAAAATATATTATTTTAATTTATTTACAAGCAAAAATCACTTAATTACAGGCATGATAACAGGTTTCATTATTTCTTTATCTGCCTTTTTCTTCGGCTCAAAATCATTGAGAGCATTTGTTTTTCTATCATTGCAGAAAATACACCTACTGTGGGGAGGGGATGACATAATTTTCAACATGGAAGAAGCTCGCAACTTAAAAGAGTATGTCTTTTTCACTGTCAGGATTAATGGCTTTGGTTTAAGTAATTGCTTGTTATTGTGTTTTAAAAATAATTTAAAAAAAATTATTTCTTTTCTTGCTTTAAATTATATATTTTTATTTTCATATTGTTTTGATGTATTAATATGAAAAATAAATTTAAAAAAATAAAAAAAATATCATTTCAATACATCTTTAAATAAAAAAATTATTTTAAAAGGCAACAGTGATTACAAATTAGCTATAAATAAATTCAACCATAGAAAACGGTGATTTGTACTGTTTCAACTAGCTAGAACATCCTGTTCCCTGCTATTTATTGATAAAACCATTTGGGTTTGGATAATGAGATGGGGCCTGGAATTAACTGCGGTTACCTTCAGGCAACTAGAAGGCAAAGCAACGTTGCAGTTCATAGAGAATGCAGGCCACCTGGTTCAATCGGAGCAACCTTCTGCCTACAATAAGCACCTCAAGAAAATCCTTGCCTCTTTGCACGAAGATGGAAAGAAAAAATAAGAGTTGATAAAAGTACCGTTTTGATTACTAAATCAGTATGAATCAGGTTTGTTGATGTGGAAATATATGTGAAGCTTCACATATATATTCAGTGTATTATTTAAACATTTACTTATCATTTTAAAAATATTTTATTAAAATAAATAAATTAATTCTCTCTTTTTTTATTCTCAGAAAAAAAAACTATATGTTAAGCAAGATTTAATCAATTTCAATCTTTATTCCCACGTATATATATTGAAATATTGAAATGATGTTCTTGCATATTCTTTTAATACACGCGCGCGCACATGAATAAATATTTTTATTGAATTTAAACATTGAGAATTTGAACACACGAATTTCTTGCAAGAAGTAGCTTGTTACCCTTGTATTAATGGGATATTTGAAATCATTTTATTAAATATATTCCTATCAATAGATCAATTTTATAATTTTTTTTTGACTGAAAACCTAGTTTAATATGAATTTTAAATTGAACTGAGTAAGCATAGTTTTTAGACCCAGTCTAGTGGGCAGCCCGTTCCAAGGCCCGGGTTTCAGATTTTGACTGGGTTACCAGGTAGTCTGGGTCAATTTTTTTTTTTTAAAAAAATTAAAACGACGTCGTTTTAGTAAAAAAAACAAAAATCAACAGGTCGGGTCTTATCGAGTCATACTAGGTTTTTTCTTTACTTTTTTTTTTCAACCGAGCCCAATTTGAGTCCTGGATTTCTAGATAACCTGCCGGGTTAGACCGGGTTTAAAGATTATGCGAGTAAGAGTTAATAAAATAAAATTCAATTGATTAAATAATTTAATTTTGATTTGATTGATTCAATTAAAATTTAAATAAGATTCAATTTATTTTTTTAAAACCTAGTTTAATATTAATTTATTTCACATTTTGTCTCCTTGACAAGGGAAAAAACTACTTTCCTCCTATAATATAATATAGGTTGACATAAATAAGCACGTGTTCCTTAATTGGAGTACCTGATTTTTGGTTCTTGTAACCTTTTGACAATTGTGTTTGACATTTTCACGGTGAGAACAACGGATGCAAAGTTGTTGACAATAGACAGAGTTGAACTTTGAATGGAATTACCTGTAAGCCACCAATTATAATTAAAATTCAAATCTAATGAATATTAATTCCCATCAATTTGAAAGAGTGAGTTTTTCTATAATTATTTTATGTGACGGTAATATGATATAAATATTCTCAAATTATACTGTACTTTAAAATATATAGAAAATTAATATGTTGATATTATACATATAAAGTATTTGTACTTGATATTTGAAGGATTATGAAAAGTATTATTTTTTTATTTTAAAAGTTAATGGTGCATATTAGGTTTGATATAAACGCTAGATCCAAGATTATTGAGTTTGGATTGACCGCTAGATTTAACTGTTTTTAATTTGACATAACCGTTAGATCCAAGATTTTTAAAATATTTTTTATACTTTTAATTTTTTTATATATATTTTTTAAAAATTATTATTAACTTGTTATGGAACACGGCCTAATATACTAGTTTAATTTAAAACACAATTCAATTTTGATGCAATATATATATATATATATATATATATATATATATATATTTTTTTTTTATTTCAATATAATATCCGCATACCCAATATTAACATTATAGATACAAATATAAAATTTATCATTTATCATTTAATATGTGTATAAAACTTATATACATTGTTATATATATATATATATATATATATATATATATTATTCTAAAGGCAATAAGTAGAGGATAAATATAGTAAAAACCTAATATATAAATATTTATTATCATTCATAACGAACGAGAACCTGATCTTCACCCATCATTTACATAGGTGAGGTTTGAACACTTTTCCATTTATTATGGAAAAAATATTTGTTATTAGCTACTGCTTAGACACCGTTTGGTGCAAAATTATTTTTTAAAAAAAAAACAAATTTTTTCTTTAATATTTTTATTAATTTTAGATTATTTTGATGTGTTGATATTAAAAATAAATTTTAAAAAATAAAAATATATATTATTGTGATATATTTACAAGCAAAACTCACTTTAAAAAAAACCGTTATCACAATATTAAATTATCTTCTACTTGATTTATGATAGAAAATATAATAAAAGCATATATCTGGACTTGTTCTGACAATTTAGATTTTTTATATTAAATATTTATTTTAAGTAATAAGTGTTTATGAATTTGAATTCCATCAATTTTATTTATAATTTACAAATAATAATAATAATAATAATAATAATATAATGTGAATTTATTTAATAATAATATAATGTGAATTTATTTAATAATAATATAATGTGAATTTACTTAAAGTTCAAGTCTAAATAATTTTAAGTTAATGAGCGTATGCTAAGAAATATACAATAAAATCATAACATCTAAATTTCTTGTACTCTAGTGGGTTTAATTAAATTTTTACGAGAAATTAGTGATTGCTTAGTTTCTAAGCTAATTTAATTTTGTTTGTGCTCATCGTCACCCACGCCTACAAGTGATCTGTATATGAACTTGTTTATGCAATTCATTACTCGACAATTTATTGTAGATTGCAATTTGCGAGTAAAGAAAGCTAAACAAGCACCACGCGATTGTAAAGAAGCCACGACAAGTACAGGTGGCGACAGGTGAATTCATTACAGAATCGCCAATAAATTAGGAAGCATTGAATGGCCTGGGTTCTGTCTGCCTCGAGCAGGCAGTGACCGTACGTTCAGTCAACTTGAAATATATATATATATATATATACACACACACACACACACCAAAACAATTTAAAAATATAAAAAAATATAATCCTAACGATCACAAGTGTACAGCTAATGGGCTCCTAGGAAGCCCAAAGCTAAATGAGCTAGAAAACTAGTCATCCTACACATGAACTGTCCACCCCATTCCAAGAGAAGACCAACAATCCCAAACAAACCAAGAACAAAGCGAGCAACCCTGCTGTTGTGTTTCTTCATGGTTTTAGATTTAATGGCATCCCAACTTGGCAATCTCATGAATAAAAAAATAATTTTAATAAATTATTAATTTTTCTACTTAAAAAATACTTGTTTTTTTTAATATATATTTAATAAATCAAGGGTAATTAATGTTTGATAATAATAATAATTAATTCTTATTAATTCTTCAATCTTTTAGCTTTTAAAATTCATTATAAAAAAAGGATGAGTAAAGTTTTTAACTTGATATTTTTTTGCTAACTCTTCCTCACTTTATATTTTAGTGTTTTCTTTTAATTTTAAGCTTTAGTTTTTCACCCAAATCTAGAATTAAGTTTATTTGGATTTTTGAGGTTTTTTTTTTCCAAATACTTTGTTTTGAAATTTATCTAAAGTAAGATAATGTTAATGAAATCTTAAGATATATTTTAATTACATAAATAATAAAGTTTTAAAGCAATAAATTCATCTTTAACAGCGACCAAAGTTAAGTTACTTTAAAATGCTTCAATAAATAAATATTTTTTTATTTTAATTTAAAAATAAATATTTTTTAATTATTAGTATGCAAGCTAGATCTTTGAATTAGCATCAATTACAAGTTTGATTTTATATTTAATTTACTTTTTAGAATTGTTTTAATTTATTATATTTATATTAAAATCATATCCAACAAGAGTTATGTTTTTACTTGTTTATGATATGGCTAATCACGAAAAGTCTTAAAAGTGTGCCTTAATTTTGGCCACCATCAAATATAATTAATTATATATATTTTTTTAATGAACTAAAAGTTAGATTACGAGAGAAGTGTGGATAAATGAATAACAGTGTAATAACATAGATAATTTCATTACAATGCGGATAATAGAATATGATCTGAAATAAATCACAGTGCAGAGGACAACTGATACGAGCACCAACATTTCACAAAGATTTGCACGTCGGGTGATAAAAAAGGTAGCCTGCCCCGAGCCCTGGACTTCACTGCAGCTTGACATACTTCAGAATCCTATATATGAAGCAAGACTGATCTATTTACATTAAAAACTTTCGAGGGGAGACTCATGTAATCAAAAAAATATTTTAGAATTTGATTTAATTGCTATGTTGTACTCTTCACTATTTTTAAGGAAATGGAAATGACACAATTCCAGTTAAATTGGATGTTTCATGGACTTGAGCTATGGTCGGATATTTGAGTTCAAACCTTGACAATTTCACTATTTGAGTTTAAATTGGATCTTGGTAATCAACACGCTGGATCCACTGCCTACTGTGACTTTACAATTTCCAGAAGTCATATTGCGTGTGTTCTTGAGGGCTTTCGATAAATGTACCCCTCTACTAGTGTAAATTGTTTTATTACATCCCTCCATCAACATAATATAGTATTCTGTCCTTGTACGAAAGAGGTTTCATTTAGTATTATCCCTCCATCTGTCTTTGTTTTCTCACCAACATTATAACTTAATGAATTAAATCATGATACGTGAAAAAAATTATTGAAAATCCTATTAGATGCAGGTTGTTATTTAATAAAAGTTTTGTTGTGTGGGGATAAAATAAAATATTGATATGAGTAGAGGGGTCAAGTCAACTATATCAAAATGCCATGTTCTTAATATAACAGCGCATGTGCATAAGAAAATGGCGAGCCTGGGACACATCGATCTTGAGCGACAAATTAAGCATTACCTTTCTTCTTCGTTTGTGTTGCTGCGGCTTCTACTGGACTTGTAATTAGGAATAGGAACACGGCCGGACTCGATATGTTTAAGATCTTCAACTAGGATTTCGTAGTGTCTCTTCACTTCCTCAGCTGATTTCACACCACCAACAGCTTTGGCTACATTTTTCCACCGGTCCGGTGTGTCCTTATCGAACAAGGCTAGAGCCTTTTCAAACAGTTTGTTTTCCCTTGGTGTCCAAGAGGAGCTAGAATTCCTTGGAGTTTGATGGCTGGAAGACATATTCTCAATGCCAAGTCTAAAATTTTGATGGAAAAGCAGAGACACGGGACTCTTTCGCAAATAGAAGAATATTAGTTTGGCTGATCACCGAGTAAGTGAACATAAGAGAGCAGGTTCTAATTGAGGAGGTGTTTTGAGACACTGAGTGGCTTGGGTGCAGTGCTTATAAATGGTGGAGAAAGAGGCTGTGGTGATGGCGGGTTGGATCCAGTTGGAGAATCTGTGTTACCAAAAGGAAGCATAAGGTGTGACAAGGCTTCTTTGGAACCACAAGATGAAGCAGGACATGGTACAGACAGGGGGGGCGAGGACTCAGTTCAAGGAAAGGGTTTTTGATTTTTAATTTCAATTTAAACTTTTCTAAATGTTTTTTTTTCCTTTCATTTATAATATCTACAAAAGCTTTCCTAGATAATGAACAAGCTAGTTTCGCTGTAAACAACCATGCAACTACTCTACCAGCTAGTGATAAATGCATATAACAGCAAGTAAAACCCATCTCCTTCCTCGATGTTAAGTGGCATTTTTCATGATTGCTCAGGTGAAAATGTACTTCGCTAATGCTGGAGCAAGGATAACCACAAAAGGGAAGCCAAAACACTGAAAAGCAGAAAGGAGTAAGGGAACTGAGGGTAGAGAATTACTGTTCAGATTATATTAACAGTGATGATGATGACATTAAAAAAACAGTGAAAAATAACAACCATGAGAACTGATATCTAACATGAAAATGGATATCTTTTATTGTGTGTCGGACTCAAGATCATGGGATCAGATGGCAGTAGCCTGACATAATCTTTTGGATCACTGAGGACATACTGTCAATATATAAAGAGAGGAGCTAGATAGAGGCGCACCGCTGGATGTATTTTCGTGCAGTTTTGATACGTTTCAGACCTTTGGAAATAGAGTTTCGGGTTTTTGCTGGTGAACAACATTCCAAAAGGGTCTAGCTGGCTACTTGAGACCGTACCATGATGTATCTGTATTTGATCATATTGGAGGAAAGCAACAGATGAATTCCGATTCCAATATAGACTCCTCCTGCAACACAGACATCTTGACACATAAATTCCAGAGTCCGACTCCAACAGTGATTGCAGATTGCAGCCATCACAAACTGAAACAACTGATAGGATAATTACTTTGTATAGATAGACCCTTGTATGACCGTGATTTAATAGCCATCATCCTTCCTAGTTGTGTGTGTGTGTGTATATATATATATATCTGTTGCTGTAACAGAAAAACACAATACAAGATTCTTCTGTCTTCTCTGTTTCTTCAACATATTACTCTGTCCTTTTTGTTTCTTCAGATCACTATTGTTGTTTGGTTGCTGGATCTGTTCTTCAGGTGCTGCTGGTTTTCTAGTGGATTTGCCCAGTTGGCAATTCATCTCCTCATGCCCTGTCTTGTTAAACATTTTGCTAGTGTTTTCCCTTTTTTTTTGCATTAATTTTCAAGATATTTAATTTAACCTGGACCGTTAATGTTCTAGAGTCCTCTCAAAGAAAACAAAGATTAAGGCCCCATTTGTTTTCTGGGATGTAATGTTTTACGGGATGGATAGTACTGAGATAATATATCAATTTTTTCAAGTAAAAAAATACTGGTGAAGGGCTTTGGACAAGGGCTCATCTAATTATGCTAGCACTAATGGTCAGTGGAAAGTGGTCCTTCGCTATCTAGAAGGGCTTGACTTCTCTTGAGGCCAAACTTCTACGTTTGGTGGTCCTTCCTCGCAAGTTGGAGGGTCCATGGAAAGTGCTTAGCTTTGATTATTATGATTTGTAAAAACCAAGGGTTCCATATGAGCATTGCGTCCTTTTCTCTAGAATTAGGCCCCGGAACTCTTGATGGGTCTTAATTCTTTCAAGGCCCCTCTAATCTCTTGGGTGTCACGAAAGCAAAAGAAATGTGACTTTTCACGAGCCTGTAAAGTCCACCACCCACGAAAGCTGGTCCATGTGCAATGCATGCTGCTGCCCAAGCTTAGATCTTCCACACAGAGGGGAATCTGTGATTCAAGGATAGAATGAGACTTGAGAGGTCATGGAAAGGAGAAAAGTGTTCTCTCGGCAATAATATAGCATCTAAGGATAAGCAGATAGACGTGCATTTCTTGAGTACCAACCAAAAGGCATCATGCAGCCACGGTGGTGGATACTTTTTCTGCAGGCTGCGTACAAGTTGACATGAAGCAAAAGGTTTAGCATGGATGGAAAAACTGGAGGGCGAAAGAGAGCAAGAAAAAAAAAAGAAAAAATCGTGCTTTTGGTTATTTACCTAAGATAACTGTTCCATATCTTGTGTAGATGCTCCATAGCTTTGAGAAGCAGGGCTAGAGAGTCCCATTGGATTTTTGAGGGCCCAATTCAATCCAATTCTCCCGGCTGACGTTTCTAGGAGGCCTGAACTCCGATCAGGCTCGCAGACAAGCAAGTCCTGGCAACAAATTATTCAGTGCACTGAAGACAGTGTTTTAACACGCAAAGATTCTAGCTTGTTTTGTTATGGATTTGGGTTCGAAAGAAAGCTACGAAAATAGAATTTTCTCGTAAAAATACTTATTTGGGTGTGAACAGTTTGCTTAAAATTAATCAAAAAAGGATTGATTAATATCGATACGTGATGAAAACTTGCTTGAAAACTCTTAGTTTTTCCAGCTTGAAGGAAAAAAAAAAGGAGTCAACAGTATCAGTACTACCATGTTCCAACTGAAACATCCAGGCCCATGCTCCATGTTTCTGTATCAAAGGATGTCTTGTTGGATTGCGGGTTACGGGGGAGTTCAAATATCGTTGCAGGCATGTAGCCCTTTGATCCAATGCCATCCAATTTTTTATAAAGGAAATCGGAAGTTAGTCCCAAATTCAAATTCTCTACGAGAGCCGAGCTCAAGTTAAGAGTTATTTGTACAATAATTTAGAACTTTTACTTAATAAAATTTTTAAAAATAAATAAGATCTTATTTATCAGATACACATAAAAAATAATAATAAAATTAGTATTTGAACATATTTATTTGCCATATTTGTTTCTATATAATCCTGAAATAGAGTCTTATAAAGTTGGAAACTCGATGAATTATATCGGAAATCTATCCAACTGTTCACACTCCAAGCTTTGCCTCGCTCAAAAATATGGTGGAAGATAGCTTGGAGGTTTTTAAATGTGAAAACAAGACACCGAACTAAAGATCAAGAACAACGCACCTTCGCCCTTCGAGTCGTAATTCATGCTATTTATGTTCTTTCTTTCCTGTAATATTACTTCAAGGAATCCAGTCACCTTCAAAAATACCGTGTTCTAAATGGGCAGGAAGCAGAAAGAAGAAGAAATTCAGTTGCTCGAATAGTTGGTTTTGGGGGCAATTTATGAAAATAGTTGTCAAAACATTTCGACGGAACAACTTGATATTTCGATTAAGTGCGTGTGAATGTTTTGGCTGTGGTATGTTTGAGACCTCATTGTGCTTATTCCTTTGCACTCTACCTTCTATTCAAACCAATTTTAAGAATTGGTATAGGTCCATGTTGGGTCATGAGATTTTGGTTGTTTATTCTTATGGCTCTAAACAACCAAAGTCTCATGACCCAACATGGCGCCTATACCAATTATTAGTTACATATGCATTTGAACCTAAAATGATCCTTAGCCTAAGGGTGTTGGGTTTGATAACTTACTAGTTCCATATTTATTTATGCCCAATACATAGCTAAACTTAAGGATGATAGGTCTGACATCTTGCCTGATTCACAAGTACTTAGGCCTAGCATGTGTTGAACCCAAGGACGATGGATTGGACATCTTGCAAGACGCATATGTACCTAGACTCAGCAAGTAACTTAGCCCAAAGATGTTAGGTCTCGCATCTCGCTAGACCCACATGTACGCATTAAGCCTAAAGATGCTGGTTCTGACATCTCATTAAACACACATATACTAAGACTCGACACATAGATGAGCCCAAGAATGCTGGTTTTGACATCTCGTCAAACCTTCATGTACTTAGACTTGACACGTAGATGAGCTCAAGGATGATGAGTTTGTCTTCATACCAGACCTACATGTACTTGGGCTCATCATGTAGCTAAGCCTACGGATGTTGGGTCTAGCATCTCGCTAGACCCACATGTAATCTAGTTTAATGTATAACCAAGACCAAGGATATTGTGTATGGTGACTAGCCAGACCTAATTGTACTTGAGTTTAACAAGTAACTGAACCTAAAGATGTTGGGTGTGTTAACTTGCTAAACTCACATGTACTTAGGCTCAATGTATAGTTTAGCCCAAGGATCGGTTCTAACATCTTTTCAATTCCATATATATTTGGACTTAATGCATAGTTGAGCTCAAGGATGTTAGGTCCAACATCTTGCAAAACTCATATTAGATATGCAAAGATTTGAAAGGTTATCATTTTTAATGTGAGACTTTTTACCTTTCCCATGAGATTTGATTGTCCCATGTAAAATTATTAGGATTCTTGTGGACATATGGCTCATCCTTATGAAAATAGATGGCCATGTAGCTTATTTTCATTTAAAAAGGAAAAAAAATGGTGGCGTGTATTTAATAGAGTAATTGAGTAGATTTTTGGAGATTTGAGATGACATAAAAGGTTATTCATCCAACGATGAAGGTGAAAAGTTAACTTCTTTATAACCTTAACTGCTCTTTCTTTCGTCTTTTATTTTACTTTCACTCTTTTTGCAAATTCTCTATAAAATAGATTTGTTGAAAATTTCTTCAGCATGTTTCACTTCTTAAATAAATTGTCATTTAAGGTATTTCTTACCCAAAAACCTTCTTCTTTTTTATTTTTCATTACAAGAAAAATGGATCATAAAAAAGTCAGTTATGACTCTAAAAGTAAGGACATTATTTTCTCTAGCGATGAATTTAGATTTTAACTAGAAATTAAAGGAAGTAGTAGAGGACAAGGACCTATTAGATTGGGCCTTAAAACTAGAGAAGGTGGAACTTTAGTGTTCACCTTTAGTTTGAGGAAATGTAGTTCTCATCATTGGAAAAGTCTTTCCCCTAATGTTTTTATAGAACCTTGAGGGAGGGAAAGGGTGTCTCAAGCCCCTAATGATGATGCCCCTAACACTTTAAACATAGATTAAGTGGTATATATCAATGGTTGGCAGCTAAGACAATACATAACTTAATTGCCTTCCAAGGTTGAATGAATCATCTAAGTGACCTTGGGCTCTCTACCCGAGGTTACTTTAAGATTACAACCCCCATATGTATGTATAAGTTGGGGTATTCCTTTCCTCACAAAGGGTTTATGAGGAAGTGTTTAGGTATTACATGTTGGGCCCATGCCAGTTGCATCCTAATAGATGAATAATCTTGGTCATCTTTCACAAATTCTTTGGGCTTTTTGGAATCGAGCCTACTATCAACATCTTTATGACCTGCTACCATCTAGTCGATGATACTAATGGTGACAATGATATGTGTTAGTTCTTTACTTCCACCAATAGACCCACAAGAGTCATAAAGGAGACTTTACAAGGCAAACCTGTGTATGTCAAGAAATGCAGAGGGAGGTGGCTAGCAAATAATTAGGTATAATAGGTTGGTCGGCTCCCGAGATGTGATGCAACATATTTGGGATTATACTTATTATTAGAGAGCATCTCCCATTGAGGTGAATAATAGGTTTTGTTTGAGCTTGAAGGAGGAGAAAACATGTATTGCATTGACATTGACTCATGACATCAATAAAATAGATAAATAGTATTACTAGGTTATGTTACAAAGTATACAACCTCTTTATCCTTTTTTTTTTTCATCTAAGATCATTTATGACTTTGTTTTCATGTAGGATTAACAGCGGAAGGAGAATTGAAGACTTCAATAAGGTTTGCAAAGGACAGCTTGTTAACTGCTGGCTAACTGTCTAGACTTCCTGGTCGCATCATCAAAGTATTCTTTTGTGAAATCATGCGAAAACATTTGATGGGACCCTGGTTTTGGTAATTACTTTTTTAATAAGAGAATCCACTGGTCTTTTTCTCTCTATGGGAGGGGGAGATAATCTTAAATGGCTTGAAACTCAAGGAGAAACCCACAATTTTAAATTTGCAGCAAACCTCAATCGCAGACTCAATTCACTTGATTTTCTCAGTTCATGCAACGGGTTGCTTTGTTTATGTCAAGATTGTGCTGCTAAGCCTGTTATGCACATAAGAAATCCTATCACATGTAAAACACTAATGTTCAACCGTATGAAAAGGGACGACGTTTGTGCTTAGAATTTTGTTTCGTGGACACCGGTTTGATCGCAACAACGTAAAATTTGAAAGGGCCATGTTCAGCAAGCCATCAACCTCAGCTGGAATCCTTGAAGAATCCTCAGTTGAAAGCTTCATCTCAGAAGACAAGAAAACCCAAGTTTAGTATCAATGGTACACTCATCACTTTTCAGAAAAAGCAGTGATTACCAATGTTCTCTTTGATTGGAAAACTACCCCACGTTTTTGTTTCTATTTCTTCATAATTGGTACGACCTCTTTATCAGTTACTCTGCAGGATTGGAAAACAAGGGGAAGCTACCACTTCCATTAACAAGAGTTTTGCGATTGGATTTTTATTTAAAAGAATCTTCAGAACTGGCCCGTAAAACATACACACTGTATCAAAATCTGGGTTTCCTAAAAAGGGCCTGAAGGAAAAAATAGCTTGCCTCGACCAACTGGTCTTGTAGAGATGAAGGGGGCGTGGCACTGCTTTAATCAAGAAGTTGGTGAACCCTAATTGGGGTTGTTCTTGTTCCATAATTCTTTCAGACTCGGGTCTCTTGCACAGTAAAAAACTAACAAATGAATAGCTGCTTTCGATTTCGGTTCAAAACCCAACAGCTGAGATGAAACAGATTTTGTTTAAGTGTTTAATCCTTTTCTTTATATTAGAAACGAAAGTTTCTATGAACACAAGAATGCTTCCTCAAAGAGACAAAATAATTGGAAGGACCATCTAGTGAATTAGTCCCAAATCAACACGCTTTTTATCAAAAACAGCGAACCCCATGATATATTAATGAATTAGTGTGGAAATGATGCACTTCATTTGTGGAAGCAGTGCCATCTAAAGAGTTATATCATCAGAGGTTAATTGAGGTGAATTTAGCAGTAAAGCTGATCTCAGAGACTAGATTTGATTTACCATAAAAAAGAACTCCATTTCTCTAATTCTCTACAGCATTTCCTAAAGGAGTACAAATCTTTTCCATGGCATCAATCACAAAATTCCTTCATTTTCTGAAAGTATTTCATTTTCACACTCCCAAAACTAATCCTTACTCTTTTTGGGAATCATAATGCAACCAAAGACCACTCCTAAAGTGTACTTCCGCCACACACGATTGCATAAACGAGTGCTCAAAAAGACGCAAAAAATAACAATAATGATAGTAACCATAGCAATAATCTTTCTCAAACTTATCGTCATAGTATAATAATAACTCCATACAGCTGGATCTCTCAAAAAAAGATTGGCTTTGCTTACACCCAAGCAAGCACCATCATCGTCTTGAAGGACTATCATTCCCCGCCAACTTTACAGTTGGAGGAACCCACAATTTTAATTGCCCAATCTTCGTCTAAAGGCCTCTATGTTGTCAAAGTACTGAGTCCACTCTTTTTCATGGGCCTCAATGCCATCAACATCAGTCTTATAATGATTGACGTTGTAGAGAGTAATTAACTTGAGATATTCAAAAATCAAATACAATATCCATTGGATCTAGATGTATAACTAGTAAAATACTAGCCTGCTGGCTTGCCCTATGTTACATGTTGCAGTAAAAAAAGGTTGAGGGCAAAAATAAAATGTTTTATAAAAAAAAGAAAATATATTTTAATTATGAATGGACGATACTAAGATAGAAAAACATTTGATTTATTTGGGTTAACTTGGACTGACATGCGATGAGGATAATTTTAAAAAAAATAAATTTGAAAAGCTCAATCCTAAATTAATTTAACGTGGAAGGACAAAATCAGTAAAAAAAATATTTAATTAAAAAACAAAAAAAACTCAAGTAAACTAAATAAACTCGTGACGAAAATCATGCATGCTATTGGATTCAGTAAATGTTTTTATCCCTAAAATTATTTTTTATTTAATTATAAGATAGTAAAATATATGATTTTTTTTTTGTATGAAACAATATATTTTTAAAAGAAAAAAAAACCATGATAGGAAAGTAGGTCAAGATAGCAAATGTACATCATTGACAATAAATGATGGAATTACATCTTTTAGGTTTGAGTTAAATAAATAAAAAAATAAATTATCAATAGCAAAGGGTGTAATTGTATTTTTTAAAATTAAAGGGCAAAACAAATATTAAACAAAACCAATAATTGCTTGGATGACGTAGATTAACCTGTTAAACCTGCCACTCGAATAATAAACTAAATTGAATTTAATTTTTTTTATTATTTTTTTTAAAATCAAATATAAAATAGAAAAAAAAACCAAAAATAGCTTTGTTGTGTGAGTCTGAGCATAAAAAAGAAGCCTAGAAGCATGAACCTTTCGGCCTAGCACGTGCGTCTGGGTCTTTTTTTTTTTTTTTAATTTTTAAAGGGATGGACGACTTATAGTCCACTAATTTATTCATGACCATAAAACCTAAAAAACAGCTAAAAAAGTCTAAATCAACCTAAAATCAAAATTATTCATGTGGTGAAATCTACCACCCAGGCAAAGGAGAAGAAAAACTATATTTGGGATAAAAAAAAAAGACTTAATTGTACAAAAAAAAATTGATCACCAAATTAAAAACTTAGAAAAAAATTAACTATTTAACAGTGAAAAAAGCTAGTGTTTGATATAATAAGGGGTCTAATTTGTTTGAGGAAATTAATAGCAAACAGTCATGTCCGTGCTCTATGTAGCTACAGTACTGTATTATTGGCTAATAAGACTAACCAAGATTAGTCTTAATGCGCGTAACAACACTACCTGAACAAATCCACATAAAAATTGTGTAAGTACAGGCAATTATTTTCCTTGAATATATTCTAAAAAGGGCACTCTATTCGTAGCCAAGGATTGTTGAATGCTGCTCACGGGAAGAAGGAAAAGCAAGATAAATTGCTGAATGAATTAATGGAAAATCGACTTTCCAAATAAAAATAAAAAAATATTTATTGCTTCCAGTATTACATATGGATTAAGAAGTGAGGACTGCGTTTGCAAATAGCTAGAGAATTAAATCAAGCAATTATTCATTTGGTACGACATCTGTCCCCATTTAAAATTCTGAAATGATGCTATAACCAAAATTCATACAGTACTACCGTTTATGCAGGCCTTCTTCAATTCTTCATGACCCACTGTCCCATAATGATGCTACACACGAATGTGACATCAAGTAATGTTACAGAGGAACGAGCTTCGTGTATTAATTGTACTGCAGACAGATTGGTCTAAGGTGGTCTTCGTCATGCGATGCTGTCGATGATTTGTTCAGTCATCGATTGGCTAAACGAAAATATCATAGCGATGATGTTTTGAGGCGAAACTAACCAAGTGTTTCTTGTGGTAAAACCTTTCGATTTCCTTTCAGCAGAGCTGTCAATTCAGAGCTGCCATGGAAGTTGCACTGTTCCAAGGACTAGTTTTATTGTAATGAATGCTGCGAATGAGCCCTAGATCAATCTGGAGTTTCTAGGTTTATCAGGAACACTCTCTGTTAATCAAATATATTGAACAAGTTCAGTTTTTAGAAGGAAATTGCATGGGTTTCAAGTGTAGATATCAACCTGGAATCATTGGTGGGTGCTGTAGAAGATTGGAAGGGGACATAGACAAAGGACGAGTTGGTGCATTAAAGGAAAATAAAGTTGTGTTATTTAAGATAAGGTTGGTTTAACATCTGTCTAAAAATAATGGGAACACGCCCATATGGCCTTGTGCTAGTGGCAAAGATCCTCCAAGCTTTGGCTTAATCCTTCCTTATGGTCTCCTCGTCACCAATCACTTACCCTTTCACTCTAATAAATTCCTTGAGATGCACCAATATATATCCTCATTGCAACGATCTCTATTTAACTATAGAATACATAAACCAAGGCCCTTTATGGCCATTTCTTTATGGTGATCCCTAATCTATCTTGGGAAATTGTCTCTCCTTATTTTATTATATCATCTAATCTTTAATTTTTTTTAATGAGTTGGTAGTGTCCGTACCATTAAAAAGATATATATAACACTTTTTAGTGATTAAATTTACTCTCTTCTACATAATGTGACTCGTGTAGATATATAATAGTTGGATTATTATTGGTGATTAATTTTTTATATTTTTTTCTACCCTGACAACTAAAATACATAATTATCATCTTTGTTTATTATTTGTCAAAGCATGTATGACTTTCAAACTTAAAAAGCTCATGTTTGACATGATTTGCCAATACAAGATACTCGAGTTTGAACCGATGCTTAGACACATCTAAATAAAATTATCTTAGTCACTTAAAATTTTATATTTTTAATATCTTTTTAAAAATTTTAAAAAATATTATTCGGTTACGAAACACGGCCAACATACTTAGTTTAAATGCTATATGCGATTTATTGTTTGCAATGACAATTTAAAATTAAAGGGTAATGGAGGATTTTGGAGATCACCAATTGATAGAAGCCATCAAATATTCTTAAACTCGGTCCATACTTCTAACATCATTCCACATACACGTATAACAGCTAGCTAGAAGCCCATACAAGACATTTTTTAGCTTGGCAGATAAATTTCCAAGCTGGCTGGAATCTCTAGATTACGTGACAGCAGCATCTCGGATAAAATCTTTCTCTGGTGTTCTTGTCATGAATATGCTATCTTGACACCTAGTAGCTAGCTAACAGTCCGTATTGTTCATCTCTAGAAGGGTTAGCCAGGCCTGGAAGCGAAGTCAGATTAGAGCAAGATGAAACTGACTTGATCATCTGAAACTGCAAAAGCTTTGGTCCAGGCATATCTTGACCTAATACACAGACGTGGTGAAACAGATAGAGGACATGGCGTTTGTCTTTACTCCTGTCCTTTGATGCTGCAACTAGCGTATACTGTCTGTGACCAGCCCTTTGATTTTTCACTAATTAAACTTGCTTCCATACATGCACCCAAAAAATACATATATATCTTCATACTGTTCTTCTATTTTTCTTTTTTCTTTTTTCTTTTTTACATTTTTACCGACTACATTTTCTTTTGTCCAAGAAAATGAAGTACACATATACGTATCTTGCTAGGGAAAGTAATTCCGGAAATGTATATACGTATCTCTTCATGGAAAAGATACGAATCTTTAAGCTTTATAGACAAGCGACATGGTCTCGTTCAGCATCATATAATACAGTGATATTTCCTTTAATATCCACGAATCTTTTCTTTTCATAGTCAAAAGTACAATGCAGCTAAATTCTAAGATGTCAGGAAAAGTAGATTTACGAGAGATCCGTGGTGATTTTTAAAAAAGCTTTAAAAATATCTTTTTACAGATACTACAAATTACATCAATTTTAAACAAGTAATTATATGACAATAAATTAATTATATATAACTCAATTGATATTAATGTCTCTCTTGTTCTGAAAGGTTTCAAGTATGAGCCATATAAAAAAAAAATTGTGTAAAAAAATGTTGAATGCCAATTATATATAATGCTTCTTTAACAATTCGTTTTTCTTTTCTTTTTTAAGATTTACTTCCCTCTTATTATTTCAATTTGAAAAAAGTTGCACAACAGAAATTTCTCATTAATGAAAAAATACAATATAAATAAATAGAAATCTATAAAAATAGATTTAATTGTCGTGCTTGAAAAAATTCTTAATTGCTATTTTTTTTAGATATAGACTAAAGTTTTTAACTAAATTGAATAAGATAAAAGTAATCTTTATTCTCATTCCATAGATTATTATATCCACATCATATTTATTGTAAAATATAGTGATAGATTACATTGCCCTTTGTTTTTAGTAAAACTATAGAGTATCTTTTTCTCATATAATCAAGATGTTATAAAGCAATAAGTAATTTAAAATCAAAGTTAAATATTTAATGACTATATAAATGTTTTTTGAAATAAATATTTTATTAATGGATAATATCTAGAAGGAAAAAATTAGTATGACCAAATTATTTTTCAAACAATGAATTTGGTCATAGGTAATGATAAAAATAAAATGTGCAATTTTAATATCCTAGTCACAAAAAAGAAAGAATTTGCAATCTTAGCTATATTTTCTAGATATAAATATAAAAACAATATTTAATTTTATAATTTATAAAACATATAATGAAGGATTTTTGTTCTATTTAAATAATAAAAATAAATTACGGAGTAAAAATTAAAAATCATGAAATAAAAACATCACCATTCCTCTCACCAAGCCGTAAAAGAAAATGAGAAGAGGGCTGGAAGGTCATAGGTCAAATTGGTAATTTACCGAGACCGCCACTGACATATCACAAATAATGGGGCCAAAAGGTAGAGATTAGACAACGAATTCAGAGTCTGATAGGTTGCTTTCACCATCTTTCTACCTGATAGACTGGCTGCCATCAAAAATTGAAAATTGCACTCCTCTAGCCCCGAATATAAATACTATATATGTGGGTCCATTGGGGCCATCGTGAAGTCTTAAAATAATAATAAATAAATAAATAAAATAAAAAAACTATAGGGAAAATTAATGTTAGGAAGACTATTTATTTTCAAACATAACAGGCCTTCACTCTTAGGAAACATATCTAGTTTTCATAAATAGGTGAGAAGAGAAGACAGACGACGTCGGTGTGACTTGTGAGAGCTAACAGCACCTAACTTTTCCTTTATTCCGACAGCCCCATTAACCTCGATGTCCTGTTTGGATCATGCAATGAATGAGGAAAACAAGAGCAATATTTTCTCAGTAGGCAGCTTACATCCCAAATACAAACAATGCCCTTTACTTTTTCCCCACAAGGCCAGGAAGGAAACTATCCTCTGAGGTCCCAATATGCTCAAAGGTCTCGAGCAGCTGACCGAACATGTGAAGGAAAATGACTCAGGCCATTAATTAGTAATGTGCGAGAAATTTATAGGATGCAGGAGAAGTTATACAATGAGGATTTGGATTCTGAAGAGCTGGAAAAATAAAAGGAAATAAGGTCCTAACTTAATTACTCAAGAAAGGGTTTTGGCTACAGAAAGAAGAGAAGGAGATCACCTGCTCACCTAAATGCAACAACAAGAGCATGTTTCTCAAAGATTGCAAGAAAGTTTTTCTTAAAAATTCACATGCTAAGAAAGATCAAACCTCAAAATGAAAAAAAATAGCTCAAAAATTGCTGAAAGCCCAAAAATAGTTAAAAGGAGTAAACAGTCAAAAGTGGCTCTCGAGTTAACAGTAGTAGAATGTTTGCAAGTACTTGATGTGGTTAAAGGATTACTTCATTACACATTCCATAATAAGAAATTATTAGAGATTGCTTTCACACATGCTTCATTCCTTGATAAGAATTCCTCGAATGAGCATTTAGAGTACTATGAAGATTCAATGTTGAGCCTTCTTCTCACAAAAGAAAAGAACAGTACTCCCTATATGCAACTTATGGATGCTAATATGAACACAGAAAAATAGGCACAAATAGCATTTAAACATAAATTACATTGTTATTTTCATTATAAAAAGCCTCTTTTTAAAGAACAAAATAAGAGATTTTCAACCATCTAGGTGGTGGTCCAGTGGTAAGAGCTTGGGACCAAGAGGTTTGTTCCCTCTGTGGTCTCAGGTTCGAGCCCTAGGTTGCTCATATGATGACCACTGGAGGCTTACATGGTCGTTAATTTCAGGGCCCGTGGGATTAGTCGAGGTGCGCGCAAGCTGGCCCGGACACCCACGTTAATCTAAAAAAAAAAAAAGATTTTCTAAACACATCTTAAATTATCCTTTACACTATAATGGGCTTATTTAGATATCAAAAACCCTGGCTAACCTTGTTAAAGTAGTTATTGGAGTTGTTTACATTAATAGCAATTCCTCGATTTGTGGAAAATATTTAAAGGTTTATTGAAACCATTTATTAACCCATAGATAAAAGTACATCATGTTGGCATGAGCTATCATTGATAAATTATAGGATGAAACTGTCGTAGAGAGATTATAGGAACAATAGAGAGATCTTAGGAATCCCATGATTTTAAGGGTTAAATAGTATTTTGGACTCTAATTGAGAGATCTTTGTGTATTAATAGACTAGCAATCGTTGTAAAGAAACATACTGAAATATAACATATAATTTCAAATACTGTCACGGTATTAGAGCCAGACCTGTTCTGGTATTGCTTTCTTCTCTATTAACCTTTGATTATACCTCTCCACCATTATCCATAGAGATCACTAGAGACTTCGATAACTCTAGTGATCTTCCACCAAACTCTTTCATCAATGAATTAACTACAAAGATGGTTGATGTTCTCACCAAAACTTTAGCTCATACCACTGAACCTTATGTTATTCCAATTGGAATTAAGTTGAAAGACACAAACTATGGATTCCAGTCTCAAGTTATTGAGATGTATATCTCTGGTAAATATAAGTTGGGATATATCAATAGTGATTTTCATTAGCCCCCTCAAACAAATCCTTCCTTCTAAAAATGGTGCATAGACAATGCCGTTGTTACAAGATGACTAATCAATTTCATAGATCCCTCCCTAATTGTCAATTTTATTTGGTTTTCAATGGCAAAATCAGTGTGGGAGGCTATTGCCACTACCTATTTTGAGGGCAACGATACCTTTTAGGTTTATGCTTTTCGAAGATGCTTGGCTTATTTAAAATAGGCTGGTGGTTCCCTAGAGAAATAGTGCAATGATCTTCAAGTTCTATGGCATGAAATAGATTTTCATCATCCAAATCCCATGGAGTGTACTGTTGATATACAAAAATATAACGCATTAATTCAAAAATATCAAATCTATGTGTTTTTGGATGGTCTCGATGATCAACTGGATGCAATACAAAGTGATATATTGAAGATAAAACCATTTCTCATGGTCTAACAAGCTTATGCTCATGTATGAAGGGAAGCTATTCAACAGGCTGTTATGAACAAAGATAATACTAGAGATGCTCCAGGAGCAATGCTGGCTTCAAAGGGTTTCAAATCAGAACACTTTAAGATACTCTCACTAGGTAGCAGGAAGTCTGCTGGGACAACTAAGGCACGAAATTCCTTTAATGCAAATGGGTGCTCTAATTATGGAAACCAGAAACATACTTGTAATAGCTGCTTCAAATTGCATGGATATCTTGAGTGGTGGGCTAAATTTCAAAGCAAGAAAAAATGAGGCATTGCCGAGGTAAATGGAACAGTAGGAAAGGGCACAGTTGCTAAAGCCATACCACATCTCACTTACTCCTACTCTTGAAACTCCCTAATGAACCATGTCAGTCAATAACCAAGGTATTACATTATTTGATTCTCCTTTAGATGCTAAGAATAACGAGTGGATTCTTGACTTTATAGTAACTGATCATATGACCTTTGATGCTACTAACTTCACAAAACCCTCCATACCATGGCGAACCGGCATTGCTAATGCTAATGGAGTTGTGTCCCTAGTTACAGGGGCTGGCACATTCACATTATCCCCTTTATTACCTTTATATAATACCCTACTTGTTCCTTCTCTCTTGCATAAACTATTATATGCTAGCCAAGTTACCATTAATTTGAATTGTGTGGTATTTATTTACTCCACTTTTTGTTTACTTCAAGATATTCTCACCAAGAAGATCATTGGGCATGATACTAAGAGGGGGGCTCTACTACATAGATGATTTTAGTATGGGCATAATAAATTATATGCATCATCCAGTAGGTAACAACGATCATCAAATTTAGCTTTGGCATCGACGATTGAGGCATCCATTCTTTGGTTGTATGAAATGTCTGTTCCCTCGGTTATTCTTAAACATATCAAATTATAACCTTAAATGCGATACTTGTATTATGGCTAATAGTCACCGAGTACATTATCCTTTGAATGTGAATAAAAGTTATGCTCCTTTTACTTTAATTCATTCAGATGTGTAGGGTCTCTCTCCAACTTCTACTATGGCTAGCATTTGGTGATTTGTGATCTTTGTAGATGATTATACTCACATGACATGACTTTATTTACTAAAACAAATAAATAAAGTCCTAAATGTGTTTCAATCTTTTCATGCTATGGTTCAGACTCAATTCTCGCTAAAATTCAAATCCTTCATTTGAATAATTAAGGAGAATATGTTACTTATCAATTTAAAAAGTACCGTCAACAATATGGACTTATTCATAAAACCTCTTGCCCTCATACCCCATAGCAAAATAGAGTGGTTGAATGAAAAAATCAACATATTCTTGAAACTGCTCAGGCGTTATTACTCAATGTGAAATTCCTAGTAGATATTGGTTTGATGTAGTTGCCACAACAATGCATCTCCTCAACAGAATACCCTTTAAAGTATTAAACTTTTAAACCCCCATTTCAGGTACTCTCAACTTATGTTTCATTGCCTTCTGTGTTGATGATTTCACCATGAGTCTTTGGATGTGTTGCCTTTATTCACCTCCATAAGAACCAATACACTAAATTAGATCCTTGTAGGGTCTACTGTATTTTTTTTTGGACATGGTACATCAAAAGGGTTACTGGTGCCACAATCTAGTCAGTAAACGCATCTATATGATTATAGATATGTATTACATTTTTTGAGTCTATAACCTTTTTTTTTTAAGAATTCAATTCTTCACGTTAAGGGGAGTATTTATATGGAGTGCAGAATTGGTTAAAATTTGATTGGTTTAATGACACCAACATGGATATGCCAACTACATCACTAGAGGATACAACTGAAGCAGACATGGTAACCCAACTACATCACCAAATGATATAACTAAACCAGACATAGAACCCCCTATCTTTTCAGTACCCGATAATCCTTCTCTTGAGAATACTCCAGAGGTAAGCTCTCCTAGTATTTCTCTAAAATTTCATGATATAGATACCACTGTTGGCTATACTTTACCTGTCTGGTGTAATAGAGGAAAACCAGCCAATAGATATTCTCCAGAAGTTGAAGAATAAATATGAAAATATTTAATTGCAAATTTTGTATCTATAACAAAACTTTCTAAACCTTTCAAGAACTTTGTACATGTATTTTCATCATATCATGTACCTATAAGTGTTCATGAAGCATTGGCCAATCCCAAATAGACTCAAGCCATAGAAGACAAAATATATGCTCTATTTAAAAATGAAACTTGGACCCTGGCACTTTTACCTAAAGGGAAAAAAACTAGTGGGATGCAAATAGGTGTTCTCTATCAAACACAAAATAGATGGATCAATCAAGAGATACAAAGCACGACTAGTGATAAAAAGGCTATACACAAATATATGTCATGGATTATCAAGAGACCTTCCCACTAGTAGCAAACTTGAACACAATGAGAGTATTGTTATCTTTAGCAACTAATCTTGATTGGCCACTACATCAGTTTGATGTAAAAAATATCTTCCTCCATGGTAATTTTGAAAAGGAAATCTACATGAATATTCCATCGGGTTACACGGTAAATTTAGAATCTAAGATGGTGTGCAAATTACAACGAGCATTGTATGGGTTAAAACAATCATCCTGAGTATGGTTTTGGAGATTTAGCTTAGTAATGAAGAAATATGGCTTTTAACAAAGTAACTCAGATCATATGCTCTTTCTAAAACATCAATAAGGCAAGGTGACAACTCTAATAATCGATGTTGATGACATGATCATTGTAGGAAATGATCCTGAAGAAATATCAAGGCTCCAAGAATAGTTTGCTACTGAATTCGAGATGAAGAATCTAGGAGGACTTAAATGTTTTATAGGAATTGAGGTTACTAGATCAAAGCGAGGTATATTCCTTTCCTAACAAAAATATATTCTAGATTTATTGTCCAAAGTTGGACTACTGAAGTGTAAACTTGTGGACATGCTAATTGTTTAGAATCACAAAATTAGAGGATACAACGACTAGGTACCTACAAATAAAGTAAGGTTCTAGAGACGGGTAGGAAAACTTAAGTATCTCTCACACACATGCCTTGATATTACTTATGTTGTGAGCGTAGTGAGTCAATTCATGCATTACCTAAGCGAAGATCACATGGAAGAAATAATTAGAATTCTTCGATACTTAAAGTCTTCCTCTAGAAAGGGAATTATGTTTTCAAAGAATAACCATCTAAAGATAGAGGGATATACAGATGCAAATTGAGCATGAAATATTTCTGATAGAAAGTCAACTTCAGGGTATTTCACCTTTGTTGGTGGGAATCTTGTTTCATGGAGAAGTAACAAAGCAAGGTGGTGGTATTATTGAGTGTTGAAAGCCAAAAGAAAAACAAATCCCAAAGTTTTTGCACTGAAAGTACTGTGACGAGGGAGTAAATGTTATAAGCTAAATGTAATCATATTTGTTTTTATTTAATTTTTTTAGGGGTTAAAATAAAAAATTAAGGTAAGGATTGATTATGATTGAGGGTTCAATTTGATAATGGTTGAAAGAATCAGGGTGAAGCATTTGGCTAAATTTTCTAAAATCTAGAAAAATCAAATAATCAAGACAAATTTTGTCAGATTCTTTTATTTTCAAATTCAATTTTTAAAAGGGATAGAGATTAAATTCTCAGGTCACCTCAAACTCTTGTATTATAAATGAAAGTTCTGGTATAAAAAAGAAAAGAAAAGATTTTTTTTCCTGGATTGAAGGAGATAAACACGCAAGGAGAAAACCATAGATAGAGGAGAAGCAATGTAAATTTCACTCGAGAGAATTTTCACAAGAGAGAACAAGAAATCTTTTCCATCATCGTCCCTCTCTCTTTGCCCAAAAACTCTGTCCTCGACCAAACACGCTACAAGCCTCTCAATCAAGGTTGTTAAAATAGCGATTTTAACACGGCACGAAAAGCCGTACACAAACTCGGATCGTAAAAACAGATAGTAAAATCATAAGAAATTTTAAAATACATTAAAAAAAATTTCATGCTTCAAATAAAAATTAATACATAGTTCAAGTACCTTAAAAAACATGCTTCAAATAAAAATTCATACATATTTCAAGCCTTCAAATAAAAATTCATACATAGTTCAAGCATCTTAAAATACATGATTCAAATAAAAGTCATACAAGTTACAACCCTTTACAACTCAGCAAAGGCAACATAAAAACAATCAATCAGCACTCTAAATTACAAGTTACAACCCAAATCCATTCATCACAAGTTACAACCTAAATCACGGTTAAATTACAATAAATCCATTCATCACAACTCAGCAGCAGCAGCAACACTCTAAAATAAATTACAATAAATCCATTATCCATTCATCACAACTCAGCAGCAGCATCATCATTCTAAATTACAATAAACACATTCATCACAATTCACAACTCAGCAACACTCTAAAATAAATTACAATGAATCCAAATCCAGGGTAAGAAAAAACAAAGTTATAGTGTCACACACGATTAAATTTCAATCTAAAATTCGCAGGCAAACTCTCAAATTTCAATCTAAAATTCGCAGTTACACACACAGGACAGTAGGACACTAGAATATTAACATAGTCACATAAACTTGAGAGTCTAACTAATAGACATCATTAAACTGTAAAGAAACGGAATGGTAAGAAATTAAGAAGCTTACCTTTGTTTTGAGCAGTGAGTAGTGAGCAATGAGCAGTGAGGCTGAGAAGAGAAACGGACTAAGAAACAAGATAAACAGTGAATTTTTGCAATCAAAGTTGGAGCATGTGAATTCAATCAAACTAACATTAACATTAGACTAAGAAACGGACAGGGACAAAAAAACCCACTCGAAGATTGGAGAAACAAGATAAACAGTGAATTTTTGCAAGAGGGAGGTGAAACAAGATAAACAGTGTAGCTTACCTCGTGAAGATTAGAGAGACATGACACGACCAAAAGCTTGATGTCTTTTCCCAAGTGCAGGAGTGTCGAAGTAATAAATAACTCGGCAAGACCGGGGTCGAACCACAGAGAGGTTAATTGTATAAATTATAAATAACAAGACAACAACAATAACAACAACAACAATAATAATAACAATAATAACAATAATAGTAATAGTAATAGTAATAGTAATAGTAATACTCAGTACGTGGCGTTGTTATACCTGAGAATGATCTTAAAAGATTAGGTCACAGGTTTCCAGCCTATATACTGAGTTTATGAAAAGATCAAATAGATATATTATATAATATAAACAGAATGTAAATAATAATAATAATAATAATAAAAGAAGAAGAAGATGAAGAAATTAATGAGAACTTTGAGATGAAAGATTAATGTAAGGATTAAACAATGATAAAAACAAATGTCAAGGTTAGAGGATCCATTAATGGTACTTCAAACAAGTATAATATAAACTCTTATTACTCAAATGGAAACCACACATAAAGGAGGTTCCAATTAGATTATAAATTGTTAACATGATTACATTAGTTATCTTATTCGAATAAAGCTAATACTTGTAAATGTTGGCAGGCATTCATGATTATAACTTATGTTAACAACAAATCAAGTTCCTTTCATAGCTCAGGTGTCTGTTATACCATACAGTATGGGCTATGAAAGTGCCAAGTATTTGTTGTACCAAGTGTTATACAACATAAATCTAGATTAACCATTTAACAAGCAAAGTATTAAAAGTGAACAAGATAACAAATATAAAACATGTTAGTATCCAACGTTAAGGTCCATGTTAAGTTTATATTATACTTATTCTTACACCATTAGTGTATCCTTTTCACCTTGACATAATTAACTTAGCTAAACATAATAAAAGAAAGAAACATTAATGAACAAGACAAGAACATAAATGAGAAAGAAGTTAACTAAGTAAAGGAAAGGAAATGAAGTGCATAAACTTGATATTAATGGAAGCAAAACATAAGCAATACAAAGAGAGAAAACAAGAGCATGATCTTGATCTGGAAACCAAGATGCCTCAATACATGGTAAATGTCTCCTTTTATAGGACAAAATTTGGAACTATTAATTTGTTGACTAATTGATGAGTGGGTGGTGATTAGTACTTAAAAGTGCATGTTTATCAAGGGTTTATATCATCATTTTGCACTTAAAGTATCAATAACTCCTTAACTAAAGCATGTTTTATAATAACAAGTCTAATATTATAAATTACCCTAATATATGGTAAATGTTCATCTTAAATGCAGGCATATCACAAAAATCAAAGGATTGATTGATGAATTCAACTACTGAAATTTTGAAGATAAAGAAGGGTGAAGCTTAGAAAAGAGATGTTGGTGCAGTCCAAACTGGAACACTGTTCGGTAATTGGGTCATATCTCGAGTTCTAGATATCCAAATGATCTGAAAGTTTTACAGAGATTTGATAAGACATAGGCCTACAACTTTCATTTGGACATCAAGATCTAAGAAGGCCGTTTTCAAGTCCAAATAATAGCAACAACGGAGAAGTCCGAAGCTGTCCTGCAGCCCAAACACTATTCAGTGTTCAGCCCATATCTTGAGTTCTAGAAGTCCAAATGACCTCATCTTTTTTTTGCTGGAAAGCTAAGAGAATTTCGCAGAACTTTCATTTGGACATCTGGACCCAGTTCTGATGGTAGCATTTTTGTTTTATTTAGACAAGATGATAAGGATTTTCACTAAGTCAAAAGTTGGTCACCCACTCAACAATGAGTCATCAAAGCAATAATTCCGAATTTTGGCCTATAAAAGGAGGCATTTGCCATGTATTTAGGGGCTTGGTTGTTCAGATCAAGTTCATGCTCTTTATTTTCTCTCTTTATATTTTTGTAATTCTTAAGTTTTGCTTTCATTAATTTCTTGTTTATGCTTTTCATTTCCTTTCCTTTCCTTAGTTAACTTGTATTTTATTTATGTTCTTGTTTTGTTTATTTATGTTTCTCTTCTTCTTTATGTTTGGCTAAGTTTATTATGTCAAGGTGAAAAGGTTACACTAATGGTGTAAGAACAAGTATGGTATAAACTCAATATGAACTTTAATGTTTAATATTAACATGTCTTATCTTTTTATCTTACTAATTCTTAATACCTTGCTTGTTAAATGGTTAATCTAAATTTGTGTTGTATAATACTTGGTACAACAAATGCTTGGCACTCTCATAGCCCAACCGTATGGTATTACCTACACCTGGGCTATGAAAGGTACTTGATTTGTTGTTAACATCAATTAACATCATGAATTCCTGATAATATTTAAAAGTTTGGTGTTATGTAAATGAGATAATTAATATGATCATGTTGATAATTTATAATGAGCTATTAATGACAAATCATCCGAATGGAACCTCCTTCGTGTGTGGTTTCCAAATTGAATAATAAGAGTTTATACTATACTTGTTTGAAATACCATTGGTGGATCCTCTAACCTTGACATTTATTTTTATCATTGTTTAATCCTTACATTAATCTTCCATCTCAAAGTTCTCATTAATTTCTTCATCCTCTTCTTTTTATTGTTATTATTATTACTACTACTAATATTATTACTATTATTATTATTATTATTATTATTATTATTATTATTATTATTTACATTCTTGTTATATTTTATGTATGTTAAGTATGCTCTGTGTTTGATCAAGGATCCTGACATTGTTGGTCTTGCCTTGTTCATTCGCATCAGAAATCTGTTTATATTATATAATATATCTCTTTGATCTTTCCATAATACTCAGTATATAGGCTGGAAACCTGTGACCCGATCTTTTAGATCATTCTCAGGTATAACAACGCCACGTACTGAGTATTATTATTATTATTATTAATATTATTATTACTATTACTATTACTGTTATTGTTATTATTATTGTTGTTATTGTTGCTATTATTGTTATTGTTGTGTTGTTATTTATAATTTATACAATTAACCTCTCTGTGGTTCGACCCCGGTCTTGCCGGGTTATTTATTACTTCGACACTCCTGCACTTGGGAGAAGACATCAATCTTTTGGTCGTGTCAAGTTTTTGGCGCCGTTGCCGGGGAGGTAATTTCTTGTACAAATCATAGTATTTATTTTGTTTTCTCTTTTCACTTTTCTTGTATCTAACTTTGTTTCTTTTTCTTTCTTTTCTTTTTTCTTTCTTTTTCTTTTGTTTTCTTCTTCCTTTTATTCTCTTTCTACACGTGCATGAGTGTTTGGTCACGTACATTAAGTGGTAGACTTTCTAGGGTATCCTCATCATTTTCAGAAAATATGGCCGAAGAAGATAACCAGTCACTTCATAATGAGAATAATGAGAATAATGAGAATAACCGTGTTAGGACACTTAGAGACCACATGAATCCTACAAGAACAAGTGCACCCTCATGCATAGTTTTCCCTCCTGATGCATCCCATTTTAATTTTAAGCCAGACATTATTCAACTTTTACCTTCTTTTCATGGCTTAGATCTAGAAAATCCATACTTGCATTTGAGAGAATTTGAAGAAGTTTGTAATACCTATAATGACTTAAATTGTAGCATGAACACCATTCGATTAAAGCTTTTTCCTTTTTCATTAAAAGATAAAGCTAAAACATGGCTACAAAATCTTAGGTCAGGATCCATTCGTGCTTGGGATGAAATGCAACAACAATTTTTAAAGAAGTTTTTTCCATCTCACAGAACCAACTCTTTCAAAAGACAAATCACCACTTTCACTCAAAAACCAAGTGAAACATTTTATCAATGTTGGGATAGGTATCGAGACTTGCTTAATACTTGCCCTCATCATGGTTTTGAAACATGGAGATTGGTTTCACAATTTTATGAAGGATTAACACCTAAAGATAGGCAAATGGTTGAATTGATGTGCAATGGAACTTTTGAAGATAAAGACCCTAATGAAGCAATGGAGTACCTAGACTTACTAGCTGAAAATGCACAAAATTGGGACACTAAGGGCACTTATGAGGCACCAAGTAAAACCCAACCTCATACATCTAGTGGAGGTATATATAACCTTAGGGAAGATCATGACCTCCAAGCCAAGTTTACATCTTTAGCTAGAAAAGTCGAGGCACTAGAATTGAAAAAGAGTGGTCAATTAAAATCTGTTCAAGACATTGTGTGTCAAATCTGTGAAACAAATGAACATATAACCAATGACTGTCCAACTTTGCCTTCTTTCAAGGAATGCCTCCATGAACAAGCCCATGCTTTAAACAGTTTCCAAAGGCCCAATCATAACCCATACTCGCAAACATACAATCCTGGTTGGAGAAATCACCCAAATTTCAGTTGGAAGAGTGATAACAATAATGCACAAACTTCACAGCCACCGTTTCAAGCACACCATAATTTCCAAAATTCTCATGGATATGCACCTCCTTATGCTCCACCTCCTAGAAGAAATCTTGAGGAAACATTGCATGCATTCATTGAAAAGCAAGAGACAATCAACACTCAACTTACTCAAAGCATGACAAATTTTAAAGATGCTCTTGCAAAATTCACATCTGCTCTCAGTTTTCAAGAGAAAGGTAAGTTTCCATCTCAACCACATCAAAATCCAAAGGGGCAATACAATACAAATGCAAGTAGTTCCGAAAGCCAACACATGGATCAAGTCAAATCAGTCATCACTCTTCGCAGTGGTAAGGTTATTGAAAAACCCACTCTTGAACCTTGTGAGAAAGATGATGAGTCAATCTCTGAGGGTAAGGAAGGGGTTGAATTTGAACATTGTGAAGAAAAGACTGATTCTCCGCCAGCACTTCCTTTTCCTCATGCCATGACCAAACAAAGGAAAGTCAATCACAATTCTGAAATCCTTGAAATTTTCAAACAGGTAAGGATCAATATACCTTTGTTGGATGCTATTAAACAGGTACCTTCCTATGCTAAATTTTTGAAAGATCTATGCACTGTGAAGAGAAAACTGAATGTGAAAAAGAAAGCATTTTTAGCCGAACAAGTAAGTGCTATTATTCAAAACAATAATGCTTTGAAATATAAAGACCCTGGTTGTCCTACAATTTCTTGCTTTATTGGAGAACATAAAATTAAAAGAGCTTTACTTGATCTTGGAGCTAGTGTGAATTTACTTCCATATTCGGTTTTTCAAAGTCTCAATCTAGGTGAGTTAAAACCAACTTCTGTAACTCTTTTACTTGCTGATAGATCTGTAAAAGTGCCTAGAGGAATAGTTGAAGATGTGTTAGTACAAGTTGATAAATTCATTTACCCTGTAGATTTTATTGTCTTGGATACACAACCTGTTGAAGCATGTAATTCAATTCCTGTTATTTTAGGACGTCCATTTCTTGCAACTTCTAATGCATTGATTAATTGTAGGAATGGACTGATGAAGCTATCATTTGGAAACATGACATTGGAGATGAATATTTTCAACAAAGTCAACCTGGAGATGATAATGATTTACAGGAAGTGGACTTTATTGAAAAATTAGTTCATGATCAATTTCAAACCACTTCTAATGAAACTGAGATTGATGAACCTGACGAGTTGCAAATGGTTTATTTTCAGGACGAAGTAAAGGCATGTAATTGGAGACCACAAATTGAAGAATTACCACCACAATCAATTGAGTCCATACCTTCAAGTGTTCAACCACCAAAACTTGATTTGAAGCCGTTACCAGTCAACCTCAAATACTCATTTTTGGGAGAAAATGAAACTTTTCCGGTAATAATCTCTTCCAAACTTAATGCACATCAAGAAGGTAAGTTACTACAGACTCTGAAAATGCACAAAAATGCATTAGGATGGACCATAGCTGACATAAAAGGAATTAGTCCTTTGATTTGCACACACAGGATTTATTTGGAGGAAAATGCTAAACCATCTAGAGAAATGCAATGAAGACTTAATCCTAATATGAAAGAAGTAGTGAAAAATGAAGTCATTAAACTTCTAGATAATGGAATCATTTATCCTATTTCTGACAGCAAATGGGTAAGTCCTACCCAAGTTGTACCCAAAAAGTCTGGAGTCACTGTGATAACAAATGAGAAAAATGAGTTAATTCCAACTCGGACTATTACTGGTTGGCGCATGTGCATTGACTATAGGAAACTTAATTTAATGACTAGAAAAGATCATTTTCCTTTACCTTTCATGGATCAAATCCTAGAAAGAGTTGCAGGTCATGAATTTTATTGTTTCCTAGATGGCTATTCAGGTTACAATCAAATTGAAATTGCATTGGAAGACCAAGAGAAGACTACTTTCACTTGTCCATTTGGTACTTTTGCATATCGAAGAATGCCTTTTGGGTTATGTAATGCACCAGCCACGTTTCAAAGATGCATGCTTAGCATATTCAGTGATATGGTTGAACGTTTTCTTGAGATTTTTATGGATGATTTTTCTGTTTTTGGTGATTCATTTGATGGTTGCTTAACTAACTTGGAAAAGGTTTTGAACAGGTGTGAAGAGAAGAATCTTGTACTGAATTGGGAAAAATATCACTTTATGGTAACAAACGGCATTGTACTTGGTCACATTGTTTCATCGACAGGAATTGAGGTTGACAAATCTAAAATCGAGTTAATTGCCAACTTACCAACACCAAAATCTGTTAAAGATGTTAGATCATTCTTAGGACATGCTGGTTTTTACAGAAGGTTCATCAAAGATTTTAGTGTAATATCTAAACCATTGTGTAACCTTCTATCAAAGGAAACTGTTTTTGAATGGACTGAACAATGTGAAAAAGCCTTTGTTAAACTTAAAAGCTTGCTTACTTCTGCTCCTGTCATTCAACCTCCTGATTGGTCATTACCTTTTGAAATAATGTGTGACGCTAGTGATTATGCCGTGGGTGCTGTCTTGGGACAAAGAAAAGATAAGAAACCTTATGTGATTTCCTATGCAAGTAAAACTTTAAATAGTGCTCAAATGAATTACACTACCACTGAAAAAGAATTACTTGCAGTAGTATTTGCATGTGATAAATTCAGGTCTTATCTTGTTGGCTCACCTGTTGTTGTTTTTAGTGATCATGCAGCATTGAAATATCTTCTCTCTAAGAAAGATTCTAAGGCTAGATTGGTACGGTGGATTTTGTTACTTCAAGAATTTGATATCACAATCAAAGACAAGAAAGGCACCGAAAATGTTGTCGCAGATCATTTGTCAAGATTGACAACCGATTCGAGATCTGACATCACACCAATCGATGACTACTTTCCTGATGAATCTTTATTTTCTGTCTCTATGATGCCTTGGTTTGCTAATATTGTTAATTTTCTTGTTTCAGGACAATTGCCAGCTCATTGGAGTACCCAAGACAAAAGAAAGTTCTTGAACGAAGTGAAGAACTTTTATTGGGATGACCCTTATTTATTCAAATATTGTCCTGATCAAATATTTCGAAGATGCATTCCTGACAATGAGGTAAGTAGTGTCATTAAATTTTGTCATTCTGAGGCATGTGGGGGTCATTTCTCATCAAGAAAGACAACTGCAAAAATCTTACAAAGTGGATTTTACTGGCCCACCATGTTCAAAGACTCACATGCATTCTGCAAGACTTGTGAAAATTGTCAAAAGTTGGGATCTATTTCAAAACGTCACATGATGCCTTTAAATCCTATTCTTGTCATTGAGATCTTTGATTGTTGGGGTATAGATTTTATGGGTCCATTTCCTCCATCATTTGGTTTCTTGTATATATTGGTTGCAGTAGATTATGTTTCAAAATGGATAGAGGCAATTCCAAGTAGAACCAATGATCACAAAACAGTGATAAAATTTTTGAAAGAAAACATTTTAAGTCGATTCGGAATCCCTCGAGCCATGATAAGTGATGGTGGAACACATTTCTGCAACAAGCCATTTGAATCTTTAATGAAGAAATATGGAATCACACACAAAGTTGCCACCCCTTATCACCCTCAGACGAGTGGACAGGTAGAACTTGCTAATAGGGAGATCAAACAAATCTTGGAGAAAACGGTGAACCCTAATCGGAAAGACTGGTCTTTAAGACTTAATGATGCACTTTGGGCTTATCGAACTGCATATAAAACATCATTAGGTATGTCACCTTATAGACTAGTCTATGGAAAACCTTGTCACTTGCCTGTGGAAATTGAACATAAAGCTTATTGGGCTATTAAAGCTTTCAATTCAAACATTGATGATGCTAGTCAGCTGAGAAAATTGCAAATAAATGAGCTTGAGGAAATAAGAAATGATGCATATGACAATTCAAGAATTCATAAAGCAAGAATCAAAGAGTTTCATGACAAGAAAATACTGCGAAAAACGTTCAATGTTGGTCAAAAAGTCTTGCTTTATAATTCTCGACTCCATTTATTTCCTGGAAAACTAAGATCAAGATGGAGTGGTCCTTTTATTGTGAAATATGTGTATCCATATGGGGCCTGTGATATCGAAAATCCAAAGAATGGCAATGTTTTCAAGGTAAATGGGCATCGGTTGAAAGTTTATTTTGACAATTTTTCAGTTGAAAATGACTCTATTGAATTGAGTGATCCTGTATATAAAGATTGATTCTTTTTCTCACATTGTTTTGTGTTTGTTTTGGTATATCTTTTGTTTTGCTAGTTTCTCTCACCCCGGTCAAATGGCGGATAACGGTACTCCGTGACTTTTAAGTCGGTTCTTTCAGTTTCCCATGATAACTAATATCTGTGTATATAATTGTGCAATTCTCTGCTCTTTCTTCTTTCTTTGAATCTCTCCCCCAATTCTCAATTGAAAATGGACACCACTCTTGAAAAATTGAAAAAGTATTTTCCCGCTCTGCCTCAGAATGCGATTACAAAAATTTACCGTGCTAGATGTGCAAGATTGAGGTTGTTAATGAACCATGGAATTCCTGAAGAAATTCGCTGGCTGATTGAAGCAAAGGTCCGATTATCAGGTGAGTCCTCCAATTCTTTCATTTCATACATGCCTGGAACAGGTAAAAGCACTTTTGCAAAGAAACGTCGTGCAAAACGACTGAAAGTCTGTCACCGATGTGCCAGATGGACTTGTAATGCGACATGTCGTTCTTTAGGAATGGTTTCTGTAAACCGTGAAGATAAAATACAATTCATTAAGGATGGCCTGAGTAAGGGGTCTTTAGATAATCTTCTATTGACTCTTGAGACGCACCCTAGTGGAGATGTGCATCGTGCAATTTATGATTTATGGCCCCAATTCCATAAAGAACATGCTCGACTTAGTCTTGGGAATCTGACTAAAAAAGACCCTGTTTGCCAGTTTTTAAGAAAACTGGATGGGAAGCCTATCCCCGACCCATAGAGGGCGTTTAAGCCGTTCTTGGACGTAAAACCAAGGGAAGATGTGAGCCATAATCACAACTACCTGTACATATATATGCTTTTTCAAAATAAATAATTAATAAAGAGAGAGAGAGAGAGAGTGTGTGTGTGTGTGTCTGTATGTGTGTGCGACTACAGCTGGCCTACATATAGGTGGTATGATTGCATTTTCAATTTCTCATCTATAAATTCTTCTCTTCCTTCCTTTTATTTCTACTCAACCCATACATTCATCAAATACAGACGTGTGTAGAAATGGCAGGTTCCTCAAATAATCACATAAACAAAATTTGTGTTTTTGGTGGATCCAGTCCCGGGAAAGAAAAAGAGTTTTTAGAATCAGCAAATCATCTTGGTCAGGTACTAGCTGAGCGAAAGATTCATTTAGTGTATGGAGGAGGTAGCCTTGGGTCAATGGGGGGAGTGTCAATAGCTGCATCTGTAGGAGGTAGTCAAGTTTTGGGGATTGTCCCCAAAGCTTTAGCACAAGGGGACATCATTGGAAAAACAATTAGAGAGGAATTACAAGTCCCCACAATGTCTGATCGACTGAATGCAATGTTTAACCATGCTGATGCCTTCATTGCCTTACCAGGTGGTCTGGGCACATTGGAAGAGATCTTTTATATTTCCTCTTGGGCCCAACTGCACATTCACCATAAACCCATAGGTTTGTTAAATGTTAATGGTTTTTATGATAAGTTGTTGTCTTTTCTTGATCATGCTGTGGAACAGGAGTTTCTAACATCTTCAGCACGACAAATCATAATCTCTGCTGCTACTGCTGAACAATTGATTGACCAACTACAATCTTTCATCCCTGTAATTAATCCCTCCATGAGTCGCATAAATTGGTCAACTCAGGAAAGCCGTAAAAAGCTTAGATTGGATTTGAGCCTTTGTTTGTAAAAACTTTGTGTCTTTTGGTTTTATTATTGTGTTTTGTTGTTTCTTCTATTTGTTTAAGTGTGTTTCAGGTTTGTCAGTGTTCGTTATTTCAGGTGATGTCTTCTATACTCTATCTTTCTACCTTAAAACATTGAGGACAATGTCTCATTTTGATTGGGGGGAAAGGGTAGTAGTAAAAAAAAAAAAATATAAAAATTGTGTTTTCTATTTCATAAACTATTTGCAAAACTGTTGTTGCTAGGATGGCAGAGTAAAAGGAGTTCTTTTGTTAAAGTGACTCTTGAGACGCATCTTAGTAAACATTCTTAACAGGGTCTATCATAATACTTCTTGAAATATCTAAGTCTACAAACTCTCATATTGTTAACACTTGATTCTGCTCATATGCTCATTTAACAAGTATTCTTGAATCTTCATTTTCACACACACACGCTTTAACATATGATTGTGGGTTGCACATTGGATTATTACATTATTTATGTTCTTTTGTTAAAGGTAATAACTAAGGGAAAGGGATAGTACATAATTTGCATAAAAAAAAAAGAAAAAGAAAAAAAAAATTTGTGATAATAATGATGAATAAAAACGTAGATAAGTTTGGTTTCGTAGCCTCCCTAACCTAAGCAATTAAGCCCGAAGGGGTGTTTTAACACTTAATACCCTAAAGTCAATTGACTTGGGAGTTATTGGCCCAAAGCTTGTTACATGGGTTAAGGAGAAAAGCTTAAGGGAATCAAACATTGCACTATCTACGTATCAGTATCTGCAACCCGAGTTGCTAAGCTCGTAGAGGTGTTTCAACACCTAATGCCCTAAGACCAACTGGTCTGGGAGTCATTAGCCTAAAGCTCGTTACATGGGTTAAAGATGCATTGTGTTTTAAGTTGTATGTGTAAATAGAAAAAAAGAAAAAAAAAAGAAGAAAAATGATCCCAACCCAAGGAAGTTAACCTTAAACATTAGAACATCATATTGTTTTCTTCCAACAATAGCCCCATCATATATGTTTTCATACATTGAGCACATAAAAAGAAGATTTATTAATATCTTGTTTAAGAAATATGAAGCAGAAATGAGAGTTTGTTTATCTGGATAGATTAATGGAAGTTGAATGATGAATGCCTTGCTTTGTGGAACTTGCAAATTGTTTTTCTATTTTAACGCTTTGATTACTAGGGACTAGTAATAAGCTGGTTGGGGGGTGTGATTAGTACTTAAAAGTGCATGTTTATCAAGGGTTTATATCATCATTTTGCACTTAAAGTATCAATAACTCCTTAACTAAAGCATGTTTTATAATAACAAGTCTAATATTATAAATTACCCTAATATATGGTAAATGTTCATCTTAAATGCAGGCATATCACAAAAATCAAAGGATTGATTGATGAATTCAACTACTGAAATTTTGAAGATAAAGAAGGGTGAAGCTTAGAAAAGAGATGTTGGTGCAGTCCAAACTGGAACACTGTTCGGTAATTGGGTCATATCTCGAGTTCTAGATATCCAAATGATCTGAAAGTTTTACAGAGATTTGATAAGACATAGGCCTACAACTTTCATTTGGACATCAAGATCTAAGAAGGCCGTTTTCAAGTCCAAATAATAGCAACAACGGAGAAGTCCGAAGCTGTCCTGCAGCCCAAACACTATTCAGTGTTCAGCCCATATCTTGAGTTCTAGAAGTCCAAATGACCTCATCTTTTTTTTGCTGGAAAGCTAAGAGAATTTCGCAGAACTTTCATTTGGACATCTGGACCCAGTTCTGATGGTAGCATTTTTGTTTTATTTAGACAAGATGATAAGGATTTTCACTAAGTCAAAAGTTGGCCACCCACTCAACAATGAGTCATCAAAGCAATAATTCCGAATTTTGGCCTATAAAAGGAGGCATTTGCCATGTATTTAGGGGCTTGGTTGTTCAGATCAAGTTCATGCTCTTTATTTTCTCTCTTTATATTTTTGTAATTCTTAAGTTTTGCTTTCATTAATTTCTTGTTTATGCTTTTCATTTCCTTTCCTTTCCTTAGTTAACTTGTATTTTATTTATGTTCTTGTTTTGTTTATTTATGTTTCTCTTCTTCTTTATGTTTGGCTAAGTTTATTATGTCAAGGTGAAAAGGTTACACTAATGGTGTAAGAACAAGTATGGTATAAACTCAATATGAACTTTAATGTTTAATATTAACATGTCTTATCTTTTTATCTTACTAATTCTTAATACCTTGCTTGTTAAATGGTTAATCTAAATTTGTGTTGTATAATACTTGGTACAACAAATGCTTGGCACTCTCATAGCCCAACCGTATGGTATTACCTACACCTGGGCTATGAAAGGTACTTGATTTGTTGTTAACATCAATTAACATCATGAATTCCTGATAATATTTAAAAGTTTGGTGTTATGTAAATGAGATAATTAATATGATCATGTTGATAATTTATAATGAGCTATTAATGACAAATCATCCGAATGGAACCTCCTTCGTGTGTGGTTTCCAAATTGAATAATAAGAGTTTATACTATACTTGTTTGAAATACCATTGGTGGATCCTCTAACCTTGACATTTATTTTTATCATTGTTTAATCCTTACATTAATCTTCCATCTCAAAGTTCTCATTAATTTCTTCATCCTCTTCTTTTTATTGTTATTATTATTACTACTACTAATATTATTACTATTATTATTATTATTATTATTATTATTATTATTATTATTATTTACATTCTTGTTATATTTTATGTATGTTAAGTATGCTCTGTGTTTGATCAAGGATCCTGACATTGTTGGTCTTGCCTTGTTCATTCGCATCAGAAATCTGTTTATATTATATAATATATCTCTTTGATCTTTCCATAAACTCAGTATATAGGTTGGAAACCTGTGACCCGATCTTTTAGATCATTCTCAGGTATAACAACGCCACGTACTGAGTATTATTATTATTATTATTATTAATATTAATATTATTATTACTATTACTATTACTGTTATTGTTATTATTATTGTTGTTATTGTTGCTATTATTGTTATTGTTGTGTTGTTATTTATAATTTATACAATTAACCTCTCTGTGGTTCGACCCCGGTCTTGCCGGGTTATTTATTACTTCGACACTCCTGCACTTGGGAGAAGACATCAATCTTTTGGTCGTGTCAGGTGGCCACATCTTGACTTTGGTGGCAATCCTTATCTTCTTGTCTGAACAAGACGTCATTGCTAATATCATAATTTGCCCAGAATCCTCAGGAATGTTCTAGGAAATTGTCTCAGCTTTCCAACAAAAAAAAAAGATGAGGTCATTTGGGCTTCTAGAACTCAAGATATGAGTTGAACACGGAATAGTGTCTGGGCTGCAGGACAGCTTCGGACTTCTTCGTTGTTCCTACAATTTGGACTTCAAAATGGCTTTTTTAAATCTTGGGCTCCTCATGAAAGTTGCAGGCCTTTATCTTACATTTCCATCCATATAAAATAGACCTAAATCCGAGATTTAGAGCTCCAGATATGATCCAATTACCGAGCAATGTTCTAGTTTGGACTGCACCAGCATCTCTTTTCTAAGTTTGGCTATCTCTTTGTCGTTTCACTTTCAATACTTAAACTCATCAATCAATCCTTTCATTTATGTGATAGGCCTGTATTTAAGATGAGCATTTACCATAAATTAAGGTATCTTATAGTATCAAACTTGTTATTATAAAACATGCTTTAGTTAAGGAGTTATTGATACTTCAAGTGCAAAATGATGATATAAAACCTTGATAAACATGCACTTTTAAGTACTAATCACACCCCCCCAACCAGCTTATTACTAGTCCCTAGTAATCAAAAGTGTTAAAATAGAGAAACAATTTGCAAGTTCCATAAAGCAAGGCATTCATCATTCAACTTTCATTAATCTATCCAAATAAACAAACTCTCATTAAATTTATATTCCTGCTTCATATTTCTTAGACAAGATATTCATAAACCTTCTTTTTATGTGCTCAATATATGAAAACATAGATGATGGGGCTTTTATTGGAAGAAAATAATATTATGTTCAAATGTTTAAGGTGAACTTCCCTGAGTTGGGATTATTATTATTTTTTTCTTTTTTTTTCCCTTTTTTTTCTTTTTTTTTTCTTTTTTTTTATTTATATGCACATACAACTTAAAACACAATGTATCTTTAACCCATTTAACGAGTTTTCAGCTAATGACTCCCAGACCAGATGGTCTTAGGGCATTAGGTGTTGAGACACCCCTACGAGCTTAGTAACTCGGGTTGCAGATACTGATACGTAGATAGTGCAATGTTTGATTTCCTTAAGCTTTTCTCCTTAACCCATGTAACAAGCTTTGGGCCAATAACTCCCAAGTCAGTTGACTTTAGGGTATTAGGTGTTAAAACACCCCTTCGGGCTTAATTGCTTAGGTTAGGGAGGCTACGAAACCAAACTTATCTACGTTTTTATTTTCATCAATATTATCTTCTTTTTTATATATATATAAATTATATACTATCTTTTTCCCTTAGTTGTTACCTTCAACTAAAGAACATAAATAATGTAATAATCCAACGTGCAACCCACAATCATATGTTAAAGTGTGTGTGTGAAAATGAAGGTTTAAGGATACTTGTTAAATGAGTATATGAAGCAGAATCAAGTGATAACAATGCGAGAGTTTGTAAATCTGAATATTTCAAGAAGTATTATGATAGACCTTGGTAATGATACTTACTAAGATGCGTCTCTAGAGTCAATAAAATTTCCTCCTTACTCTGCCATCTTAATAAGGATACTTACTAAGATGCGTATCAAGAGTTAATAAAACTGACTCCATACTCTGCCATCCTAATAACAATTTTGTCAAATAGCAAAAACAATTAGCAAGTTAGTTTTTTTTTTTAACTACTACCCTCTCCCCCCAACCAAAACGAGACATTGTCCTCAATGTTCTAAGGTAGAAAGATAGAGTATAGAAGACATCACCTGAAACAGCGAACACTGACAAACCTGAAACACACTTAAACAAATATAAGAAGTAACCAAACAAAATAATATGCTATTAATAAAACCAAAAGACACAAGGTTTCACAAATAAAGGCTCAAATCTAATCTAAGCTTTTTACGGCTTTGCGTAGTTGACCAATCTAGGCGACTCATACAGGGATCAATGACAGGGATGAAATATTGTAGTTGGTCAATCAATTGTTTAGCAGTAGCAGCATAGATTATGATTCGTCGTGCCGAAGATGTTAGAAATTCCTGTTCCACAGCTTGATCAAGGAAAGACAACAACTTATCATAAAAACCATTAACATTTAACAAACCTATAGGTTTATGGTGAATGTGCAGTTGGGCCCATGATGAAATATGAAAGACGTCTTCCAATGTGCCCAGACCACCTGGTAAGGCAATGAAGGCATCAGCATGGCTAAACATGGTGTTCAGTCGATCAGACATTGTAGGGACCTGTAGTTCCTCTCCAATTGTTTTTCTGATGATGTCTCCATTTGCTAAAGCTTTGAGGACAACCCCCAAAACTTGACTACCTCCTAAAAATACAGCCATTGACACACCTCCTATTAACCCAAGGCTGCCTCCCCCATACACTAAATGAATCTTTCTCTCAGCTAGTACCTAACCAAGATGATTTGCTGATTCTAAAAACTCTTTTTCTTTCCCAGGACTGGATCCACCGAAAACACAAATATTTCTTACGTGATGACTTGAGGAACCTGCCATTTCTACACACTTCTATATTTGATGAATGTATGGGTTGAGTAGAAATGAAGGGAAGGAAGAGAAGAATTTATAGATGAGAAATTGAAAATACAATCATACCTCCTATATGTAGGCCAGCTGTAGTCTCACATACTCTCTCTCTCTCTATTAATTATTTATTTTGAAAAAGCATATGTATGTACAGGTAGTTGTGATTGTGGCTCACATCTTCCCTTGGTTTTACGTCCAAGAACGGCTTAAATGCCCTCTATGGGTCGGGGATAGACTTCCCATCCAGTAATCTTAAAATTAGCAAACAGGGTCTTTTTTAGTCAGATTCCCAAGACTAAGTCGATCATGTTCTTTATGAAATTGTGGCTATAAATCATGAATTACACGATGCACATCTCCACTAGGATGCGTCTCAATGGTCAACAAAAGATTATCTAAAGACCCCTTACTTAGGTCATCCTTAATGAATTGTATCTTATCTTCACGGTTTATAGATACCATTCCTAAAAAACGACATGTTGCATTGCAAGTCCATCTGGCACATCTGTGACAAACTTTCAGTCGTTTTGCACAACGTTTCTTTGCAAAAGTGCTTGTACCTGTTCCAAACATGTGTGAAATGAAAGAATTGGAGGACTCACCTGATAAGTGGACCTTTGCTTCAATTAGCCAGCGAATATCTTCAGGAATTCCATGATTCATTAACAACCTCAATCTTGCACACCTAGCACGGTAAATTTTTATAATCGTATTTGGAGGCAGAGCGGGAAAATACCTTTTCAACTTTTCAAGAGTGGTATCCATTTTCAAATGAGAATTAGGAAAAAGATTCAAAGAGGGAGAAAGAGCTAAGAATTGTAACTATATACAGATATCAGTTATTTGGGAAACTGAAAGAACCGACTTAAGTCACGGAGTACCGTTATCCGCCATTTGACCGGGGTGAGAGAGAGACTAGCAAAACAAAAGTCATACCAAAAAGGAACACAAAAAAATATGAGAAAAACAAAATAATCAACCTTTATCTACAAGATCATTCAAACCAATGGATTCATTTTCACTAGGAAACTCATCAAAGTAAGCTTTCAAACGATGTCCATTTACCTTCAAAACATTGTCATTCTTTGAATTCTCAATATCAAGGGCCCCATAAGGATACACATGTTTCAAAATAAATGGACTGCTCCATCTTGATCTTATTTTTTCAGGAAATAAATGAAGTTGAGAATTATAAAGCAAAACTTTTTGACCAGTATCAATTTTTTGACAATTTTCACAAGTTTTGCAGAATGCATGTGTGTCCTTGAACATGGTGGGCCAATAAAATCCATTTTGTAAGATTTTTGCAGTCGTCTTTCTTGATGAGAATTGATTCCCACATGCTTCAGAATGACAAAGTTTAATGACACTACTTACCTCATTGTCAGGAATGCATCTTTGAAATTTTTGATCAGGACAATATTTGAATAAGTTAGGGTCATCCCAATAAAATTTCTTCACTTCATTCAAAAACTTTCCTTTATCTTCAGTACTCCAGTGAGCTGGCAAATCTCCTAAAGGAAGAAAATTGATATTTTTAGCAAACCAAGGCATTGAACTAAGAGAAAGTAAGGATTCGTCACGAGAGTAATCATCGATTGGTGGGATGTCAGATGTCAAATCTGTTGTCACTCTTGACAAAAGATTGGCATTAATATTTTTGATGCCTTTTTCATCCGTGATTTCTTTCTGAGAATAAATCATTTGCAAATCTTCATATTCATCCAACTCAATTTTACTCAAAGTAGATTCAAGTTGATCATGAACTAATTCTTCAATATGATCTACTTCTTGTAAATCATTATCATCTCCAGGCTGCTTGCAAATATTGAAAATATTCATCTCCAATGTCATGTTTCCAAAAGATAACTTCATGAGTCCATTCCTACAATTAATCAATGCATTAGAAGTTGCAAGAAACGAACGTCCTAAAATAATAGGAAACGAATTACATGCTTCAACAGGTTGCGTGTCCAAGACAATAAAATCCACAGGATAAATGAATTTATCGACTTGTACTAACACATCTTCAACTATTCCTCTAGGCACTTTTACCGATCTATCAGCAAGTAAAAGAGTTACAAAAGTTGGTTTTAACTCACCTAGATTGAGACTTTGAAAAACTGAATATGGAAGTAAATTCACACTAGCTCCAAGGTCAAGTAAGGCTCTTTCAATTTTATGTTCTCCAATAAAGCAAGAAATTGTAGGACAACCAGGGTCTTTATATTTCAAAGCATTATTGTTTTGAAGAATGACACTTACTTGTTCGGCTAAAAATGCTTTCTTTTTCACATTCAGTTTTCTCTTCACAGTGCATAGATCTTTGAAAAATTTAGCATAGGAAGGAACCTGTTTAATAGCATCCAACAAAGGTATATTGATCCTTACCTGTTTGAAAGTTTCAAAGATTTCAGAGTTGTGATTGACTTTCCTTCGTTTGGTCATGGCATGAGGAAATGGAAGTGCTGGTGGGGAATCAGTCTTTTATTTGCAATGTTCAGGTTCAACCCCTTCCTTACCCTCAGAGATAGACTCATCATCTTTCTCACAAGGTTCAAGAATGGGTTTTTCAATAACCTTACCACTACGAAGAGTGATAACTGATTTGACTTGATCCATGTGTTGGCTTTCGGAACTACTTGCATTTGCATTGTATTGCCCCTTTGGATTTTGTTATGGTTGAGATGGAAACTTACCTTTCTCTTGGAAACTAAGAGCAGATGTTAACTTTGCAAGAGTATCTTTAAAATCTGTCATGCCTTGAGCAAGTTGAGTGTTGATTGCCTCTTGCTTTTCAATGAATGCATGCAATGTTTCCTCAAGATTTCTTCTAGGAGGTGGAGCATAAGGAGATGCATATCCATGAGAATTTTGGAAATTATGGTGTGCTTGAAACGGTGGGTGTGAAGTTTGTGCATTGTTACTATCACTCTTCCAACTAAAATTTGGGTGATTTCTCCAACCAGGGTTATACGTTTGTGAGTATGGGTTATGGTTTGGCCTTTGGAAATTGTTTAAAGCATGGGCTTGTTCATGGAGGCATTCCCTAAAAGAAGGCAAAGTTGGACAATCATTTGTTGAGTGTTCATTGGTTTCATAGATTTGACGCACAATGTCTTGAACAGATTTTAATTGACCACTCTTTTTCAATTCAAGTGCTTCGACTTTTCTAGCTAAAGATGCAAACTTGGCTTGGAGGTCATGATCTTCCCTAAGGTTGTGCATACCTCCACTAGATGTATGAGGTTGAGTTTTACTTGGTGCCTCATAAGTACCTGTGGTGTCCCAATTTTGAGCATTTTTGGCTAGCAAGTCTAGGTACTCCATTGCTTATTAGGGTCTTTATCTTCAAAAGTTTCATTACACATCAATTCAACCATTTGCCTATCTCTAGGTGTTAAACCTTCATAGAAATGTGAAACCAATCTCCATGTTTCAAAACCGTGATGAGGGCAAGTATTAAGCAAATCTCGATACCTATCCAAACATTGGTAAAATGTTTCTCCTGGCTTTTGAGTGAAAGTGATGATTTGTCTTTTGAAAGAGTTTGTTCTGTGAAATGGAAAAAATTTCTTTAAAAATTGTTGTTGCATTTCATCCTAAGCACGAATAGATCCTGGTCTCAAATTTTGTAGCCATGTTTTAGCTTTATCTTTTAATGAAAAAGGAAAAAGTTTTAATCTAATGGTGCTCATGCTACAATTTGAGTCATTATAGGTATTACAGACCTCCTCAAATTCTCTTAAATGCAAGTATGGATTTTCTAAGTCTAAGCCATGAAAAGATGGTAAAAGTTGAATAATGTCTGGCTTAAAATTAAAATGAGATGCATCAGGAGAGAAAACTATACATGAGGGTGCACTTGTTCTTGTGGGATTCATGTGATCTCTAAGTGTTCTCATACGGTTATTCTCATTATTCTCATTATGAAGCGATTGATTATCTTCTTCGGTCATATTTTTTGAAAATGATGAGGATACCCTACAAAGTCGACCACTTAATGTACGTGACCAAACTCTCATGCACGTGTAAGAGGAGAATAAAAGGAAGAAAAGAAAATAGAAGAAAAAGAAACAAAACAACACAAAGGAAATAAAAGTTAGATAAAATGAAAAATGAAAAGAGAAAATAAAATAAATATTATAATTTATACAAGAATTTACCTCCCCGGCAACGGCGCCAAAAACTTGACACGACCAAAAGCTTGATGTCTTTTCCCAAGTGCAAGAGTGTCGAAGTAATAAATAACTCGGCAAGACCGGGGTCGAACCACAGAGAGGTTAATTGTATAAATTATAAATAACAAGACGACAACAACAACAACAACAACAACAACAACAATAATAACAATAATAGTAATAGTAATAGTAATAGTAATAGTAATAATACTCAGTACATGGCGTTGTTATACCTGAGAATGATCTTAAAAGATTAGGTCACAGGTTTCCAGCCTATATACTGAGTTTATGAAAAGATCAAATAGATATATTATATAATATAAACAGAATGTAAATAATAATAATAATAATAATAATAATAATAATAATAATAAAAGAAGAAGAAGATGAAGAAATTAATGAGAACTTTGAGATGAAAGATTAATGTAAGGATTAAACAATGATAAAAACAAATGTCAAGGTTAGAGGATCCATTAATGGTACTTCAAACAAGTATAATATAAACTCTTATTACTCAATTGGAAACCACACATAAAGGAGGTTCCAATTAGATTATAAATTGTTAACATGATTACATTAGTTATCTTATTCGAATAAAGCTAATACTTGTAAATGTTAGCAGGCATTCATGATTATAACTTATGTTAACAACAAATCAAGTTCCTTTCATAGCTCAGGTGTCGGTTATACCATACAGTATGGGCTATGAAAGTACCAAGTATTTGTTGTACCAAGTGTTATACAACATAAATCTAGATTAACCATTTAACAAGCAAAGTATTAAAAGTGAATAAGATAACAAATATAAAACATGTTAGTATCCAACGTTAAGGTCCATGTTAAGTTTATATTATACTTATTCTTACACCATTAGTGTATCCTTTTCACCTTGACATAATTAACTTAGCTAAACATAATAAAAGAAAGAAACATTAATGAACAAGACAAGAACATAAATGAGAAAGAAGTTAACTAAGTAAAGGAAAGGAAATGAAGTGCATAAACTTGATATTAATGGAAGCAAAATATAAGCAATACAAAGAGAGAAAACAAGAGCATGATCTTGATCTGGAAACCAAGATGCCTCAATACATGGTAAATGCCTCCTTTTATAGGCCAAAATTTGGAACTATTGATTTGTTGACTAATTGATGAGTGGGTGGCCACATCTTGACTTTGGTGACAATCCTTATCTTCTTGTCTGAACAAGACGTCATTGCTAATATCATAATTTGCCCAGAATCCTCAGGAATGTTCTAGGAAATTGTCTCAGCTTTCCAACAAAAAAAAAAGATGAGGTCATTTGGGCTTCTAGAACTCAAGATATGGGCTGAACAATGAATAGTGTCTGGGCTGCAGGACAGCTTCGGACTTCTTCGTTGTTCGTATAATTTGGACTTCAAAACGGCTTTTTTAAATCTTGGGCTCTTTATGAAAGTTGTAGGCCTTTGTCTTACCTTTCCATCCATATAAAATGGACCTAAATCCGAGATCTAGTGCTCTAGATATGATCCAATTACCGAGCAATGTTCTAGTTTGGACTGCACCAGCATCTCTTTTCTAAGTTTGGCCATCTCTTTGTCCTTTCACTTTCAATACTTAAACTCATCAATCAATCCTTTCATTTATGTGATAGGCCTGCATTTAAGATGAGCATTTACCATAAATTAAGGTATCTTATAGTATCAAACTTGTTATTATAAAACATGCTTTAGTTAAGGAGTTATTGATACTTCAAGTGCAAAATGATGATATAAAACCTTGATAAATATGCACTTTTAAGTACTAATCAAGACGCCGTTGACCGTTGTTATTGTGTGGACTGTGATTCTCACAGTGGCTGGTGAAAAGAACGCCATTGATGATGGAAAAATAATGCAGATGAGGGGCGAGCGAGGGCTGTTGTGGAGTACCGGTGGATGGTGGTTGATTGTTGGCTGAGAGTAGGACTGCAAGAGATTACTGAGGAATGTGAAATTTGGGATTTTCAATTTAGGGATTTTGATGTTCTGAGAACGTGAAGAGAAGAGAAGAGAGAAGACTGATTTCGGTGAATTTCTGAATGCCCTTCGATCTGTTAAAGCCAATAGGCGGGCGACACCTGGCAACAATATTGAATTTTTATCTCTTGCGAGTAAACTTGTTCAATCGGTGGTGAAATCGTGATTTTACGCGATTTCACCCGATTTTAACGATTTTACCCGATTTTACTCATTTCCGAGTTTTATGTACGATTTAGCACGTAAAACCTATATTAACTCGTAAAAACATACGATTTTACGAGTTGAATCGTGATTTTAATAACCTTGTCTCAATCTCTTCATCGCCTCTGTCCATTTATCGTTATCTTTTCCATTTATCCTCTCACTGTCCTCTCTAAAACCATGGCTGAAACTACTAATTAATTGTCATATGTACGAATGTAGGGATGCTGAGGTATGCGAGGATGCTTAGATTTTCATTTGTACGAATATGTTTTGATTTACGTGCACGGATTCGGAGTTTACATTGGTTGAAGCTACTTGTTTTTATTTGATGATAATACATGCTAGAATTTTTTAAAAAAAGTTTTAGAACTTTTTTTTTAACCTATCATTAATTAATTTGGATTGGGTTTACATAACCTTAAAAGTTCATTGAAAGCTGATTCTAGGTCTAATTTGAGACATAAAAAAGAATATCCATATTTCATGAAGGGGGGATTGAGTCTTCAACTCTAATCTCAAATCAATTTTTTTTTTTTTAATTTCATGTTGATTTTAGACAAACAATTAGAAAGGCTCAATAAATATATCATTAACTACAAGTTTAAAAATTAAAAATAACTTATCTTAAAAAAATATTTTAGGATAATGAGTTTTTTCTTTAGCATAATCAGTTTTTTATCTAAAAATTTATAAAAAAATTTATAAAAACTAATTAGATTTTTTTATTACCATAAATTAAATAACAACTTCTTATTTATTTAATTAATTTTGTTGGGATGTCGACTGTGATAATTTTTTTTTTTGAGCTATTAGCCAATGAAGGTATAAAGTACTGATCATGACAACAGCAATACTAAGGAGCCTATTAAATAGAAGGAAAATATGAAAGGTCGGTGAAGATTTTGGTGAACCCCATGTGCCATAGGGTCCATGACGTGCAAGCAAAGAACTAATTTACAGAGAAATGTGATGGAAGAGAACAAAATGATTCAATCAATGATAATTGGTGTTGGGAACTCATCAAACAGATGGAATATATAGTAATTAAACTCGATCGATTAATGTACAAGCTAAAGTAAGATCCTTTACCATACATTTAATTTTTTTAAAAATCCATCAATAATAGGAAGATTTTTCCTAAAAAAAAAACATGTTTAAAACAAAACTTAATTATAGTGTATCAATACCAGGAAGATTTTTAGGAAGATTTTTTTATCTAATTGTTGATGAGAAGCTTGAAGGGTTTTTTATTTACCAAACCGGTGATCTTGTAACAATCAGATAGATATAACTCTGCTATAATTAGTATGATAATTATAAATATATTTATGGTGATCTAATAATTTAATATTTTAAATTGATATGAATTTTTAATATGCTATTCATTATTATTTATTAAAATAATTAAGTTAAGCTGGAAACAACGTTGAACCTCTGAAAATTTTTAAATCCAAAGTAAATAAAAGTGTATTGGCTAGAGAGTTGTGTTAAAACAATATTTGTAATTATCCAACAAAATACAGTTGTGCCTTTAGAGATAAAAAAAAAAAAAAATTACTTTAAAGATATTTCTAAAGATTAATGTTTAAATATTTTTTGCTTTTTCATCTAACAATTTTAAATTTAAAATTAAAATAATTTTTTTTACACAACACAAGGAAACTATTAGCTAGAATAGAATTTTCCAAATCAACCACGTCACTTCTAAGCAAACTATTAGCTAGAAATTTTTTTTTTTGGTGTTTTTGAAATTATAATAGTGATAATGATTTAAAATATTTTTATTTAAAAATTTATTAAAATAAAATATTTTTTTAAAAAATTATTTTTAATATCATCATATTAAAATTATTTTAAAACATTTCACGTTGTCAAACTGCCAAAATCATAGTGGCTAAGCAAGATCCAAACCATAAAACCATGAATATTCCAACATCCTCCAGTATCTATGGCCAAGGAAGGTTTGATTGGAGATTAATTACTGCTTGTACTTGTTGTTATACATATATATTGCCATAAATGCCATGCTTGCCATCAATGCGCACGAAAATTTTATTATTATGAGCCGTGTCATGCAGGTAAGTGTAAGTGGCTAATATGTATAATAAATTTATTATTCTATTACCATGCTGTTGATTTAATTAATGTAGGCAAAAATGGAAAAAAAAACAATTCTTAAAATAAAAATTTGGAGGACTTGTGCACGTACACGAGTTCTTTTGTCAATATATTGCTTTATTTAGAATTAAGATAGAAAACAATATAATTTTTTGTTTTATAATTTTATGTTCTAAATTTTAATTTGTTATTATGATAGTAGGTTGCGTGATTTTTTATATGACACATAAAAAAAGTAAAAAGATATGCAAGAGATAACGATTTCAAAGGATGAAATGAGGTGACGGTTCGGCAGGAATTCAAATTGTCATTCATCTCGGGAGATATATGAACACAATATATTGAGCACGTGATGTTTGAGTGGTTCATAGGACGCTCACAGTCCGGTGCCGACAACCAGAACTGACAAATTCATGGTTCGGTGATCACGCACACCGACGGCTTTATTCTGTTCAGTGCATATGCAAACCGGATGGTAAGATTAATTTAAAAAAAAATATCGTTAATTAATTTGTTGTTGCTTATAAATATATTTAACTTGCAACTTTTTTTTCCTTACAGACTACGTCTCTCGGACGTGAGGTGAGCCTAATGGAGCTGTTTGTAGAGACGCACGTGCGGAGTCAAGACCGCCAAAAGGAGGTGCAACAGCTCGTGGACACCTGTGCTCAACATTTCTTGGTATGTTCGTTCAATCATTTTATTTCATAAGTTATTATTTTCTTGAATTGAATATGATTTTTTTTTAATTTTCAGGAGACCTATAATAGCCGATTGAGAGAGAAATATTGGGACGATCCTTCAACCCATCCGGATTTATGGATTGAGGTAGGATTGTCTAGTGGACCCGATAAAAATTAGGTCTAAGGGCTCTCCAACACTACGGCTGAAAACTTGTGGTCAGCCTGTATTGTTTCAACTGTTAGGAGCTTTCCATCAGTATCGAGCACCCAATCTGAGGAGTTCATGGCCTTGAAACAACAATATAAACGAGTCTCAATGAATTATGATCAACTCTGCCAAATGATCATAGAGATTAGATCAAGGATGTGTGATGATACATGTGTAGCCCCTTTTTGGTCGAACGGTTCCGGAAACAACCACCCTCCTCCTCCTCCTCCTCCTCCTCCTCCTCCAGCTTCGTTGCTATTCTAGTTTAATTTTGTTTTTGAGACACATTAAATTTGTTTTTGAGACACATTAAATTTGTAATGAATATTTGGAATATTATTTAACATTATTTTTATATTTTTAATGTTTAATACAATTTTATTTGGTTAATTAGTTTTCTTTACTATTAATAAAAAAAATTTTAAAAAATATTTTAAATCAATACCGACAGCCTTACAGACGGAACTAGGTTGTCGGTATTTTACTGAGAGTTGCAAAAAAATTACCACCCATGCTACAATCACTGATGAAATACATTCGTTGGTGTTTACCAGCGCAATTCCTAACAGAATATATCCGTCGGTATTTAACAGAGAGTTTTGAAATATTTATTGCTCATGCCACAATCCCCGACAATCATTCCGTCGGTGATTATTATTGAAAATACAGACGGAATAATTCTGTTAGTAAAGTTCTCATGGGAATTTTTTTTTGTGTGTGCTTTGTCGTCTGTAAGACCGTCGGTGTTGGTTTTTTATTTCCAATAACATTAGCAACGGAACGGGGAATTACCGATGATCAATATTTCGACGAATGGATTTCGTTGGTAAATATTTTATCAATGAATTGCATGTCTTACACCGACGGAATGAATTCACCGGTAAAACTGTTTAATAGTATAGTGTGTCAATATATTGCTTTATTTAAAAGGAAGATTGAACCTCCATGTCGTCGTGGAGAAAGATTGGTTTTCCAACAAAGTTTCGAATTCCATTCTGTTTTATAGAGTACAAGAAATGATGTAAACATGAAGCATATCGTTAGTTTTGGACTTGCAGCTATCTGGATGCCAAGAGGTAAAGAAGAAATGCTGTAATGCGTCATCTCTCTCGCTTAGCACTTGCTTATCTCATGAAGTGCACAAATAGTTGAGCATGGTACAGGTTGCCAAGATGCAACTTAACTTATGTTTCCATATTTCCAATAGAATTTGAATTCGAGTCTTTCTTATATATGGTAATACAAAAATGTTTCTAGTTATCATGAGACAGTAATTAATGTAATCATAACTGAAATGAGTATCTTTATAATTCTACACTAGATTCTACCCTAAACAAGAGGATCGGTAACAAATCGAGTAAATGTTCCTTGTTTTTGTTCTTCAGGGTACTTGTGTAAGCCCTTGCATCTCGATTTTTTTGAACCACCATACATATGCATCTCGAGTTAGATTTTCATGGAATCACAACTCCCATGTTCTCTGGCTTCAAAGGCGAAGAAAATAAACTTAATAAAAAAAAAATAGAGCACACTGGTGCATTGAAGATCATCAAGAAGCCCATGGTATTCATCAGTATATGATTGGAAATTATAGGCGCATGTGAATTAGTGAAGCAAAAGACAGAACAGTCTCCAAAGACCCCAGCTTGAATGCTCTCTCTAGGCATACGTCTTTCCCTCTATCTCTCTCTCACGCACATGCACACAAGCACGCTCGAGATCTTATAATAGAGAAGAGAGGGCCTGCTAGAACTAGGATTCCCTGTACATCGGATCGGCTGCAATCTTTCATTGCCTCCATGCCTCCTAATTCCTCATCCCACTATATATTTATCTCTCCCCTCCATTATTGTTTCCATTATCCATCAAAGATAGGATAGGAGGACCTTTAATACTATTACTGAATGTCGATGCGTAGTGGTGCTTGTATTTTTCAATCAGCCGATAAAAATTGTTCATGTAAAAAAAGGGATACCTGTTACCTTATTCCAAGCTCAGATACCTATATATAATACTCCATGGTTCAACTTTTCAAGTTTTAATTAAGATAGCAAGCGGGTTTTCTTTTCTAATCACAGTGTAGGATTGAATTTTATTTAGGATTTAGATATATAATGACTGAAAATATATACCCACAAGCAGATAAGTTCGAGGATGGGCAATCTGTTTCATACGTAGATGGAGATACAAATTCTCAATTGTGAAACCGCGAAAAGGGTTTTCATGTTTCGTATAATACGTTATAGGTAAATATCGGCCGTTATGCAGGCAATGAAATATCGGGCGCCGGTAAGGACAATCTGTTTCATTAAACTAAATACACGATATATAATGATAGGTTTATTCAAATTTTAAGTTTAAAATATATTCATTTAATAGAAGAAATAGAAAGTTGAAATCTTCTTTATTCCAAGAAAAATGATTTTGCGTCGTCTACAACTCCCTTGCCCAGGCAAGACACAAATGAAAGCAATGATCAATGGTACTATAAATAGTGTTATGCGAGCAATCATGTGTAGAATCCGATGATTCTTGATAAATTAAGTCAGATATGTACAATCGCGTACGTATTTCATCAATTATTACAATAAGTTCAGCCTGTCGAGAGACAAGATAAATTATTTTCCATTTTCAAGTTGCTGGCTGTGGAATTTGCTAGAAATAACAAGATCCCACATCCTCTAGCCAATTATCGTTCCATAAATCAGCAAGAAACCCTTTAATTGAATCGATACTGCAGATCGTATATATCCAGAGTATTTATGTGATCATGCAAATCTATGGTGCGCCCTGAAGGAAAAAGCTGGCATTTATGGATAAAATACACTGTATTTGTGGCTCCATAAGTCAATCCCAAACCCCAAACGTAAAGTAGAAAGAACTTGATTAAGGTGAGAAAAATAATTGGCAACAAAAGAGTAGTTTTCTATCGATCTAGATTAGGTCGAAAGTGATAGAAGAAATGAGAACGAGAACGACGATAGGGTCCCATTTGCCTTTAGTTGTGTGGTACAAGGTCATGTGTAAGTGTAAGCAACGAGGAGAATAGAGAGAGAGACTTGCTAATAATAAAGCAGAAGAAGGAGAAATATGGAGAGAGGGGTGAAGGGGCCCGGTAGGTAATAATGGGAGTTGCCTTCATCCTCTCTGGACTTGTTCCCACCTAGCCAAATCATTTCTCGTAACCCCTTACCTTCCAATATTGAGCTTCAAGCTTGATTTGGACTGCTAATATATTGACCAAAAAAGAACAAAAAATGATTAAAAAGCAACATGAGATGTTAATGTCAAATAAGATACACCTAAAAACATGCTAATTAAGGTTTGACGATTCAAATGACATGTAATGGCACAGTGTGTGATGTTACTTTAGAGAAATGATAGCAGACAGACAGCTCTAATGCGGAGACAATCAGCCCAAGAACACAACCCAGTGTCATTTCATTGAAAGATTTGTTTGTTACCTGTCATTACACTGACTAATAATTAAGCTGTGATAACGATTGCTTAACATGTTAGACACCCAAACATGCAAAATCTCAGAGCTTTGTTAGTGGAAATCTGCGACCATAATATCTGTCTGGCATGCTGTAATTTCATGTCACTGTTCTTACCTGGGATTGGCATCTATCCAACGGTTCTTAATTTCTTGACGATACAGTTTAACCCGATCCATCAATCATTTTCCATGTGTTAAACTCCATGTTCTAGAGCTCGTTTTTTTATCTAACTAGCTGCCTAGGCAAGTTAAGGACGCCAGCTCCTATCGTTTTCAGAGCTTATAATTAGCAAGGCGCTTTCATCCACTCAAGCTATTTTTGGTTTTATATATTTTATTTTATTTGAAAGCTCATTGAGGATTGCATTACTGAGCAAACAGGAAAGCAATAATATTGTAGCATTTATATATATATATATATATATATATATATATATATATATATATATTTCAAATTAAATAATAAACAGTAGCGTCAATTAATTAGGCTATATTAACAAACAACTAAAATATAAGGGGATTTAATTTAGCCCTTTCTATATTTTAATATTCACCGCTAGTGTAAGTGTAATGACTATTTTGTTATTTCTATAAAATATTACATGCTTTTAGACCATGGTTATTTTGGTATATTTATAAGTGCATTAGTCATTATTGATTTATTTAAAGGTATTTGTATCTATTTAATGTTTTGTGAACACTAAAATAACCAAAATACCTCCAAAAATAAAAAGAAAAAATAGTGGTCTCAGGTAGGGGTATTTAGGTTTTTTTTATTTTTTATACACGATAGGTTTCTAGCAGTTAAAAAATCTTTTTTGCCATCTTAGTCAATTTCTCTCTATCTGCTCTTTTATTATAGGTGGCGTGTGCACTTCAAATATGAACGATATATCACCGGTGACCATTTCTTTCTTTTTTTTCATCCTTCATTTCCCTCTCCTACCTTGGTAAATATATTATGATCCTCATTGTTATTTTTTTTCAAATTCATACCTTTTAGTTTTGATTGTTGTTTTTTAGTCATTTTCTCTTTCTTTAAAATTTTATTTCTTCAATTTAACCCTTGGTTTTAATTTGTATTTATAAGGTATTTCGATTCGGTCCTTCTACTTTTAATTTCTTTTTTTTTTCTTTTCCTTTTTATTAAAGTTTTTATGTCTTTCAATTTTATTATTCAAATCAAGTTTATGATATATAATAATGATTTCAATTTGGTCTATTTTTTATTATTATTGTTTTTCTTGGCCCTTTTGTTTAAGTTTTTATAGTTTTAAATTCTATCATTCAAATCAAGATCATGGTTTTTTTTTTTCAACAACAATAGTAATAGTAATAATAATAATTGTAATAATGGTCATGGTTATATTAATAATGATGATGATGCTAATAAAAATAATAATAATTGTGAAGATGATGATGATGATTATAAGAATAGAAGTGAAAATAATAATATTATCGATGATAACATCATCAACAACAATTAAATTAGTAATGATGATGACAATGATAATTATTAGTAGTAATTGTTGTATTGATTATGGTGGTAACAATATTGTTGCTACTACTACTTCTACTACAAATAATAATAATAATAATAATATGGGAGAGAAGAAGAAGAATAATGGTGATGATAAAAATACTGATAATAGTTGTTGTAATAATATTGATAATAACAATAGTAATAGCAACAATAATAATAATAATAGTGATGATGATTGTAGTGATGGTTACTAAAACATTAATAATATTAATGGGGATACTGTTATTATTACAAATAATAATAATGTTATTAATAATTGTGATGATGATGATGATGATGATGATGATGATGATGATGATGATAATAATAATAATAATAATTGTCATAAAGATAATAGCAATGGTTGTTATAATGATTTTGATTATTATTTTTTGAATTATTATTTTTAAAAAAATTTTTGTATGATTAGAATTTTTTTTTTCTTAATTTCATCCTTTAATATTTAATTTTCTAGGAATTGAAATTCATGATTTTTCTAAATTGAGTGCTTCAAGTTTAATGACTTGGGTCACGAATTTAAAAAATTAACATATTTTTTAAAAAAACTTTATAATTTTTTTTTAATTAGATTATTTCAATCATATAATTTAGATCACGAGTTTGATAAAATGTTCCATATTAGCTTAATCTTAATTAGTGTTTTTACATATTTTTCATGAACAGTTTTTTATATTTTTTTTTACTTATTTTCGGTACTTAAATATTATTTTTTATTTAAAAAATAATCCAACTCCATAGTGAAATGTAGGCGAGGAGGCTAGTGTACATCTATAAATTGGGGATAGTGATATATTTCATGAATTCATGCACTACCAAAAAATAAAGTTTCCAAATGTATGTTAGAACCACGTTGATGTTATATTTTCTATTTGTAAAACTTTTTTATGTCATAAAATTCTCACATATGAATTAATTTTAATATAAAATCATAATACATTTTGCTCTCATTCAGTAGTTTATGTCAACAAACCATTCTCAGCCTAGTAGCTTAAGCTTTTAAATAAGGTCTCAAGATATGAATTATTCTTTAACACACCCTCTAAAGTGAAAGCTCTTTGGACTTGAAACTTACATATATTCACATTATCTTATGCTTATTTTTTATCAAATAAATAGGGATGATGGAACTCAAACTTGTGACCGCTTGGTCATTAAGGCTCTAATATCATGTCAAAGAACCATCTCAACCCAATAGCTTAAACTCTTAAGTAAGATCTCAGGATATGAATTATTCATATATAAGGAGAAATGAAAAAAAAAATTCATTGATTTCATATTAAAATTATCCTTTATGATAGATTTAGGTTTATTATTTATGGAATAGATTGACAATCACATGCAATTTGGATCGAATTTTTTAATCATTATTAATTTTGAATAGATGAAAGTGACCTTGTCGAATATCTTAATACTTTTATAATAAAAATGATGAAAAAAAATCAATTGATAATGGAGTAATAAAACTAAGATTTAATAGTTTTATTGATGGAAATTTTTATTAGTATTTACATTTATATTTTATTGGTAAGTATTTTACCAATAGGCTAATGGATATAAACAGTCAATCAAAAAAATTCTTGTCGGTAATTTTTGGTCTATGAGTGAGTCTATCGGTAATAAATTTACCAATGGATTTACAGGCGGACAAAGCAAGTCAAATTTTTTTTACTTATTTCATTACATCGGAATTTTCCTTAAGAAGCTTGTCTTATAACTAACGGAATATCATATGCAATTTTGTTGGTGTTTTTGATTGTCTGTCGGTATATTCATTGGTAAATATAACATATTACTGATATAATATCATCTTTAATTCTATCGGAGAGTTAACAATAGCAGTAATATTTACAGTAATTTTTTTAAATTCTCTAAAATATACCGACAAAAGTGTTTTGTTGATAACTCCATCAATAATGATATAAAATATCATAAATTATAATATATTACAAGGCTAGATTGAGAGGTTTCCTTTTAATTGCTATGTTACTGGAAATGGTAGGGTGATTTAGGATGTGTCTATAAAGATATCATGTACCAAATGATAGTGATTTAATATATCAATCTAAAAAATTGGGTAAAAAATATATCAATCTAAAAAATTTTGTAAAGAAAAAAAAACAACAATAAAAAAAATAAAGATGAAATCTAATAGGAAAAAAATGGAGGATGAAATCATAAAAAAATTAATTCTAAAAATTATCTCAAATTATATAAATAGCAAGTACTTTATAGGGAACAAATTTGACAAAGCAAGAAATTGATTAAGGATGCAATTGAAATAAAATTTTAATTTCATAAATTAATTCAAATAATAACTAAAAGATCAAGGACCAAATCAAAAGGCAAGATAAGTTCAGGGGCTGATATGAAAAATTGCAGAGCAGATGAAAACATCCAGAAAGCAAAAGGAAAGAAAGAAGAAAAAAATGGTATTCAATGCCAAAACAAAGATCTTTAATGTGCACGCGCTTACCAAAAACAATAGAGGAAATGACGCGCTGAGACATGCGCATGTATGATGCATATATGATCCATATACCATGTCTGTATAATAATTTTCGGTAGAAAACAACATTCACACAACCAATGCACAATACACGTGACCTCACGCGACGTTGCAGCGAGTTGTTATTAAAACTTTTACTAGGCATTTCATCTGGCCTCGACTATCCCTCTCTTTTCTACAGTCTTTTACAAGTCACAACTCCCCAGGCACCAATTGCCTATACGAAAAACAAAAGACCCCGTTTCTCCACGTCATCACCGTGACTTGTCAGATCAAATGAACAAAGTTAATTGACACGCGTGAGCCTGCATGTGGGTCAAGGCGTAACAAGGGCCTAGTTCCCGCCATCCTTCACGGGCCTAAAGTGAAACATGCAGAACCATAATGCCATTACAAGGCAATGGGAGGTCTTGCTTAAAAAAGGCGAGTCCCATAATCAAAATTCACCGTGTTAATTATTTTTAAATTATATTGTTTTTGTATTTTAAAAATAATTTTTTATTTTTGTATTTTAAATTAAATTTTTTAATATTTTTAAATTATTTTGATATTTGATATTAAAAATAATTTTTTAAAAATAAAAAAATATTATTTTAATATACTTTTAAACGAAAAACATTTTAAGAAACAACTATTATCACACTTTTAAACACCTCTTTTATTTCACAAAATGATCCATGAAAACAATATAAATAAAATTCTCAAACAATTATTTTTTTATATTTCATCGTAATAAAAAGAATAAGCTTAACTATAAGAGGTATAGTTTAACTAGTCAGAATTTAGATTTACTTTTTAGAACTCACCAGTTTGAGTCATATAAACCTTAAGGTTATTGGAGGCTTATATGATCGTTGACTTTAGAACTCGTGAAATTAGTCGAGATAAACACAATCTGACCCAAACATCTATATTAATAAAAATATAAAAAGAAAAAACTTAAGAACATGCACATCAAGCAAAATTAAACTCCCTTATTAAATAATCTTCAAAGCACATTTTCGAATCAAGCTAATGCAAAATAGTTGATACAAAATTTAAAACCACATGTATTATATTATTGATTTCCCGGGATTATTAATCTAACTAGCACTCACATCGTCTTTCTGAAGGAGAAATGCACAGAAAAACTAACATGGTGAGAAAAACATGCTCCTTTTTACCTTTTTCCTTTTTCTTTCCTTAGCCATGCATGTTTCTGTACTCTGATTTATCCTTTATAGATGCTGAGTGTACCATGATTTCTCCTTTATAGATGTTGAGTAACATCGGTCTCTTGCTTTTTGGTAATGCTAGCGATCCTTTCTTGTCAACATGTGAAAAACAATGTGCGAAGCTCTCGAGATCAACAGACCATGCTAGCAGGCAAGACGATAAAACTGTCACGAACAACACCCCACTTGTTATCGTGATCAAAACCTAAAGCACTAGGTAGAACAGTTGAAAAAATTATTGCAATTCTAAAATTCAAGATAAATTTTTATTTATATTATTTTATGTTAATAATTAAATAATAGTGATTAAAGTTAAACTTGTAATTATTTAATTAATAAGACTTTAATATTATATTAAAGAATTATTTCAACTTAAAAGATTAAATTATTTAATAAAATTCTAAGATATATATAATCTATAGTCTTGAATCGGAATAAGCATGCATACTTTCCTTTTTCCTTTTCTTTTCCCTTTTGCTACACAATTGAAGAAAAAATGTATATTTACATACAATAAAAAATGACATCCTCACTATTGAAGCAACCATATGAATGTCTAATTAAGTTTAACTGTGTAGTACTTAACGTCGGTCGATTGAAGATTGATACGTTTTAATGGTTAAGAATCCACGTCGAGGATGCTAGTATTCAATCAAGATCTTGGATTGCTGCTCCAAAATGTTGTGAAAAAATTATACAAAAGAAAATTTTAAAGGTTAATTGAAAGGAGTTAAAGTTGTATACGTGGACGAGTGTATGACATAATTGAAAGCGAAGTAAGCAGATAGAGATAAACTGGAGGTGATCTGCCACACAGCCAATTAATTTCTGTATTTGTTTTTATGTTTTAAAAATATTTTTTAAAAAATTTAATTTTTATCTTATTTTTTTTATTTAAAATTAATATTTTTTATGTTTGTAAATCATTTTAATATGCTGATATCAAAAATAATTTTTAAAAAATAAAAAAATATTATTTTTATATATTTCTAAATAAATTAAAAATAATTTAAAAAATAACTACAATCATATTTTCAAACAGGCTTTTCACACCTAGAGCTCCAAGATAAATTAATTGCTCGTTTTGTACTCAACCAAATAAATAAATTATTATCACTCCAATTAAAAAACTTGCGGTGGAAATACTATTTGTTAAGTTAGTGGTTATTGTAAAGAGATTTAGAAATGTGAAGATTATTATCTTTAAATATTAATCACCTCTATTTTATTTAATGTACGGTTAAAATAATGTATTTTCATGATACAATAAAGTCTTAAAACTTAAAAACAACAATTTTTATAAGTTTTTTTTTAAAAAAAATTGTTTTTAATAAAAGTAAATAGAGAATTTGTGGAGAGAAAAATAAGGATAAAAAATATTGTTTTCTAATTGATTTATTGCAATATCAAACTAATATTTATAAGGAATAAACACTCAGACTATTGTGTATGTAAGATTTAAAAGCACATCTTTTCAGATTAATATATCTGTATAATTCAAAATACAACCCTTCAGACAAATTATCCGAATAACTTGGCTAGAGGTATCATGCATAATTAATTAATTAAATAATTCTGAAAATAAAAACATTACTTATTTTACATAATGTTAAATGTCAAGCGACGAGTGTCATGTGTCATTGTCTATAAAAGTTTTAAGGCTTTGTTGTCTATAAATAATCTTAAGAAATCAATTAGGAAAAAAAATATTCTTCTCTCTTTATTTGTTTCTCTACAAACTCTCTATTTATATTTATCAGAAACAAAACAAAATTTTTTAAGAAACTTGTAAAAGTTGTTGCCCTTAGAAACTTTAAAATGAAGGACTTAAATAAAATAGATATAAATTTAGGTATCAAAGTAAAAAAACACAGTGGAGAGTTTTGCTCTTTATCAATCTTATTATATTGAGAAAGTTTTAAATAAATCTAATCATTTGAATATCAAAGAAATAAATATTATATATGATGTTTTTTTTTTAAATTAATAGAAAATATTGATTGATCAATTGCTCAAATTAAATATGCTAGTGTCAATGGTAGTTTTATATATTTCATGTATTGTACTAGGCTAGATATTGCTTTCATAAAGTGAAAATTGTCCAGAGACACAAGTAATCCTAGTATGAATTATTGGAAAACAATTATTAGAGTACT